>OU343224.1:71339005-71518103 GCA_910596185.1 Chrysanthemum makinoi | reverse complement strand
GAAATTCAACACATACAACTCCAATGGAAATCCTTCAATTAGACAAATATGGCAAATGTATGAAAAATAAAATTTGGTTCCTGAAAATATCCGATGATCGTATGTATTCCTTAAATAATGGGGATCCTTTTAAAAAGTCACATGGCTAGAAGAGTACCTCTAACAAGAAACCACCTTTCCCTGCCCCTTTCCGCTTTGTCAGCCATGTCTAAACTATGAAACAACATAATCAAAGAACCTACCATGACAACGAAAATGATGTCATCATTTAAATCAAATATGGAAAAACTATCGTACTATTAGAACGACATATACGTAGTAATAAATTGCAAAAGGTATACCTATCTCAACACCAAGTACCGCAGATCCCGCCATCCCGATATATGTCGCTTCAGAATCTCTATCCAAACACCCCTTAATCGTGATCAGAAGTTAATTTCATATACTCAAAGGCAGCAATGGACCCGTTGAATTATACCGCTTGAGATAACAATATCAAGAAATTTTGATAAATGCGCCCATCGGTTTAACCACATGGCTGCAATGAAACAACCAAAAAAATGGTTAATTAATGTGTGATAACATGCAATTTTGTTAAGTTCATCATCGCTTGCTAGTCTATTATATCAACAAAGATATCTTTTGATATAAATTACCATGCGCTCCATCTAAATATATCTTTTGATATAATGAGCTCCATCCGCTTAACCAACGCCATTTTTTCCCGAATCAGAAAAACATATGAAACAACCAAAAATTTGTTTTTACCTCGCATTGCATACAAATATGTTCTATTATTGTACGCACTGCGGTCACTCTTCTTCCTACCACATCAATTGACCTAAATCAATATATGAGGCAAATGCGCTTTTAGTGTAGCAATAACATGAATGATATTTAACGCTTAACACTTAAATGTAAGACATGTATACTAAAAAGATATATTAGCTCGCCCGTATTCTGACATGTTTTCATATATGGACTGCAGACTATGGCCATGCTAAAAGCTTATTACACGACAAACTTATTACAAAGATCAAACGCTTACTTTTTTGTATGTCTTTGGCAAAAAACTTTAGACAACGAATTGCATTATTCATGCAAAATATGAGGCTCGATATGCAATTAAGGATGGTCAATAAACACCCGCCATGGCTGCGCCCACTTTCGAATGTGGATGCCCCGCCAAGGTACCAAGCTTAGTAAACGATGGTTCAAAAAATGCAGAAAAATCATCATCGCTATTATTGACAATATGAAATATAATGGTTTGAACACGCTAATGCCTATTATATCTCAACTTTACATAGCCTATGTAAACTCATCAACTTTATTAATATTCATGGCATGTGATGTGGTGAGGCAGAGGAAACACGCGGCACATAACGCTTCATACACTAAACGAAAGCGTAAAACCAAAGCCCATGAGAAACAAAGCTAAGAAAACGGCCAAAATATAATTTTTTTAAATGAGTGAAGAAAATATAATGGCTCAAAATATGAGGCTCGATAAAAGTAACCCGAAAAGAGGATACACCCGCATGGCTGCGAAACCAAATCGGCCGGCACGCCATGTTCGGACAATCTCACCTTTTCCGCATCCATGTAAGCTCATCACCGCCTCGATAGGGAATTAACCCGAAAAAGAGGACGCCCCGCATGGTCGCGACACCAAATAGGCCGCCACGCCAAGTACGGGACAATCTCGGATTTTACCTCACCCATGTTTTGTTAGCCTATGTCCCAAAAATAAAAAGCGCTGGCACAATGGGTAAACCAAATACCGCACATGACCGCAACCACACCCCATTAGCTTCCTCAAAGATGCCGGTATCGGTAATCCGCTGATAGACCAAAAATACGATGATTATAATCATTGCCTTATACCATGACGGTGTAGGCCGTGCAAAATTGTAGGAAAAGAAGCAACTCGCTTGATATTATTACATCACAACCCTTTCACGATAGCATCGTGAATAATCAAACCACAACCACCAATAATGCATGTCTGAGCCTCATATTTATATAGGATATTATAGATGGGAACATGTTCAAAGTTCAAACCATTGTTTTGTGCAACAACCGTAATCTAGCAAAATGAACACCCAAAATACAGATCGAGCAGTGTCTCACCAACCCTAAGAGAAAAGGCTCTTCGAGAAATCAAGCAAAGCGACTACAAATGCAAAGGTAAAACCACAGCCAACTAAAAAAGGGGCTTAAAAAATGGGCCAATAGATATTACTTTTTAATGAGTGAATAAAAGCCAATGGTTTCAACATGCTCCAATCTATAATATCCTATATCATGCTCAGATAGGGAACTTACATGGAAAAAAAGGATACATGCGACGGGTCAAAACCAAATAGGTTGCCGCCGTGTTTCATACTATCTCACTTTTCTATAGCCCATGAAAACTCATCACCGCCTTTATTAATACCGATGGCATTAACCTTATAAGTAAACAACGCCCGAAAGTATTGCTCATCAACCACCCAACAACAACAAAGAATTGAACTAATGGCAAAAATATCTACGATAGTGGAAGAAACCCGAAAAAGAGGATATATCGTGCATGGCTACAAACCAAATAGGTCCAAGCCAAGTTCTACACCTCAGCCTTTTACCCACCCCATGTATCGCTAGCCTATGGCCCAAGAATAGAAAATGCGGCATAATGGCTAAACCAAATACCAGACATGGTTGCAGCCACAACTCAGATTAGGCTCCCCGCCAAGATACCAGTATTACAAAATAAGAAAATCATATTGGGCTGCTAAATCATATCTGTTACAATCGGTAATCGAAAAAAGAGGAGACCAAAACGTAAGGAGCAAGTGATTCTATGGATTTTCATTATCAAATGATTTTGTTTGATTTATGGAAACGATTTTCGCTCAAGAGAGAGAGATTTTTGATATACAGAGCTTTTTAGGTTCTTTGATAAGGAGGTGTAGAGAGAGAGAGTTTTTGATATACGGATTATTAAACACATTAAATACAATATCAATCACTTTATTACCTTGACTAAAAACGTATTGCAAAATTTTTTCAGTTTCAATACTTTCATTTTAAAAAACGTCATGCATAAAAGAATTGTACTTAGAAGCTAAATAAGGTAGTGCATTAAACCAATTTTTAATGCAACGTGCTTAGTAGGCTTGTACAAAAGCTTATTTTATTATATATAGCTAAAAGACCCGTGAAATTCACGGGTATATTAAAGAAACGTTTAAAAAAATTAATGAATGACATTGCATATTAAACACAACAGTCAATTAACCGAAAAAAACTAACCATCTTCAATCCTTGTTTTATACTAACGTGAGATACGAATACATGTAAGTGTGATCCAAAATTATGTAGCACTTCTTGGCAGACCGCGCTAGTTGAGTAATTCGTGGGGTTTCAGTCTTGGTCACAAATAAAAATCTTCAATCATTTTTGCTCCTAATGCAAGAGCCAGTTGCATATAGCTTGTCATGTGTAAAAACAAAGCACATACAATATTATATTTTGTATTGGATTTAAATATCCCACCTTCTAAAAGATGGGAAATTTGGTATTGATACTTGTGCATATATTTTCTTTAATATTCTCAATGCCTTTGATCTTGAAATTGATTACATAAAAATAGATCACAAGACCTAAGATCTCAATAAGTATATATATTTAGTATTTGACACAATATCTTCAAAAAATGAATAAAATTGTCATGTCTCTATAACTTTTTCTTAGGTAAAACTAACTCGACCTTGTTTATATCAAACATAATTCTCATAGATTCTTTTTAGCTACTTGCTAGTTTTTATCAAGCAAAGTCTTAATAGACATGTTTGAGCTCTTTATCTTCCCCATCTAGATCAAATGGATTAATCTAACTATTGGATCTAGTCCAAGCTCAGCCTAGGGGTATTTGTATTAGCTTATATAGGAAGCTTAATGCTTTGTTTTTGTTTTTAAACAAAAGTCACTCTAACTAATGGGGCTTATTGGCATATATATGCATAAATTTATAAGCTTTTCGAAAATACTTTAGCTCTATTCAATAAGCTGATTGAAACACGTTATAAATTGCAGCCCTGACACGTTTAAGTTTACTTCCTCTACAACATAACATATCAGTTACATTATACAGTAACATGGTCCTATAAAAATGCATACACTTATTGTTTTACTTTGTAAAGTCACTTAATTTGAGGTAATAGGGGGTGTTTCTTTTTCTTTCTAGACTAATAGGCTTATAAATATATTGGGTTCCACGTATACATAAGCCATTTATTGGGGAGGAGTTAACATTTCATGTCTTGTGGATATAGAGGAAATAAGAGAACTAAATGGGTCATATTTAAAAAAGAAATACTATTAAATTATTTGTGAAATCAATCCATTAGCTAAGGGTAAAAAGAAACTCCCCCTTACATTTATAAATTCGATGTTTAAAAAACCTAAAAACAAAGAGAGTTGATACTCCTACCACATTTTTTGATTCAAATACTATTTTACACAAGTTATAAAGCCTACTGTACAACACTGTAATGCACAATTGTGGTATATACATCAAAACAAATGGTGAGAGTATCACCTCCCACAAACAAAGCACATAATCAGTAACACAAAAAATCATTTTTTAGTCACATGTTATTATATAGTAAAGTAAAGGGGTGTTTGGCATTGCTTCCCTATTAAAAGTGGCAAAAGAATCTTTGGCAAAATAGAGTGACGTCCTAACCCTTCGCTCGTGACATGACAATAAAACTTGCTTCTAAGGCTAGAGGGTGTGGGTCACGGGAGATTGCACGGGACCTTATTTTCTATCTTTTCCTTTCGGGAATACCATCCCTTTCAAACGGCAACACCCAAAAAAATTTCCCTTGCGGGACTTTAGTCCCGAGACAATGAAGAGATAAGACACCAACTTTTTTGGGAAAGAGAATATAGTTTATTGGTTTTGTGGGTGGTTGTGTGTATAATGAAAGTATTTTTAAATAATGAAAAGTATAAAAAAATTAAAAGAAAAGAGAGAAGGTATTACAGTGGTTGAGAGAAAGTTGAAGGAAATAATAAATGAAATATTTTTTGATGACGTGGAGCTGATGCGGCGAGGGAAAGCACTCAACCACACCCTCCACCCTAATACGTTCTTGTCAAAATATATATGTTGATCCTTGCAAAATAAAGCGATGCACATGGGTGTCAACCAATACAAAATAGATAGTCACGTGACTTTTTAAATAAAAAAAACAGAAAATTATGTTCCTAAGATAAGTAAAAAAAAAAAAGGAATTTCATGACAAAACTTTCTTAAAGGAATTATCAACACTTTTGATTACTATAATGGGTACTTAATGTTTAATTTTCCTTTGGTCACTTATGTACATGTAGTTCGTCTTCAAGCCAATTTAATAATAAGCATAAATCACATTACATAATGAATTGGATTATAGAAGAAGAATTAGTAGAAATAGTTGCAAAAAGTGTTCAAAAAACAAAGTGAGGAATCAATAAATAAGATGGTGATTGGTGAAACATGAAAGCGTAAATGATTAAAAAGAAAAGAATAAATGACTAATAATAGCGAAATGACAACTATAAACACAACACTAGTATATCTTTGGATCTCCTATATCACTATATCTTTGCATCTCTTATATCCTATTCAGAATGTCTGTAAACACATCAAACAATGCATTACACGATGAGCATAAAGAATATCTTAAAGATATTTCGTATTTCCGTATAATATATTTAAAATTTATCAATTTAAGTAACCATATGTGCAAATTAACAAACCAATAATATTTGAAGAACAACCTAGGTCGCAATGATGGATTGAGAATTCTGCATGCATAAATTTAACAAATCATGATCGTTGGAAAGTAAAATCAAAACTTTCTTGTTTGAGTGTAATTTAAAAAGGGAAATGACCAATTTTAACTTGATATGAACAATTTTATTAAATAAATCAAGGCATTTTATCTCGACAATAATGGCCGATAAGATTATAAAATTATTAATCAGTGCATTTATCATATATTAAAATGATGTTTCATGGTTGTGTAAAGGTTTGTAAAAAAAGTCGGCCCGATCTGTACCCGATTAAGCATATTCATGCCAGGTACTTAGGTAAAAAAATATATTCGGGTCAACCCGTGTAACCCGAATACTAAATATGGTCGGATATTGGGTTGTAAATATTTTCCTAACTCGGGTTCGGGTTGACCCGAATAATGAATTTTTTGTTTTTTCATTTTATATTACTTATCGATGTAAAAATTGAATTAAGCCATTTTCTAATTATTTTACTCATTTTTGGGTTAACTCGAACCCGGCTAACCCGAGTTTAAATAAGGTTAAGTTCGGGTATGTTATTTTCAGTCTTGACTTGACTTTGACCCAACCTGAATTGACCCGAAACCAGAACAAACAACCAAACCCGGTTGACACAATTAAGACCCCTAGTTGTGTCAACTCTGGCCTAATTTAGTATTTATTAGCAACTAAAAACAATTAAATTTAACTAATGGAAGTAACAACAAACCTGTGGTGAGCCTCAAACAAATCGAGTCAACATCACATCACTTTTGTAACTAATAATCTGATTAGTTAGACAAACTGGTTGTTCAATCCAACATTTTTATATGTTCAGGATCACCTATACAAAAATATTGAACAACAACTTAGCGGTACATTTCTTTATAGATGGTAACTTGGAAAAAGTAATTAAATGTGATAAGATCAAATAAAGCAATTCTCATAACTATATTAAGATGAAAATATAAAGGACTCACCTTTGTGGAGCAATGGGAAAGCATAATAATGTTCAAGAAATTAACACCATACGCCCTTTATCTTTGTGCCTCCTGAAATGAAAATCCATATTTGGAATAGTTAGACAACGATCAAGTCATCTTAAAGACACAATAATTATAAGAAAAGCTTTGGAGTTCTGATGGAATAATTATGTTATTGCAAGATCGTTTGAAAGCCAAATACTAATACTCATACTAAATAATTTGAAATTGTGGCTAAGCAAGAAATACAATTCTTGCTGAAATAGAGATATACGTGAATGAATGAGTAAAGATTTTTTTGGAAAAGTTTCAATTGAAAGACACTAAATGTGCGACATAATTTGCTAACAAAAATTCCAATTTAAAAACTTTCCATGCAAAATTGCGGTTTTATCAAGCTATTCATTACAGATTATTTTCATAATTCTCATTCAAGAATGCAATATGCCACATGTCAAGCTGGTAGACTTAGTTAATTTTGGAAAATATTAATTAGAGGAAAGGAAAAAAAACTCTGTTTTATTAGTTAGTATAGATAATAGATGGAATGATCTAAAATATGGGCTTGGACTTTAATACCCAAGTAATAGCCCATGCAAAAGTCTAATAATAATACTAATAATATATCAACTAACAAGTACTTGATTAGTATATTGCGTTCCGCTTCAAGAGACGTTATATATGCATTAAATACCATTAATATATGGATTACATATAAAATTAGCTATAGGGATGAGGTGTTTCGCTAAGTTTATTAGGGAAAGAGCTCACTGTGTTTCGAAACACATTATTATATTTTAATAATGCAAGTACCATAAGTGCATAAAAAGTAATTTAGAATCACAATCCAAAGTCACAAGATGTTATTTCCGTTATAGAGCAGTTCCTTTGCATTTTGGTTCCATGCTTTTATTGTTCTATGTTTCATCTCTTAGATTGATCGGAGTGGTCGTGAGTGACCATCCGTGACAGCTTGGTCACGCACGACATCCCAAAACGATTCAAGATGGTCACGGCCAAAATGCTAAAGTTTGGTGAGTTGCTCACCATAGTGGAACGACTGAAAAAGTGGGACCCATGTTCTTTGTTACTGTTTCATATATATAAAAAGAGTAAAATGCAAAAAAAGTCTCTAAATTTTTTGATTTTTGCGAGAAACGTCGAATTTGTTTTGGTGAGAAATATCTCTAACGTTTCATTTTTTGCGAGTTTTGCCCTTAAACCGTTACTGTAGTTGCAAAACCCCAATTTTGGCTAACGCTCGTTAGTTTTCTTCGTTAGTGGTTCATCATGTGCGTTGCACATGAGGGCATTTTCGTCACTTCACTTTTTCCGCAATCAAATCCACATTACAAGCTCACTAGCACACCTACCTTTGTGTTAAGGGACATTTTTTGTAACTAAGTTTTCCTTCTTTCATTTCTTACCACTTATCACACCGAAACACATATTCGATCTTGCTTCCAACTTCTATATTCTCCAAATCACCTCAATTAACATTAGATCCAACATGGGTGGATGGCAAATTAGAGCTCGGAGTTCTCCGAATTCAGATATTGCTAAACTGTACGGTATGATTTTTTTGGTTACTTTTTGTTTCGAATGACCATGCAATATATATATATATATATATATATATATATATATATATATATATATCTTCTTACAATTTTGTAGCCAATCGGCTACAATCCTTCATTAAAAATACACTAGCAATGATCTAGGACCCACGTAAAAGAATCGTGACCTACAAAATAATCGAGACCCACATTTTTAGTAAAATAGCCAATTAGCTACAATAAATTGTAGCTAATATATTCCATATATATATATATATATATATATATATATATATATATATATATATATATATATATATATATATATATATATATATATATATACTAGTTTTCGAAGCCCGCCCAATGGGCGGGCATGACTATCAAAACAATGTATATTAATTAATTAGTTAGTTTTTGTATGTAACTTGTAGTAAATAGTATTATGTATGGCAGGATAATGTAGCATTCAGATTATTTTGTCTTTTATACATACCTAACATACATAGAGGCTATTGAGATATGGACGTGAATTAACTTTTATTTGTTAGCTAGTTTTTACCATTTCACTTGAACTCCTTTTTTCTCCCGTGTTCATGTTGTCCGCCTATGGAGGTGAATTATATTTATGATTAAATCAAATACACAGTTCATATACATAGTAATTTTAAGCAGATGCTAGTTCCTTCAATCGACATAGTAACAAATACTGACCCTTTATTTCCCAAATAACCCATTATTCCACATGCCACAACATTCACTTTTACACTCATATACTATACCTCTTGGACAACGCCGTATTTATCCACACTTATGAACACTCCAACCATCTTTTTAATTGCCATTAGTGTGTGCCAACCACAATGACTATTGACGTCTTCTTGTCTTTTATGTTCCTCCTGTAGCTATATTCAGATAGATATAGTACTGATCCTTTGTGACTGATCTGCCATGTGCAATGTGAAATAGCCATCCACATTTATGGTCAAGTATGTGTCCTATAAGCGCATTCAAGTTTGTTGTTTCCATCATATCTTCTCCTCCAATGACATTCTTAGCTTTCAATGGCACCATTCCCTGAAATATGTATAGTGATGATTACATTAGCTATCAATACTGTTAAACCACTTAAAAGCTATTCGCTTATGTTTAAAAGCTTATTTAGCACATGCGATTTTCATCAAAACTATTTTATCTCGCTACAATAAGGAAAAACACATAAGCACTTAAGGGACGAAGCTACTAATTACACTATCTAATACTACTTATAAACTCAATAACATAATTATCAGAAGGGTGTTTGTGTTAGCTTATTTATCTGGCGGTTGAGTGCCTTTAGCTTATCGTAGAGCAATCTAAAACTTAAGTGGGCGGTCATTTTCAGAGGAGGTACGTGATATGGAATTGCATAATCAAGTAAACTAACTGTATCAATACAAGCAACAAAAAAAAGTAAGTTGTTGTAGATTAGCATGTTCATTTAGAAATCTGCATCTAGGTTTCGCTCTCCAAAAAAAAGTTCTAAATTCTATATTCAAAGTTTCAAAATATATATTCAAAGTTGGTATGGCGTTTACCTATGGAGGCAAAAGTGTATTAAAAATGATTCTACGATCCAAGAGACAGTAACATGAGAAAGACATTTGTTTTTCTAAAGGAAGTCCTACATACAAATATTAATCTTTGTAAGCATTCTTTTGATAACGCAATTTTATAGGTTTTTTGCACAAGTTTTAATAAATTCACATATTTGACCCATTCTTCCCATTTAACAGGTTATACAACACAAAATCGAAACAAACCCGTTTGTATATAAAAGGGTCAAACTCACCATTTCTAATCCTAACATGTGGTATTATCTAATTTTGTTATATAACAAGTCATGAAATAACATGATAGCGGATAGTAAAGAAAGCAACATGTTAAACCTAATTACCTACATTAATCTCGATCATTGTCCTGCACACAAATGTCCTCCATCAATATGTGCTCTATGTTGTACCCATATTCTCCCATCACCTGATAAGGCATACAAATATGTTAAAAGTTTAAACAATCAAGTCCGTCAGTTAGGATCCACAAATTCCTTAATCAAGTTAATATTACCATCTTTTCACCGTGGGTCCAAAATATATTCGCTACTAATAGAACAAAACCGGATCGGACTTTTGTCACACCCTATACAGATCACTGAACCGATATCAGATTAATACTAACATCAAATACTAAACAAAAACCAACTTATTACTCAAAGAAGAAGCTTGTTAACTTACCCGTATCCATTAAGTTCCAGATCATTGGCATTAAATGTAGCAGAATTTCGGTTTCTGGCACTACTGTGGACTCTTAAAAGTGTAACTGATAGGTTTCTTACATCTTGATGTCAAACATCACACCTATTGTTACCTTTTATGGTAAAACCATTTTATCATAGATTCTTGATGAGCCAAAGAAAGTTCACCTTTGCAGCTGCATTCCATCTTTAAGGTTTCACCCAAGGTTGTCAAGATCGGGATCCTACCCAGGATCGCTGTTTTGCAAGATCGATCGTAAGATCGGATAGGGATCTTAAGATCCTACTCTAATGTTATTTCTTAATAGTTTATGTAATTTTATACAAATCTAAAAATTCTAATACATTATAACCACAAAATACTATGAATGTTTCATATAAATGTTATCCTAAATTATGATTATAAAATGTTAAAAAAGATTAACATATTGTTTTTTTGAATTCTACAAACAAACAACCCATAAATTTGTAGTTTTTTAGTTTGTAATTCGAGAAAAGTAAGATCGGATCGGATTAGATCATAAGATCGTAAGGTCAAGATCGGGATCCTATAAGATCTTAAGCTTGCAAAGATCCTATGTAGGATCTGGATCGTTTTGCTTTTGCAGTATCGTAAAATCGTAAGATCCTAAGATCAGGATCGGGATCCTGACAACTATGGTTTCACCACCTTCACATAATTCAACGAAACATATCCTACAAACCGCCTCTTGTTCGGGTATATCTTCACCACCATCATCTTCGTCTTCATCTATACAAAAAGATTAAATGTTTCATCAAGTATATGAGAATAGTAGCATTAGAAGTTGGATAATGTTTACCTAAAGTGAAGTATACCAACTAACTTATCCATCTAATAGGTCCCTCTATGGCTGATCCTACAGATGGGTTAGCAGGGGTTCTCAGGAGGCTGCTTTACAACACGCTACGTATTATCAGTATGGTGACCCGAGCACAAAAATTAAAGATCACATATAGTGCTATAGCAAAGTTTATTATTAGATATTAGCATCCTTGTAGGCATCAAATCAAGGTATATTAGGGTCTGTAGGAAGCACCAAACGGCTCCAGTGTGAAGACAAGGATTTTTTAGGCGCTAGAATGCTGTACAATGCATGTCCATCCAGAAATGTACCGATGCCCCGATGCTGTTATTTTTCAACAAATTAAACTGTTATCTGGAAACTGTTTGGCTTTATATGTTGCCGTGAATATATTGAAGAATAAGGCTGATGACTTTTTGCTTTATGTCGGTCTATTTCATCCAAATCCCTCCCTTGTACCAAATAGCTCTATATTTACCTCTAGAGGCATCATTATGTTGGTTACAGTAATTGACTTGTAGTGTTTGGTGTCCTGTGTTTGCTTGTCTTCTGTGTTTTTTTCTTGTGCTTGTAGATCTTGTCCTGTTAGCTATTTTTCTAATTTGATAATGTTTATAATATAAGAGTTGTATGCTAGAATCTAGAGTATATCTATACAAATAGCTTTCTTTAAACCTCATTGTGTTCTTGTTTACAGGATCTCCGGATCTCCACATTCTGCTGACCATTTTTTTGTCACCTACTCGGTATCTATTCTGATTATTAACTAAAAACTCTTTAAGTGTCTCAGGCTTGTCATTGTAGTTCTGCTACCACGCTTAAATTGTAATAGTATTTCAATGTTTATTTTATATATTTCTTGTGCAGAGGCACACGTTCAAGGTCGATTAGTAGGTCCGTTACTAATTCCAGAAGTCCTTCAAGGTGCACAACTATCAAGTTCTTAAACAATGAATATTATGCTACTTTCAATTGATGTCTTCTCAGTTCTGCTCCTAAATTAAATTAGTAAACTTAATCTCTCGTTTTCTGTAATCCTTATAAGGCTTTCTGTTATGTTGCATAACTTATTGTTCTCATCTCAGGTCAAGAAGCTTGTCAGCATCTCCCAAACCCCTAAGGAGCTCCGTTTCTTTAGAAAGGAGGCACCACTCTCTAACAATAAAGTAATTACTTTTTTGAAGCTTTAAAGGACTTTATTTCCACAGATAAATAATATGGTGATAGAGTGACTGGTGCATTACATATATGGTGATAAACAACAGATAACATGGACAATAGAATGAAGAATTTACATATGATTTATATGTTGAGCAAGTACGGATTGAGAGCTTGGAGATCAGGTTGTGACCTATTAAGTATATTGGTTTCAAGTTCTGGGATCAAAATACGTTCAAAACTAAATCAGGGGTACTTAAATGTCGGTTGATTTTTGTTTTTATTTCCACAAATTGCTAAAAAGTAATGCACCAGTCACTCTATCACCATATATTGCCCATCTATCAAAATCTACATTCTATTGAACTACATAAATATAAAGACAGGTGAAGGATGTGTTAGATGTCATCTTTGTTGACACCATAAATCCAATAGCAGTGATTATGTCTTACAAATATATGAACATTGTTTTATTTTTCAGACCTACTTAAGGATTTCCTTGTGGACACGCAAAAGAAGGCGGGATTGCTATGTGGACACATAAAGAGGGCATTTTGAAAAAGTGATAATATGATGAAGCATACTCATTGCTTTAAAAGTCTTCCTTATGAACGATAAGCGTCAAGGCGGCATATGTTATATTTGTATATCTCAATCACTTAACAGACTCAACAGTGTGTGTCTAAATTAAAAATCAAAATCAAGCCTATCAGGCAACTTATTGGCCTAAGAATGAAAGAAAAAACCATAACTGAACAATTCTTATTAGAAGCAATTTTCTAAATCATCTATATTAATTTTAGTACCATAAGCTGCAACAGTAGGATCACACTATTTTTAAATGGTTGTTAATTTGGATACGCTAATGGTGAAAATACGAAACCACTGATGTATTTAATGAGCTGTACCAAAATAGATTCTAATAAATGATGCGGTTTTACAACAGCCCCGAACACCCATTTCCCAAAAAAAAAAAAATTATAAAACAACGGACACTCCTTCACTCTTGTTTTTGCGGCGGTAAAAATCACACGAACTCCTTAAAATCCATCCAAACACCTGTTTAAATGGATCCAGTTCATAAAGAGTTATGAAGATATACCTTTTTGAGTTTCCTCTTATAATATATGCAACTATTGAGGGACTAACCGAGAAACATAATGTGTTCTTTAGAGTTTTTCGTTGTCACATTCCTCAACACTCGGTCTCAAGTTAGGTAAAACAAAATCAAGAAACATGCTAACTGAAGTAACTATCTGCAGTATAATCAGATTTTCAGATATTCATATCATGATGAAGTTTCCAACATGACTAATTGTGCTACAATCTTAAAGGTTATGCAGAACTTTTGACATCATCAGCAGGTTATAGCGATCAGAGGTAGTGTTTGGGATATATTGATAATGATCATAAGTGGGTACAACAGCTGTTGTCAATCATAGGATACATCAGAAAGTAAAACCAGCACGTGATATGGTGTCACTGAGGATACCTAAAAAGACTGAAGTTTTGATAGGATTTATATTGGCATCGACCCATCTTCCCCATGTTGTCATGGCTTTACGAAAAGCCTCTAAAATGTTCAGTTCACTATAGACATGGCCGCCTTCTTGATAATAGTCTTTCCTGCGGATTTTAGATTTATATTTAAGGCACATAATAATTGAAGAAAGAAAAACAGTTGGTCAAGCCCAACTATTCAAAATTAGTTACCCTTTGGCGTTTTCATCATGAGTCCACCAATGCTCTGTATTAAAGACTACAATATGAGCATCTTTGTACTGATTAGCTCATATACTTATTGCATTTCTTATTTACATCACAACTGATATGCAAATGGACTGGGAAACCATACCTGATACCAAACACTAGCAATTGCTTCTCTATTGCAACCCTTTTAGTTCGCGTTATTAATGATCAAAGTCACCTGCTTTTGTAAGAAGCGTTCATGTTCCTGATTTGATACCCTAATCTCGTGAAACCCTTTAAGTTTAGAGTCAATAAGAACACAACAACTCCAAAAAAAAAAAGAAAAAGAAAAAGCGTCAGCTCCAAAACCAATTAATAATCGAATCAATTCATTATGGCCAATAAAAATTTACAGCCTGCCACAAGTTAAAAAACAAAACCAAAAAAAAATAAAACGTGCTTAAGATTTAGGGTTAATGACGTTCAATACATTAAACCATTGCGAAAATTGTAAATAGTGATACCTGCATGGTAGTAGCAATTTGTATATCATTGACCTACAAAATCATACAACTAAACAAAAAATAATTTCATCATTGCAACAACATATATGATAAATGTCAAAAAGCAAAAATATCATCAGCTTATAAAAAAAACTTATGATCGATCTTTGAACGAAGGTATCTTTGCTCCAAAACAAAAAGTTTATGTACCTGCAAACACACATAATATGCACAAAAGTTATACAAAAATTATGAACATAATAAGCAGGAGCAAAATAAAAATTATCCAGGGAAAATGGTTCGGGAAAAATTAGGGTTTTTTTTTTTAATATTGATAATGTGTTTTGTATAGGATTATTATTGTAGATGATTTACCTAAATTTAATTAATTTGTGACTATAATTAAGGAATAGATATGCTCCAATATTATATAAGATTAGGTTAAAGTTTATAATTCTTTAACTATAATAAAGGAATGGATATGTGAAATATAACTTTTGTAGATAAAATGGTCAATGATTGGTTGTAGAGATTTATAAATTTGGTTTTCCAAGTTATAATAAAAAAAATGTGTTGGTCTAGTGGTAATCATGTTTGTTTGTAGACTAATATACCCAAGTTCGAATCCAGCTGCATGTATGATTTTTTTGAAGAATAAAAAACGAAATTTTAATAAATTAAAAAAAAAATCCGAAAATTATAATAAATGAAAAAAATATTGGTTAGGTGGCATGTTATTGCTTAGGTGGAAAACTTATGATTACATGACATTAAAAACAATTACATGGCAATGAGGTGGACATTTGTGGAATAATCTACGTGTCATGCCTCCTGTTATATATAATATAGAGATATATATGGAAATTAAAACATGTTACCTTAATTCATGACAATGTTGTGGCTGTTTTTTGATTTTGGGTTTTTTGTTTCGTTGGTTTATCTTCCCAAATCAGCACCAAAAACTCTTCACAATTCAAATTCACCACACTGGTGAGCTTTCTGATCCACATGGTAGAGTATACAAGTTTGCTATGGTTGATCATGTAGCGAGATGGTCAAAATATTAGTTGAACTGGGTTTGGGTGATAATAAACAGTTGTTGTTAACCCAATTTAGGGTCCCAAGACTGTCTTTAGATGATGGCTTAGTTCCCTAGATATCAGATCAGGTGGTGCTGACATTGTTAAAATTTGTGCCTAGGTATAAGGAAATAGATGTTTATGTAGAGATTGATGTATCTTTGGTTGAAAAACATATGATAGAAAAACATATGTTACAGGTCAGGGGTTTTCAGTCCTCAAAGGGTCTAGTGATTGAAGATATTGATGAGGATAATGTGGTCAGCGCACCTGTTAAGAAAACAAAAGAAAATTGTTGTTTTTAGAGTGGTATAATCATGAAATGGCACCAACGCAAGCTTCAACAACTAATATGTGTCCATTGGTTGAAAGTACTGTTAATCATTGCTAATGTAGGATTCCTACATTGTGAAAATGAGCTACCATCCTCATCCCCAGCAATCAATTACTTAAACTTGATGCAAGACAGTGTTTGTGACCCTATGGATGGTTTTATCCCTTTGAAGCGTAAACAAACTGAGACATATTTTGATGATGACTTGTTCTAGCAAGATAGTGCAGTGAATTTGGATTAGGATACATGCTTTGATGATAGGCCATGAGATATTGCAGAAATTATTGAAGAGTTATATCCAAAAAATGGGGGTGTATTTTTTCAAAATATTGTCGAAGAGGTTGATGAAGAATTTGTAGAAAGGAAAGAACTAGATAATGAAGACGTTCTTGCCCAGAGGAAAGAACCAGAACCAGAAGGGGGTGGTAGTGATTTTGATTATGATGTCAGTGACATGCCAACACCTGAACCTGGTGTTGACATTCGTGGTTTCTCACTTCTGCTGGATTCAAACATTCAAGACAGTAGGAGACAATCTGTTGCCAAACTTCCTCCAAATTTTTTTTGTTGATCATGCACTTGAACCTGTAATTGACTTTGATGATCTTGATAGTGCTGATGAAGTAGATATTGAATAGGGTATAGGTCAAGGAAATAGAAGGTTGGAGCTATTGAGAAGGAATTATAAGGGTAAGTCTAAAATCAAAGAAAGTACCTTTAAGGTGGGATAGGAGTTTGTTACAAGAAAAGAAGTGACTGAAAAGGTGAAGATGCATGCATTGCAGTCAAGGAGAGCTATTTGGGTTCTACAGTGTGATAAAAATAGGGTGAGAGCTAAGTTCTACGGCACTGTGGTTGGTGCAACTTCTTTCAATCCAACACATGGCATAGAAGAGGATATGCCATCCACCTCAAAGACACGGGGCCAATTTAAGAAAACCACAAAGCATAAGGACATGAAATGCAAGGGTGTTAGTTATAAAGGATATAAAATCAAGAATCATAAACCTCCTTGCCCATGAGACCTACTGGGAATGAGCAGTTTTGGTCGGTTAAAACATTAACTGATGCTCATAAATGTATCCAAACAAGAGATATTACTTGCTACATCTAGGTTTCTGTCAACTTATGTCATCCAGATTCTTCATAGATATTCCAAAATCTTAATTAAATCATTACAGCTTGAATTAATAAAGAGGTTACAAATAAACGTATCATTCGATAAAGCTTTCAGGGAAAAGGAAATTGCTGAGGATAAGATGACAGGTGATCACAAACAACAGTATGCCCTCCTTAGAGATTATGCTATGGAGATCAGATCAAACATAACAGTTAAGATCTGGGTGGAAACCAACACAGATCTAAATCTTAATTCAAGGGTATTCAAAAGAATTTATGTGTGTATTGGTGCACTTAAAGCTGGGTATAGAGCTATAAGAAGAGAGGTATTGGGATTGGACGGTGCTTTCATAAAAGGAGCTTATACAGGGCAATTTTTGATGGTCGTTGGTATTAATGGTAATAATGGTATTTACCCTCTTGCATATGCTATTGTTGAGGTCGAATGCAAGATTTCTTGGTTATGGTTCCTAAAAAATCTAGGCGATGACCTTGATTTACAACCAAACTATAACAACACTTTCATTTCAGATAGATAATAGGTATATCAAATTCCATTAACACTAATTACAAAATAATTCGTTACACATAAGCAATGTCTTAATCTACTATGTCTTACATGTAACAAGGTATTCTACCAGTTATACAAGAGCTTTTTCCTTCTGCTGAACACAGGTTCTGTGTTAGACACATCCATGAGAAGATTAAGCAGATTTTCAAAGGAATTCTTCACAAGGATTATCTGTAGAAGTGTGCAACAACAACCATTGTGCATCAGTTTGAACAACTAATGGAGGATCTGAAATCATATGACCCTAAAGCTCAGGAGTGGTTACAAAAGATACCATTAACCTCATGGTCAATGGATCTTTTTCTGGTATATCATTTTTCATATTTGTTCTTAAGTGTGTCTATAGTGGACATTAACTTATACTAAATCGTTAATCAAAAAACAGGCGGAGCTAAGTTTGAAATTCTGGTAAATAACATGTGGAAAACTAGAAGGGGGTTGAATAGTTTACCGATTAAAAACTTTGTTTTGAAACTTATTGAAAGATCAATTGATATTGATCTTACATATGTTAGTGAATAATAATCAATATACAAGCAATATATATAAAGAGTAAATAAGGAAAGAAACAATCAAACCACGACAAGTTGTTTATAGTGGTTCGGTCTACAAGGACTCTTTTTGCTTTCCTTACTCCACTTCCTGAGTCTCACACTCGAGAGTTTAACTTCACTAGTCCAAAAGCTCCTTTCACCGGCAGAGAAACCTTTACACTTCGCTTACACACTATTTCCGACACTAAGCTAGATGTCGAGTTCTTTTCAAGAGTACAACCACTCCCACACACAATGTATTTTAAGGACTAAAATACTAACCACTCACACTCACAAGATTATGATGGTTTGGTACAACAATGATGTATGAATCAACACTAGATCATACAACAATAAACAAACAAGGCTTCCAACTATTTGTTGAAGCTTTAATATGCCTTGATCTTCTTTCCTACAAAAGAGGATCACTATAATGATATGAAACTGAGTTAGAAATGTTAGAGAGAAGGAATGTATGTGAATATACTAGAAAGGGATAAGAAACAACTTGGTTTGGCTTTGCTATTTATAGCCAAAATGATCAGCAGGCACCACGGATCCCTCAAAAGGGTTTCGCCCGTGTAAACTTTTGGTGCCGCTGGGGTCTGACAGCAAGATCACCAAAATCTTATCAAAGTCAATCATATCTCTCCAAGATTGTGTAAGATATGTAGAGTCCAAATCTACATAAAATATCTAGTGAAATCTTCTCGAGATTTCAATGATGCACCACATGATGTCATATGTTGTTTTCTATTTTTAGAAATATGTTAAAATGTAAATACATATGTAATGTTTTGTTTTAAGAAACTAAAACATGCTTTATCCAAAAATGTTCACATACATTATGGTTTAGAGTCATATTAATAATATGATTAATCAAAACGAGATTTTGCACCCGCGCGTTGCGGCGGGTTTTTTGCATTTGATTTTTTATGCTATATGAGTTTTGTTATACGTGTGGTGTCTAAATTGTGTGAAAAAATCTTTATGTAAATGTGGGTATATTTATTTCCTATGACACATTTGTATGGTGATAGTTTGGTCGGGATATGAACGTTGGCCTTAAGTTTGTTTAACGGGTGTGTTTAAAAGTTTTTTTAAGAAAAATTTAACAAATAAAGTTTAGCATTGAGTTTAAAAAGCGTCATATCGTTAGGGGGTAATTTTTTGCCATTTTTACAAACTTTGTGAACATATTATAGAGTCTAAGATTGGTTTTGAAAAAAGTCGCATAGGTTGGGGGTGTTTTTTGAGTAACGAATAAAGTTCACGGTTGAATTTGAAAAGTGTCATATACTTTGGGGGTAATTTTTGCCATTTTTTCAAATTTTGTGAAAATATAAGGCTTTAGGATTGTTTTTGCAAAATCTGATACACTTGGGGGGTATTTGTAGGCATTTTTCAGAATTAAGTACTCTTTTTGCAAAGCATTGTTGACCTGAGGGGTACTTTTTGCCATTTTCCCAAACTCACGAAATGACGTCGTTTAAAACATGTCGTTTTACTCTTTAATTTTAGGCCTAAATGTGTCGTTTCGTCCTTTTTTTCCAAACAGCAAAACGCCGTCGTTTCTTATGCGGATTAATATATATATTAATGTAAATGCTTGAGTGATGAAGATATTATTTGAAAAGCTTGTTTTAATATCTATTAAACTTGACAAGCTTTAAGCTTTATAAAAATTAAATTTACTTTTGTCGTTAACAAAACTTAGGTAAATATCATAAAATATAAATAACGTTTAATGACAATATTTGTATTAACAATCTCTCCCTTTTTGTTGAGGACAAAATATAAATTTTATTTTTCTAAAAGATGTAAAGTTTGTACAAGAGTTATAAAAATATGAAATTAATTTTAGAACTTGAAAGATTTAGATAAAGATGATAATGCTAGTATGTCCAATTTAGACATGATGTTGACTTTTTAGAAAGTCAAAGTTATGCAGTTGACTTTATTTGAAAGTCAAAGTCTTCATTAGTCAAAGTGTGATGTTGACTTTTCAGAAAGTCAGAGTATGCAGTTGACTTTTTATAAAAGTCAAAATTGTCCAAGTTCTATAATATTTCTCCCCCTTTTTGTCTCAACAAAAAGAAGATGTGAGGCGGAATATCTAATGAGCCCGAGCCATTATCTCCCCCTTGACCAATGCTCCCCCTAAATTGAGTGCCAAGAGAAAGATACGTGGATTGTGAAAAAGCTACAAACAAAAATGTTGGTAATAAGCATTATCACAAGCATTTCCAAACACCATGTAACAATCAACAACTATATAATAAACACCAATCATTTGTTAAAAATTTTCATGATATGAAAATCATGAAAAGGGAACACAATGAAGTGTTAGTACATGAAATAAAATCCTAATTAATCCTAGAGAATTAAAAAAAATACAAAGAAAATCGTAGAAAAAAAAATGCTTAAAAGACATAAACTAGGAGCCTCTTATTGAGGTGGTGGATGAGCAAGAGCATTGACGCGCTCTAGGATGTGATTGAGGATGAACCTCATTTCATCTTGAAGCTCATGGACCATCACCCGGGTCCTTTCGGTAATGTGGGCGGTCCGGTCACAATTTGAGCAACCGTGTCTAGGTAGGTAGTATGGTTCATGATATTGTGGTGGTGGAATGGTGGAGTTGTTGGTGTTGGTGATTGGAGTGGTGATTATGGAGGCTAGCAAAGCACTTTGCATTTGTATGGTCTCACTAAGATGAGAATCCACCATATTGGAAAATTGGTGGAGATGATTGAGCTCGGCTTCAATCTCTTCTTTAGTGGGGTGATCATCCCACATGGATTCCTCAGTGTCTTCTAAATGAGGAGGAATGGATGTTGTAGGTAGTGGTTGATCCCCATACAAAGGACCATGGATTTCTTTGTGGATAGGATGAAAAAGAAGAGGTCTTGGCCCTAACGGGGCGTTTGGGTTAAATGATGGACGTGGAGGATCATGAGCTATTCGCTCAATAGAACCAAAGGATGGTAGTGGTGGTGGATGATTGGGCTTAGGAGGCAAGTACTCTAAGTCTTCCAAAAATGGATTGGAGATGTAGGTGGTGTAGAGAATAGCTCTAATGGGATGAGTGTTTGAGATTTTAAAGGTGATGGTGACTTTGATGTTTGGATAGGAGCCGGTGGTGGTGAGCTAGTGATAGGAGTCTTTGTTGGTGGTGGAGTAGTGACAATGATAGGTGATTTTGGAGGTGGTGTAGGAGTAGCCAAAGTGAGGAAGTTCTCATCTCTTATCGGAGATGAGATGGTTAAAGGAGAGGACTCGGAAGAGGAGCTTATGTTGACAAAGCAACATGGTCTTACACTCATTCTAGCCGTTCTCTTACAAGGCTTGGTTGATGAAGAAGACTTAGTCATGTTAGCTTAAGGTTTTGCTTGTAGATGATAAGATTTGAGAAAGTATGAGGATGATCATCTTAGAAGCTCTTAATTTATAGAATTGTGAAATTATGGAGAATTGTGTTTGATTTGATGTTAAACCATAGAAGAGATGAGGTTCCTAATGATTTAGAAGTGGGTTTAATGCTAGTCATATCACCCCAGTCAATCCATACAAGAAGGATGGAGTGAAGTGACAAAGATTTGAAATAAATGTATTCTAATGATTATGGGATCTTTAGAATCAGATCACTCACGGATTGCAAGGAACCAAAATTTTGGTTCCTTCATTTATGAAAAAGGGTTCCTTGGGTGTATTTTTTGGATATTTTTTGAATTTTGGTGGGAAATGGAGATCCTATATGCCTAAGTGTGTTAAACTAGTTCTAATATGCGTAAAAACTAGTAAATACTATCCTAGAAGCAATGTATGGTGATTTGGAATGCTGAAATAAGCGAAATTTAGGAAGTTACATGTAGGAACCACGACACCAATTATTTACACAGGAGGAACCCTTATTTTGGTGCCACCTGGTCCGCCTGTATAGGTATGGCGGTACTAAAAGTTATAACAGACGGAACCAAATAATTGGTACCGTCTGGTCCGTGGTAACCAGAAATCTTCACAGACCCAATTTTTAACTATCGGGGACTTTTCCGAAACCTGAAATTTTGCTTGAAACATATGACATTAATTATTTCTAGTTAGGAAAAGTCGATAACACATATACAAACATAGTGGAGCATAGACTTTGACCAAGGGCTAACGATTTTCACATAAAAGTGAAAATGGGTAAAATTTGATAACACACTTGTGTTATCCCCCTGCATAAACCGGTTAGCATGCAACATTGTTTTAAGTTATTTTATCATCCTACAAAGTAAAAACAACTAAATAGTATCATACACCATAGTTTTTGTCTTGTTCCAAACACTCCCTTAAATAAACCTCACTTATCCAACTTCTTGTAGATGTTTGTCATCATCCTTCCAAGGCACTTGAACATCCCCTTTGTTTGCTTGAATTCCGCCGATTCAATCTCAATCTCGGGGAGAGATGCATAGTACTCTTGAGGTGGAAGACGAGAATTTGGGAGACCGTCTTCGGAGCTATTTGATGATGATTATGAAGGAGTTGGAGGTTTTTCCCTTTTACCTTTAGTCTTAGCCACTCGCTCGTCACTCAAGGGCACAAATATGTGAGGGATGAGAGAATAGTCTAGCTTCAACCCTTTTGGGCTTGGTGGAATGGGTGCAAATGCTCTATAGAGACGGGTGAGTAGCATCCCTTATGGAAGAGCGACCGATCCTTGAGTTGGAATATCTACCATTATCCTAGCAATGTAGTAGGTTAGATTGAATGGTTGACGAGTGAACAAGTTGTAGAGCATGTGACAAAGGCAAGCATTGATATGGTCTCTATTTCCTATATTGCTAATGACATTGGCTTTAAGGAGTTCCTCCCACTTCTTGAATTCGGGCTTAAGCTCATTGAGCTCCATACCATATGAATCTCAGTTTACTTCCTTTCCCTTTCGGGTGACACGGGTTGGAGCGGCCCTTTCGTTAAAAAGTGCTCACGGATGACGTCCTTGTCCGCCAAAGGAGTTTGGTAGGGAAGAGAGCGGTTATTGATTGCATCGAGGATAGTGAGTGACCATTTATCCGAGTAGACACATGTACCACGGTTAGGAATTCCTAGCACATGAACAAATTGGTTTAGGGAGATGGAGTAGTCGGTTTGATTGATCCTAAACCTAAGAGCCATTTGATCATCCTCATCAGTGAAAGAGACAACACTAGCATAGAATTCTAAAACAAACCTAGGACAAATAGGTTCATCGATGTCGAGGAGACAATCAAAGTTGATAGTGGCAAGCTCTTGACGGAGATTAGTTCCGTCGACAAAGGAGGAATGAATGGTCCTACCCTTATGGAAGTACCTTTGGTCTAGACTCTTAAAGATTTCGACTTGTTCCTTGGTGAGACCCTTGGTTTTGTGGTGTTTATGGATGTAGCTAAGAGTATCCTTGTGATCATAGAATTTTGCGGCTACCATGGTTGTTCCTATGAGCAAGAATTTACATTATAAAACTAAAGACAAACTTAGCGTTTTGGTTCTAGTGTGTGCCTATATGAAAACGATTTGGAGTTAAGGTTATCTCGACTCATTTTATGCATAAAATGGTTTTTAGTGGGGGTGTTTGGCAAACGGCATGAGCCAAACGCTCCTAATTCAATGTGGCTTCATTTGAATATACCCGGAAATGCATATTAGTTATACATTACCTTTAGTATTCAAGAGCATTAAGCAAGTGATGAAAATTTACGTTTCTATTTGTGTTTAACAATGAAAAAAATTGCTTTCCTACAAGTGAGAAGCTTTTCAAAATTTTGACATGGGGTGTTTGTTTAATTAGCATAAGGTCTTATAGTCATTATCTTTTAATTAGTGGGAAACATGATTGGTTTATGCAATGTGACAATGTAGTACCTAATTTCAATGATTAGTTATGCAATTTGCCAATTGAATCCATGTTTTGTACAAGAATATACATAATCCCCATGTAAGGATTTTGTGCACAAATTAGAATCCTACACTCAGAATTAAGAGAAGTAATGTAATTAGGATACTTACAATGATGTTATCTTCAGTGATTAATGGATGAGAAAGTGTCAACAATGAGTTAGGTGTGTTGTTGAAACGTTTTGGTAAAGTTGGTTGTGAGGAAGAAGATGTTTTGTAAGTGGTATTTTTGCTACTGTTGTCACCACGGACCAGATGGCACCAAAAAATTGGTTCCGTCCTTGTTGTCGTTTGGTGCCGTGGGGAACTGTAACAGACTTAAACTAATTTGTTTTGTTTTGTTTGTTATAAGGTTTAGACTATGTTTTAACTACATGTTTGGTTCCATTAGCCCTAAACCAAGTCTAAGAAGATTAAATGGTTCTCGTTTGAGAGGCTTAGTTAGGATGTCGGCAATGTTGTCTTCGGAGGATACTTTCACAATTGAGATGTTTCCTTTTTGAACATTGTCGCGAAGAAAGTGATGACATATTTCAATATGCTTCGTACGAGCATGTTGGACGGGATTTTTGCTGAGATCAATAGCTCCTTTGTTGTCGCAAAGTATAGAGATATGGTTGAGATGAATTCCATAATCCACGAGACCTTGCTTCATCCAAAGAGCTTGTTGACATGCCTTTTCGGCTGAGACGTATTCGGCTTCAGTAGTTGAGATAGCTAGAGCCGTTTGCTTCTTTGCAGACCATGAGGTGAGAAAATGTCCAACAAAAGTACAAATACCACTAGTACTTTTTCTATCGACATAGTCACCGGCATGGTCCGAGTCGGCATACGCTATAGTTTCTACACCCGTTCCTTTGGGATACCATAATCCTAAACATGTCGTTCCCTTAATGTATCTAAATATCTTTTTTAAGGCTTCTAAGTGTGATGCCTTGGGATTTTCTTGAAAGCGAGCACATAGACAAACACTAAACATAATGTCGGGTCTACTATCCGTAAGATAGAGTAGGCTACCGATCATTCCTCTATATTTAGTGTTATCTACCGATTCACCTTCCTCATCCTAGGTGAGTTTAGTGTCCGAAGACATGGGTGTCTTAGTTGGTTTTGAGTCTTTAAGACCAAATTTCTTAAGCATATCTTTTATGTATTTAGATTGGTTAAAGAATATGCCATCTTCTAGTTGTTTAATTTGAAGTCCTAGAAAGAAGTTTAACTCACCCATCATACTCATCTCAAACTCATCGTGCATGATTTTAGTAAAATCATCACATAGCTCTTGACAAGTTGATCAGAATATGATGTCATCAACGTATATTTGAACAATGATAATGTGTGATTCCTTTTTCTTGGTAAAAAGAGTATTATCTACTAATCCCATGTTATATTTGTTTTCAACTAGAAAAGTCTTAAGTCGATCGTACCAAGCTTTTGGTGCTTGCTTAAGTCCATATAATGCCTTCTTGAATTTGAAGACATGATGTGGTTTCTCAAAGTCGGTAAAACCGGGAGGTTGAGCAACATATACTTCTTCGTTAATAAACCCATTAAGAAATGCACTCTTAACATCCATTTGAAATAATTTAAAGCCATAAGCACATGCATATGCAAGTAAGATTCTAATAGACTCGAGCCTAGCTACCGGTGCATAAGTTTCATCATAATCAATCCCCTCTTGTTGATTATAACCTTGTGCGACAAGCCTAGCTTTGTTTCTAGACACTACACCATTTTCATCCATTTTATTTCGAAAAACCCATTTCGTTCCAATTATAGTTTGATCTTTAGGTTTTGGAACTAACTTTCAAACATCATTTCTAACAAATTGGTTTAACTCTTCTTGCATAGCAATTACCCAAGATTCATCTTTTATTGCTTCGTTTATGTTTTTCGGTTCACTGGTTGATACAAAGCAAAAGTGATTACTTTGATTTTGGGCTTGTGATCTTAACGTTCTTTGATTTAGTTGTCCTAAGACCTTTTCTAAAGGATGACTTTTGGATTCTTTGATGTTTATAATTTCATTATTTAATGGTTCATCTTCCTTGTCATTTTCAATTATTTCTTGACTTTCTACAAGTTGACTTTCAACTAAGTCATCATCTACCAAAGGTGATGTCTTAGAGGGAGGTGGACTTTCGTCGAATGTTATGTTCAACGATTCCTCGACTCTCATTGTTTCTTTGTTTAAGACAATGTAAGCTTTACTAGTTTGTGAGTAACCAAGAAATACACCTTCATAAGACTTTGGGTCAAACTTGGTGAGATAGTCTTTAGTATTAAGAATGAAACATTTACATCCAAACACTCTAATATATCCTAAAGTTGGCTTTTTGCCTTTATATAATTCATATGGTGTTTTGTTTAGGAAAGGCCATTAAGACTCTATTTAAAATATATGTAGAAGTGTCAACGGCGTTACACCAAAAATTTTGAGGAATGTTTTGTTCATTAAGCATTGTTCTACTCATTTCTTGAATGTTTCTATTTTTACGTTCTACAACTCCATTAGATTGAGGTGTTCGAGGAGCCGAGAAGTTATGTGTTATACCATTTGTAGCACAAAAGTTTCCAAATTGTGTTTCATTGTCAAATTCACGACCATGATCAGTTCGAATTGATACAATGTTAACACCTAGTTGATTTTGAATTTTCTTGCTAAGAATTTCAAATTTATCAAAAGCTTCATTTTTAGTTTTCAAAAATAATGTCCAAGTAAACCTTGAGTAATCATCTACTATGACCAAAGTGTATAAGTTGCCTCCATAGCTTCTTATAGCGGATGGACCAAACACGTCCATATGCAAAAGTTCTAGACACTTAGATGTGGACGCCATGTTTTTAGCCTTATGGCTACTATGGGTTTGTTTACCAATTTTGCAAGAGTCGCAAAAGTGTTGGTCATATTTAAGTTTTGGTAAATTTCTAACTAGCTCTTTTGAAGATAGGTTTTGGATAAGTCTCATATTAGCGTGAACTAAGCGTCTATGCCAAAGAGTTGAGTTATCATCTAAGGTTGTTAGTCAAAGTTTGTCATTAGATGTTTTATCTATTTTCATGACGTATATGTTATTTTTCCTAACTCCTTTAGCTATGGTGATACCATCTTTTAGTATTTTACTACCACTTTCTTCAAATAGTACTTTATACTTTTTATCACATAATTGGCTAATACTAAGTAGGTTCAATCCTAACCTATCGACATGAGCAACATTTTCAATAGTTAGGGAGTTATGAGCGATCGTACCTTTGCCAATGATTTTGCTTTTGAGATTGCTACCAAAAGTGACATTACCTCCGTCATACTCTTGGTATGTAGAGAAGAGGTTTTTATTGCCCGTCATGTGTCATGAGCATCCACTATCTTTTATCCATTCATCAGGTTCTAATCCAACTTTCAAGCATACCTCGTTGGATTCATGTGCCATTAGAGCGATCTCATCCTTACTTGATTCTTCATCATCCCCACTATCACTCGAAGCACCACTTACAAAAGCTCGTTGAGTTTTGCTTTTAGGTGGCTTGGGGCAATCTCCTATTAGATGAATTGCATCACCGCATCTAAAAAATTTTCTTTCACCTTTTCCCTTTTTGTCATCTCGGTCTTTTCGGAATGGCTTCTTTTCTTCTCGGGGTTGCCTTACGAACTTCCCTCTTCTTCTAGAGAACTTTTGAAATCTCTAACTTGCCATATCATACTCCTCATCTTCACTTCACCGAGCAAGATTCGTCATCATCACTTGATTCCGTTCTTGCCTTTAGAGCAACGAATTTGACTTTCTCTCTTTTTCCTTTGATGATTTCCGAATCTTTCTCCATCACCATTTCGTGTACTTTGATGTTTCCGATTAGCTCGTCTAGTGACATTTTTGAGAGATCTTTTGATTCCTCAATAGCCGTCACTTTAGCTCTCCACTTTGGATGGAGTGCTCTAAGAAATTTCCTGACAAAGTTCTTACTACGAAAAGATTCATCAAGTGCTTTAAGAGATGTAATAATAGTATTAAAGCGAGCAAAACCACAATCAATGGTTTCATCTTCAGGGATAACAAATTGTTCATATTGTTGAACAAGAAGATCAATTTTGTTATCCTTGACTTGTGAATTTCCTTGATGTGTAATAATCCAAGATTCCCAAATGTCTTTAGTGGTTCCACATATAAAAATTCTTTCATATTCTTTTCTTGGCAAAGCATTATAAAGCATCATTTTAGCTTCATTATTTTTCGCTATTAATTTCTTTTGATCATCAACAGAAATATCTTTTGTTGTAGAACTAAAGTCTCCTTTAATTATAACAAACCAAAGATCTATATCTTTTGATTTTACATATGTTTCAAAATGATTTTTCCAATAGATAAATCCATTGGTTTCAAAGAGTGGTGGTCTTTGCATAGATTGACCTTCTTTAAAGTTTTCGGAATCCATGGATCGTTTCAAGTTTATATTATACAATATATTTTAGAAATTCTTGAGCAACGAGGCTCTGGTACCAATTGTGGAAAACTAGAAGGGGGGTTGAATAGTTTACTGATTAAAAACTCAGTTTTGAAACTTATTGAAAGATCAATTGATATTGATCTTAGATATGTTAGTGAATAATAATCAATACGCAAGCAATATATATAAAGACTAAATAAGGAAAGAAACAATAAAACCACGACAAGTTGTTTATAGTGGTTCGGTCTACAAGGACTCTTTTTGCTTTCCCTACTCCACTTCCCGAGTCTCACACTCGAGAGTTTAACTTCACTAGTCCACAAGCTCCTTTCACTAGCGGAGAAACCTTTACACTTCGCTTACACACTATTTCCGACACTAAGCTAGATGTTGAGTTCTTTTCAAGGGTACAACCACTCCCACACACAATGTATTTTAAGGACTAAAATACTAACCACTCACACTCACAAGATTATGATGGTTTGGTACAACAATGATGTATGAATCAACACTAGATCATACAACAATAAACAAACAAGACTTCTAGCTATTTGTTGAAGCTTGAATATGCCTTGATCTTCTTTGCTACAAAAGAGGATCACTATAATGATATGAATCTGAGTTAGAAATGTTAGAGAGAAGGAATGTATTTGAATATACTAGAAAGGGATAAGAAACAACTTGGTTTGGCTTTGCTATATAGCCAAAATGATCAGCAGGCACCACGGACCACGGATCTTTCAAAAGGGTTCCGCCCGTGTAAACTTTTGGTGCCGCCGGGGTCTGACAGCAAGATCACAAAAATCTTACCAAAGTCAATCATATCTATCCAAGATTGTGTAAGATATGCAAAGTCTAAATCTACACAAAATATCTAGTGAAATCTTTTAGAGATTTCAATGATGCACCACATGATGTCATGTGTTGTTTTCTATTTTTAGAAATATGTTAAAATGTAAATACATATGTAATGTTTTGTTTTAAGAAACTAAAACATGCTTGATCAAAAAATGTTCACATACATTATGGTTTAGAGTCATATCAATAATATGATTAATCAAAATGTAAATGCTTGAGTGATGAAGATATTATTTGAAAAGCTTGTTTTAATATCTATTAAACTTGACAAGCTTTAAGCATTATAAAAATTAAATTTACTTTTGTCGTTAACAAAACTTAGGTAAAGTTCATAAAATATAAATAACGTTTAATGACGATATTTGTATTAACACAACATTTGTGACTCACTCAACAACAAGTTGGTAGATGGTAGAGATAAACCAATAATAGGGTGTTTGGAATAAATTAGGGAGTATTTGATTAAAAGGATAGTGAATGTGCAAAAGGTTATAGAAAACTCTAATGGTCCCTTAACCCCAAATGCAACATTCATTTATGATGTTATTAAGCGAGAAGCTAATGACAATGATGTTATTTGGAATGGGTCTGACAGTTACCACTATAAGGGACCATGGAATAACCTATGTGTAGTGAATATGAGGGTAAGGACATGTACATGTAGAAGATGGGAGCTAACCGGTATTCCATGCAAATATGATGTGGCAGCAATGTATAACATGACAAGTGATGGTATGGAGGTAGTTATACCTGATGATTGGGTACATCAAGCATATTGGCTAAAAACATGGAAAGAGACATACATCAATAAGTTTTAATGTGTAGCTAAAAGTTAATTTTGGCCTAAGTGCAGCATCCCTAGTATTTTATTGCCCCTACACCATCATGTTCTCATTGGCAGTTTGATAAGGATTTAAAACATACGTTTTTAGGGGGTCATTTAAGCCCTAAATTTATACATTTTATATCCGTTACTACTTAAAATCGTTCCTTTTCACATTTTAGGTCTTTTGGAAGCAAAATGCTAGAATGAAGCATATTTGGACGAAAAGGAGCGAAAACATGAAGAAAAAGGCAAAGTCAAGATCAAAGGCAATTTTACGAGCCTGATGGCATCCCAACCCAAAGGGCGAAGCCGTCCCTCAGGAAGTTTTCAAATTAGAATGCAAGTGAGGACTCAGGTGAAAAAGAGGTTCTAAAGCATGACGACGTCACGCCAAATATCTAGAAGGAGTCTCCCATAATTTCTACACCAGACGCCCAAGAACCATCTCAAGATGACGTCCTTCATGAAGATAGATGGCGTCACACTCATCAACTGACGCCGTCTCAACGATAACTTGGCCTAAACGAAACCCTAAAGACGGTGACCAGACGGCATCACCAGCAAAAGGCGATGCCGTCGCACTATATATAGAATTCGATTTTTCTGCATTCAGGGAGGTAGAATTTTAGAGAGCAAACCCTAGTTCGTGTGTAGTATAACTTGGACAGTATTTTAGGGTTCCAAACCCTTCTTTACATCATAAGATAAGTTTGTTAATCCATATTATCATTATGTCTACCATATGTTTAATTGTTCGTATGTATGCTTGCTTATTTATCATGAGTAGCTAAATTTCTATTGTGTTTGCTTAGATCTATGAAACCTAGTTGTTAATTATTGTTAGGTTATCTCTTGTCTTAATTGGTAGCCGCTAGAGTAAGGAAAACTGGCTTCTTCTTTAATTGTTATGAGCTTGAACGTCCTAAATAGCATAAAGCTTGAGAGTGCACTTGAGCCATCGTTGTGTTTATTGCGTGAGTGGTAGCTTTATGATAACAGAGTATTTGGGGGAGATACTACGGTACTTGGCGATCCCGGATAGTCTAGAGGAGAGTTACAATTCATAGAACTAGAGAATTAGGCAACCCCCCCCCCCCATGACCACACGAAATACAATGCACCAATTAAGATGAGGATGTGACAATTTAACCGACCAATAAGAGTGTTGAAAACACAAAGACCTTAATAGATCTTTAAGCACTCGGAGATCGTTAGTGTTGCCTATGTAATCACAAGCAAACTAATAGAAGATCTCTACAACTCGTATTTTGTAGCGGAAAGTAAACACAAGTTATAATAACTAAGAACTCTTTGATCCTCTATGGATCTTTTGATTATAGAAACTCTATGTTTTAGATGTTTTACAAGACTTGAAAGACTTGAGAAAAACCTTATCTATTACAAACTATAATGGTTTCTTATATAGGCAAGAAACCCTAATGGCGCTGACAATTTACGCTCCTTATACTAACATAGACTAAGCATGCATCTAGACAAGCATGCAACTAATCATATTGTTTTGTTCATCATATTGTTTATTCTGATTAAGCTCTACATATCTGGCGCCAACCTATCTTTAATACGGCACTGACTTTTACTCTATTCTGAGCTTATCTCTCCTACGTGGTACGCACTTTCAGCAACAACACAATATCTGCTTTAGCATTTCTGCTGAAGTATAACTTCAGCGAATCCATTCTTCTTGTAATCTCGTAGGCGTAATCTTAGAATCGGAGTTTACCTTAATTCCCAACAATCCTCCCCTAAACTGGAATTTGACAAGGTTAAGTTCCAGTTTTCGTGATAGATCTGTAAAAGTGTTGAGGATTGTGTTCAACATCGACAACAAAGAAAAACAAAGAACATCTCTATGATGACTAACTGTGATACGCATCTTTGCGGCAACATATGACACCATGTACATCAAAACATATAAGTTTCATACTATTCTCATCACTTCGGTGTGTTAACTCCGTGAGAGGTGAATCATTGTAATTAATGGGTTTGATGTCTCTTTACCAATAGCCATTACTACTGGAGTAGCCACATGTTTAGGTTCGAAAACTATGGTACATTGATAACCATCTGATTTATTGGCAAACCAGCAACCATATAAACGGATTTGTCTTGTCTTTACTTGTAGCCGTTTGCTCAGGACTAGTCAATTCTTAGAATTGGTGAATTGAGAACCAAATATGGATTCAGTTGCCTTTACCACATACCATATACATGCGGGCTAGTCAATTCTTGGATTCCAAAGAGGAATAGACCATGGTGAATTGATGACCATACAACCCTCAGCAGTTAAGCATGGGTGGTTGCATACCCTATGATTTTGAGCAAACCATTACAGCTATCAACAGATTTGATGTGTCTTTACCAAAGCGGTACCCTTTGGACTAGCCAACTCTTTGACATACACATGGTACATCCGGTGAGTTAAAGACCATCTGAATTGGACAACAAACAATCCTGCATAAAAGTTTTTTTTTTTTTTTAACTAATAATAAAATATAAAACTGAAAAAGATTAATGATAAGTTGAAAAGGAAAATTAAAACTTAATTTTTATTAAATAAACGCTATCACTATTTTTAAAATGATGTTTTTGTGAGTTTTCTTTTTATGAAAGACTTTTACTTAAAAAGAAAAATAGACAAACAACATAAATAAAGCAGACTAAATGAACAAAACAAAGCAGTGTAGAGAGTACCAGATGCCATGATAAGAATGAGGATGAGGCCTATTGCAGTTGTTGGAGTTGAGTTTTGATCAATCCCACCAGTGTTAAAGCAGACTGTCTTTCATTTCCCACAGGATCTGGAGGAATTTCCAATTTTGACTCACATCTTTTCCATAAGTCTTTTGGGCAAGTGATACTTCCTTTCGAGAAAACATGCGATGATTCCACCCTTAGTCTCAAGCACATGCACACGAGGGAGAGGATAGAATCTCTAGGATGTAAGCTTCCACCGATGTGAGTTTTCCCAAATGGAAGATGCTTTGCTATTGGGAATGTGGGATTTGAACAGAACTTGAAGATCTCCGTAAGATCATCCCGAACCTTGAGGTTCCTTGTTGCAATAATAGGTGTTAACTTGAGTGAACAGAGAAAGTAAGTCGCCTGTCTACGGTGTAGAATTTCCTTTAGAAAGGTGAATCCTATTGAAGTGGAGTCTCTTCGAAGAAGAACATTCATCTCATCATCCTTTAAATTCCACACTAACACCTCATCTGAATGTCCATCGAAAATCAGCAGACCCTTCTACAATGAAAGTTGAGTCATCAGCTTCAAGATCCAAAGAAGATCTTTTGGCCATTCTCTTCTTCCTTCTCCCGGTGATAGATTTCCTAGAGGGTGCATTTTCATCTTGTGCATTTGTGGTAGGACTTGAACCGGTAGATTGAGACTTGGTTGGAGCGCAAGTGCATTCATCTGTGGAATATCTTTATAGCCCTCTCTTTTAGTTTTACGTGAGATCGGCTTCCTTTCTTCGAGAATCTTCGGTGTGACAACAAAGGTGCAACGAGGGAGATGGAGTTGAAGCTTTAGGTGCTTGAGAAATGGAAGATGGTTCGTGATTGATCCTTGATAGTAGAGGAAGCAACTTGAAGTTGCTTCAGGAATGAAGGGGATTCCTTGGTTGGAGCATCATCAGCCTTGAGTCTTTTGGCTGTTGGAGCATCTTCATTCTCTGAAATCCTTTTTAAGTTGGTAGAAGGAGGAGGATGATGATCATGTCCTTCATGATTTGGTTATATTTGCGTATACGAGGACATGATCAGGAAAGGCCTTGACTTGTTTCATTGTTAACCCAGAGTTGTACATTGAGCATTGGTTCTTCACCACCCTTCTCATTTCATCTTTAGTAGGGGTTTGGCTTTGGCCTTGAGCTTGGATGGCCTCTCTTTTGTGCCATTGCTTCTTGCCTCCTTTGTCTTCCCTGAGCCATCATTCGCTCTACATAAGTGTCACTGAGAAAATCACCACCTAGTATACTTTGAGCTAGAGAAGGTCTTGAAATGACTTGATGAGTTAGAATATCCCAGTGTTCAGCAGGCATCTGAACCCTCAGTTCATCGAGTTCTTTTCTTCTCTCGGGAGTTAAAGATGAAAATTCCTCTGTTTCAAGTTGTTTAGCCAATGCTACACTTTCCTTTGACTTCTCAAACTCAGCCAATCTACTTGCTTGACCTAGTCTTTCCACCTCACTCACCGGTCGGGACCAAGCTCATCTTGATGATGACATTTTTCCTTTATCATCGATTCTTGGCACACTTTTCTTGTTAAATCAATGACAGGTACCTCGTAGTAGTACCTAGGTCAACATGTTGATCTTGATCATCAAGCTGGAGTGGTCATAGTAGCAATGTCGAGGCAGATCTGAGGGAAAGGTCTGTTGGTTCTTGGACGATGCGTTTGATTAGGATCACGAAGATACATCCTCCATAAGTACATCGGAGATGCATCCTTATCAACCCGTGTTCCTTTGAAGCTTCAGAAGAAACCTTATGAGAATAAGATCTCTTCCTTCTTTTGTAAAGGACAGGCTCCTTCTTCTTTGAGGAAGTGGCGGCTAATGATAAAGGATCATTGAGAGAAACATCGGCCAACATGTCCGGAGACTCAAAATGGGGCTCTTCTTGTTCTTCATCAGAGGAAACCACAAGTTTCCTTTTGGAGGCCCCTTTTAGTTTGTGCTCTAAGACCTTGACCTGATTTCCCAGTTCTTCAATCTTAACCCCAAGATAAGACTTGGTCTCTGCAAGCTCCTTTTTCAGACTCTTAACCTCTGCAGCATACATGTTGACAAGAGCATACACAGATGAGAGTGTAATGGGGTCCTCAGCTCCACCCGCCAGTTGCTCGTGGTAAGGGGAGCCTCATTGGACCTTCGAATTAACACGGTCATGCTCAATGTGAGGAAGATCTTCATCGAGAGGATTCCTCACAGTACTTGGTGTGGGTGGTCTATTGAGTTCTGACTCAACATGAGTAGCTAGAGTGGGTGGAGGACTGGGACATGGTGGTTGGTGCGGAGCAACATGAGTTGCTTCAACAGTTGAAGATGGCCCTCATCCAAAGTGAACCAATGGATTACCATCAGGCTAGCAGGTGAGGAAGGAGGACTATGAGCCACATTCTCCTCATCAGCTGACCTCATTACCTTGGGGCAACATGGCTACTAGCAAGGGATGATGTTCCCCCTGAAAGTGAGTTCTCATTGTAGCAAACAATTTAGCAGTTAAAGTACTTATGGGATAGAAAGATTGGGCTTGGGTATTTGTGTCTAATATCATTTGAAGAAACCTTGGGTACATTAAAACTTTCCTTTGTCTTTTGAATATTTTCAACCAAGTTTTCAAAAATATACTTAGAAAAATTGAAGTTACCTTGTGAAAGACATACAATACCATAGCCCGGTCGAGTAGAGAAGCTGGTCCCATCCTCCGTCTTGTTGCTCATGCATTGGAGCAGTGTGTGAACCAGGAACCTCCATTTTGGGCAGAGTTCCTTCTTTAGCCACATATCCGTTCTTGTTCCTCGATACCCAATAGCCCTTAGCCCATTAAGCACATCTTCCGATTGAATGAAATACTCCTTCGGCATCTTCGTTGAAGCTTCCTCCGTCGGCTCCTCGGTCACAATGTACGCTATTTCATCAATCACAACCCTAATCTCTGTCTCGCTCCTCTTCTCAGCAGTTTCCCAAAATTGAGTGATCAGTGACTCATATATCTCATTTGGAGAATGAGATAGAGCATAGCAAATCTTTGACCTTTTCAGAAATTCCACCATAGGTTCGCATGCAGTTCATAGCCCTTGCCGTTTCCTAGAAATGCGACTTTGTTGTGATCATGTTTGAATTCAAGAGCCATGAGGAAAATGAGTGTTTAGGATTATGATTCTTGAAATGGTGAGTGTTTGTGAAAGTGGAATGAAGGAGAATTGGTTTGTTCTCGGCGAGTAATGGTGGGTGAAGTGTTTTTGCCCAAATTATAGTCAAGGAAAAATGGACCGTTTGTTTGACCTTTGCTGACGTGTATTGCATCTTTGTCTCAACCCAAAATAACACTTCGGCAGAAACATATGATCAATCTGCTGAAGTTATACCTTCAGAGATGCATCAAAGATTAGTGTATCTTCGGTAAGTTTCTAGAATTACTGTGCCACCCACTTGCATTAAACTCATTTAACCTCGAATCCGACTATAAAATGATCCCAAAGTAACTCATCTCTTCATCAAGATCCCCAAATAATTACCACAAACCCTAGATGCAAAATAAACCCAATTAACAGAATTGCACCATGAATACCAAACATGAGATCATAGATCTCACTTCCTCATCTTCATCATCATCATCAAGTGGTAAATCAAACCTATGGTACCATTACTTCCCTCAACCCTATCTACGACCAAATAAATCGCCCTTTCTCCCTTCTTGAGAAGATGAGTGTAGTAAATCCAAGTGAATCTGATGATTCGATGACTCCTATAAGGAGGGAACTTCTTACTCCCAACCTCCAGCACCATGGTCTCCACAAAGACCTCGCGAGAATCCGCCACTCCCCAAAGATAGAGAGGTGGTTCTTGGTCTCACTGCGCCATCATTTGGTGCATGAACACACATCGTATAGTAGAAGGGCTTAAGGAGGGTGGATCGATTGCATTTTGGTTGAAATGAGTAGATGAAGCACACAGGACACGTTAGTTCTCTACGTCATCATGCGTGGTCATCGTCATCATCAATCGTTTGCATCAATCCATCCTCCCATTTTGGTCCTTAGCATCTTCGTCGAGTTGGTCATGCATATCCAACCAGCCGCTTAAACGGAATGGGTGGTTACGCGAAGACCTACTTAAAGCAAAGCCAAGACATCTAATGCATATCCAACATTCACTTAGATTTTGGAATGAGGGATATACACTAGATTAGGATTAGCTTAAGTGTACAGCTCGTATCTTGTAGATGCATAGTAGTAGGTTGACTTTATGTAAGTAGAAAGTCAAACGTTTCTTGAATGAATGAACAATTTGACTTCAATTTCTTTTCTTGAGATTATAACTTCATTGGAATCAAATTGTATGCTTCATATTTGATATCGAAGAAACAAGCAACACTCTTTTAGCTATTTTGACCATATACTCATGAACCACACTTGATGAATTTGAACTTGATCAGGGAAATACAAAGCGCAATCGAGATAATGAATAGACAAGCGCAAAAGACATATAAAACACACACAAACAACAAAGACAAACAAACTAGAGAATAATTAGAAGTTAGAGTTAGAATACAAGCTAATATACAAAAATAATGCAGAGTTTGCACAAAATCCTCCCCTGAGGCATATGCCTCCCCTGAGGCCTATGCCTCCCCTCAAACTATGCAGTCAAGGGTTTAACATTCCAATATTGACCACGAGGTGTTGAAACCTTGGTCCATCAAACGCTTTTGTTAACAAGTCAGCCACATTATCATCAGTATGGATTTTAGCCACTTTTATCAAATGTTTTTCATAAGCATCTCTTATAAAGTGGTGCCTGATTTCAATGTGTTTCGTTCGACCGTGAAAAGCTGGATTTTTGACTATGCATATGGTACTTTGATTATCTATATGAATTGTAGTGTTCATAAAGTTGTACCCATAGTCCAGCAATTGGTTCGGAATCCAAAGGACTTGTCCACAATTTTGCGGCAAGAACATACTGCTTGAGTTGAGGTGGCCACTATGGTTTGTTTCTTGCATTGCCAAGAAATCAACCTCTTGCCAAGAAATTGGCGCCCCAGGTTGTGGATCTTCTATCCGGTTGCACCGGCATAATCACGCCACTATATGCTTCCAAATTGAAAGGAGATTCTTTTGGGTACCAAAGGCCTAAAAGAGGTTGGCCTTTGAGGTACTTAAAGATCTTCTTGACAACATTGAGATGGGAAGCAAGTGGAGTGACTTGATGTCGAGAACAAACACTCACGGCAAATGTAATATCGGTCTTGAAGGCGTCAAATACATCAATGAACCAATCATGGACACTGCAGGATGAACATTTACAGGAAGATCTGGTTCATTATTTGCTTTAGTCTTTGGAGCTTCATAAGGTGTTGTGGCAGTCCTAACACCTTCCATACCAAACTTCTTCAAAATGTCCCTCACATATTTATCTTGGTGATAAAAGATGCCATCCTGTTCTCTGAACACGGAGACCCAAAAGAATGTAAGCTCTCCCATAGCACTAATTTGAAATTCGCCCTTCATAAGTTCCTCGAATTCCCTGCACCAAGCTTCGTTTGTGGAACCAAAAATAATGTCGCCCACATACACTTGCACCAAAATGATGTCGAGTAATTTTTCTTGAGGAACGAGTTTTATCAATAGCACCTCTTCTATAGCCATGCTTGGCAGAACGATGAAAGCCGAGCATACCAAGCTCTAGGTGCATGATGTAAGCCATAAAGAGCTTTAACCACCTTGTAGACATGATTTGGGTGATCAGGGTCTTCAAATCCCTTGGGTTGAGTGACATAGACCTCCTCTTCAATCTCACCATACAGAAAAGCACCCTTGACATCCATTTGATACACCATGAAACCCATGTATGAAGCATATGCCAAGAAAATGCGAATTGCTTCAACTCGGGCAAGAGTGCAAACACTTCATCATCATCAATCCCTTCCTCTTGTCTGAAGCCTTGAGCTACCAACCTTGCTTTGTTTTTGATCACAACACCCCTAGCATCTCTTTTATTCTTCAAAACCCATTTTGTCCCAATGGCATATTTGCCATCAGGGAGTGGAACCAAAATCAAACCTGCGATTGTGAAATTGTTACATTTCTTCTTGCATTGCTTCGATCCAGCTTGGATCGTTGAGAGCTTGAGAAACACTAGTTGGTTCCACTTGAGAGAGAAAACAAGCAAACAGACAATGCTTGAGGTCATGTGATTGTCTCTTCTTTGGTTGGAGACATAAGAGAGAAAAGCAATCATGTCCCAAACGAGGACGGTGATAGCCCTTCTAGTTCTAACAGGTGCTAGAAGATCACCTATAATGTTGGATTGAGGATGAGCTATGTTGATCCTCTAAGTAGTAGTGGGGTTGACTTCAATGGATGAATCAAGATTAGTGATGGTTGGTTCAAATTGACATCATAAGAGGGTGAGGTGAAGATGCCAGCTTTGGGTTGATGATTTCCAAGATCGGAGGGTTTTGGAAAGCGTGTATAGGGTTCACCAAAGTCTGAAGATACTTGAGAAGGAGCGAAGCATAGCCTTGCATTTGGGAAGGTAGGTGTGTGAGAATCAACTTCGGCGTAAACATGGTTTCTACCAACTCCTTCATTATTAACCTCTCCATTCAGTTTCTCTGCTTCAAGCTTAGCTGCAAATTCTTGAGTCTGGAGCCTAGCAAGGTCCTCAACATAATGAGAGTCATCTTCATCACTCGAATCAGATATCCTTGGAGGTGGTACCGCAATATTTTAGGGGAGAAAGAAGGTACAAGTATGGGTTGCTCATCATCTTCAAACTCATTTTTAGAGCCATCATCTAGGGGACCTGCATTGTTAGTTGGAGACACTTGAGGACTGCATTTTGGTTAGCCGGATGTCTGTGGTAACCAGATAATCGATTAAGTAGTCAAGATCAAAGTACCATGAATGACCTTGTCCTTGAACATTAGGCTTATCTTCCAAAAATCTCAGGTTCAAAGTCTCCTCTATTTTCTTGGCTTGCAAGTTGTACACCATATGCCTTACTATGAATGAATAGCCCACAATATAACCATCATCAACCTTCTCATCAAACTTTCCCAATGGATCACTTGTGTTCAGAATGGTCACTTGACAACCAAAAGGTTTTAGGTAGTGAATGACAGGAACCTTCCCAAAGAGAAGTTCATATGGGGTTTTGAGTTGTGGTCTAGTAATGGACACCCTGTTTAGCACATAGCAAGCGATCCCAACAGTTCAGAACATAGTGGGGAGTTTAGAGTCTGCAAGCATTGATCTTGCAGCCTCTATTAAGGTCCTATTCTTTCTTTCAGCTACCCCATTTTGTTGTGGGGTTCTTGGATTACTATAGTCCCTTTTTATGCCTTTTGACCCACAGAGTTCTATAAGAACAGCATTTTTAAACTCTGTCCCATTATCACACCGAATACCTTTGACCTTTTTGTTCAACTGATTTTCAACAAGTGTGATGAATTCATCCGCACTTGAGATGTTTCATCTTTGGTTACGAGAAAGAAACCCAACAAAATCTGCTATAGCCATCGGTGATCACCAAACGTAAGTACTTATGATCAATGCTTCGACTTGAGTTGGACCAAACAGATCCATGTGAAGCAACTGAAGAGGTTTAGTGATGATGCTCATAGCATTGATAGCTTTGTAAGAGGCTCTGTGTTGTTTTCCTTTATTGCAAGCGACACAATTATGATCATTGGTAAAACTTTGGTGGGAAGACCTTCAACAAGACTCATGTTAGAGAGTTTGTTAATGGTCTTGAAATTCACATGCGCCATCCTCCTATGCCATTTTGTGGATTCATCAAGTGATGCTTTAGCCACCAAACATGTGAGGTCACCATCAAGTTGAACTTCATTAAGGTTGAATGTGTATAAGTTGTGAGTGCGAGGAACTTTCGGTAGAATTGAAGTTTCTTCGGGGAGTTTGAAGTCTTTAGACAAAGACAAGACATTCATTCTATGTGAAGAGGACTTTGTTCTTAGTGTCACAGATTTGTGAAACAGAGAACAAGTTGAAATCCTGAAGTTCCTTAACATAGTACACATTATCAAAATCTAGATGAGGTGTCTTTATGGTGCCTTTCCCTGTGATACTACCATCACTTCCTCCAAAAGTTACATTGCCTCCTCCTTCAATAGGGACAAAATTGTGCATCATATCCCTGTTCCCAGACATGCTACTGGAACAACCACTATCAACAATACCAATATTCTTATGCTTAAGGGGATGATCCTACAAACAACCACAAAATATATACAACTGTTAGTATATAATGGAGGTTCAAGTCATTCTTGACTTGAACACATGCCTGTGAATCACGAGTTTAGGACAAGAGTAATTAGAGGATCCACCATTGTTCTTGGTCCTCCATTGATAATTGGGTCCCTTGTTAGTCCAAGAACAACTGCTGAGGGCTTCCAGCGAAGGTGCTCCCATATCCCATTCCCACATACATAGAGTCAACATATGTAGGCCAATAACCATGTTTAAAGTATGGGCTAGTTGGTTGCACATAAGGTCTGGTGATTGATTCTCTCCAAAGAGAGTCAAGATATGCGCTTGTGGGACATAAGGTGGAATATTAGCAACATTGGTCCATTTAGATTTGTGTTTACGGTGAGTAGCACATGCATCCAATCTTTGCTCATAAAAATCACAATCCTTAATCAAATGAAATTTACTTCCACATACAAAACATGTCTTCTTCTTGGAAGATTTATTCAAATAGGGAGATGTTTGATTACATGAAGAAGTACTTAAATTAGAAACATTCAAGGAATTGTTTTTAACAGACTGATTATTCAAAGATTTAAAAGACAAGTCTTAAGAAGAAACTGTCTTGGAAGTTGATTCCTCAGCAGCTTCCTTAGAAGGCTTGTAAGTAGATGCTGGGGTGCAGGCTCAGGCTTGGAAAGGTCGAGACTTCTCATTTGAATCACAGCTTTTCATAGGAAGTAGACCCTTGATCCGATGAATTGTCCTTTGTGAGCAAGAGACAAAGTCATTAGATGAGGTATCGGGGTCAGCAAGTCTTTTGACTTTTGCCATATAGATGATGTGATCCATCAAAGTCAACTTGATGATGGGCAGGTCTGTGGGCATAAATTCACCTCTAATAGGTCCAAGGACAGCATGCATATCACCCTCTTTAACAAAGTTAGCTAACCCTGCAGGTGTGGATTTACGACCATCATTCCTAGCTTCCAATCCTACATACTTTTGAAAACCTAAACCTAGGCCGAGAGGTTCTGATTGATCATATATAGATTTCTCTAGTCAGATTATCACCTGAAATTAACCATTGTTTATTCCTAGCTATTTCCTCGGCTACTTTTTCTTTAAGCTCTAGGTTCTCGGAACAGGCTTCATTCTTAGCTTTCTCGACAGCTTTTAAATAATTATTAGAAACTTCAAGATCAAACTGTAACACCTTTATCTTTTCTTCATAAGCTATTTGATTCTTTTGAAACCATACCTTTTGTCTTTCAACTGTTTTTAATGCTAGTTTATGAGCTTCATTTTCAACATAGCATTCATCAAACTTAGGTTTCATAGCATCATACTCTTCTTTAAGTTCATTGTACCTTAGACTACAACCAAATATACTGATTGTGTACGAGATAGTCCCATCAAGGCAAATTGATCATGCCTTTCATCCGAAGTACACTTTGCCAAGAATCCAAGCTTATCGAGAATCATGAGCTTCTTCATTTACAGGTTCATGTGCAGACCAGTTGACCTGTTCATCCATGGTGAGGAGAGCTGCTGAAGCTCCAGTTTCTTCTTTTTTACGATAGGAAAGGTAATTAGCTTCATCTCCACTTTTCCTGTCTTTGCATTCCCTTGAGAAATGCCCCATCTGGTGGCAAGTGAAACACTTGACTTTCCTCCGTCAAAGCGGGTGGTTCCTTTCCTTGAAAGCAAACTTCCTTCCGGACTTCTCTTCAAACCTTTTGATGTCCACGACAAGTAATGCCACCGCATTTTCGCCATCTCCTCCATTTCACGTGGGTCCAACTGATCAAAGTCTTCATATGCAAGATACTGCTGAGTATCATAGTCGGCAACAAATGAATGAAGAACATCCTCCATCACACTACTAGACCTAGCTTGAGAACATGGTGGAGAGGGTCGAGGGTTAAGTGGTGGAGGGGGGATGAAGATGATGATGGAAAGTAGTTGGAGCTCGGAGACGATGGAAAATAGTTGGAACTAGGAGCTTGCACCATCATGTTGGAGTGAGATGTCCCAACAAAAGCTGCATGGCCGCAGAAGATGTACGGTAGGGAGTTCGACATCGAGTTCAAGGGTTCGAGTCCTGTTATATAGCTCATCAAAGGTAAGCATATCCAACCCTCCTTTAGCCTTGAGAGCAATACTTACATGTAACCATGATGGAGGTAACGATCGAAGGAACTTTGAGTTGCGATCATCATTATCCGGCTTTGCACTCACTTCGGTTCATTGACTCAAGATCCTATGAAACCTGTCGTATCCTTTGTGAATGCCTTCTTCTTCAGAGATATTGAAGTCCTGAAATTGTTGTCTCAACATGGACTTCCTCATTCTCTTTGATTCTTCATTTCCACCGAACCTTGCTTTGAGAGCCATCCATATGTCCTTTGCATCATCCATATGATGAAAATCACACTGAGATGATCTTCTCGGAATGGCTTGAAGCAGAATGGTCTTTACTTTATGTTCTCTCTGCATGGCTAGTACCTCTTCAGCAGTTTTTGGTGGAGCCATGATAAATTTCCCACCCGTGGGATCATCTTCTTCAAGCTGTTTCCTTTCTTTACAACCTCCCACAGATTCCAATCAATATTGGAAATCCAGGTTTTCCATCTTCATGGCCCAAAGTTCATATTCTTCCCTTTTCAAATAAGGAAGTTTACCATTACTGTTTGAGAGACCGAAATTGCATGGAAGTGGTGTTGGTGTTGTTTGTGTTGGTGGCTTCGGTTTCATTATCGGATCCAGGCATGGTGAATGAATGTTCTTAGTATCGTAGAGACTTCCCGAGGCTCTGATACCACTTGTTGAAAACACAAAGACCTTAATAGATCTTTAAGCACTCGGAGATCGTTAGTGTTGCCTATGTAATCACAAGCAAACTAATAGAAGATCTCTACAACTCGTATTTTGTAGCGGAAAGTAAACACAAGTTATAATAACTAAGAACTCTTTGATCCTCTATGGATCTTTTGATTATAGAAACTCTATGTTTCAGATGTTTTACAAGACTTGAAAAACTTGAGAAAAACCTTATCTATTACAAACTATAATGGTTTCTTATATAGGCAAGAAACCCTAATGAGCGTTGACAATTTACGCTCCTAATACTAACATAGACTAAGCATGCATCTAGACAAGCATGCAACTAATCATATTGTTTTGTTCATCATATTGTTTATTCTGATTAAGCTCTACATATTACGGCGCCAACCTATCTTTAATACGGCGCTGACTTTTACTCTATTCTGAGCTTATCTCTCCTACGTGACTTTCAGACAACACAATATCTGCTTAGCATTTCTCTGAAGTATAACTTCAGGGAATCCATTCTTCTTCGCGAGAATCTCGTCGGCAGAATCTTCGGCAGAATCAGTAGTTTACCTTAATTCCCAACAAAGAGATTACTAGGGAGTAAGAAAATCTAAGTAAATACACTTTTAATCATCATAAGAGCACACTTTACAATTGTCACACCCCTAAATTACCTGTTTTGCAGCGGAATGGAATTCCTGGGGGATGACTGTCATAGCATCACAATCACAGTTATATTGAACGACCTAAAGTGTCGTTTGAAAAGCACATCGTTTGATATATTAAAAACATTCAGAGTTACAAAAGATAGGTCCCAAAAAGATAGTCAACATTTGCGGAAATAAGTTTGATACAATCCAAACGATGTTTTAAAGTGCATAAAATCCATGTGAGACGCGTCGTCACCGCGACTCTATGATAAGTCCTTATGCATGCCATGAAGTATGTGCCTTAGATGCCTGAAAATACATTGCTAAAAGTGTCAACACAAAGGTTGAGTGAGTTCATAGAGTTTATGTAAATGTTTTATACGACCACCACAAGTATAAGTTATGTATGACAAATATGTCACATAAAATTGATACAATTGCTATAAGCACATGACACAGAAGCTAGACTGATCATGATGTTCGCCCCAACAGAATGTTTTGCCAAACAACTCAAATAATGATATTAAATAAAATGTATCCGTTTGACTAGTTGGGACCACCAACCCGGATGGAGGAGTCACCCTCAATAGATCTATTCACTCACCCTCGCTTCTTCCGGAATTAACGGTTCATGATTATGAAATGGGGACATTCAATTGGAAATGAGGTAACTTAAGCAATGTAATGAATTTGATATACTTGGTATCGTAATAAAAATGATGTGCAATATATTCTCACCCGTAGGTTTGAAATAATGTATAAACTTGTAAAACGGGGCTTTGAAAACTCACTTGGTAAAATGATGCGATGGCAAAAGCGAGTACACTGAAATGTAGCGCAAAACTCTAACTGCAACCTATTATGAATGATATGATCTATAATAAGTTATGATGTAATGTTATGCATGCAAACTCACATGATATCTATACCACTTGTGCATTTTTGAAAATAAAGTTTATCGTCGAAAAATAATCTTATAACGTATTGACAATTTATAAATTACTTTACAAGTATTTTCGTTGAAATGATATCCTACGATAATCATTTAGTGATTTATTATGAAATTATAGTTTTGCGTCGCAAAACAATATAATTTGACAATTCATGAAAGTGACTAAATGGCCTCGAAAAGCTAGTTTTAAAATAGTTAATATCGAGTGTTAGGAAACAAACTCAACGGTTTTGGAAAGCTTGTAACATTATCTCAAAGTCTTAGCTTTTAAAATTTCATCATAGAGGTCTCGATCATGGAGAAAAACATAGGTAAAGTAGGGTACTTGTACCAAAAATATTGTTTATGGGTAGTTTTCGGCAAAGTTTGAGTGACCGTATTTTATTCGTTACAACTCCGTTTGACAAACGGTTGAACATTTTGGAAAATAGGCTAGGCGAACTTACTTTTACTAGAAGACATCGTTTTCTAAAAAGTATTCTATCGATGTTAAAAACGACTCTCAACATGGTCACTCGCGACAATAATTTTTGACTAATAGGAAATATATATATAAGTGTTCTACTTTTGAAAATAGTTACGTCAACCTTATTTAAACGCGTGTAATTTAGTATGTGAAAAACTAGAAGGGGGGTTGAATAGTTTTGCCAATTAAAACTTCCTTTTAATCTATTTAGATTGACTTATGACAATCTATTTGGATGTGTGTGTTGAATGTTGATAAACAAGCATATAAAGGTAAGTAATGAAAAGATAAGAGTAAGAAGCACAAAATCACAACACGAGTATTTATAGTGGTTCGGCTACAAGGACACCTTCCTTGCCCTACTCCACTCCCCGAGTCACCTACTCGAGAGTTCGTAATAACTACACCAATCTCCTTATGGCGGAGAAGCCTTCACAACGTCTCCTACCCTTTTTCCGGTGCTAGGCTAACCACCGGGTTCTTTCACTCCAAGGTGAACCACACCTACACAACGTCGCCTACCCTTTATAGGGTACTAGGCTAAGTACCTAGTTCTTTCACTCCAAGGTGAACTACACCTTCACAACGTCGCCTACCCTTTATTAGGTACTAGGCTAAGCACCTAGTTCCATTGCAATGGAGGAACTACTACCACACTACACCAACGACTAATCCCAAAGGAGATCTACTCCTTTACAACATCATCAAGGATATCAATATCCTTGGATCTAATACTAGTCTATCTTGTACATCGAAACACACCATATTGAATGTACATCTAAGGCACCTTTCACTAATGCCTTTGACTAGATCTACAAGACACCTTTCACTAATGTCTTGTGTCTTCACTTCTAAGCACCTTTCACTAATGCTTCTTTGTCTTGACTTCTAAGCACCTTTCACTAATGCTTCTTTGTCTTGACTTCTAAGCACCTACCACACGTGCTTATGTTATAGATGATAGATACCCTTCACTAATATCTTCGTCTTGACACTTGAGACATCTTTCACTAGTGTCTTCAACACTACACTTCTTTGAGGAAAGAAAGGAATCATCAACAAGAAGACTTCAGAAGCCTTGATGATGAGGAAGCATGGCAACTCATGGACTTGAGCTTGCTCGACTTCAAAGGTGGTGATCTTGCCTTTAAGTGGAACCTAAAAGATCACACAAAAACAAAACTGCAAACATAGATCTCTTGGATCTAAGGTTAGTGAGATTTAACTCAGAGAGGAAAGTGTGTTAGAGAGGGATGAGAAATAATGAAGAAATGGCTCACTATTTATAGAGGAAAAATCCTACTGTTCCTCGGATCCCACGGATCCCTTCCACTTGGGATCCGGCTAGCACAAAGCTAGGGATCCGTGGAACGCTCCTCTTTGCCCATGGGTATTTTGGTTATGGGTCATGGGTCATGGGTTGAACCATGGATCTTTGGCTAGATACAATGTATCTTTGAGTGCAATGCACTTAGCCACTTGGGTATGGGTTGATCCATGGGTTATGGGTATTGTCCATATGTGATATAAGCATGATGTCATGCAATGGGTTATGGGTCAAGATCCATGGGTTATGAGATTTGGGTTGTACCCAACTACATTCAATGTATTTGCCTAATGGGTTGTGATACTTAAGTTTCTACCCATTTATATTACCCAATATACTACATACTAGTTATGTGTATATTTTATCCAAAAATGTAAACACTAGTTGTTGTACATATGTATTACTAAATCATAAAATCACTTATACTTGTTTTAGTGTTTTATGTGAAAATGTGAATATGTTAGAAATTATTAGTTCAAACCATTTACGTATTTTATTTGTTTCGTTAATATGATTTTACGCTTGTTATCGACAAAACAATAGAAGGTCGTAAAATATAAATAAACGTTTTTACGGCTTATTTGTATTAACAATCTCCCCCTTTTTGTTGATGACAAATCATAAAATTATTTTAAGGAAAAGCTAAAATTCGTAAAAGTTTGAATTTGTAGTTTTTACTTTCTTCTCCCCCTTTTTGTCGAAACAAAAAGTGTTTGAAGGAAGGCAACACATCGTTTTTAAGAAAAACATGTGAAAGAAAAAAAATAAGTAAAAGGAAATAGAGAGCAAATAACAGGAAAGGATCTCGTCTTTACTCCCCCTTGACGAGTCCATCGGTATGTAAGGGCGTCAAGTAAGTTATACTAATCTAGTTTATTTGCAAATAAGTTTGCAAAAGATATCGTATAAGAGACGAATGTGCTCCCCCTTGATGATTGCAATTTTGCAAGGGGATGTCACAAAATGTAAACCTAGTATTGCAAGTAATTTGCAATGTATTGCTTTGACATAAAGCTCCCCCTAGCTTTAGGATGTCAAAGTCTTCATATGTAAATTGAATAACTACAAAACAAAGGTTAGAAAGCAAGTATAATTCACAATTTCCTACAAATGTGATTCAAGTTAGTAGAAAGAAAGCTTTCTGTCTTACGGATCCCACGGTTCCCTCCTAGTAGGCATCCATCTAGGCAATTCTGAGGGATCCGTATTAGCTGTTCAATTGCAGCCAAGGTGATATAACAAGTAATGTTATCACAAAAATCATATGCTTGATTACAGTGTCCAAAACAATCCCCGGCAGCGGCGCCAAAAATTGATTGGTGTCGAAACGTCAAGCTTAATTCACACAAACTAGCCACTTGTGAATGACTAACCGTAAGAAGCTTAAAACGGCTCGGACACTGATCAATAATAAGAAGTGTGTAGTATACGGGTAACTCAAACGTGTTAGGTTTGAGCACCGAGATCGTTCCGAACGAGGGTTGAATGGAATTTCCAACTCACGTCTCAAAAATCGGGATTTGAATGAGAAAAGGGGATAATATGATATTATCTAAACTACGGGATAAGGAAAGCAAATGGAACATAAAATCTACGGGAAATCCTAAAAACTAAGGCAAACTACGCAATTCTACACTAAAACGCAAAAACGGGATTTAAACGAAACGCGAATAAAAAGCAACTACGACTAAACTAATTCCTAAAAATAACCTAAAACTACTCTTACTCTAAAAATGATATTGGAAAACTAATTATGAATTAAAACTATTTTTTAGGAATTTTCTTGATTTTATTTTAATTAAAAACTAATTATTAACTTATAAAAATAAACTAATTATCTAAAAATTATGAAAGAGAGAGGGAAAATTATGGAATTACTTTCTAAAAATCTAAAATATCATAAAAGACTTTTCTAAACTATTTTTATATTTTTCTGATTAATTTCCTATTTTCTATGAATTTAATACTAATTAAATCTAATTTAAATTATTAAAAATACCAAATAAAAGGAGAAAAATAAGGAAAAATATTTTTTATGCTTTTTATATTTATCTTAAACTGTTGAAATTGAAAAATTATTTTTTGGAACTTTTTCTTAATTATTTGTAATTAAAACTATTTAAAAAGGCTTAAAAACTGAATTTAATCTAGAAAAATAGTGAACAGTAACTAAAAATTATGAAAACTTCAGGGAAATTCTAAAATGTTATTCTAAATCTATTAAAAATATAAAAACAAGGGCTTATGTGGGGGAATCTAAGGCTGCAATGTAAACTGAGTCTAGAATAAGCACTTGAAAATAAGTAAATAAGCACTTTTATGAACCAACTGATTATATAAGCTAATGTATGCTAAAACTACTCTAACTCAACTAATTTAAGCTAATTCTAACACCTAATGAGTAGTCTACCTAAGATTTAAGAAAACTGACCACTTAAGCAAAAGCTGATTTGGGACCCTACTTTAAGCAGTTGAAACTGCTTATCCAATAAGCCAAATAGAAAACTAAAAGCATGGATCTCAAGCCCACCTGGTAGAGATCAAAAATCCAAAGTTTCAGCTAATGATGACTAGATCTGAAGAAGTTATGGAACAAACAAAAACGCATTAAGGACTGTTAGCTGCTGATGTAACAGCTTATCCAATAAGCTAGAGGGGAAACCAACAGTGGGAATCTCAACACCACCAACCAGAGAACATGTGTACCAATTTTCAGCAAATAAGGACTAGTAATGAAGCAGTTACAGAGCAAAACAAAAATGCAAAAGCCTTGAGAACAGTTGATAAAAGCGCGATGTTTAAGCTAATTTAACTGCTAATTCAATAAGCTAATGCAAAAACCAAGAATGTGGTCTTAAAGACCACCTAGCCTACTCCTAATGTGCCAAATCTCAGACCTTAACTACTTGAAATGAAGACAATGCACCTGCTGCAAGTTTTGAGAAAACTGAATTATGACCTGATTTTTTGACTTTTTGAAACAGATTAAACATTGACCAAAATGAGTTTTAGAAGCAAATCATTGACTGATGAAGATGCAATAAGATGTAAATAGACTAAAGCAAGCTAGATAAACTGATTCTAGACCTATGTGAAATGATTTCAAAAACTGTTTTCCAACAGATGTGCACATAAATCAGATAAGTTGTGATTTTGACTAAAGGCTCAAATGACAGCAAACTTAAGACAGAATTGAATGTATATAACTATATCAAACATGAACCAACTTCATCTACAATCCATAATTTCAACTTCTAAATCCCAGTTTAACAAAAGCAATCCAAACATCCCTTTATCAAGCTTATTTAGAAACTAAACTATGGCGATTAAATGAACATATTCTTGAATCAAAATGAGTAAACTAACATCGACTTAACCATTAACACAGTTAACACCGAGATTTACCCAAAACTCAATTGACTTCTAAGTTTGACTTTTTTTGACTTTTTTTTTTGCAAAATGTTGAAATTAGACAAGTAAGGTAAAGGGAAGCTTACATAAGCCTAGATAAGCTTATATGAGCTTAAGACTCATACAATAGAACTTATGTAACAGTAAAACTTGATCTCAAATCTGACTTGACAAGGAATTTAAAGGAAAAGGAGATTTGCATTAATAAAAATGAGTTTACAAATTGAAAACTGAAATTATAATCATTAAACATGTAAAAGTGACAGGAAATAAAGAGGTCAAAATTCCTCTAAGACTTAAGGAATTGGACGAATACAAATGTGAGCTTAGATGTCTTTATATAGCAGAGCTTGAGCCTTGCTTGGGATGCCTTCAGAAGGATCTAGGAGGTAAATAGCAGCCACATATCAATCCATGATCACCTCAACCAATCACAAAGCTCCATTATCCTTGATGAGGTGTCTAGGCCAATTGGAGAGCTTGGTTTGTCCACGTGGGCATCAATCCTGACAAGTCAGAGCCTCTAGAAGGTTTAGGATAGATGCTAGTACGAGGTGGTGTGTTTGGGTAAATATGGTGGTGAAAGGGTGGTGTTTGGGTTTGGTTTGGGAGGAAGGGGAAAGATATCTTTGTGGGTAAAGGCGGCGTTTGGTTTTAATTATTATTGTTTGACCGGGTGATTTGAGTTACCGGGTTCAAAAGGTCGGGTAAGGTGGGTGTACTCGGGTTGGTTATTTAATAAAGGTTGGATGGGTATTAATATTGGAATTGGGCCGTGGCTTAGGTGGTTGAGAGATTTAATGGGCGAGTTATAGTTATTGGATCCGGCCATGATATAATGTATAGGATAATTAGGCTTAGGTAATTTTATGATTAGGATAGATAAGTGGTGACAAATGCAAGGACCAAAGGTGTAATTTGTGAAATGGTAAGGTGAGTTGGGTAAACATGATTAAGTGGGGTGTATAAGGGTATAAAGGGTAAATGTGGAAAGTTGAGGGGTTAAAGGTGACAATTGGTAAAGTGAAGGGTAAAATGTGAGGCCGTGATACAGCTTAACAAGTTTGCAAGGTGAAATCTCCCCGAACCATGTCCCGAACTCCGTATTTTGCACTTTTGAGCATCAAAATCCTTAAAATAGCATCCCAGCATCGGCTTTTGCATACTCTCTCTCTCGTGCTTTCGGTTTTCTTCCGGTTTTGGCTCCTTTATGTGTGTTTTTTAAATATCCGTACTGCACATATAAACTCAAGAAAACCACAAATATTAGCAATAAACGGCCTTTCTTGGTTGTTTTGGGTCAGTTTTGACAATGAAAAGGTATGTGTTTTAGCACATACCAATGCTCAACAAAATAACAAGTAGCATGTAATTCCATTTAACAAAACTAGAGTTATGATATACATGACTCTAAAAACTAAGAAAATAAGAAAATACATGACTAGGAATTTCTAAACAACCTATCGCTTGATGCTAGGACACAACTAAAATCTTCTAGCTCAAGTTTTGTTTAGGTTTGATCTCGTCGAAACGCTCGAGGAGATGATAGAACATGAAACGTTGGTCTTCTCGTACTTCATGTATCAAACTTTCAACATGTTGACAATGATAGCAATCTTTGTCATGGCTAGGTAGTGGTGGTGGAAGAAGTAAAATGGCTTGATGCGAAGGATCATGAGAAGCGGATTGTGGAGCTTCAAACGATGGAGGGATTGGTGGAGGTGCATTTGAGAATGACTCAACCAAAAAATGATGGTGGTAGTAGAGAAGTGTCAACTTCCATATGGTCGGGTGGTTGACTTTGATGATTTCTCATAATCCAAATGGGATTATATGATGGAAACGGCGAAAAGGAAGCTGGAGCAAGTGTTGACTCAACACCTTGATTTTGAACCATTATTCCTCCTAATGAGGAGAACGTTGTCGACGAAAGCGGATGAGATGGCCTAGGAGGCAAGTCCTCTAAATTGTAGAGGTGTGGTGATGATAGTGGGGATGTAAATGAAATAGCTCTAGGAACCAATGGTGATGGTTTAGTGGAGATGATATTGTTTGGCCTAGGAGGTATGGTGGTGTTTGGCATAGGTAGTTTTGTGGGTACTATCCTTTTAGGAATTGGTTTGATTGGATGATGAAGAATTCTATCATTTGTTGGCTTGACGGGAGATGATTCGGTTGAAGAAATTTCATGTATAACACGAGCCCTTTTCATGGGTGGTTCTTTGGTGGATAAGTTACTACTTGGGGTTTTCCTCATGATGAGATGATTTCAAGAGATTGCAAGAGCTGAAAGTTAGGATGAGAGTGATGACTATGGAGGTCCTAACAAGGTGGTTTATAAACTAAGAGATTTGGCAAGTGCATTTAAGCCTTAAGCCACTAGGATTCATTGGAATGTGATGATTGACATGCACAAGAGTCAACTTCAGAGGTTGCACTGATCTAGGAACTCATTTAAGATGAGATGTAGTGTTTGAGTTTGGAAGATGAGTTGAAATGATTGTTTTAGCAAGATTTGACATAAACTGTCATCCGGATCCCACGGTTCCTTAGAGGGATCCGTCTAGGCTAATCCTAGGGATCCGGCTTTCAGCAGTTATGAAAGGGTGGAAATGATGTTTCTAAGATCTAAGACCTATATCATCTTGAGTGTTTCAGTCCTCCTAAGTGTTTTAAATGAAGGGGTGCTTGAGTATTTGAAGGCAATGAATGATGTAGCTAATGATTGTTATTTATGGAGGGATTTGGAACTTTCAAGAGTACCAATGGATGAGCAAGGATGACACTAAAGATTTAAAGTGTCAATTGAGGCTAAATGATCCTAGAGATCAGGTTGTATTTTAGGAAAATATCCTAGAAGCTTTGAGATGGGAAAACTAGATTTTGATCAACTTTGATCAATTTTGAGGCGAGGATGATTAATGATCAATTTTACCATAATCGAAAGATCTCTAAGGCTAGATGAGAGAGATCAAGTAAAAAATGAAGTGTGAGTTTAAGAGCGGAAGGGTAATGGATTAAGGACAAAACGGTAGATCTACAATCGTCTTAGAGTGTGATCTAGGTGAGTTATGTATGAGTAGGAAAGATTAACCTATCTTGATAAGGACTTAATTTTGCCTTAAGACACTATGTTTAGCTTAGTGTGTGAGGTGTTCTAAGGATATCTTTGAAATATAATGCTTTGCAATTGCATTTTACGTTTTTTGGGATCCCACGGTTCCTTAAGTGTAGGGATCCGTCTAGTACAATCTTTGGGATCCGCCTATCTGCTCAGCAGGACCTTTACTAAAGATATGCAATGATCTTGACAATGCATTATATCTCAAGGATAGTCTAAAAAGAGTTCTAATACTAAGATATCAAATGTAAAATGTTTTATTTCATGAAGGAAATTGGATTACATTGATAAAGCACGAGTACAAGAGATTTGATCCTCTTTTGGAATACAATTAGTTTCCTTGAGTGTTTTCGTTAGGAGGATCATTATGTGATTGATGAGTGTTGGTGGAGTCAAGAATGAAGAAAGTCTTTATGAGAGATATGTTTAGCGGTTCCATCATCTTGTTCACAAGTACGTATAACGGACTTTGAAATTGAGGATGGAAGTGCATAACATTATGATAGAGGCGTGTCAAGAACATTCCATAAGGAGTGAGTTTATTCTTGGAGCCTTGAAGATTTGCAATTCGCCTTGCGAAGAAGTAGGCGAGATTGTATGGTTGTTGTGTTAGCAAACAGTACAACATGTGAGCACAATATGTGTGAAGCCTTCACAACGTCGCCTACCCTTTTTCCGGTGCTAGGCTAACCACCGGGTTCTTTCACTCCAAGGTGAACCACACCTACACAACGTCGCCTACCCTTTATAAGGTACTAGGCTAAGTACCTAGTTCTTTCACTCCAAGGTGAACTACACCTTCACAACGTCGCCTACCCTTTATTAGGTACTAGGCTAAGCACCTAGTTCCATTGCAATGGAGGAACTACTACCACACTACACCAACGACTAATCCCAAAGGAGATCTACTCCTTTACAACATCATCAAGGATATCAATATCCTTGGATCTAATACTAGTCTATCTTGTACATCGAAACACACCATATCGAATGTACATCTAAGGCACCTTTCACTAATGCCTTTGACTAGATCTACAAGACACCTTTCACTAATGTCTTGTGTCTTCACTTATAAGCACCTTTCACTAATGCTTCTTTGTCTTGACTTCTAAGCACCTTTCACTAATGCTTCTTTGTCTTCACTTCTAAGCACCTACCACACGTGCTTATGTTATAGACGATAGATACCCTTCACTAATATCTTCTTCTTGACACTTGAGACATCTTTCACTAATGTCTTCAACACTACACTTCTTTGAGGAAAGAAAGGAATTATCAACAAGAAGACTTCAGTAGCCTTGATGATGAGGAAGCATGGCAACTCATGGACTTGAGCTTGCTTGACTTCAAAGGTGGTGATCTTGCCTTTAAGAGGAACCTAAAAGATCACACAAAAACAAAACTACAAACATAGATCTCTTGGATCTAAGGTTAGTGAGATTTAACTCAGGGAGGAAAGTGTGTTAGAGAGGGATGAGAAATAATGAAGAAATGGCTCACTATTTATAGAGGAAAAATCCTACTATTCCCCGGATCCCACGGATCCCTTCCACTTGGGATCCGGCTAGCACAAAGCTAGGGATCCGTGGAACGATCCTCTTTGCCCATGGGTATTTTGGTTATGGGTCATGGGTCATGGGTTGAACCATGGATCTTTGGCTAGATACAATGTATCTTTGAGTGCAATGCACTTAGTCACTTGGGTATGGGTTGATCCATGGGTTATGGGTATTGTCCATATGTGATATAAGCATGATGTCATGCAATGGGTTATGGGTCAAGATCCATGGGTTATGAGCTTTGGGTTGTACCCAACTACATTCAATGTATTTGCCCAATGGGTTGTGATACTTAAGTTTCTACCCATTTATATTACCCAATATACTACATACTAGTTATGTGTATATTTTATCCAAATATGTAAACACTAGTTGTTGTACATATGTATTACTAAATCATAAAATCACTTATACTTGTTTTAGTGTTTTAAGTGAAAATGTGAATATGTTAGAAACTATTAGTTCAAACCATTTACGTATTTTATTTGTTTCGTTAATATGATTTTACGTTTGTTATCGACAAAACAATAGAAGATCGTAAAATATAAATAAACGTTCTTACGGCTTATTTGTATTAACATAGTCGTTATAAGTCCGTTTTATATGTCCTTAGCTTCGTGTTAAAGTGTACTAATATATTTTTGATAAATCGACTCATTTAGATAACGCTTAAGACTCATTTTTTACCTTTAAAAATCTGGACAGCATGCTGTTTTTCCGGAAAATATAGTTTTCGTCGTTAAACTTGAAAATAGCATAACTTCTTCGTTATAAATCCATTTTAACCCGTTCAAGCGACCACGTTTTCGTTTTAAAGTATATTTTCTGAATATCTAGCCCAAAATATTTTATAAACTGTCGAAATTTCCAGATTTCACAAATATGATCAGACGTCAATATAAAGCTGTCGAAAATGATTTTTCTTGCGTAATACTTGTTTCAATCACTTCATATCAACACCAAATCTATTCTAAACCTACCATACACCTTCTTAGGGTGTCATGGGTTCCTAAATATCATCAAAAATGATATGTTTCAAGGGATTAATTATAGGATGATATATATTAATTATAAGTACTAAAAACAATAAAAGTGGTATAGATTCACATGTAACTTGCATGTTTTCTTTCAAGCATAATAAAAATAACATAAGTATGAATATGAAAGATTAATAATGATCATGAAATGTTTAATAGTATAGTGATGAGGTTTATAAAACAAGGTTTTTCCTAAATACCCTAGGTTTTTATTGCAAAACCCTTAAAAGAAAGTATACTAGAGTTGTAAAATAGCTTGATCTTAAAAATTTTTGCCCTCCTTCTTGTTTTTCCTTCCTTGGCCAGTTCTTCAAGTGAAATGGGGAGAGAGTTTTAATTTTTACACCTTAGAATTATTAGTATGTATGTGTATGTTAGTATATTAATTAAAGAAAATACATGTGTAAGTCTAGGAAGTGTATATGTAAGTCTAGGACTTAAGATATTTGTCAAAATTGTTGTGTCATGTATTTTGGTCGACAAGGGGTAAAAGAAAGAAACGGTGGTGCATTTTTGTGTGACAAAATATTAAAGTGTAAGTGTAGTAGGTAATTTGTAAGTTAAAGTAGGTATTTGAGGTAGCGTTAGCTAGAAATTGATTTTTACGTAACAAAATAAAATATATCGAAGTCATAAAAATTATAAAAATACATTTCTTACAAGAATTGAGTAAATAAATAATTATCAAGTAGTATTTATCTTTATATATATATATATATATATATATATATATATATATATATATATATATATATATAACAATTTATATAAAAAATAAATTTAAAACATCGGGTAAACTAATAATATAATTTTTATAGTCTTAAAATGAGTATAAAGATATATCAAGATAATTATTGGAAGTGTCGGATCAATTTTTAAAAATAAATGATTATGCGATAGCGTTTATTTAATAGGAAAATAAACGTTTAATGAAATATGCAAATCAATGTATTAACTGATATGATGATGATGTTATTAATGATATGTAGACTAAATTGTGGAAAACTAGAAGGGGGGGTTGAATAGTTTTGCCGATTTTAAGTTGATTTCAAAAACTTTAGATTCGATATTATGTGAAATCGTATGGATGTTGAGAACGTATAGATCTAATGATAATGCAAGCAAATAAATAAAGTTAAGGGATAGAAAAGACACAACCGATTTATAGTGGTTCGGATACAAGGTCACCTTCCTTGCCCTACTCCACTCCCCGAGTCACCTACTCGAGAGTTCAAGCACTATGTCAACAAACTCCTTCACTTGGCGGAGAAGCCTTCACAACGTTGCTTACACTTTTTCCGGTACAAAGCTAGATACCGAGTCCGTAGCAGTGGACTAAACCAACACAACTATTACACAACAAATATGTGAAATATCAAGTACAAGATCTTACTGAAATCTTGCAGAGTCACAAATCAATCAAGGACCCCTTGCTTGGATGACTTGTAGAATGCTCGTGATCTCGACTTACAGAAGGACCTATATGAGGATCACAAATAGAAAGAAAGAAGAACAACTCTCTAGATCAAGTGATCTATATGTTAGAAGAGAATGAGAGTGTATGAGAGATTTAGTAAGAAGAGGGGGTGAGTTAGAATGAACAAATGGCTCTCTATTTATAGGCAAATTTCTTCTCTGTTCCACGGATCCCTCCCACTTGGGATCCGGCTAGTGTAATCCTAGGGATCCGTGGTCCGCTCTGTGGAGTTTGTTAGAACTCCTTTAGATCGTTTTGAGCCTTAGGGTTTCAAAATAACAATGATAATAGAACATGTACACGCAGCGGAATTAAAACAAATCATAGTTATTGACACAAGGTTTATCTTTATAATCACTCCAAGCCTCAAATATTATTTGATCGGAATAATACGGTTATACTAAACTTGTAACAGGGATCAAAGATCCTTGAGGCTAAACTACACAAATCCTAGGCGTCCACTTAGAGGACTTGACGCCTAGACACACACACACACCTTTAATGACTACATTATGGAAGACTTATTTTAAAACCTACACATGTCCTCTTTATATACTAGAGGATTAGGGTTTACAAAATACTACGAAGGACTAAATAATAAATCTTCTTTTGCAAGCAAGTCCTTCCATCTTTTTGTAGGTTTCATCTCTTTCACTTTAAGTCCCTTTGTTTCATTCTTGTATTTATTTTGTCTTATCAAATCCAAGGAACCTAAAACCCAACAATCTTCCCCTATTTGATGATGACAAAACAAACAAAGTCGTACAAACTTCCCTAGGAAGTAGCGAAGTTGAGATGTAAACATCTCCGTGAATGAAACATTCTTGTCTTCCTTTGTCTTCCCTTTAATCCATGCCATCGCACTCCAATATCTCTTCCCCTTTTTGTTATCAACAGAAGAATGTAAACATTAGAAACTTCCCCTTGAGTGGTGCATGAAAATGATTCTTCAAATCAGTAATCTCTATGTAATGATCACTTGTGAAGAAAACCAAGTATAACGAATTTGATGAAGAATTAAAATAACCCAAACTTGTGTCTTATCTCTTGTACTATCCACGTGACTCCAAACTTATACTAACACCATATAAGTAGACCACAATCTCTTGACAAAATCCTCATCTTCAATGAGACACTGAGCACTACAATGTAACTCCTTTAAGTGATAGTTAACTAGGTCTTCATCCATCCACCCCTTGACCTATGAAAACTAGATTTTGAAAGTCTTCATCAACATCCTTTAAGCACGAACAAGTTATCTTCAAAGTGTAACACCCACTTTGAGATATGATAAGAGCACGAATCTGTGTAACTCAACTACAACATCAAATTAGTGATAATCAACTTTCTTCGTAATCAACTAATTCAATAAATATCCAAACCGAGCCTTTTTAAAACATTTAAGAACAATTTCCAAAAATCAAACTCCTTGTGTGTGTGAACCAATAACCTTATGTGTGTGTAAACCATCCAAACTCCAAACTTTATCCGAGAACCAAAAAGTATGTTATATCCGATATCGATCAAAATAAGCAATAGAAACAACATATATCGAATAATACTAGTAGTAGAAATATGTTTCTCGGACACCAATAACAACAATCGAACACAAGCTACCGATGACCCATTATCTTTTATGCATGACTTCAGTTATAAATTAGTCACCAATATTAACTATTCACTGACCCATTATCATATGACTCCAATAAAATAGTCCCACAATCATGAATATGAATCCATCGAATATTACAATTTCTTGATTGTCCCACGTTTCAATTTGGTTGACCACATATTTAATTATTATGTCAACCTTGACAACATAATAATGAAATCATAAAATAACGAATGAAAATCTACTGATCACATTAATACGTTTAACCAAAAGCAGCCCCGATTCAATGATATGCGAATCTTGAATCACACGTGCATCAACACATAATGTAATAACCCTTATATAACCGTTCGTTCCATATGCATGTGCTCTACAGATCGAGATAATATTCAGCGTATACAAGAAATATAGACCATGACCACAACAGCAGCAGTGGTAACATAACATGCAAAGAAAGCAGTGGTTACAAGAAAAGCTAGCAGTGGTTTCGTAACAGTAGTTACCAAGAAACACTAGCAGTGGTTTCGAGATAACTTGGCAGTGGTTTCGAGAAACTTGTAGCAGGGGAACGAGTTGCAGTGGTACGAGATCAGTAGAAACGTGCGATCACAAATAAACTCCACTATACCATCGATCAAAGTTAAATATTGCTCCTTCAAAGTTATTAACCACCGAACAAAAATATAATATACACTATACCAGATCAAGAAGTACGAGGTTAATATAAAGAATCCTCAATCTGTACGAATGAATATCCCATTAATGTTGAATTAAGAACCTTGTTGAATATAATAGCACACGTGATCACCACTCCATTAATGTTGTTCCAACCAATCAATAAAATTCGAGAATATAAAATTCATGAAAACCCTTAAAATTCAACTTTTAAACCTGTTTCTGCAGCGAACTTCAACACTAAATATCTTTTGACTGAGATCTCAGATCAACAATCCCTCCGGTGAAAAGTTAGATGGGTATATAGAGAAGCTCCAGTAAAAATTGTAGCATGATCCAACGGTTAACGAAAAAGTTATGTTTGTTATAAAACAGTGCTGCAGAAAGTTGCGAATTTTGCTTAAACACGATTTTCTTCATTATTTTTCGCCAAGAAACCTTGTGAATCCCTAGGTAACGAGCTCCCCAAGCTCTAATACTAATTTTGGAGTTTGTTAGAACTCCTTTATATCGTTTTGAGCCTTAGGGTTTCACAATAACAATGATAATAGAACATGTACACGCAGCGGAATTAAAACAAATCATAGTTATTGACACAAGGTTTATCTTTATAATCACTCCAAGCCTCAAATATTATTTGATCGGAATAATACGGTTATACTAAACTTGTAGTGGGATCAAAGATCCTTGAGACTAAACTACACAAATCCTAGGCGTCCACTTAGAGGACTTGACGCCTAGACACACACACATACACCTTTAATGACTACATTATGGAAGACTTATTTTAAAACCTACACATGTCCTCTTTATATACTAGAGGATTAGGGTTTACAAATTTCTACGAAGGACTAAATAATAAATCTTCTTTTGCAAGCAAGTCCTTCCATCTTTTTGTAGGTTTCATCTCTTTCAATTTAAGTCCCTTTGTTTCATTCTTTTATTTATTTTGTCTTATCAAATCCAAGGAACCTAAAACCCAACACGCTCCTCTTTGCCCATGGGTTTTTTGGTTATGGGTCATGGGTTATGGGTTGGTCCATGGGTTTTCTTTAGATTCAATGTATCTAAGTATACATTGTATCTAGCCAACTTGGGTATGGGTTATGATCCATGGGTTATGGTCCATGGGTTATGGTTTTTACCCATCCTAATAAACTATTGCAACAAATGCTTAATTATTACATTTTTGTATTTAAATAGCTATATGTAAATGCTTTACAAAAATAACATGTATCCTTATAATTATACTTAAGATAACATTACATTTGTTATCAACAAAACACAAAGAGATCGCAAAATATTAATAAATATTTTTACGGTTTATTTGTATTAACAATCTCCCCCTTTTTGTTGATGACAAAACATAATGTTATGATGAGTAAAACTTAAGAATAGATGCAAGTTTTGAAAGCCCCTAAGTTTTACTTCTTCTCCCATTTTTTGTCGAAACAAAAAGTTAACCCCTGGAAGAAATAAACAAACTTCTAACTCCCCCTTGACGGTAGCTCCCCTTGTTTGGGGCGTCAAGTGAAGAAAAATAAAAATCTACAAAAAGAAAGGTTAGTAACATGCTTATATAATCTTGTGGTTGCCGAGAATCAATATTGGGAGCCAAGGTATGCAAACAAGGCCTTGTAATAAAACAACAAATTATAGTGGTGTGTATGCCACTTACAAGCATGTAAAAATAAGAACAAGACTTGTTCTTGAAAATGACTTCAAAAGAAAAATAATACTTAAAGGTAAAAAATAGTAGTAGTGATTCCTTCCATGCTTGCATAAGGTTATGGATGGAGGTTTTGATGAGTAATGGTATTGATGCGATCAAGGATGAGGTTGAGTATGAAACGCATTTCTTCCCTAACTTCTATTGCAATTTCCCTAGTGGATTGGCAATGTTCACAATGTAAATGATGTGGGTAAAGAGTGCGGAAGTTTTCTGGGTTGTTTTGATTTGAGTTATGCGGAAGTTGTGGTGGAAAAATAGGAAAATATGGATCAATATCCGGAATGTTTGTAAATGGTGGTGGAAAAGAACCTAGATGTTCTTGTAATGTGATGGGAGCTAATGGTGGTGATGTTTCAAGATCTTGAAATATAGTATTTGGAGATGTGGGGGTTGTTGAAAAGACTAATTCTTTTTCTTTAGGTTGGTTAGATCTTGTTGGAGTCTTAAGGAGTTCCAAAGAGTTATTTTAGTTGGTGATGAAGTTGGTGTACTTGTTGGTGATGAGGGTGGTGCTATAATGGAAGCATCTTGTGGTGAGTTATTTGTTGAGGATGAACCATTTGAGGTTGGTTTTTAAACAACAAGGTCGGATACTAGTCCGTGCGGATATCCTAGCATTTGATTGTGGTATTTTGGATGGTGGAAGTACAAAGGTTTGATATCATGATTGTTTGTACTAGTTGTCGATGTGATCGCGATCCGATCGTAGATCGCATGTGATCCTACACTTAAAAACGCATCGATCGTAAATCGTAGGATCGTTAGGAGATCGGATCGTAGGATCGTAGGATCTGCATTTATTCTTTCCTTTTTGGACTTTTTCTATGTGAAGCATTTAAGCCCATGTTTGATTCAAAAAGCCCAATCTCAATCCTAATTCATTGTTTTTCTTGAACTTTAATTCATTGTTTTTCACAAATGACCATTCGGTTTAAAGTGACAGATGTGCATTGTAGGAAATTAGTGTTAGCATTGGCTAAATTAAGTACAAAATTATTACGATAATGACTAACAATATTTTCAAGACAACTACATGCTATTTTACCAACACATATGATTTATTAATTTATATTAAGCTAGCATTACACATTTCAAGCGGGAAAACTGGTTTATTTATTGTTCACAGTAAACTTTAAAAGTATGGCATTCTTTTTTATTTTTAACGTATATAGTATACAAATTGACTAAGTAGACTTATGCCAATATATATATGAACTACAGCCACATACAAAAATATACACATTTTCATAGGATCTTAAGATCCCGATCCGATCCTACGATCACGATCTTGCAAAGCCAAAAACGATCCTAGGTAGGATCCCGATCCTGACAACCTTGGTTTGTACTAGATGATTCTTCTAAAGGGTTTTTGGATGACATGATGAAGTGTGTTTGTGAGAAGGAGATGGAGTATGCAAGCATTTTGGGAGTTATATATATAGAAAAACAAAGCATTGTAATGAATGCTTGACCCAAAATGTGGATTAAAATCTAATGATTAGATATGAATTCAAGGAATGTGATCATGAGAACACAAGCATTAAAGAGCATACTCCCAAAAATGAAACAAATGTGGATTTTTCATCCAAAGTGAAAAATAAAGTTGAACGGCTTAAACACGGATCCCAGATCCTTCCCTTGAGGATCCATCCATAAAGGCTGGGATCCGTGGGTCCGGTGTTTCAAAGACACAAAATTTTCCTTTTTTGAAACAATTTTCCTAGTGTGTGCCTATATGCAAACTATTTGGAGTTTGGTTATCTCGACTAAAGAAGTAAAAAATAAACTAGAAGTATAAAACCATCCTATTGAGATAACCCAAAAACGCATATTTAGTACATGAGTACGTAATTTTGTGTTATCAATGCTCCTAATTCATTGTTGCTTAAATGACTGTACCCGAAAACACATATTTGTTATGTGTCCCCTTTAGCATTCAAAAGACATGAGATGCAATGAAAACGCGTTTTTACTTTGTATTAACAATGAAAGAGCGATTTGTCCTAGACGCGAGAAATTGCTTTTATGAAATTGATACGGGAAGTTATCATCTTTTTAGAAAACATTGTGAAAGTAGGTTTTCTTTAAAAAAAATAAGAAGACTATAAGTTGAAAAACTCATCTTGGGTTTTGAAAATTCCCGTATTGTTTGTGAGTTGTGTGTGAAATAGAAATCCTAGACTCAGAAAGAAGAAGGCTAGTGTTTACATACCTTGTAGAGTCAAATATGACGTTTGTTCCATTAGACCAAGACCAAGACGAAGTAGGTTGAATTGTTCCCAACTTTGGTAGGCGTCGGCTATGTTGTCTTCGGATGCTACCTTCTCAATAGAGATGTTCCCTTTTGAACATTGTCTCTTAGGAAGTGATGACGAATCTCTATATGCTTTGTGCGAGAATGCAATACCGGATTCTTGCTTAAGTCGATGGCACCTTTGTTGTCACATAGGATGGCTATGTCGCTTAGATGGATGTCGTAGTCTACTAACGCTTGTTTCATCCATAGTGCTTGTTGGCATGCTTTGCCCGAGACGCACTACTCGGTTGTTGATATTGCTAATGCCGTTTGTTTCTTTGAAAACCAAGATGTTAAACAACATCCCATAAAGTACATACCCCACTTGTACTTTTTCTATCAACGTAATCACCTGCATGGTCGAGAATGCATATACAATTGTTTCTACTCCCCCTTCCTAGGATACCATAATCCTAGTTGTGTTGTACCTTTAATATATCTAAATATCCTTTTTACGGCTTCTAGGTGTGATGTTTTAGGATCTTCTTGAAACCTAGCACATAAGCAAACACTAAACATGATATTACTTGTCGTGAGGTAGAGCTACCTATCATGATGATATTAGTATTCAGGATCTCCACGCATGTTTTGGTGGGATGACTTTGGAGTCCTAATTGGTTTTGACTCTTCAGACCAATTTCTTTAACATCTACTTGATGTATTTAGATTGATTGAAGAAGATACCATCTTCTACTTGTTTTTTTTGTAGACCAAGAAAGAAACTAAGTTCTCCCATCATACTCATCTCGAACTCGTCATGCATGATTTTAGAGAAATCATCACACATGTCTTCACAAGTGGATCCGAATATAATATCATCTACATATATTTGTACTATGATTATATGTGACTCTTTTTCTTAGTAAAAAGTTTGTTGTCAACTAACCCCATGGTGTAGTTGTGTTTAACTAGAAATGACTCGAGTCTATCATACCAAGCTTTTGGAGCTTTTTTAAGACCATAAAGGGCTTTCTTTAATTTATACACATGTTTGGTTTTTCAATTCAATCAATGGCCCTGAGGTTGAGCTACATATACTTCTTCATTTATGAAACCATTTAGAAAAGCGTTTTTGACATCCATTTGATAAAGCTTTAGATCATTAGCACAAGCATACTAGTTAGTATTCTTATAGACTCTAATCTAGCCCGGGGCGTAGGTCTCATCGAGCCTATTGCCCTCTTGTTGGTTATACCCTTGAGCAACGAGTCTAGCCTTGTTTAAGACACTACTCACTGTTTGCATCTAACTTGCTTTTATAAACCCATTTGGTTCCTATTATGGTTTGATTACTAGGTGGAGGGACAAGTGTCCTGATATGTGCTTAAACACATATCTTTTGTTTATCAAAACTGACCCAAAATAACTTTCAAGAAAGAAAATAAAGCTAGTTTATTGTTAACATTTATGTGTTTCTTGAGTTTTTGCATGTGCAGTACTGGGATACGGTCAAAACACACAAAAAGAAAGCCAAAACCGAAGAAAACCGAGCACGAGAGAAAGAAGAATGCTAAAAAAGGCTTAGGGGAAAGGAATTTGCAAGTTTGGACAATTAATTCTCAAAATGGCAGTTTTAGTCCTTGAAGATTCAGAATTGTCATGTTTAGTCCTTGGAATTTTCAAAGTTGGCAAATTTGATCCTTTGTTTATTTGAGATTGACAAGATCAACCCTTGGAAGATAGTTTCAAATTTACAGATTTGGTCCCTGGATTTTCAGAATTAACATATTTAGCCCTTAAAGTTACACCTTGGATCAAACTTATATCCTTAGTCCAAATCTATACCTTGGCCCAAGATAGTCTAGCCCAAATATAACCCGATCCAACCCGTCCACCCTATCCCAACCCGTGTACCCTTTATAACCCGGTCAACCCATAAACCTAACCCGGCCAAATCAAACAATAATAAAAAAATCTCACGCGCCAAATTCATTTTCCCCTTTTTCCCACTTAAACCCAGATATCAAGAACCCTAATATACCCTCTTCCCAATTAAGCCAAATTAACAGCAATTGAGGGTAATTCCGTCTATTCCCTGACACCACCTGACACACGTGATTGCCAGGTCAGCTATCCGTGTGCCACACCTCAAATACGGCTCTCTCATTGGCTGAACAAACGTGGAAGCAACAATCCAAGGGTTGAGATCAAGTGGGATACGTAGAGGGATGATCTAAGGGCTAAAAGACGACTCAAAGAAGCACAGATTACACCTTCCAGATCCTTCCATTACCTCAAGCTCAAGTATATAAAGAGCCCTTCACTCACGTATTGGAGTCATCTCTCTTTCCTTCATATTTTCGATAAGCTTAAAATCATATTGTATTCAGTCTTCAATTTAGTTTTATATTTCAGTTTTTGTAATTTACTTTTGTATTCAGATTATTAATGAAATTAAGATTTAGTTATCAAGTCTTTGATTAAGTTGTTTATCATTTGAATCTGTTTATTATTATTGTTTGAAACTTGTTTCATCAATTAAAACTTGTTTTCAGTTTATTTCTTCCTTAACTCAAAAATACAAAAAAATCAGAAATAAATAATTGAAAAATAAAAAAATACTTTCAAGCTTCTTTAAAGCTTATCAAAATCTTAAGCTACTGTTTAAATAGGCTCATTTAAGCTTCTAATTGCTTATAGTGAGTTTATCTCTGTTTCAAAATCAATTCACTCTCAAAACTTTCAAATCAAGAAGTCAATGCAGTTAAATATGGGTATGATTATGGATTTGGGTTGATTCAGAGCTGGATTGGGTTAAAATAGAGTAGTATAGTGGTAGATTGGGTTATGTGATAAGCTGCAATTGAGCTGGATCACTTGTGAGTTCAAATTTTCTTTCATCTTCTTGTTTGAATCTACATATTTGTTACAGTTGATATTATCTAGCTATCATTGCTTGATTGTGGTTTAATTTAGCATATAGATCAGTTTAGATCTCTGTTAAGTTGTAGAAGTAATCTTAGACTACCTCTCTAAGTTTGATTAATAGATAATTGTCATTTAAGTAGTGTTTGGATATCTGATCAATCTGGTTTGAGTGTGTTTTAGTTGTTAAGTTTCTTTGGTTCAGATTTACATAGGCTTGAATAACTCATATCATCCCACTATTTTGTACTTTAGAACTCAGAAGTCATAATCACTCTATAACTGATTTCATTTTCATTTCTGTTAAGAATCAGTTGGTTAGATCTAGAATTTAGGTTTAGAATTAGATAAGTTAGCTTGCATCAGCTTTATCTCATCATATAACACCATAATCAGTTCATCATTTGGATCTAAATCTCAATTTAGTCAACTTTGCAAAATTTGATAAAAAGTCAAAAGTTGAGAAAACCAATTTTTGCAAATCTTTCTGAATTTCTCATTGATTCATTTTTGGTTCAAAGATATTGCAACTTTGGGATAATTAAGCTCAGTTGGTCTAGTTTCTAAATCTGATTTTTGTCAAATTTTTGGACATCATCTTAATCACTCAAACAGCTGTCTAATAAGCTCCATTATGCCCTGTTCACACTCAGCATTAACTGAGTGTGAATCAGGCCTTCTTGCAAGCTTTGTACAAACTGCATTTTAGCTTGTTTGATTCTAAAAATTGGTCCAGTTATAGTTTGCTTGGTGTTCTTGAGGTCCACACTTTTGGATTTCACTTTAGCTTATTGAATTAACTTGTGCTTAAGCTAGAAGTTAAAAGGAAAAGTTGTTTTGGCACTTAAGTTTTTAGATCACTAAATCATTGTAGCTTATAATTCAGAGGTTAAGCTTAGTTACTTTAGGTGCATTTTAGTTGAATTTAGCTTAGATAAGCTTCTGGTAGTTTTTGGTTCAGTAGAATAGCCTTTAGCTTATTTTAGTAGCTTATATAGAATCAGTTTCACATCAGCTTCTATAATTCTCACATAAGCCATAGTTTTTATATTTTTCCTAGATTTAGAATATAATTTTAGAATTTCCCTGGATTTTTCATATTTTTCCAACTTTGTTTGCTATTTTTCTTGATTTAAACTAGTTTTTAATATTTTTTAAATAGCATTTAATTCGAATAATTCAGAAAAAGTTCTAAAAAATAATTTTTCAATTTTCCTAGATTAAGAAAATTATAAAAAGCAAAAAAATAATTTTTCTAGATTTTTTCTACTTTAATTTGTAATTTTTAGAATTTAAATTAGTTTAAATTAGTTTTTTTAATTCAAATAAATTCTAGAAAAATCTTAAAAAAATAATTTTAATTCTTAGTAAATTTTCAAATATCATTTTTAGTTAGAAAGTAATTTTAGATTATTTTTAGGACTTAGAATAGACGTAGTTGCATTTTATTTACGTTTCATTTATTACGTTTTAGTATAAATCGCGTATTTAGGATTTCCCGTAGTGTAATTTCCCTTAATTGTTTTCCCATTCCCCGTAGTTTTATTATAATCATAAATTCAAAACATCGAGCATTTTAATAACGAACCAATAACGACGTTGCCCATTCACACCTCGTTGGGGAACGACTCGGATTTCCTAATCCGTATCACTATCACTCACGGGGTTTTGATTCATTATCCTTTTTCCTAAAGGGATTTTAAATCATTACTTGTGGTTATTTTTGATATCGATATTGTGGTTTTATCCATACACACACACCCCTGGTTTGATCACTAGGTGGAGGGACAAGTGTCCAAACATCATTAGAAACAAATTGATTTAGTTCTTCTTGCATAGCCATTACCCAACTTTCATCTTTTATGGCTTCTTGTGTATTCTTAGGTTCTAAGGTTGAAATGAAACAAAACAAGCTACTTTGGTTTTGAACTTGAGACCTTAATGTTCGTTCGTTTAGTTTTCCTATGACTTTATCTACGGGGTGATCTTTGGACTCTTTAATGTTTATTATTTCATCACTTAGAGGTTCTTCTTCTTCACTTATCTTTTTCTTTATTACTATAGCTTCACTTTCTATAATCTCGTCATCGACAAGAGGTGGAGAGGGTTTGGGTGGACTTTCATCAAATTTTATATTTAATGACTCTTCTACCTTCATTGTTTCTTTGTTTAATATGGCGTAAGCTTTGCTATTTGGCGAGTAACCTAAAAAGATACCTTCGGTTGATTTAGGATCAAATTTTGTAAGGTAATCTTTAGTGTTAAGAATAAAACATTTACTACCAAAGACTCTAAAGTGATTTAACGTAGGCTTTTTGCCTCAAAGTAACTCATATGGAGTTTTCCTAAGATTGGTCTAATCAAGACTCGATTGAGTATATACGTTGAAGTATCAGCGGCATTACACCAAAACTTTTGAGGTATAGATTGTTCATTAAGCATGGTTCGACTCATTTCTTGTAGAGTTCTATTCTTTCTTTCTACTACCCCATTCGATTGTGGAGTGCGTGGAGCCGAGAAGTTGTGAGTAATACCATTAGCGTCACAAAAAGCTCCGAATTGCACTTCATTATCGAATTCCCTACCATGATCCGTCCTAATAGACACTATGGGACTTCCTAGTTGTCTTTGATTTTTTTGCTTAATATTTCAAAATAGTTAAAGGTTTCCGTTTTGTTCTTTAAAAATTTTGTCCATGTATACCTAGAGTAGTCATCCACTATGACCAAAGTGTAGTAGTTGCCTCCATAACTTTGGATAGCGGATGGACCAAATAAATCCATATGTAGTAATTCTAGACACCTAGTTGTGGACACCATGTTTTTAGCTTTATGACTCGAATGAGCTTGTTTTCCTACATTACAAGCATCACAAAAATGATGTTCATATTTTAACTTAGGTAGATCTCTTACTAGATCTTTGGATGATAGCGATTGAAGAAGTCGGATGTTGGCGTGACCCAATCTTCGATGCCATAAGGTCGAAGTATCATCCATAGAGGTAAGACATAGTTTGTCTTTAGGTTCATTACCGATTTTAATGACATAGACTCCATGTTTCCTAATTCCTCTTCCTATGGTTATGCCATTTTAAGTATCTTACTACGGTTTAGGTAAAAGTACATTGCACTTTTTATCACATATTTTTCCTATACTTAAGAGGTTAAAGTTTAGGTTTTCTACGTGACACACATCGTTAATGGTTAGAGATTTGTTAGAAATCGTACCTTTACCGATGATTCTACTTTGCTATTTCCAAACACCACATTACCTCCATTAATGGATTCATATGTGGAGAATAGATCCTTATTGCCGGTCATGTGCCTCGTGCACCCGCTATCCTTGACCCATTCATCGGGGTCTAGGTCGACCTTTAAGCACACCTAACACAATAATAAACTCAAAAGTTTGGTCCCCATTTGTTCATGGGTCCATTAGTGTTAAACATTCCATTCATGTTAGACATGTATGGATAAGATGAGTATGCATTCCATGGAGCAAAGTTTTGAAAGGGAAAACCGTTTTGCATGTTTTGATTCCATCCCATTTGATGGTTGCTTTTCAGAAAAACGTTATTAGGTCTCCTAAATGAGTTAGGTTTTGAAAGAGATGGAGCTTTGTTTCTTGCAAAAGTAGGATTATATTTTGGAGGTGATTGTCTAGTGGTGACATGACTTGGTTTCTTCCTATTAACTATGACAAACTCGGTTCTAGATGAAGAAGCTACGTTATTGCTACTGTTTGCTACAGCAGATCCACGGATCCCTTTTTGTACACTAGCTGGTTCCCTTTTTAGGGGATCCGTGGGATCCGCCACAACAAAGGGCTGGTTTTTCTAGTCCCTTAACAAATTTTGTTTCTTTACTTTCACTAGTTGATGGATCAAGTTGTTGACTACCTAGACCCTTTTGATTGTTACCGGTTTTAACGCTATCAAGTATTGTATCTAAAGTGTTCGTGCTCATTCTAGCAATTTTAGAATCTAAGTGATCCACTAGTGTTTGAAGTTGAGCGCAAAGTTCACATTCACCACTTGCTATTTTACCTTTCTCTAAGCGTTTTAGTTTTGCTTTTAATTCTATGACTTCTTTATCTAAACGTTTATTTTGACTCTTTAAAAGCTTGTTTTGTTAACTAGTTTTAAGCTAATATTGCATAGTTTATCATATTCATTATGCAATGAGTCGTCATCAAGTGATGAGCTACTATAGTATTCGTGACATACCTCGTCATTTGCCATGAGACAAATTTCTTCGTCCTCCTCGTCACTCATTCCCCATGTGTCGCTACGAGCGCTTTTGATCATCCCGTATGGGACACTTACTAATAAAGTGGTTTGGGTCCCCACATTTAAAGCAAGTACGATCATCCTTTGGCTTCTCGTCCTCTTTGCTTTTCCGAAAGCCTTTCTTATCATCATATGGTTGTTTGACGTATCTACCCTTTCTTCTAAAGAACTTTTTAAAGTCCCTTATCGCCATAGCGTACTCTTCGTCGTCACTACTCGAAGATGAGTTCTCCTCATCGCCGAAGCCTTTTGGCTTTAAGGGCAAGAGATTTGTGTTTCTCTTTCACCTTTGAGGCTTCGGAATCTTTAGCAAGGACAAGCTCGTAGACTTTTAGGTTGCCTATGAGTTCATTGAGGGTGAGGATTGTCAAATCTTTTGACTCTTCGATTGCCGTCACCTTGGATCTCCACTTCGATGGAAGTGCCCTTAGATATCTCCTAACATGGTTACGGCTAGAGAAAGATTCATCAAGTGCTTGTAAAGATGTAATAATAGTATTAAAGTTAGCAAATGAATGATCTATAGTTTCCTCATCCGATATTGAAAATTGTTCATATTATTGAACAAATAAATCAATTTTATTATTTTTAACTTGTTGGTTGCCTTGATGAGTTACAACTAAAGAATTCCAAATTTCTTTAGAGGTTTTAAGCATAGAAATTCTTTCGAATTCCTTTTTCGGTAAAGCATTATATAAAACCATTTTTGCTTCACTATTTTTAGAAAGCTTTTTCTTCATTTCATCGTTTAGTTTATCATGAGGTATGTGAACTAAATTTCCTTTATCATCATTTGAGGTAGCCTCAAAATCACCTTCAACAATAATGTACCAAAGATCAATATCTTTAGACTTCACATATGTTTTGAATCTATTTTTCCAATATATAAAACCATTAGTTTCAAGTAGTGGTGGTCGTTGCATAGATTGCCCTTCCTTATAATTTTCAGAACCCATAGTGATCGAAAAGTTTTTAAAATACAATTTTATTTTAAAACTTTTATAAACTTAGCTCTTGATGCCAATTGTGGAAAACTAGAAGGGGGGTTGAATAGTTTTGCCGATTTTAAGTTGATTTCAAAAACTTTAGATTCGATATTATGTGAAATCGTATGGATGTTGAGAACGTATAGATCTAATGATAATGCAAGCAAATAAATAAAGTTAAGGGATAGAAAAGACACAACCGATTTATAGTGGTTCGGCTACAAGGTCACCTTCCTTGCCCTACTCCACTCCCCGAGTCACCTACTTGAGAGTTCAAGCACTATGTCAACAAACTCCTTCACTTGGCGGAGAAGCCTTCACAACGTTGCTTACACTTTTTTCGGTACAAAGCTAGATACCGAGTCCGTAGCACGGTGGACCAAACCAACACAACTATTACACGACAAATATGTGAAATATCAAGTACAAGATCTTCGCTAAAGAAATCTTGCGGAGTGACAAATCAATCAAGGACCCCTTGCTTGGATGACTTGTAGAATGCTCGTGATCTCGCCTTAGAGAAGGACCTATATGAGGATCACAAATAGAAAGAAAGAAGAACAACTCTTTAGATCAAGTGATCTATATGTTAGAAGAGAATGAGAGTGTATGAGAGATTTAGTAAGAAGAGGGGGTGAGTTAGAATGAAGAAATGGCTCTCTATTTATAGGCAAATTTCTTCTCTGTTCCACGGATCCCACGGATCCCTCCCACTTGGGATCCGGCTAGTGTAATCCTAGGGATCCGTGGTCCGCTCCTCTTTGCCCATGGGTTTTTGGTTATGGGTCATGGGTTATGGGTTGGTCCATGGGTTTTCTTTAGATTCAATGTATCTAAGTGTACATTGTATCTAGCCAACTTGGGTATGGGTTATGATCCATGGGTTATGGTCCATGGGTTATGGTTTTTACCCATCCTAATAAACTATTACAACAAATGCTTAATTATTAGATTTTTGTATTTAAATAGCTATATGTAAATGCTTTACAAAAATAACATGTATTTTTATAATTATACTTAAGATAACATTACATTTGTTATCAACAAAACACAAAGAGATCGCAAAATATTAATATACGTTTTTACGGTTTATTTGTATTAACATAAATCTAGTCTATATGAAATGTACTCAATGATTTTTCATGAATTCGCAGCTAAACCCTTATGGTTACGCGAATTTGATACTCGTAAACCTAGTTTACGGTAAATGATGAATAGTGAAGCATGAATAGTGATTTTCTCTGGGAATGAATAGTGTTTCGTGAATAGTAAAATTTTGATATAACCTTTCACAATATCAAATCGACTTCGAAAATGATGAATAGTAATCGATGAATAGTAAATTCCCGAGATGAATAGTAAAATTTAAAAGTTTGTAAAATGACCTGAAATTACGATTTGTCACAACAATACATAGCCTATATTTTCCTTTTCAATAGTTTAATTAGCCATTAGTTTAATTAGTTAGTAGTTAAAATTGGTAGAAGTACCACCACCCACTCCTATACCCCGGGATATTTACCTTGCTTTCTAAAAAATATAAAAGACTAAAAAGAATCTCCCTCAACCTTACCTTATCGTCATACATCTCTACCTAGCATCCCTATTCCCCTAGAGAATGATCAACCCCATGGGCTTACCCATACTACACTGCAATGATTAGGTACATTGCCTAGTGGGTTGTAAAGCTTGTCGTTGAAAAGGAAGTCTTTGGACCCCGAACCCACCCATCAAGTTTTTGGCGCCACTGCCAGAGAATAGAATAGCTAGTTAGTTTTCTATCTCGATTAGGTCTACTCGCTTGATTCCTATCAAGTGAGTTTTTTTTTTTTTTATTTGTTTTTTTTTATTTGTTTTTTTATTTATTTCTTAGCTTTCTTTTAGTCTATCCCCCTTCTTTGTGTTTTTGTTCGTAACCTGGTCACTTTTCGTCATGGAAGGTGATAATCCACCCAACAACGATCCACCACATCAACCACTACCACTACCCGACCAACCACCACTCGACCCGCCAAGAGGCCGTACTCTTGGTGAATACTCTAGACCGAGCCATCAAGGCTATAGGAACACCATTGAGCTCCCACTTCAAGCTCAAAATACGGCCCTGCGATCCGACACCATCCAGTTAGTGGAAAATAGATGTGCATTCCATGGACTTCATTCCGGAGATCCTAATCAGCATCTCAAGGATTTCCTTAAAATCAATGACTCCATTGACCTTGATGCTACCACTCGAGAGACCACGTGATTGCGTCTCTTTCAATTCTCTCTACGGGACCAAGTTAGTAATTGGCTTGAGCGACTTCCCGCATGATCCACCTCAAGTTGGGATGATCTCACCACCCGTTTCCTCTCCTAATTTTTCCCACCAGGGAGAACCACCAAGTTTATGAATGACATCTTGATGTTCCAACAACGTCAAGGCGAAACCTTTTATGAAGCGTAGACTCGATTTAAGGACTTACTCCACAAAGTCCCTCATCACGGCATTGATCTTTGGCTCCAAGTCCAAATCTTTTATGATCATGTCAATTTCCTTACAAAGCGATCCATTGACCGAGCGGCCAACAAAAGGCATAGCAATCTCAATGCGGAAGAATCATGAGATATCATTGAAGAGCTCGCCGATCAGTCATATGAAAATTGGAGTGGATCTCATGAAACTCATAATAGCACGGTTAAGGCCATATCGATACCTTGTAGTTCTTTTAACATCACCGAAGAGCACCTTTGTGCTCTTGAAGAATGGATCAATTATCTTGTTGAAAGACAAAAGAAAGTGCTTGCTACCTTAACTCGTAGCCCAACGCCCTTCTCTGAATCGCCTAGTCATGAAAGAAACGCCACTTCCCTAAAACGATTTCGTTCTTCCTCGCCATTACCACTTTAATCGAGCATCAAAACGCAAATGAGAGAATACATGGCGGCTCATTCGGAAAGATTAGCCAAATTTGAGGAAGAAGTTTATAAACAGAGGAAAGAAATGCAGGCTAAAATGACTGAGATGATGAACTTAGTGAAGGAGTACACTAAGATGAAGGTTCCCGAAAAGGTGTTAGTAAGAAAAGATGACCGCGCTGCCCCCACTATGTTCGATAACGCCATTTCTATTGTTTGTGATAAGGAGATCACAAACCAAACTAGTGATAAGGATGGGGTAGTTGAGGAAAAAGATATTGGGATTGACGAGAATAGATCGAATCATAAGGATGGAGGCAAGGCTAAGGAATTAGATAAACCTAAGACTATAGGGCACTACCTTAAGCATGAAGTCAATAAAAAAATCATTGTCAACTTAGTAAACAGTTTTAGGTACAATGATGCTCTTAGGAAGACCTTCTTAGGTGAAATAAAGGAGGAAGAATATGACACTATGCCTATGGGGCCTTTGTACGATACAATTCTTAAGAAGCCAGTAGCTAAGAAACAACAAATTTGTGGGGACTTCATAATACCGTGTAGCATTGGTGACTTAGAAGATATAAAAGCCTTAGCTGACCAAGGATCCAATGTAAGCATAATGCCGTTGTCAATCTATAATAAGTTGACTAAGGAGAAACCAACCAAGACTAATCTTAGACTTTCCTTAGCCAATCACTCATATGTTTACCCCTTAGGAATAGCGGAGGATGTATTAATTGAGGTTGCGAGTAGCATCTATCCGGTGGATTTTGCAATTGTAGATATTGAGAAAGATGAACACATGCCCCTCATTCTTGGAACACCTTTCTTAGCCACCGCCAAAGCAACAATCAAATACGGTGAGGGTGTTATGATACTTAAGAGCGGTAAAAGAAAATTTGGATGCCAATAGCTCCGAGACATCCTTTGAAGTTTAAGGAAAAGAGAAGGGATGATCATGATTCGCAAGTTCGAGATAGTGCTATTAGGAGAAAAATCCTTGAATGGGAGGAAAAGATTAGAGAATACAAGGATAAGGAGATTGAATAAGGAGAATGGAAACGAGATAAACACATGATCGGGCATAACTATACCACAAAAAACCTCATGGGAACCATCATAAAGAAAATGATACTAAAGGACGTGACCAAAGATTTAAAAGCCCTAAAGAGTTTGTGGAAGGAGATAAGGTGCTCTTGTTTGATTCAAGATTAAAAGCACCCAAAGGAAGGAGTAAGCCAAAATGGTGTGGCCCTTATACGGTGAGAGGGGCAAAAAGAGGTGGAACAATTGTATTATTTGACGACGATGGAAAGGAGTTCACGGTAAAAATACGACGTGTGAAACACTATGATAATGACCTAGTGGATAGACATGATGATGGTAATGAAGCTACATAGGGCACGACTTCGAGTCTAGCTACAAGACTTATAAATAAAGAAAAGCGCTTCTTGAAAGGCAACCCATGCTTAATTGTTTGCTTGTTTTGTTTTTCAATTTTGTTTGTTTGTTCATATATCTTTTTCATTGTAGTTCATTCTCATGTTTGGTTTTGTGAAAATGCTTTATTTTGTTTTTAACCTTGTCTTAATTGCATATAAAGGTATTTTATACAAAGATAAGTGTACGAAAGGTCACATATGTTTTTAGAACATGCATGAACATGAGATTAATAATAATTGGAATTGTATATATTTGTGTGCTTGTTAGAGTCAAATGCTTGTATCGAGTCATAATGGATGTTTTGCAAGAACTTTTCCAGGTTCTAATGAGGTAAAAATTTCCAGAATTTTTGTAGAAAAACGCACCAGACCCTTTCTGTCAGGACAACCTGACTGAGTCGGGATTAAAGCCAGACGGTGTCATGCAATCTAGAAACAAATTATCAATTTCGTTTTCTGTCTAACTAGTGATTTATGGAAACTTCCAATTCTTAATTTTCCAGAAAAACTGCAAACATCCATTCCACAAGCAGTATATCTTATTTGCTTTCTAGTATAGTTTTTATGTATATAGTTTTACCGCCGATTTTACGTGAGGTTTCATATTGTTTTCTTATAAGTGTGCTGGTTATATTAGACAATAAGAAGAAATACATATCGGAAGCACTTAGTACCTATTCATTCTTCTTGGAGGAGGATTTAACCGCAACTTCTTACATATCCTACCGAGCTAATCAGGCGAGTACTAGTTCCTCTCTTTTTTTTACCTTCCTTTATCATAACTTTGATACTTTCGGGGAACATTGGGGACAATGTTCAGTTTAAGTGTAGGGAGGGAGAATAAAACGGGAACTAGAAACTATTTACACATTTGATTTTGTCTTGTCCTTAGTAATTTGTGTAACAAACTATGAGAAATATTTCTTAGGGTAATTTAAGCACCAAACTTAAAATTTTTTATGGCATTTACGAGTTAAACTTTAGTCTTAATAAAGCGTCACATGTGTTAATACAAATAAGCCGTAAAAACGTTTATTTACATTTTACGATTTTCTAATGTTTTTTCAATAACAAATGGAAAATCATTTTAACGAAACAAATAAAATACATAAATAGTTTAAGCCAATAGTTTTCTAACACATTTACGTTTTCACATAAAACACTAAAACAAGTATAAGTGATTTTATGATTTAGTAATACATATGTACAACAACTAGTGTTTACATATTGGGCAAATATATACATAACTAGTATGTATTATAATGGGTATAAACTTAAGTATTTGACCCATTGACCAAATACATTGAATATCCAAGACCCATGGTTTTAATCCATGACCCATGGTTTTAATCCATGAACTATGGACTAGATGCATTGCATCTTGTAGATACATTGTATCTACATGGATACCCATGATCCATAACCCATGACCCATGACCCAAAACCCATGGGCAAAAGGGAGCGTCCCACGGATCCCCAATATTACACTGGACGGATCCCTCAAGTGAGGGATCCGTGGAACAGTAGCTATATTTCTTCTATAAATAGTGAGCCATTTCTTCCTTTTGGGTTGCCACTCCCACATATATTTTCCCCCAAGTATTGTAACCTTCTAACCACAGACCCTAAGGATCTTTTCTATGTAGTTTATCTTTCGTTTTTGTGTGATTCTCTAGGTTCCTCTTAAAGGCGAGATCACCACTTCTTGAAGTCGAGCAAGCTCAAGTCCATGAGTTTCCATGCTTCGTCATCATCAAGACTACTGAGGTTCTCTTGATTGATACTTTTTTTCCCTCAATAGAAGTGTTGTGTCCAAGGCATTAGTGAAGGATGCTGAAAGAGTCAAGACGAAAGCATTAGTGAAAGGTGCTTGACGTCCGTGTCAAAAGCATTAGTGAAGAATGCTAAAGGAGTCAAGACGAAGGCATTAGTGAAAGGTTCCAAGCGTTTGTGTCAAGGGCATTAGTGAAAGATGCCTAAGATTCAAATCAAGTGGCATTAGTGAAGGATGCCAAGGTCGTATAATTGATGAGGTGTATCGTTATACAAATAGTGATAGTTTGTTTCCAAGGATGTTGATATCCTTGATGGTGTTGAAATAAGGAGTGGGTCTCCTTTAGGGTTAGGTGTTGTGTAATGTTGGGTAGTAGTTCCTCCATTGTAATGGAACTCGGTACTTAGCCTAGTACCAGATAAAGGGTAGGCGACGTTGTGGTAGTGTGGTTCTCCCTTGTGAAAGAACCCGGTGGTTAGTCTAGTACTGGAAAAAGAGTAGGCGACGTTGTGAAGGCTTCTCCGCCATAAGGAGTTGGTGTCGTGTAGTGATTACGAACTCTCGAGTAGGTGACTCGGGGAGTGGAGTAGGGCAAGGAAGGTGTCCTTGTAGCCGAACCACTATAAATACTCGTGTCGTGGTTATGTGCTTCTTACACTTTATCTTACATTACACATTTATTATATCTATCTATCAATGTCCAACATACACATCCAAATGGATTGACATAAGTCGATCTAAATATTTTAAAAAAAAGTTTTAATTGGTAAAACTATTCAACCCCCCTTCTAGTTTTTCACAATTGGCATCAGAGCTTCGTTACCCAGTTTCTTAGAGTATGTTTTACTTTAAAAACTTGATACGATCAGTGTATGTTTGAAAGCTACAAAGAAGGATTTTTTTGTCATGTTTTAAAAATTATCATGTTGTTTAATGTTGGACAATGATAGAACGTTCTAATATTTTCCTTGTTAAGAATTCTCCATACTTGGATTTAGGCATACCAAGAAGATCATGAAGAAATTCTCTAAATATTTCTTTTCGTAAAACGAATATTTAAGCAATGTTTTCCCCGTACATGGATTTGGGGATCCTAAGAAGATCACAAAGAATTTCTCTAAATATCTCTTTCCTTAAAAAGAATATTTAGCAAAGGTACGATCTCCAATAATTTACATTTTGTTATTATTATTATTGTCTTAGTAGTATGTTTACTCTTTATTAGTAATTACTAAAGTAGTTATCTATATTGAAATCATCATTAAGAATAGTATTCTTCGTTGATTTATATAGACTACACTACAAACCTGTAATAATGATATCTCGGTTATTCGATAGCTTTGATCATTATTCCTCATAAAAGGACTATTGACATTTCATCTATGTCAATAAGTATTCATGTGAAATTTCTTATATTATGATAAAATGGGATTTTATCATAATCTTTGAAAAACCTCCCTAAGAATTATGACTTATTCATAAAAAGGGAACCTCGTCAAATATTATTAGTATTAAACCATCAAAACCCCAAACCACAAATTATAGAGCTTAAACATCAACTCTAGGCATTTCAGAACTCCCAAACCAAAGTTATCAAGGAATGCTTAAGCTGAACTTTTGCTGTCATGCCGGATCCCTGAGTTTGAACTAGCCGGATCCCTAATGAGAGGGATCCATAGGATCCGTGCAACAGAAGACAACATAAGTTAGAAATGATCATTGTGGAAGTTCCACTATCACTTTCCCTTTCAAAGACTCACGAAAAAAAACCCAGTTACTGTTTATAGGAGCAAATTGATCATTTCCTTCAAGCAAAACAATCTCTTGTGTAAGTATAATCTTCACTACATTGTTAATTTTATTCCTTGATTCCTAGGATTACAATTTTCATCTTTAGAAGTTGGGTTCAAATGGGTTTGTCATAATTTGTTACCACATTGTTTTCAAAGATAATCTAAATCAAAGAATTAACATTGTTAATAAAAATTAAAACTCATTTCTAGAATTCAATGAAGTTGTTTTGAGCAAAATTGTGATCAAACCCTTTAGGCTACTATTCACAATTAACACCACGTTGTGGTTTTGTTATATAGGAACAATCATGCCTAGTAACCGCCAACAAGATTATCATGATACCGCCTATTACATCCCAATGTATCATCGAAAGGATGGACTTAGCCCGGAGGATAGGAAAGCTTTCAAGTTGCTCGAAAAGAGACTTTTTCATGAAGGTCGTGTGGTAGAACCATCATTCCTTGCTAACACCAACATCCGAGAAGTTTTTGGAACAATTGGCTTTGATTGTCTTTTAGACATAAACGAACAAATTTTCCCGGTGTTCGTTCTTGAGTTCTACAAAACGATGAGAATAGTTAGGAATTAGAATGGGACCATCTCAATTGTCTTCATCATAAATGAGCATGAGTACACCCTTTCACTTGTAGAATTTGGAAGAATACTACGTGTTCAATATCAAGGAGTTTTCATGTATTCCAATGAATGGTCTTTGGCAGAGCTACACGATATGGTTGATCATCATGAAGTCTACCACATGAGAATTCTGGAAGCAACCACGGTAAGAGATATTGTGTTCATGCAAAGGGCATCCCCATCGAGGGTCACTTGAAATTCCAAAGTGATCTATAGGGATCCTTTTCAAATGGTGCTCTCTGAGATGTTCTCGTTGTATAAGAAATGGGAAGTCATAGTTAGGGATTATGTGCTTTGCTTGGGAGGGAACAAGGATTACCCCAATGTGTGCTTAAGCTTCATGATTTATTGCCTTGTGACCGAGACTCGCTTCAACCTTGCATATTACATGATTAAGAGAATGGCAAGTGTGAAAAGCATGGACAAAATGGTGCTCCCATATGAAATGCTCCTATCCCGTCTTGCAAACTTCATCTTTGCTTTAGATCCTTCTCCGTACTCCTTTGATCATAGCTTTTGCAACAAAGTCATGGTGCCGTTGTCTGAGGGAAAAACTAAAGGTTTATGGTGGATGGAAAAAGACCTCACCGACCAACGGATTCATCGGATGAACGGGAGAGACAAAGAGAAGGAGAAGGAAGTAGCAACCCCCTTGGCAACACTGATCTCGACCCTTTGGATTACATCAATCAATTGCCGGACATCCCTAGCCCATCACAAGAATGGCAACAAACCAGAGGGATCCTCAAGTTCTTCGCCAACTTCTTGAAGAAAAAGAAGTAGAGATGGTGGGATGAAGAGTGGAGGGGAGGATGAAGACGGGGAGTGATATGGATGGATATTGGGAAGTAAGGTAAGGTCATAGGACCTTAGTTTGTGAAAACAATTTGAAACAATGGATTGTAAGATCTTAACAATACTTATGTAGAGTAGGAAGTAGCGGGTAGGAATTGCTATGGTTTGGAATTGAACAATTTAACTTAGGAACGAGTAGGATGAGATTTTATGACATCTTGAATTCATTCAAGTAGTCTTCTTCACTCATCTTTAGCTACCTTTTAGTTCCCCCACACTTACTATGCGTTATACTTGTTGTATTCTTGTTGTTAATCATTGTAGAAATAACTAGGAGAAGAATTTGCTAAGAGTGCAAGAATTGCTCAATTGCTGAAAGCCTTCTGATCTGCAGTAGCCGGATCCCAGAATTATAACGAACCGGATCCCTCCTAAGAGGGAACCTTTGGATCCAGGAAGACATATATCAGAAACAGATCACTATACATCCAATTTATCCCCTTGATCACATCATGTTGGCTAAACATGATTCTTTAATACCACTTAAGGCTTCCTCAAGCACAGTAGGTCTCACATTCACCCTTAGGTAACTTAGGATCAAATTCAAAAGTGCCTTTGATTTATCAAACTCACCAATATCCACCATATTCTCGCTCCAACACTCACACATTATTTCTCACATCTCAAAACACTTAGTTTGATATTTCTATCAATTTTAGCAAATTGATTTTAGTCACTCTTACCTCAAAATAGGCTTGAAACTAGTTTTTCATTTTTCTTTATTTTTTAGGATTTTCTCAAATTTATTTTGAATCATCATCTGATTTCTAGGACTAATTGCCATCATTTTCCCATTTCAAATCAAATGGTATCCTCCTCAAGCACTTAGTTAGACTCTCAAAAGTCTACTTTCCTACCCAAAACCATCATTAAGTATCCTCACTCCCTATAGTTGAGCATTTAAGACATCCACCACTCAAGACATCTAAGGAAAGTCAAAACGTCAAGATTCATAGGTACTAGACCTTACAAAAAGCATAATCATTTCATCACATCTCTGTCTGACAGATGGATCCCTGTTTTATAACCAGACGGATCCCTAGTGAGAGGGATCTGTGGGATCCGTGACTACAGAAAGACTCTAATCAGCTTTTCCTTCAAATTTAAGCCATCTTTGGTAATCTAAACACCTTTTCTTACCATTTAATGATTTCCTAGAGCTGAACAAACACCTTAGTTGACCTTGGTGCATGCCTAATCCCCTTAGTGGTCATGAATTTAATTCCTTAATTCAAATTCACCCTTTATAAATTAAACACTCTTGAGAGGTTAAGTCATCACTCTTATCACATTCTTAAAAAATTCAGTAGTTAGAGACTTCTATTGCATCCTCACCATGACCAAAGCACTTAGCAACAAATCTTCAACCAAAGGTTCATCCAAAAGGAATGGTCATATGATTAATGAAATTTCATCCACCGAATCATCACCCGTAAGAGATAATAGTACTAGAATCCCACCTCAACAAACCCAATCAACTATTGCCAAGAGAACCGTAAGAATTAGCATTAGACCTTTTGGGTTAGAAAAGGCTTCATCAAGCTCTAAACCAAACATACCTAGTTCTAGTAAAATGCCCAAGCCTTCATTCCTAAAGCATGGACTACACTCCTTCACCGAGCCTCTATCTCACCCAGAACTTCTCATTCACCAACTTTCTCGTTCACCATTCACCGAGAACTTCTCATTCACCAACTTTCTCGTTAAATAGGGAACCACCTACATCACCAATTAGTCCATTGTTGGAAACAAGGAACCACCAAGAACTTGATCATATGGAGGAATTTCCATTACCACCACCCTCATTCTTAGTAGAACCTCATCCTACATTACTCAATGTAACCCCACCATCATTTGTAGAGCCTCCTCTAAACATCCAATCTCATTCGGTTCCTAATCAAGACAATAATTGCTCTAATTGTCTAATCACCCAAGGACTAGTTCAAGAAGTACAAAATAAGTTGCATTTCATGTTTAATCACCTTCTTGAAAGATTTGACCAAATCAACAAGTCTACTCATCCTTAGACTCAAGCACATTGTTGCTTCTTAAGTTTTGGTCACTTATTAGTACTAGTAGAATATGTATTACATGGCTAAATCATTCTCTTAGTTTTTAGAGATTTGTAGATCATCTCTTATGTTTTATTGAATGATATTTTATATGCCATATTGCTTTGAGTATATGTTTGTTGCTTGAATACATATCTCACTTTGATGTTAACATTATTTGTTACATCACCATTGCTGAATTCTGTTATCTAATAGACGGATCCCTGAGTTTTGCCTAGACGGATCCCTCCAAGGAGGGAACCGTGGGATCCGTACAACAGAAGACTACTTTTCTACTAACTTGAGTCTTATTTGAAGGAAATTATGCACTATATAATCCTCATATGGATTACATTTCGTTACGTCCCGTTGCAATGTTGCAATCATCAAGGGAAGCATTATCGTCACTAAGACGAAACCATTTGCAAACATAGTTGCAATGCATTAGCTTAGTAGTTTTTATTTACTTGACGCCCTCACAAAGGGATGGACTCGTCAAGGGGGAGTTAAGACGAGAACTCTTCCCGTCACTTGCTCTCTATATTTTTTCTTTTACATATTTTTCTTAAAACATTGTGTTAGTTTCTTTTCGACGCTCTTTTTGTTTCGACAAAAAGGGGAGAAGAGAGTAAAAACTCCAATTCGAACTTTTACGAATTTTAGTTTTTCCTTAAAATAATTTTATGTTTTGTCATCAACAAAAAGGGGGAGATTATTAATACAAATAAGCCGTAAAAACGTTTATTTATATTTTACGATCTTCTAATGTTTTGTCGATAACAAACGTAAAATCATTTTAACAAAACAAATAAAATACGTAAATAGTTTGAGCCAATAGTTTTCTAACACATTTACGTTTTCACATAAAACACTAAAACAAGTATAAGTGATTTTATGATTTAGTAATACATATGTACAACAACTAGTGTTTACATATTGGGCAAATATATACATAACTAGTATGTATTATAATGGGTAATATAAACGGGTAGAAACTTAAGTATTTGACCCACTAACCAAATACATTGAATATCCAAGACCCATGGTTTTAATCCATGAACCATGGAGTAGATGCATTGCATCTTGTAGATACATTGTATCTACTTGGATACCTATGATCCATGATCCATAACCCATGACCCATTACCCAAAACCCATGGGCAAAAGGGAGCGTCCCACGGATCTCCAGTATTACACTGGACGGATCCCTCAAGTGAGGGATCCGTGGGATCCGTGGAACAGTAGCTATATTTCTTCTATAAATATTGAGCTATTTCTTCCTTTTGGGTTGCCACTCCCACACATACTTTCCCCAAGTATTGTAACCTTCTAACCACAGATCCTAAGGATCTTTTCTATGTAGTTTGTCTTTTGTTTTTGTGTGATTCTCTAGGTTCCTCTAAAAGGCGAGATCACCACTTTTTGAAGTCGAGCAAGCACAAGTCCATGATTTTCCATGCTTCGTCATTATCAAGACTACTGAGGTTCTCTTGATTGATACTTCTTTCTCCCTCAATAGAAGTGTTTTGTCCAAGGCATTAGTGAAGGATGCTGAAAGAGTCAAGACGAAAGCATTAGTGAAAGGTGCTTAACGTTCGTGTCAAAAGCATTAGTGAAGAATACTAAAGGAGTCAAGACGAAGGCATTAGTGAAAGGTGCCAAGCGTTCGTGTCAAGGGCATTAGTCAAAGATGCCTAAGAGTCAAATCAAGTGGCATTAGTGAAGGATGCCAAGGTTGTATAATCGATGAGGTACATCGTTATAAAAATAGTGATAGTTTGTTTCCAAGGATATTGATATCCTTAATGGTGTTGTAATAAGGAGTGGGTCTCCTTTGGGGTTAGGTGTTGTGTAGTGTTGGGTAGTAGTTCCTGCATTGTAATGGAACTCGGTACTTAGCCTAGTACCGGATAAAGGGTAGGCGACATTGTGGTAAGTGTGGTTCTCCCTTGTGAAAGAACCCGGTGGTTAGCCTAGTACCGAAAAAAAGAGTAGGCGACGTAGTGAAGGCTTCTCCGCCATAAGAAGTTGGTGTCATGTAGTGATTACGAACTCTCGAGTAGGTGACTCGGGGAGTGAAGTAGGGCAAGGAAGGTTTCCTTGTAGCCGAACCACTATAAATACTCGTGTCGTGGTTATGTGCTTCTTATTCTTTATCTTACATTACACATTTATTATATCTATCTATCAATGTCCAACATACACATCCAAATGGATTGACATAAGTCGATCTAAATATTTTAAAACGAAGTTTTAATTGGTAAAACTATTCAACCCCCCTTCTAGTTTTCCACAACGTGGATAGGAATTATATGACTAGCACAAAAATCGTATACCACTCAAATTCCACCCAAAAAATGTGAGGTTCGCCCTTAGATCTTTAGGAATAAAAGCATTCATCTTTAATGCTTAGTGAGTATACCGGTAGTATAATAGATTCTAGAATTTGTTTTGTGATGCATTCCAAGATCGCTAGTGAGACTACATTCGTGTAGTTAGGATTAACTAAATAATAAGAGGCATTAGGATAACCCTTGTTTTAAACCTGTAATTTAATTACGTCATCCAAATCGGTTGAATAATTTTCCCCACACCCTTGCGATGTACTCATATTTAGTACATGATACCCCTAGTTAATCCCTCAGAGCATATCCTTTTCGCGGTTCTCGTGAAGTTCCGATTTTTGGAATATCAATGAAGAAAATTGTTTACAATCCACCCCAAATGTTACACCAAAATTTCCTTAGCCTACCTTGTATGCACTCATCTTTAGTGCATTATTGTAATTATTGTTAAACCCTTAGTTCAATTATCTAGTTACTTTCATAGTTGCTAAGTCGAGTCATATCATTTGTATACAGTTTTGGGACGATTGGGACTCATGGGTTAAAGTAATATTTTATGGAGTAACGGGAATGAATGATAAATTCAAATTCCCTTTGTCTATGTAATTAAGTACTCCAAATGTTTTGATCTTTTTAAATCGGATCAATTAGTGTTAGTGGAATAAAAACTCAAGTGTAGGGATGCTCTTATAAATCCTTTTATTTTGATGTTATCGTAGAGGATGGTAGAGTAAAAAGGTATGAAAAAAATCGAAAAAAAAGAGAAAAAGAGTTAGAGAAAAAAAAATGTAAAAATGAGAAAAACATACGGGCTACCATCCTGCATCTATCTTTTTGTTTATATTTTTTAGTTTATGTTTGTATTTTGTTTCAAGTTATTTAGTGTTAGTGAGTCGAGTCTTGGCTTAGCAACGCCACACTTTACATGCTTGCAACATAAGATTTTTGACTTGCCAACACTAAATATCCTTTTATCCAACAAAAACCTTTACTTCCCTACCCTAAGCCTAACATTACAACCCTTTGTAAAGACCTCTTAGATATTTATTCCTAGGTGCTTACGCCAAAGTGGTGGAGCTTTGATCTATTTTCAAGCATATGGTAATCTATGTACTATAACAGGTAGTGAGTGTTTATCTTCCATTTCCTTACATGTTATATTTCATATAAACCCGAGAGATGAGAGAATCCAAACACCAATTGTGAGGTGCTAGTGTATAATTTCCGTGCTTGTTATGACTATTGTGGCGCTTGTATTTGTTGTTAACTATATTAAACCAATGCTACATGACCCCTAACTTATAAATTGATTGGTCAAAAGCACATTTGCTTGAGGACAAGCAAATTCCAAGTGTAGGAATATTTGATAAGGATTTAAAACATACATATATAGGGGGTCATTTAAGCCGTAAATCGATACATTTTATATCCGTTACTACTTAAAATCGCTCATTTTCACATTTTAGGTCTTTTGGAAGAAAAATGCTTGAATGAAGCATATTTGGACGAAAAGGAGCGAAAACATGAAGAAAAAGGCAAAGTCAATATCAAAGGCAGTTTTACAAGCCTGACGGCGTCCCAACCCAAAGGGCGACACCGTCCCTCAGGAAGTTTTCTAATTAGATTGCAAGTGACGGATCATGTGAAAAAGAGGTTCTAAAGCATGACGATGTCACACCCAATATCTGGAAGGCGTTTCCCTTAATTTTTACACCAGATGCCCAAGAACCATCTAAAGATGACGTCCTACATGAAGACAGACGGCGTCACACTCATCAACTGACGCCATCCCAACGATGACTTGGCCCAAACGAAACCCTAAAGACGACGACCAGACGGCGTCACCAGCAAAAGGCGACGGCGTCGCACTTGTAAATCTATATATAAAATTCGATTTTTCTGCATTTAGGGATGTAGAATTTTGGAGAGCAAACCTTAGTCCGTGTGTAGTCCGACTTCGACAGTATTTTAGGGTCCCTTCTTTACATCATAGGATAAGTTTTTTAATCCATATTATCATTATGTCTACCCTATGTTTAATTGTTTGTATGTATGCTTGCTTATTTAGCATGAGTAGCTAAATTACTATTGTGTTTGCTTAGATCTATGAAACCTAGTTGTTAATTATTGTTAGGTTGTCTCTTGTCTTAATTGGTAGATGCTAGAGTAAGGAGAACTGGCTTCTTCTTAAATTGTTGCGAGCTTGAACATCCTAAATAGCATAAAGCTTGAGAGTGCACTTTAGCCATCGTTGTGTTTATTGCGTGAGTTGTAGGTTTAGGATAATAGAGTATTTGTAGGAGATACTATGGTACTTGGTGATCCCGGATAGTCTTGATGATAGTTACATCTCATAGAACTAGGGAATTATGCACCCCCTATGACCACACGGAATACAACACACCAATTAATATGAGTATGTGACAATTTAACCGACCAATATGAGATAACTAGGGAGTAAGAAAATCTAAGTAAACACACTTTTAATCATCATAAGAGCACACTTTACAATACATAGCCTATCTTTTCCTTTTCAATAGTTTAATTAGCCATTAGTTTAATTAGTTAGTAGTTAAAATTGGTAGAAGTACCACCACCCACTCCTATACCCCGAGATATTACATTGCTTTCTAAAAAACATAAAAGACTAAAAAGAATCTCCTTCAACCTTACCTTCTCATCATACATCTCTACCTAGCATCTCTATTCCCCTAGAGAACGATCAACCCCCTGGACTTACCCATACTACACTGCAACGATTAGGTACTGATAACATCAAATAGTCCTGACTTTTTAGTGTCAATTTCCCCCGTTTATGCTCATATTTTATGTCATTTATACGGATTTACGCTTGTATTCCTTTATATTTCACTTTAAGGTAAATTATGAGCATTGGAGCTTAAGAGACGCGGATTTGGAGATTTTCCTAACGGTTTATGATAGTATGCTACTAATGAAGAAGCTACGGCGTAACTCATTCTCTCACATTACGTCGTAGCTAGTGTTTTATCTCGGATTTCCTACTCAACAGCAATGACGGCGTAACTCCCAACTAAGGTTACGCTGTAATCATCTAGGTCATGAAATATTTTGCGCCTCCATCAACTACGCCGTAATTCCTCAACAAGCATTACGCCGTAGTCCACTTAACGAGAGTTTTGTATTGAAGTTACGGCGTAACCTTTCCCTAGTGTTACGCCGTATTCTATTTAACGAGAGTTACATTTGGAGGATAATTAAGTTACGGCGTAACTCTCAACTCAAGTTATGCCGTAACTATGATTGTGCCTATAAATACAAGCCCTAAATTCTGCATCTCACATCATTCACTCACAACTCAAAGGCAGAGAATGTGAAGAGGGTTCCAAAGGTAGATCATATGGAGCATACGGAGCCATCTCCAAGAGGGGAATCACTCCATATTGATAAGCATTAGCGATCATTTCTATCTTTTACTATTAATTCATGTCTTTCATTATGTTAAACATTGAATTTATTGTTTCTTTTAATATGATCGGCTAAGCACCTTTGGTGCTAGCCTATTTATGATTCCTTGAATGTATTGTTTATGTTTTCATGCTTCCATATAATTGTTTCTAGTGTATGCATGCATAGTTCGTTGGTAGTTACCCTAGCTTCGGTAGTTTTGAAATGCGGTTGTATCTAGTTGCTTAGGAGAATTGACCAACTGACCCTAAGTAAGTAGGTAGAGTATGGAAGGGTAAGAATTGAACAACTGACGACCCTTCCTCTCTTGTGCGAACTACTGACCAAATGATCACTGGTCGTCCGGATGAACTTAAGAAGTTAGTGATGAGTGTCTAAGATGCTAGCGCTCGGGCAATCATTATTTCAAAATTTTCATGTAGGGTACTTAATTACTTGTCTTAGGTGACTTAAGACCCACAACTCCCCAAGGGGTAAACCTTTGAAGTCGGGTAGGAGCCTTTGTTGATAGGTTAGGACGAATTGACCAAATGCTGTCCTAGCGATTTAAACCCTCACTTGAATTAATTGAAAGTAATAAAACATAGACATTACACGATTGGAGGATTAGTTAGGTTAGCACACTTTCTCTCCATTGATCACAACCTTAATTTACTTTTCGCTATTTCATTTCTTAGTTTAATCATTTCTACTTCAAACCCGTTAAAACAAGTGACACTTAGAATTAATATGATCCTCATCTACATAGCTCTTGGGAATGACCTCGGCTTTACCACCTTCTATACTATGCACGATCGGGTTCACTTCCCGTTAGTGCATTAGGTAGACCTGAGGTAGACGAGAAAATGTAAATATTAAATCCTGGTCGGAAATCCTGCATCAGAATTTTGGCGCCGCTGCCAGGGAGCTCTATTAGGATTTTTGTTAAGTCTTTTATTTTTGTTAATTTTAATTTTTGTTTTTCTCACGACATTCTTTAAGTTTAAGGTACCATGGCAGTTGTGGACATTGATAATCTCACTCTCGAGGAGTATCTTGCTAAGACTCGGGATGAACAAGGGCCGGGGCTCGTTAGGCTGGCTATTGGAGCTGAGGTCCGTTTGGAAATCAAGGACCAGTTTATGAGGGAGCTACGTGCTAACTATTTTTCTGGAAATAGATATGAAGATGCTTACGAGTTGTTGAGAATGTTTTGTACATCGCAAGCCTCTTCAATATCCCAGGTGTTTCTCATGATGCGGTTATGCTTCAGGTTTTCCCTATGACACTTACGGGGTTGACTAGGCGATGGGTTGATAGACTTTCTGGTGGAACTATTGACATGTGGAATCTTTTGAAAAGGGCTTTCATTCAAATATTTTGCCATACTTAAAAAACGGCAAAGCAATTAGAAGAAATACACAATTTTAGACAAGAAGATGGCAAAACAGTAAACCAAGCTTGGGATCGGTATAATGACCTCTTATGCAAATGCCCTACTCATGACCTTAATAATTAACAGAAGGTCAGTATTTTCTTCAAGGGTATTGGAGTTGCTACAAGGCAGATGCTAGATTCTCAGGGGCCGATCCCTGGAATGACCCCTACAATTGCTTTGGAAGCTATACAAAATATGGCCACCCATTCTCAAAAGTGGCACGTAGGAGGAAGCCATAGAAGTTTAGGAGGAACTCTTGATGGTATTGCCGCCATTACAAACAAGCTTGAAAATCTTGGTCGTGACAGGCTAAAACTGAAGGAAAGTGTGCACGCTATTCAAGTTGGATGCGAAAGTTGTGGTGGAGGTCATCTCACTAAAAATTGCCCTCTTAATGATGAAGATTTCAAAATTGAAGAAGTCAAGCATGGTGAAGCAAATAGACCATTCCAATGGTCAAATGGAAACGAGGATATCAGGGAGGACCTCCGGCATATTACAATCGTGGGCCTTTTGAGAGACGGTCTAATATCAAAGACACCATCAGCAAATATCTTGAGGCCTCGGCCCAAAGACAAAAGGAACAAGATGAGTGGTTAAAATTTTTCCAAGAAAATGCAAATAAAAGCCTCTCTAGCCATGACACATCTTTAAAAAACCTAGAGGTAATGGTGGAAAAACTCAGTGAAGAGATGAAGAGAAGTAATACTAAACTTGAAGGAATTAAACCTGAAGGCCGTCTTTTCTGAAGAAGAGGTAAATACCCCGACCGATGATTTCCATTCTTCTCTTGTTAAATCGGAGTCTGAGGTCGGATCCGGTGACAATCACCAGTTACGCCGTAACTCTTGTGACGAATTACGGCGTAACCATGAACCAGAGATCGAGCCAAGTTTGGAAATTGAGATACCTAGCCAACTACCAATCAAGGAGGTTTGCACGAATGGCTTCATTCTTCCATTCGGTCGACAATCATGATCTTTCAGTATTAGCCGATTTCGGGTCCAGTGTAAACATCATGGCACTCGCAATATTTCTAAAACTTAGATTAACTAATCTTTTGGAAAACGAGCATGGTGATTAAGATGGCAAACATGACTAAGGCAACTCCTCTTGGGGTTACGGGTGGCGTATTGGTCAAGGTCAATAGGTTCATCTTTACGTCTAAGTTCGTGGTTATTGACATGGCAAATACCCCAAGAGAACATTTATTTCTTGGAAGAGCTTTCCTTGCTTCCTCACACGCCCGGATCAAGGTCTTTGAAAAGGAACTTTCTTTAGGATACAGTGATGATAGAGTGGTGTTTAGAATGGATAAAACTTTGTGCCAGGAACCTAATGAAGTAATAAGCTCAAACATGGCAGACGAAGTTTCTAAAGAAGAGCCAACGAATTTTTCTAATAATACTAACGATTACTTTCCCCCTTCATATTTTGTTCATTTGCAGGATACTAAGTCAAGTGATGGAGACGATAGCGATGAATCTTCCCGGGAGAAAGACGGCGAAGTTCGGACTTCACCTAGGGTGTCTGATAAAAAAGGTATTAATATAGTTAAGGGAAAGCTTAATTGTTGCACCCCTATCACTTCTATGATAGAGGGTTCTAAGTTAACTTTGCCAACGTGTTCCCCGTTTCTCAAACGCTGCAATAGGGGTAGCCATTTCTTTGTGAGGCGGATAAAGAAGGAGGAAGAAGTTTGGTGGTGTTTTGAAGATGAGAAACTAATTAAGGAAAATTGGTTCTGGGGGCACCATATCATGGCCGATTGGTTTGAAGATGTAGGTTGGACTATCCATTTCTGTGAACCAGCAATTATGATGTCTGGAGGAATGACTCAAGCATGTCCTACATGCGATCCTCGTCTTAAGGTTTGTAATGGAGGAGAATTCCCCGATCCCAACTGGCTCAAACGTAAGGAATGGGCATGTTATAAAGAAGAAAAAAGAAAGGACGTCAGCTACAAGGGGATTTCATTCGAGAAATGATTAAAGGTTAAATTTGGGCCATTAAGTTAAAATGAGATAACGAGTCTAAATTTCGCTATGAATGGGCCAAATCAAATTTTCTGCAAGAATCTCGATATTGCATGACTCCTTACATCCCTCCATCTGTTTGGACCAGCCTTCCGTCGGTAAAAGATCAACTGAGGATGGCCAAGTTCGAAAGCCACCATAAAGCCTCATGGCTTTGAGTCTAACTTAAAGACTCGGTAATAAAGAAAAGTGCTCTTTCGGGAGACAACCCTAATTATTCCTTTCATTTTTGTTTCTTTTTATTTTTATTTGTTGGGTTTTGTGTTTTTAACATTTTTGCCGGAATTGGAGACGAACCCACGGTGATTAAAACAGGGACATGTTCTATCCTGTCATGAAGTTACGGCGTAACTTATCCTTATGGTTATGCCGTAACATCTCCTCAGTAGCTGATCCTCTCCAGGTTATCAACCATTACAGCGTAATCTCCATCGATTGCTACGCAGCTCCTCAGTATCTGATTTCAAGGTTTAACCACAATTACAACGTAACTTCTTCTTATAGTTACGCCATAATTCCTCCTGCAGTCTAAATGTTTCCAATATTAGCACAACAACGTTGTATTAGTTTTAAATGAACTTTGTGGATATGTTCCCTGTAAGCTCTTACGAGAATACACTCGTCCACTTGGGACACCAAGTGGTTTAAAAGGCTTCTTGCATATGCTAAATACAACCGTGATTCCTACAAAAGTGAGTTAGATTTCTTTTATTTTGGTTTTTCATTTTAGAATTATGCTTGTTGGTTAGTTGTGAATTTAGGGATTGAACTTTGCTCGTGGATGCTTAAACGAAGGCACGATTTTCTTCGTGGGCCTTCTTTCTTTTTAGGAGTGAATTTCAGGGAAGTTCTTGCTCTAATTCTACTTTCTCTTCACCTTTATTTAACATTTAGTACAAAAGGGACTTTGTACATCTCAAGTGGGGGGACGGGGGTAGAATTATTACTTGAACTTATTTGCCCTTGTTTTTCTACTTTATTTTGAAAAATTGTGCCATTTTTAAAATTTTAACATGTTTTTCTTAACTTAATTAGATTAGACCTTAGCCGAGCACATTATAACCTTTGATATTTCATGGTGATATTAGCCTTATCAGTTTCCACTTATTTACCCAAATCCACCAAATTATGAGTGTGCCAGTAGCTTGTAAACTTTAGAAATTGGCCTTTGCATCATTTTGAGACCATAAACGAGGTATGTTGAGTTCGCTTAATGTATATGGAATAATCAGTTTGAGAAGGCAATATTTTTAGGATTATCACCCAAATAGCCTATTTTTGTGTGTCTATCGATTAGTTACCTCGAGTTTTCGACCCCCATATTAAACCCTTTTGTTGCACTCACCTTTAGTGCAAGATACCCCTAAATACACCCTTTAGAGCCTTTCCTTTCATTTCATACCCTTTATGTTTGTTTCGTTACACCCATTCACCTTAGCCTACCGTATAGTCTTAATTTGTGATCAGGAAGTCATTGTTTGCCCAAGGTTCAAGGTTCAAGTAGAGAGATTCAGAAATCACGCTTTCGTCAAAGACTTATATTTAAAGATCATTGATGTAACACCACATGAACGACAGGGCTTAAAATCATTGAAATTTAAACTTTTACGCAGAAACAACTTGACTTAAAACTGACCTGCTGTTGCTAATAGTTAAACTGATATAATTCTGTAAGAAAATGACCCTTGAAACTATTTTTACATGAAACTAGACTTAATTACCTTTGAAATGACGGATGGCACGACCCATGACGACTTACGGTTAAAAAGATATGATTTTTCGAAAACTGACTTCGACTAGTTCTCCAACTAGTTCTTCACTAGTTCTCCAACTAATTTAACTACTTTACAAACACTTAACCATATACATTATTTTTCCAAACGTTCTTGACCCGTTTTACCCAAAATGGTTTAAAATAGACTTTGTCCCAAACACCTCTGTTTCTGCATAACCCTTTTGTGTACTTTTGACCCATTTTCCGTAAAACGACTTCTATAACATGACATAACACCAAAACCTCCAGAAATCATTAGGTCATTATAAACATCATATATATTCATAAACTTGGTCATAATGACCCACGGAAACGTGCTTTACAAAGTGACGGGTATTATGCCAAAATACCCGTTTTGACCCGTTTGCATACACCACTTAAACATAATTGTTTAACATGCTTTAGGACCTGTACAATGACTCTTAAACCATTTCAAAGACTTGACATTACAAACATTTAAACCATTTAACACTCCTGGGGAAAAACTTTGACTTCGAGCTCGGTATTCTACCTAAGCTCCTATTTGCATACAAACCTTCTAACATACACTCTTCCAATCCTTAAGCCTTTTCCGATCGCTTTACCTTCTTCACAATTGAACCTACAAAATGGTTAAACAACTAAACCGTAAGCTTTCGCTTAGTTAGTAAAAGACATAACAAGTTATCATATATCATTAATCACAATTTGCATCATAAGCTTCACTTAACCCATCATTCATAACACATAAAATTCTACATACCTTGCTAACTTCACAACTAGGCTAACCACATCTTTGCTAAACACATAATCACAAAACACACATCAACTCTTAAACTCCAAATGTCATCAATAGCATATCAACTATGCTAAACTCATTTAGCTAGTTTAACCAACTAGCCACATCTTCCTATTAGCCAAGCATAGTAGTCATTAGGCCATTCATAACCTTAGCAAAGACAATCATTTAACACATAACACATAATAAAAATATGATAAACTCAATATAACATCTGGTTATAATCAATTTACTTACCTCTCATCCAAGCTAATTAAACCAATAGCATCATCATCATCAAAACCTACTTCAACATAAAAACAATATAAATATTAAGGGTTTATACAACCCATAACTTACCCAATTTCATTCTTTAATTATCATATGATCATATCTTGATCATATGATGAAATACCCAATCATTCTACATAAACCCTAATTCAATTTCATCAATTAACTCAATTTAGATTACTTACTTATGTTGGAATGATCGCAAGGCTTAACCATTAACATAGAAACATTAATCTTCATTCACTTGATCATCAAGCTCATATTCCCTTCCTTATTTCTTTCTAAACCGACAATACATACATATTTTAGAAAAATGATAGAACCTTCTAGAAAACCTGTGGATTCTTCTAACTTAAGTTAGCCATTACTTTGGCCCATTGTCACTTATAGTTCCCTCCCTTATTTCTCTTCTACTTTTGTTGAACCTAAGACCTTGATAGATCTTTGAGCGCTCGTGGATCGTTAGTAATGTTTATGTAATCACAAACACACTAATAGACAGTCTCTATTACTTGTATTCTAAAGCGGAAATCAAACACAAGTAAGAACAATTGTTACTAAGAATACTTTGATCCTCTATGGATCTTTTAATAAAACTAAAACATGTTTTTCAAACTCGTCCATCATTCATACTAATGTGTTCCTTTTATAGACAAGGAACCCTAAACCGTTTCCGAAGAAACGTATAATCATAAAACTAAAAGAGATATACATTATCACTTCCTAATAAAGCTCATGCATATCCTAACTAACTATACAATACGCGGAATATCTATATCCGCAAAAACAAACTACGCGGTTTTACTACTTCCGCAGAATCACTTCTTTAGCAGAATCTGGCACTTCAGCAGAATCTGTCAGCAGTATCTTCAGCATAATTCTTATATAATAGAATTCCTAACAATCCTCCCCTAATCTTGAATTTGACATGGTTAAGTTCAAGATTCTTGATAGATCTTTAATACTGCAGAACAAGAGGATTGAATTCGAACATCAGCAGCAAAGAATCAAAACAACCACATCTCTATGATGGCAAAACATTGAAACTTCAGATTTTTGCAGCAACAAATGACAAAGTGTACATCAAAACAGATTAGTTTCATACTATTGTCATCACATCCAGGTGTGTTAACTCCTGTAAGAGGTGAATCATTGAAAATAATGGATTTGATGTCTATTTACCAATAGCCATTACTACTGGAGTAGCCAAATGTTTAAGTTCAAAAACTATGGTACACTGATAACCATCTGATTTTTAGCAAATCATCAGCTATAAATGGATTTGAAATATCTTTACCTGTAGTCGTTTGCTCAAGACTAGTCAATTCTTAGGGGAAAGAATCACCTTTGGTGAATTGATAACCCAATATGGTATTCTACTGCCATTACCACAAGCCATATACTTGTGGGCTAGCCAATTCTTGGATTCCAAAAAGGAATAAGCCATGGTGAATTGATGACCATACAACCCTCAGCAATTAAGCATGGGTGATTTACATACCCTATGGTTTTTAGCAAACCATTACAGCTATCAACAGATTTGATGTGTCTTTACCAAAGCTGTACCCTTTGGACTAGCCAACTCTTTGATGTACAAAAGTCACATCTGGTGAGTTGATAACCATCAACAAAGTTATATACAACAAACCTGAAAGAAAGAAGTAAGACAAACAAAAAATATACAAAGTTTTTTTTTTCTTTTTTTTTACTAAGAATTAAACAAAGAAATAAATAAGAATTGAAACAAAGAAAGAAATGATACAAGATACCAGAATCAAGTAGAAGCTTTGTGTTGCAGAAGCTTGGACTTGATCAACCCAATCAATTGTTCAGCATGAGTCATATCATTCCCTACTGGATCAGGAGGAACTTCCAATTTCCTTCTAAGCATACGTTTCAGCAGTTTAATGGACAAAGGATAATGCTGATCAGAAAACATACAGACAGAAATTCCACACTTTGTCTCCACAACATGCACATTTGGGATAGGGTAAAATCTCCAAGTATCAACCTTCCACTTATGTGAATTCTTCCAAATTGAATACCCTTTACCATTTTGAGACGGAGAATCAAAAAGAACTTGAAGATCTCCCAATAAGTACAAACCAGATCCCTGTGGTGTATGAGCGACATAATACTGCGTGACAAGTCCATGGAGAGTAATAAAATCTTTCTTATCCACCAAATGAAGTATGTCTTTCAAGAAAGTAAACTGCATAGAAGAGTTATCTATCCTATATATGGTGTGAAACTGTCCATCAGTCAATGTCCATTTTGTCAACACACTATAAGACCCCTCAAGAAAAGTTACAGAAGAACCCACTTTGATAAATGTTGTATTAGCATCCATGAGGTCCAAATGCTTAGAAGAACCACCCTTGTGAGATTTATGAACTCCAGAGGCCTTCTTCCCAGCTAATCTCACAGATCTCCTGATGGCAATGTGTCTCCTTTTGGACATCCTTTTCCCCCTCCTACCAGGTACATAAATGCCCATAGAAAAAGAAGAAGGTACCTTCTCAGATGCACCAGAGGCATCTCCAGTAGGAATAGAAGATGTAGAAACAGAGGGAATTGGAACAGAACCACCCATTGCATACAATTTATCAAGCTCTTCTCTGGCCTGTTTAGCTCTAGCAGCTTCTTGTTCAGCTCTCCTAACCATGTCTGCTCCTTCTTGTTCAGCAGATGCAGAAGAAGGAATAGTATCATGCTCAATAGTGCTAGTAGTCCCCTTTGGATCCATAGCAGCACTGGGTGAAGCTTCAGGAGAAACAACAATAGGTTCAGCAGATTGTACTCTCTCAAGAGAATGTACACCTTCAGTAGGTGCCTCAGCAGAAAAAACATGAGTGCTCAGCTGTGCTCTATCATCAGCAAAAGAAGCCACAATATCAACCATCTTGGGTCTTTTGGCTTTTGGAGCATCCATACCACCAGCAATCCTTTTCAATTGAGAAGCTGGTGCAATATGCTTCATAATCTTATGATACATACTTGTCAAGTTAGATTCATATAAAGCCTAGACTTGCTTCCTTGTCAAACTAGATTGATAGAGAGCAGTACTCTGATTATACACCACATTTCTCATATAAGCTTTCTTCTGTGCTACAGTCTGTGGTTTCTCCCTCTTAGCTTTAGCCTTTTGTGCAGCAATAACTTTTCTCTTTGCAGCTGCAGCCTTCTTCTTTTGTTGTCTAATAGCCATCATTTGTGCAGCAAAGTTTTCACTATCAAAATCAGCTCCTAAAATGCTTTGAGCAAGAGTAGGATTTGAAGCAGCTTGAAGAGTGTAAGAATCCCATTGCTCATCAGTAAAATGAATGGATTGTTCATCCAATGCTCGTTGTCTTTCAGAAGGAAAATTGGTAGTAAACTGATCTGCAAGCTTTTGTGCCAATGCTTGACTCTTCATCAAATCTTCATACTCTTTTAGCATTCTGGCTTGCTCTAGCCTTTCCTTTTTAGATACAAGATCTGGACCAAGATCTTCATCAACCATAACTCCCTTCCCTTTGTCAGAAGAATCCTTATGAGGAATATCAACAATTGGAATTGTGTCAATATTCTCAGAAGAAACACCAATTGAAGCATCAGGAGTAACATATTGAGAAGGATCTTCAACATGTATAGGAGAGACACCAGCATCAGGATCCATAACAAAAGCTCTCCCAGCAACAAAGATTACATGAGAATCGGCTGAAGGCATAGGACATGGTTGTTCTTGCACAAATGATACTTGACCATGTTCAGAAGTAACACCAAGAATTTGTGCATCAGCAATTGTACCATCATCAACACTTGGTACCTTAGAAGATTCAGTGGAATCCTTTCTTAAAGTCTGTCTTCTCCTTCTTCTTTTAAACTAAATAGGTTCCTTTTGTTTTGAGGATTCAGCAGCAATGGGAGAAGAATCATGAGTCTGTTGAGCAACATCAGCCAAGAACTCAAGAGAATCCAAATGTATATCCTCCTGCTCTTCATCAGAGGTAACCATAAACTTCCTTTTGTTGTTCTGCCCAAGTTGTGCTTCTAACTCCTGAACCTTCTTCTTCAACACCACAATCTCACCACCAAGTGAGGATTTGGTATCTGCAAGCTCCTTTCTGAGATCATCAACCTCTTTCACATACCTGTTCAACAAAGCATATACAGAGGTAAGTGTAATAGGGTCCTCATCTCCACCAGCAGATTGCTCAGTGGTAATAGGAGCTTCATTGGGCCTTTCAGGAGAAACATGTACATGCTCAAAAATAGGAGAGCTATCATCAAATGGCTCTCTAACTGGACTAGGTGTGGTCAGTCTAGTAATCTCAGGTTCAAGCTCATCAGGAGCAACATGAGTAGGTGATGGACTAGGACTAGGTGACAGAGGTAAAGGTGTAGGTGGAGGTTGGTCAAGAGAAACATTGGATGCTTCAGCAGTTATGGAAGGTCCCTTATTAATGGCAACTGATGGATTACCATCAGCAGCAACATTAGGAGAGGGTGGAGCACCAGCAACATTACCCTCATCAGCAGCCTCATTGCCATAAGGCAACATAGCTTCTAGCAAAGGATGATGTGCCCCAACATAATGAGTTTTCATGGAAGCAAAAAATTTAGCACTAAGAGCACCTATGGGACAAAATACTCTGTCTTGGGTTGTTATGTCTAATATTATTTGTAAAAACCGAGGGTACATTAGAAACTTATGTTTTTTCCTCTGAATATTTTCAACCATATTATCAAAAATAAACTTAGAGAAATTATAAGTTAAACCTTGTGAAAGACATACAATACCACAACCCAATTGGGTAGAGAATTGATCCCATCCTCCTGACTTGTTGCTTATGCAATGAAGTAATGTATGCACCAAAAACCGCCACATGGGGCAAAACTTATTCTTGTGCCACATATCTGTGTTAGTACTTTGGTGTTCAATAGCTCTTAACCCAGCAAGTATCTCTTCAGTGTTGGTGTGATAGACCCCACCTTCATCATCCAAACGAAGTTGTGTACTAATCAAATCCTTAGTCACCACATACTCTGTTCCATCAATCGTTGCTACAATTTCTGTGTCACTTCGTTTAGTATCAGATGCCCAAAATTGTTCAACCAACGATTCAAATATCACATTTGGAGAATGTGTTAGAGCATAAAGAATCTTGGAACGCTTCAAGAAATCCACCATAGGTTCATACAGTTCATGTCCCTTTGCTTTTCCCAAAAAAACAACCTTGTTGTGATCTTTCTTAAATGGAAGTGCCGCCATGTGAGAAATTGTGAGAATAGGTTATGAATCAAGCAAATGGAAATGTGTTTAAATTGATTGAAGAGGGAATCATTTTATTTTGGGCGAAGATTATGCGAAGTAGGTTATAAATAGAAGTTACCCAATTATGGTCAAAAATATCAGAACAAATCGTTGACTAGATATGACATATAAAGTAACTCCAACCAATTTCAAAATTAACGCTTCAGTAGAAATGAAGGTCTATCTGCTGAAGGAAGTCAATCAGCAGAATCAACTCAAGTGTAAAAGTATCTTCAGTAAATATCTTGAGTTTTACTGTGCCACCCAACTCGCATTAATTGCCATCAAACCTTGACTTCGCCTATAAGATAATCCCAATTCACAATTAACACATATCAATTACCCCAATTTACTTCAAAACCCTAATTTCTTCAATAATTCCACAATCAGCAACAACAAACATGTCTACCAAACCAGAAATCATCGATCTAACTTCCTCCTCCTCATCATCATCATCCAGTGATGATTCACACCCATTATTTCGATACCCTCATCAAGATGAACCTCGACCTTTGAAGTCCCCCTTTCTCCCTTCATCTGAAGATGATAGTGTAGTGGATCCAAGTGATTCATCTAGAGGTTCTGATGACTCCACAGAGCGTCTAGAGCCAATCTTCAATAGATTGGTGAGAGAAGAAGAGGAGAGGGCATCTGCAGGTGTAGAGAAGCCCCAACCTTTACAACCCTCACCCCAACCAAGGCCACGTGCCAGTAATCCATCACTCCCAAAAACAAGAGAGGTGGTGATTGCTCTTCCTGATCCAGGATTTGGTGCTTCATATCATGGAAGTAAGGGAAAGGGCAAGGAGGCAGAGGTGAAAGGAAAGGGAAAAGGGAAGGTGGAGTAGAAGGTGGTGTAATGCTTTATGGTGGAACGAGTAGATGGAACAACTGAAGATTTCTCATATCACAAATGCATCCATCGTCGTTTTCATCAATCCATCCTTCCATTTTCATCTTCAGCTTCTTCATCGTACTGGTCATGCATATCCACCAGCTTTTGTAATAGATGATAGGATCTAGAATATGTTTGGTAGATTTTGTATAGGGATGGTCTTTTATCTCATTTGAAGTTTTTTGTAAGCTGTAAATTGTTTCTTGACTTAATGAACAACATCTCAATGATTATCACTTGATCTTAACTTCAGTACTTCTCTTTAGTAGGAACAATGAGACCAATGAGTATCACTTGTGCTTCTCTTCAGTAGAAACAAACTTGAAGCTTACATGACAATATTCCCATTTAATCAAACTTGGTGAACTTCAACTTAAAGATGCATTCTGCAAAACAGACACAAAGTAGCACACAAACCAAACCAAGACATACAACAGTTAAAGATCATTAGCTGGTTAGTGTTAGCAAACAAAAATATAAACAATAATCTACAAAATTTACAAGATAGATAACTACAATCCTCCCCTGAGGCCTATGCCTCCCCTCAAACTTTGTAGTTAAGGGTTAAGCATCCCAATATGGACAACTAGGTGTTGAAACATGGGTCCATCAAAAGCTTTAGTCAATAAATCTGCCACATTATCATCTGTGTGAATTTTAAGCACCTTTATCAAATGTTTTTCATATGCATCTCTTATAAAATGGTGCCTGATCTCAATATGCTTAGTTCTACTATGAAAAACTGGATTTTTAACTATGCATATGGTACTTTGATTATCAATAAAGATTGTGGTGTTCATGAAATTAAACCCATAATCGAGCAATTGATTTTGTATCCATAGTACCTGACCACAACAATTGGCAGCAGAAACGTACTATGCTTCAGTAGATGAGGTAGCAACAATAGTTTGTTTCTTGCATTGACAAGAAATCAATCTTCTTCCAAGAAATTGGCAACCTCCAGTTGTGGATCTCCTATCCAGATTCGAACCAACATAATCACTATCACTATATGCTTCTAACACAAAAGGGGACTCTTTTGGGTACCAAAGACCTAAATTGGGTTGGCCTTTTAGGTACTTGAAGATCTTTTTGACTGCATTCAAGTTGGAAGTAAGTGGAGTGACCTGATGTCTAGAACAAGCACTCACAGCAAAGGTAATGTCAAGCCTAGAAGTTGTTAAATACATTAATGAACCAATCATGGATCTGTATAAGTGAACATTCACAGCAGGATCTGGTTCAAAATTGTTCTTTGGTTTTGGAGCTTTATAAGGTGTAGTGGCAGTTCTGACATTTTCCATATCAAATTTCTTCAAAATGTCTCTCATATATTTATCCTGACTGATAAAAATACCATCAGGTTTTTGCTTAACTTGTAGACCCTAAAAGAAAGTAAGCTCCCCCATAACACTCATCTTAAACTCTCCCTTCATTAACTCCTCAAACTCCCTGCAACAAGCTTCTTTAGTGGAGCCAAAGATAATGTCATCCACATAAACTTGCACAAGAATGATGTCTCTGTTATTCTTCTTTAGGAAGAGTGTTTTGTCAATGGCACCTCTTCTGTAACCATGCTTCAACAGAAATGCAGATAACCTTGCATACCATGCTTTTGGTGCCTGATGTAGTCCATAGAAAGCTTTTACAACCTTGTATACATGCTTTGGATGATCTGGGTCTTCAAAGCCTTTAGGTTGAGTGACATATACTTCTTCTTCAATTTCACCATACAGAAAAGCACCTTTCACATCCATCTGAGAAACCATGAACCCCATATAAGATGCATAAGCCAACAAGATCGAATGGCCTCAACTCTAGACACAGGTGCAAAAACTTCATCATAATCAATGCCTTCCTCTTGCCTGAACCCCTGAGCCACTAATAGTGCTTTGTTTTTTACCACAATACCCCTTGCATCTCTTTTATTCTTCAAGATCCATTTTGTCCCAATTGCAATCTTCCCATCAGGTAGTGGTACCAATATCCAAACCTGCTGATTCTTGAATTGTTGCATCTCATCCTACATTGCTTCAAGCTAACTTGAATCTTCAAGAGCTTGAGTAACACTGGTTGGTTCCACTTGAGAAAGAAAGCAAGCAAACAGACAATGCTTAAAGTCTGTGTGATTGTCCCTTTGTTGGTTTGACACATAGGAAAGAAAAGCAACTTGACCATACTTAGAACTTGTCACAGTTCTTCTAGTTCGAACAGGTGCTTGAGGATCACCAATAACATTTGATTGAGGATGAGCAATGTTGATCCTTTTTGTAGTAGTGGGGTTGACATCAATTGTGGTGTCAAGATTGTTCAGAGTTGGGTCAAAATCACTGTCATAGGAAGGTGAGTTAAATATTCCATCTTTGGGTTGATGATTACCAAGATCTGAAGGACTTGGAAATCGTGTATATGGTTCTTCAAAGTCTGTGGACACACTAGTAGAAATGGGAGTATATGCAGCAGGGCTGTCAGCAGATTTGGTGATGTCAGGAGAAACAGGAGAACTGTCAGGAGAATCATGGTTTCCACTGATTGCTTGTGCTGATTATCTGATTAGTGCCTCAACATCTCTTGCAAACTCCACACGAAGCCTCTCTGCTTCTAGATTGGCTGCATGCTCTTGCTTCTTGAGTCTAGCAAGGTCCTTTGCATAGTGTGACTCATCTCCATGCTCATCAGAAGTTACTTTAGAACTATCACCTGCAAAATGGTTAGGGGAAAAGGAGGGTACAACGATTGGTTTTTCATCATGCTCAAACTCACTATCTGTGTCATCATCCAGGGTACCTGCATTGTTAGTGGGAGACTCTTGTGTACCTGTATATTGGTTAGCAACATATCTAGTATAACCCAAGTAATCAGTTAAGTAATCCATGTCAAAGGACCAAACATGACCTTGACCTTGAACATTAGGCTTATCTTCTAGGTATCTTAGGTTAAGAGTCTCCTCAATCTTTTTAGCATTTAAATTATATACCCTATAAGCTTTACTATGAGCTGAATAACCCACAATATACCCCTCATCAGCTTTCTCATCAAATTTTCCTAGTGGATCACTAGTGTTCAAAATGGTCACTTGACATCCAAAAGGTTTGAGGTAATGAATATCAGGAACTTTCCCAGTGAGAAGTTCATAAGGTGTCTTGAAATGTGGTATAGTAATAGATACTCTGTTCAGAACATAACAAGCAGTGCTTACTGCTTCAGAACATAGTGGGCAATTTAGAGTCTGCAAGCATGGATCTTGCTGCCTCTATTAAGGTCCTATTCTTTCTTTCAGCAACCCCATTTTGTTGTGGGGTTCTTGGATTGCTATAGTCCCTTTTTATCCCTTTAGACTTACAGAGTTCTATTAATACAACATTTTTGAACTCTGTCCCATTATCACACCTAATACCTTTAACCTTTTTGTTAAGCTGGTTTTCAACAAGGGTAATGAACTCTTTTAAAATTTGAGATGTTTCATCTTTAGTTCTCAAAAAGAATACCCAACAAAACCTGCTATAGTTATCAGTGATTACCAGGCAGAAATACTTGTGATCAATACTCCTCATTTGGGTTGGACCAAAGAGGATCCATATGCAACTGAAGAGGGTCTGAGATAGTGCTCACAGCTGTAATGGCTTTGTATAAGGCTCTGTGTTGCTTTCCTTTGTTGCAGGCAACACAATTGTGTTCATTGGTGAAGACTTTGGAAGGAAGTCCTTCAACTAGACCAAGTTTAGAAAGCTTGTTTATGGTCTTGAAGTTCACATGAGCCATCCTTCTATGCCATTTGGTAGACTCATCCAGGGATGCTTTAGCAACCAAACATGTTAGGTCACCTTCTGGTTGAACATCATTCAAATTGAATGTGTATAAATTGTGGCTTCTAGGAACTCTCAGCAGAATGGATGTGTCTTCTGGAAGTGTGAAGTCTTTAGAGAGCACAAGACATTCATCCTCAGAGAATAATACTTTGTTCTTGGTGTCACAAATTTGTGATACTGATAACAAGTTGAAATGTTGCAGTTCCTTTACATAGTACACATTCTCAAAATCCAAATGAGGTGTTCTGATGGTGCCTTTCCCAGTGATTCTACCATCTCCACCACCAAAAGTCACATTGCCTCCTCCTTCTATGGGTACAAAATTATGCATCTTCTCTTTGTTTCTTGACATGCTTATGGAACAACCACTATCTACAATGCCTAAATATATACTCTTCAAAGGATGATCCTACAACAACAACAAAAATAATATACAAAATATTACTACACTATGGAGACTTAAGTCATCACTGACTTGAGCCTGCCTTGTGTATCATAAGATTTAGGCCATGTAGATGTATAAGATCCACCATTGTTCTTGGGCCTCCTTTGAAAATTAGGTCCCTTTTGAGTCCAAGAACAACCTGTTGAGGGCTTCACAGCAGTATCCCAATATCCCCTTCCATCATACATTGAGTCAAAACATTCAGGCCAATAACCATTTTGAAAATATGAACTAGTTGGTCTCACATATGGTCTAGCAACAGATCTTCTCCAACCAGAATTGTGTTTGCTGGTTTTATGAGTTGCTTGTGGAACAAAAGATGGTATATCATTAACATTTTTCCACATTGGTCTAGGTTTCTTTTGACTAGCACATACACCCATTCTTTGCTCATGAAAATTACAATCCTTAATTAAATGAAATTTACTTCCACAAACAAAAAATTTCTTCTTTGTAGAAGATTTATTCAAAGTGAAAGATGTTTCATTACATGCAAAAGCATTCAAACCACAAACATTAACAGAATTAAAGACATTATTTTGCAAAGAATTAAATGACAAGTCTTTAGAGGATACTGTCTTGGAATTTGATTCCTCAGCAGCAACTCTAACAGGCTTGTAGGGAGTCTTTGGGTGTAGGCTTGGGTGAGGTCTTGCGAAGGTCTGACTTTTCACTTGAATCACAACTGGTATACGTAGTAGAACCTTGGTCAGAGGACTTGTCACTGTCAGAACAAGAGACAAAGTCAGTAGATGTAGAATTCGGATCTGGCAAGTCTCTTGACTTTTTGCCATAAAGATGGTGTGATCCATCAAAGTCTACTGTGATGGAAAGGTCAGTGGGCATATGTTCTCCTCTAATAGGTCCAGGTACAACATGTAATTCTCCTTCTTTTACATAATTAGCTAATCCTGCTGGTGTAGATTTACGCAGATCATTCCTAGCTTCTAAGCCAACATATTTTTTAAAACCTAAACCTATCCCAGAGTTTACAGATTGACTACCATAGAGATAGCTAGTTAAATTGTCACCTGATATTAACCATTCTTTATGTCTAGCTACTTCCTGATCTAATTTCTTTTTGACATGGTTTTCTGAAACTACATCGCTTTTTCTTTCTCGACGTTTTAAATCTAGTCTAGTACATTCCAAATCACTTTCTAACACCCTTATCTTTTCATCATAACCAAGTTGATTCTTTTGAAACCAATTTTTTGTCTCTCTAAAGTTTTTAAAGCCTTTTTGTAAGCCTCAACTTCGACATACCATTCATTATATTTAGGTTTCAATTCATCATAAGCTTCCTTAAGTTCATTATATCTTTCACTACAACCAAAAACACAATTGTGTACCTGAGAGATGCCCACTAAGGCAACTTGATCATGCTTATCCTCTGTAGTACAGCTTTCCAGCAATCCTCCATGCTCAGAACCAGGAGCTTCATCATTATCAGGCTCATGCACCTTCCAGTTGACATGGTCATCCAGAGTGACCAAAGCTTTGGAGGGTCCAGTTTTGGAAGTTCCAGTTTCCATTTGATTCTGCTGATAGGTAGAATACCTAACCTCATCACCAGCCTTCCTATCCTTGCATTCTCTTGAGAAGTGACCCATCTGACCACAAGTATAGCACTTGACTTTCCTTCTGTCAAATCTTGCTGGATCTCTTCCCTGGAAACCAAACTTTCTCCCAGACTTACTTTCAAACTTCTTGATGTTCACTGAGAGCATGGCCAGTTGCCACTTCAAGTTCTTCTCTTCCATATCAAGTGGATCCACCTGTGCAAAATCCTCAAAATCTAGTTGCTCACGATTTTCATAATCAGGAACAAAAGAGTGAAGTACATCTTCCAATACACCACTGGATTTAGGTTGAGAATTTGATGTAGTGGTGATGTAGGATGATGATGCTGAGGAAATTAGGCTTGGAGCATAGGTCATCTTATTTAAGGAGGTGCTAACAAAAGCTGAGTGAGTGGGAGTGGATGAACGAAAGGGACTTCTGACATCAGGCTCAAGAGTTTTAAGTCTGTTGTAGAGATCATCAAAAGTGATCATATCCAGCCCACCTTTTGCTTTGAGAGCAATGCATACTTGCAACCAAGATGGAGGTAAAGATCGTAAGAACTTTGAATTGAAATCCTCATTGTCTGGACTGGCCTTCATCTGATTCAATTGACTCAAAATCTTATGGAACCTGCCATATCCCTTGTGGATACCTTCTTCCTCAGAGATTTGTAATTCTTGAAACTGCTGTTTCAGCATTGATTTACTCATCCTCTTTGACTCATCGTTCCCACCAAACCTAGCCTTGATTGCCATCCAGATGTCCTTAGCATCCTCCATATAGTGAAAGTCACCCATGTGATCATCTGGTATAGCCTGAAGAAGAATAGTTCTAACTTTATTCTCTCTCTAAACAGCCAATATCTCTTCAGCAGTTTTGCGACCAACGATGGTAATAACACCATCAGCATCTTTGACGCACTTCTTCAAACTGTTACCCTTACGGACAACTTCCCAAAGATTCCAATCAATATTGGAGATCCAATACTGCATCTTCATAGCCCATAATTCATACTCCTCCTTCTTGAGGTATGGGAACTTTGCATTGCTGTTTGTGAGATTGAGTTGTTGCAAAGATGTGGTGTTTTGATTTTGAGTAATTTCCTCTCCATAGTCTGACCCAGGCATTGTTATGGTTGTTTTGGTTGTGAGGGTGTAAAAGAAAGGATGTTCTTAGTATCACAAAGACTCTCCCGAGGCTCTGATAGCACTTGTTGAACCTAAGACCTTGATAGATCTTTGAGCGCTCGTGGATCGTTAATAATGTTTATGTAATCACAAACACACTAATAGACAGACTCTATTACTTGTATTCTAAAGCGGAAATCAAACACAATTAAGAACAATAGTTACTAAGAATACTTAGATCCTCTATGGATCTTTTAATAAAACTAAAACTTGTTTTTCAAACTCGTCCATCATTCATACTAATGTGTTCCTTTTATAGACAAGGAACCCTAAACCGTTTCCCAAAAAACGTATAATCATAAAACTAAAAGAGATATACATTATCACTTCCTAATAAAGCTCATGCATATCCTAACTAACTATAAAATATGCGGAATATCTATATCCGCATAAACAAACTACGCGGTTTTACTACTTTCGCATAATCACTTCTGTGAAAACGTAGAGGGGGGGGGGGTGAATACGTTACCGTTTAAAAACATTAGATCTTTTGTATCAAATCATTTATGAAGCTTGTTATAATATGAAAGTACCAATTATTGTTTGTAACTAATATAAAGCATAGTAAACCAAGTTGTCACACAAGCATAAACATCAAACCACATCACAAGCAATTAAAGGAGTAAAGAGATAAAGAAAGGAAAGTGCAAACCGAACACGAGGATTTATAGTGGTTCGGTCACGGATCTCCTTTCCGCCCTACTCCACTCCCCGAGTACCCAACTCGAGAGTTACTTCACTAAATTAACAAGCTCCCTTCTCGGCGGAGAAAACCTTACAATCGTCGCTTACACTTTTTCCGGTACAAAGCTAAATACCGGGTTCTAGTTCGAGGTAGAACCAACCTAACGTCGCCTATACAATATTTCCGACACTAAGCTAGATGTCGAGTTCTTTTCAAGGGTACAACCACTCCCACTATGTTTTATGGCCCAACATAACAAACCTTGTGTTTTATGGTACAAACACATAAACCATCTAATCTAGTTTGGTGAAAGTGTTGTGATGATGCAATGATGTTTACAATGATGATCCATGACATAAATGTCTAATGGATATGAATGACTAATCTAAATGATCTTCTTAAATAAGAAGTCTTCAATCAATGAGGATATCAAGAGATCTTGAATCTTCATATGTTGATATGCTTTGGTGAATGAGGATGGCTAGATCTCCAAGATTTCCTTGGTTGATCAAAATGTAAAGTATGCTTACAACAAAGATGAATGTTAGAAGCATTATGATCATGTGATGATAAGGGTGATTAATGTATGTTACTACATGGTTATCTATAAATCTAAAAGATGAAAGAAAGATAGAAAGAATGTGTGTTGGAAGGGATGGATGAAATGAGAAGACAATGGGCTCTATTTATAGCCAAAAATGTAATCTAAAAATAATACTTTATTAGATTTGATATCTTAGAATATCTTTCAAGATCTTGCAAGTCTAACCAAATATTGACCAAATCTTCTAAAGATATGATGATGCATGAAGTGATGTAAAATTGTATTTTCATTTAGATTAAAATGTTCATGAAAATAAACTTGTAAAATGTATTATGTAACTAGTTTATAAAAAGTCTAATTGCTTTTTATAAAATAAAATATCTAGTTAGGTGCTTGTCAAAATAATATATATTTTGTCAAGTGTAAGTAAACTTTAGTACTTGTATGAATATTATAGTTAGTTTACTTGAACAAATAAAAGTATACATTTGTTAGACATTTTACAAAAGATGTATTTGTATAAAATACTTGTGAATGCAAAATGTAAAATGAGGTTCGAAATAGAATGGTTAACCTATTAAAATACTTAGTGACTCTAAACGTATTTTAAACATTCTAAATGATTTGTTAATGGGTTTGATCATAATGCCACATAACAAACATGTACGAACCTGTGTTGTAACATATGAGGACTTGAGACATCGAGAGGTGTTGAATGTATGTTGAGACAAAGTGTGATTACAAGTAACTTGTACATTTTACGTTATGTATTACAAGTTACATGTTTGTCATCAATCAAAACAAACGAGACTGTATAGATTAAATATCGTAATATTTGCACTAACAATCTCCCCCTTTTTGATGATGACAAAGATATGTAAACGTAATAGAAAGTAAAATGTAAAAAGTTACTTGTATCCTTACTACCTTTACATTACCTTCTCCATTTACACTCTTCTCCCCCTTTTGTCGAAACAAAAAGGGCGTGTCCTTAGAGTTTAACTTCATTTCTCCCCAAAAAGGCGAGCTTGCATCATCCCTAGTGAAGTTAAATCATCTACTTCAATCCGTTCCTTGTTAGGTAGCGTATCCATGGATCAAATTAAGAGGCTTAACCTACATCAAGGTTAGTTTTATGCAACAAAAATTATGAGAAATATATGAAAAAAAAAAAAAAAAAAAAAAAACATAGCAATGTTAGCATATTTTCTCTACTTTTTATCGAAGCACAAATGCTTGTTGAAAAGTGAAAATGATGATAAAAGCGTGCATGCTCCCCCTTGACGGTTGCTCCCCCTTGTTTGAGGCGTCAGGGTATGATTAAAACCTACAAAACAAATATTAGTGCAAAACTATATTCGTCATTGGACGAGTAAGTGATATACAACAAAGTGTATATAAGATGCATTCAATAAATTCTTGACGGAAGCTCCCCTTGCTCTAGGGCGTCAAGATGAACCTTCAAAATAAATATTAGTATAATAGAAGCTTTGTCTTTAGACAAATATGTCATATACAACCAAGTGTATAGACGATGCAATATGAGTGCTTAAAGGACATTCCTCCTTGTTCTAGGGTGTCAAGAAGCACCTAAAATAAGAAAAATAATTGATGAAAACTTCATCCTTAGATGAGTAAATTATATACAATCGAGTGTATATGAGGATGAACCTACAATGAAAAACATTAGTGCAATATATTTCATCTTTTTTTTTACAAAGAAAAATAAGATGTATATATGTGATAAATGATATAATCAAAGATCTCATGAAGTGTAGTCTCCTAATTACAATCATAAGAAAAGTGAGAATATAATATGATAAAAACCTACAAAATAGTTCCTATAAAGAAGATATGAAGTCTCCCACCGGGTGTGCCACTAGTGGTGCTAGTGTTGGTGTCGGTTTACTAGTAGGATTCATGTGGTGATGGTAGATGACTCGAGATTTACAAAAGTAAGTTTTCGCTAATCCATGGTGGTGATGAGTAGTGAAAGTGGTGATGGAAGGTGGTGGTGATTAGGTAGGAAGCTATTAAGGAGTTAGAAACTCATATGTATAACAAATATAAAAAATATAGACTCAAGCAATCCTTTCGTCATGTCAAGTGACCAAAGCTAAGAGAAAAAATATGAATGGACATTGCATTTCAATGATGCATAAGGGTTATGATTTGAATGATTTATTGATGCTAACAACCTATTGTTCTGAGCAAGTTCTCATATGCTTCAACCCAAGAGTAATCAATAATGCGTTCTATCTAAGAAAAAGTGATAACATGAAGATAAATTCGTTCATTGATTGACACGAATTATAAAAAATGACCTATTCTAGGTGACAATGGGAAATGTAGTATTAACATGGTTTTGACCGACATGGATGCTTATCACTTTGTAAAGAAGTGAATACAATATGGAAAATACTAATAATAATAATGGGTACCTATATGAGGATGAGAATGACATCATATAAGTGAGAGTTGGATGGACCAACGTGTTGGAAATGGCTGTTTTGATTAATATATCGTTTGCACTGACAATGACATGCATGATATATGTCAAGCGAGAAAAGGATAAGATCCTATGATGGTGTTCTAGATAGTGAAGTTGTAAGGTGCTAGGTTAAGGAAAATCCTAGATTCGTTGATTGTGGAGATGAAGAAGTTTGTAAAACACATGATGTGTTTTTCACTTGATGAGGTATTGGTGCGAACTTGTGATATAAGGTTAACAAAAGTTGAACTAGTTGTGGTCTCGTGAACCGGTTTTAGCTAAGTGGTGTTTGCCTATGTGTTGGTATTTTAGAGTCTAAGAGACATAAAATTTGACAAAAGACAATTATGTGAATGGATTTCTCTCCCCCTTAATTGGTGGACATCCAACATAATGTGTATCAAATAAGGAATGACAACAAAATGTTTAGGAGGTTATTCGGGTTAACGAAAGAGATGAGCTTAGTGATGTTTTTCTAGATGATGGTTAGCATACAATGAACTTCATCCTTAAAGTCATGTACCTCTTCTCGATTAATACGAGATGATCGTATGATGAGGCATGTGGTTTCCTAATAGGAAGTGAAGAGGATTAGAGTATTGTTATAACTAAATAATGATGGAGGTGATTTTTGGAAAGCGAAAGCAAAATGAGATTTGCAAAGAGGTCGGTTGAAATACAAAAATGCAAAGCCAACCCGCTAGAACTTAATTTTATATGCTTTTAAACTATATGCAAGTGTAGGGGTCCCATAAAGCATATTACTAATCTATGTAGCAATAAAGGGGATTATGCAAAATGGGCATATAAAAGTTAAAGCCAAGTGAGATAACAAATAATTTGTTATCGACCTACAAAACAAATTTGTTAGTGACAAAAGATGTTAACATGATAGAAATCAAATGATAACATATTATATAAGCAAAAACAACACATTGTACTTAGTAGAAAAGAAATCACCACACAAGATAGCATCAAAATAATCATATTATGCAAGAATACGACTTTATTCAAGACATTTCATTTTGAGATTGTTTTGTCGTTAGACTTAGACACTTAAGCACACTTGGCTATACAACAATCCATGTGATTAATTTGTAAGATAAAAAGGCTTCTAAAAGTTTGTCATACCAAAAGCACTTTGACAGATTATATGTGCACACGTAGCAAACAAATAGTGTGACAAGAAGCAAAAGAAACAAGATGAAAGATTCATGCAAGCCATGTTTAAGACGTAACAATTTGGAGCATGTATCATTTGGATCGTACTACACATAGATATAATGAATGCCAACTAATAGCTTTCAAACACAAACATATCATATCAAAATTTATCACGTATCAAAATGACATATTATAATTTCATAAGTAACATGTTAATCATGCTAAAATTAATTCAAAAGTAAGTATCATGCAAATAAAGTTTTAGGTTAAAACGTTTAGTAGCATGAAACAAGAATACAAGCATTATAAAGATAAAACCGTACTAAGGTTTACACATTTGACTAGTTATCAAACACTAAGATAATGTCAAATCAACTTATCGTATCAAACAAGAACATGTAATCAACACACGTAAGTGCAATGCAAGTGGTTTTAAAAGAAAAGTCATATATACTACTTGTTTGATTAGTATTCCTAAGGCGAGGCAAACTATCAATGTTTTAACACTTACTTTAGGCAAGTATAGGAATACAGAATTTTCAAGTTGGAGAATGAATATGAGACTATTACTAGCGGTGCTCAATTAAGGCTAAACACGACCATTTTTACGGGTGATTCCACATACCCAACTTCTCTCCAGGAAGCAATTCAACCGTTAGGTCAAATTGAGTTTCTAGTGCAATAGGTTCTCCAGTAGTCATTCTCATGTTAGAAAGATGGGAACTCCTACTTTTGCATATTAAAGTGCATAAAAGATGATAGTTTACCAATACTTGGCTTAATGTGACTTAACTAATATGCAATATAACTAAGGTGATGAAGACGTCATGTTATACACATGAATTTTAACAATGGTGTGTTTGATAAACAATGTGTTTGAATCTTGTGTTTAGAATCTAAAGTTGTTCTAATTACACAGCTAATTGTATGATCTAATGGATGACATCTTTTATGTTGAGTTGAAGTGTGTACTTTAAATGTGAATTGATCATCTAAGACTAGAGAATGGAATATGTTAAACTAAGAACGTTCTCAAGAGAGCTCTTTGGAATATTATTTAACAAGAATCTAAGTGAGGTTACCAACTTCAATAGATCTTGTGTATGCTCTAAAGATGTGTAGTTTTAACCTTGGATGTGCACTCGGTTTGAGCAAGGTTAGGTTATGATGTACAGTTGAAAGGAAATAGATACAAATAGTATCTTTCAACAAATGAGATTATCCCATGGGATAAAGTTATCATGCTTATGAAAACAAGTATGACAAGATGAATTGGATATGCTAGTTCATAGAACTTGTAGATGTTTGTTTCAAGATCATTTAGCCAATGAGGTGTAATGAAATCTCTCGTAACACAACTATTTATGTCGCAAGAGTGATGCATAGGATATACAATATCCTTTTAACAAAATGAAAGCTTAACGCATGAATCTTAGTCATAATGTTCTTCAAAACATCATGTTTTCCTAAATGAAGATATGAAGCCAAAGTGTTTGAATCGGATAGTCCCATCTAAATAAACTTGGTCTCAAGATTATATTCACTAGATGATGAAAAGAGGAATTCGCTCAAGTTTCTTATGTATACTCCTCAAAAGTCATTGTTGCTTGGGGTGTATGATGTTGGCTTTGAGATTGCATTTTAACATATGTTGTTAAAATGTTGATTTGAGGTTTAACGGAATTTATGCAGAAGTTTAATGACAAAGTATTACTAATACTTTGATAATTTTTGAAGGTAGTACTACTTATACCTAGTGGAAATTGTCAACAATTACCAAGAGCACCATGCTTGTTTGATAGTTGAGGTTCTAGCCATAATGAATTATCTAAGTCCTTATATGTGGGAAAGGATGTTTGAGTTTGTTCAAACGTGCATTTGATTTAGTACAACTGTTGGACACAAGGGCTTTTTGAGCAATACACTCAACGAATTCAAATGATGGTAAGGATGGTGGATTGGTTGATCTAGGTGGTAGGTCTCTAGTGTGTCTAAATAAGGATGTGGTGATGTAGGGGTTTGTTGTGCTATGGGAATACTTAGGTTGATTATTTGTCCATAGATGTTGAACACAAAAAGTACGGATACTAATTCTTATGGTTCATTGGTTGCTACAACTAGTGGGTGAAGTGCTTGAAGTTTTGGTTCTGTCTATGAAGGTTAGGGGCTGAGGTATAGGTTCACCTTGAAAGGGCACGTTTGATTTAAAGGATGCTCTTGGAAGTTCATGAGCAATACGCTTAATGGTGCCAAAAGATGGAAGAGGGATAGTAGGTGTCAAAGAGGTATAAGTGGCCTCGTGGGTTGTTTGTTTTGGATAAGTGTTTCAACATGTGTTGTTAAAATACTTGGGTGTTGATTTTTCGGATATGACTTTTAATGACTACAATCGTAAGTCGCATATACTTGAATATTTCGGATGAAATACTTAAGTTGTCAATCCTAATTAGTTGAGATTATAAATCTTAGATTGAACTCAAGGATAACAAGACTTTATAGTATGTCTTTAACATACGTGTGAGTTATGACTCGATGTAAATACTTATCGTCTTGAGGGATGACACATTATTTTCATGTTAACCAAGTGAGGCAATACATGTAGATACAAAACAATATCTATAGTCATATGTTAGACTTGTGTATGATATCTTTGCAAATAATGAGTCCAGATTTGTTAGTCTTGGTAAGTCATCTAAGTCATCCGCAAACGGGTGAGGAGATGTTGGTGGTGTTGCACAAAGTACAAGTTTTGGAGACTTTGGTTGTGAAGGTGTTTTGGATGGTTGTGAAGTAGTCATAATGGTGGGTGATTTTGGTGGTGGAGTTGGAGTACTTAAGTTTAGAAAGTTCACATCTTGAATGGGTGATGAGATGTTGAGAGGTAATGAGTCTGAGGATGAAGAGTTCAAGTTAATGAAGCCACAAGATCAAATGCAAATCCTAGTGGTTTTTCTTAAGTGAATTATTTGAGGTTGAGGATTTAGTCATTTTGACTTTGCTTTAAGAAATGCTAAGCTTAAGGAAAAGTAACAATGAAGGTGTGAAAAAGACCATCCTGAATGTGTCGATTTATGGAACTAAGGATTCATGGATTTGATGTTAATCCATACAAAGATGGTAGTTTCTAATGAGATGGAAGTGTCCAAGATCATGTCAAACATCCTAAGTTAAACCATTGAGGATGTGTTGAGTGAGGTATGAAAGATATGCATTAACAACTATCCTAGAAATGAAATATGGCAAATTAGATTGCGGTATTTATTAAAATTAAACAACTTACCTGTAGAATCCACGGCACCAAATTTTTGCATAGGCGGAACCCTTAATTTGGTGCCGCCTGGTCCGCCTGTACAGGAACGGCGGTACCAAAATGCATAACAGACGGTACCAAATTTTTGGTGCCTTCTAATCCGTGGACACAAGAAAACTTCACAGACCCATTTTTTTTGGTGTCGGGGAGTTTTCCGAAACCTGAAATTTTGCTTAAAACACATGACACTAATTATTTCTAGTTAGGAAAAGTCGATAACACATACACAAACATAGTGGAGCATTGACTTTGACCAAGGGCTAACGGTTTTCACATAAAGGTGAAAATGGGTAAAATTTGATAACACTCGTGTGCTATCCCCCTGCATAAACCGGTTAGCATACAACATTTTTTCAAGTTATTTTATCATCCTACAAAGTAAACATGACCAAATAGTATCATACACCATTGTTTTTGTCCTTGTACCAAACACTCTCTTAAAACCTCCATTTTTCAAAGTACTTGACTAATTTACTTAATACTCATTGCTAAGTGAGTTATGACATTTCATAAGTTATGCGAGATGTTATCATAACCTATGCAAAGAAAGTGATCTAATTCTACAAGCGATGGTAAAACAATTTTCCAACTTAATGCACAAAATCTAGCAAATGTCCTATTGTGCATAAACAAGAAATCGTCAAACAAGTGAATAAATAGCATGGCAAGATTGACACTTATATTATGTAAACAAACAAGTATAAACAGCAATTTGAAAATAAGCAAGCAACATATATGCAAACAACATATACAAGTGGTCATTTAGCATAGCATAACAAGAAAAACACTTTTCGTCATTTTGCGTTTAAGAATGACGATGTATACCAAGCTTGATTAGTTTCCTTTAAACATATTACCAAATTATTTAGTTTCAAAAGAAATTGTATCCAAGTTCTAAGAATACCAACTTAAATTACTTGATTCAAAAAATTTGAGTTTTTATGTTAAAGTGAAGCTTTATATCTTAGATATACTGTAGTATTTGGTCTATTTTACCTATTTAAAATTAGACTCAGGCTATGAGAGTATTTTTAAATGAAAGTATACTCAATTCCCTTTAAAATGATAGGTGGTTCGACTCCTACGGACTTATGGTTAATAAGTTATGAATTTTTTAAGTTGGCCAAAAAACTGCGTACTCTGCAGACCAAGGAACCAAAAATTAACAAGGAAGGAACCCTTTATTTGGTTCCGCCCAGTCCGTGGCCTTCACAGAATGTTGAAAAATGTACTTACTCATAGCGAAAAAGTGTAGGACTTACTAGATTTGATAGAAAAAATATAACACACATATTTTGTTTATTATTTTTACTAATATGACTTATCTAAACATTTAACAACAAAATTTATAAGTATAATTCGCAAAACATTTTTCATATTATATTTCGCTTCAATGGTAATTTGATACATGGATCGTTCTCCATTTTAAAAACCATTTGTTTTGAAAATAAGAGCTACGAGGCTCTGGTACCAATTGTGAAAACGTAGAGGGGGGGGGGGTGAATACGTTACCGTTTAAAAACATTAGATCTTTTGTATCAAATCGTTTATGAAGCTTGTTATAATATGAAAGTACCAATTATTGTTTGTAACTAATATAAAGCATAGTAAACCAAGTTGTCACACAAGCATAAACATCAAACCACATCACAAGCAATTAAAGGAGTAAAGAGATAAAGAAAGGAAAGTGCAAACCGAACACGAGGATTTATAGTGGTTCGGTCACGGATCTCCTTTCCGCCCTACTCCACTCCCCGAGTACCCAACTCGAGAGTTACTTCACTAAATTAACAAGCTCCCTTCTGGCCGGAGAAAACCTTACAATCATCGCTTACACTTTTTCCGGTACAAAGCTAAATACCGGGTTCTAGTTCGAGGTAGAACCAACCTAACGTCGCCTATACAATATTTCCGACACTAAGCTAGATGTCGAGTTCTTTTCAAGGGTACAACCACTCCCACTATGTTTTATGGCCCAACATAACAAACCTTGTGTTTTATGGTACAAACACATAAACCATCTAATCTAGTTTGGTGAAAGTGTTGTGATGATGCAATGATGTTTACAATGATGATCCATGACATAAATGTCTAATGGATATGAATGACTAATCTAAATGATCTTCTTAAATAAGAAGTCTTCAATCAATGAGGATATCAAGAGATCTTGAATCTTCATATGTTGATATGCTTTGGTGAATGAGGATGGCTAGATCTCCAAGATTTCCTTGGTTGATCAAAATGTAAAGTATGCTTACAACAAAGATGAATGTTAGAAGCATTATGATCATGTGATGATAAGGGTGATTAATGTATGTTACTACATGGTTATCTATAAATCTAAAAGATGAAAGAAAGATAGAAAGAATGTGTGTTGGAAGGGATGGATGAAATGAGAAGACAATGGGCTCTATTTATAGCCAAAAATGTAATCTAAAAAATAATACTTTATTAGATTTGATATCTTAGAATATCTTTCAAGATCTTGCAAGTCTAACCAAATATTGACCAAATCTTCTAAAGATATGATGATGCATGAAGTGATGTAAAGTTGTATTTTCATTTAGATTAAAATGTTCATGAAAATAAACTTGTAAAATGTATTATGTAACTAGTTTATAAAAAGTCTAATTGCTTTTTATAAAATAAAATATCTAGTTAGGTGCTTGTCAAAATAATATATATTTTGTCAAGTGTAAGTAAACTTTAGTACTTGTATGAATATTATAGTTAGTTTACTTGTACAAATAAAAGTATACATTTGTTAGACATTTTACAAAAGATGTATTTGTATAAAATACTTGTGAATGCAAAATGTAAAATGAGGTTCGAAATAGAATGGTTAACCTATTAAAATACTTAGTGACTCTAAACGTATTTTAAACATTCTAAATGATTTGTTAATGGGTTTGATCATAATGCCACATAACAAACATGTACGAACCTGTGTTGTAACATATGAGGACTTGAGACATCGAGAGGTGTTGAATGTATGTTGAGACAAAGTGTGATTACAAGTAACTTGTACATTTTACGTTATGTATTACAAGTTACATGTTTGTCATCAATCAAAACAAACGAGACTGTATAGATTAAATATCGTAATATTTGCACTAACAACTTCTTCAGCAGATTCTAGCACTTCAGCAGAATCCGTCAGCAGTATCTTCAGCAGAATTCTTATATAATAGAATTCCCAACAACTTTGGCCACAACCAACTTTATAACTTATTTAACACTTGTCAAATTTAGTCCCTTAAGTATATGTATCATGTTTTTATAACCACATTACACATTCTTTCACTATTAGTTTGACTATCGGGTTTGACTACAACTTAACTTTTGTTGACTAACCAATCATATCAAGTCTCCCGACTCATAAAAGTCTTAGTCAAACTATTTCAATGACATTTTCATTATTTAATACTTAAAACTTGGTTTTGGGTGTAACAATTCTACCCTCTTCACTTAGATTTCGTCCTCGAAATCTTACTTGCCTAATGTTCTCGACCATTCGGAAACTTTTCTACTTAAGATAGCAATCTCAATCCAAACTAAGTTATAGTCAAATATGCTAAAAACACATTTAAATCATATAATTTCACAAAATTTCAAGTATTTCTAATGACACCGCGCCATTAGTATCACACCACAGTATGAAAATCCTCCATTTACCCAACGCTCTACTATAAATAACACTTCACATCACAATTTTATCTAAAATTTCCAACAATGACGACTTTTCATATGGAAAAATTTACCATTTTGACTTTATATAAGTCAAACTTCAACACTATTTCCACATCATTCACCAATGCACTAACATGACTTAAAGTCATATTCTAGTCAATTTCGCATTCTACTTAATACCAATACACATCTACTTCAAAAACCAGTAACTTATTTTAAAGTTATATCAAGTACCATCTAAACAGCACTTTCAAACACCAACTCTACGCACTTAAGCAACTTTCTTATTAAATTTCAGAATACTTACCCATTATCTTCTCAACTTAATGCATAAACTCATTCTAGGCGTCTATCTTAGAGTTTTGCACATAACCTTAACACTGTTATTGTTTCCATTCAAATCTAATCTCATTTCTTATGACATCTAACTAGTTTTAGCTTTGACTTTCCATTCTCTACTTGTACTCATGCCATATCGGATACACATAAGTCCACTCATTTACAATTCGTTATTTACATAAAAAGGTGTCCCAATCTATGTAAGTAAGGAATAACAAACTTATGGTTCAGCGATTTACAACTTCTTTATTTAAACGAAGAGGCGTCCCAATCCGTTTAAATAAGGAGACTATAAATCATCCTACTTACGCACTTTCGACACAACAATCATTCTTACTTTACTTTTCATCTTTTCTAGCCTTGGATCCAATCTCACTAACTTTTCTCATAAAGGCAAGTCGGCCTTTTCCCCGTAGGGCTTAGCCACTTTACCTTAACCTTGCGCAAGCTTAGATCCATGCCATAAAGGCAAGCTAACAACCATGCCATGAAGGCAAGCCAACACCCACGCCATGAAGGCAAGCTAATAACCATGCGTAAGCTATAACCCATGCCACAAAGGCAAGCTAAGCTATCCCGAAAGATACTTTAACACATGCCAAGAATGTAGGCAAACTATGCCGGTGAAGGCAAGCTAACAACCATGCCATTAAAGGCAAGCTAACAACCATGCCATAAAGGCAAGCTAACAACCATGCCATAAAGGCAAGCTAGGCTATCCCGAAAGATACCAAAACTAGAGCATTGGATCCAAGCTATATCTACTTTAACATCTTTACTCATTTTATCTTTCATGTACTTTTATCATTAAGTACACATTATCATTTACCCAATTTTCATTGCCTTAAGCAATTTCAACATTCGCTACTATGTTCACTTTCATCTAGACAAGTTTCTATATAAGACTTTGCCGATTTATTATATTTTCACTTTCACAATGCAATCTATCATTCATCCGTATGTCCAATATATTAGCATGATTCGATTCATGTTTTACAATTCTTTCTAGCGCACTTCATATCACAATGAATTCTAGCGCAATCTATCTCATTCACCTTTTTACTCATCATGCTTAAACATTTATTACTAACGCATTTTACTTATCATGTTTTATATGTAACATGATCTCATCACATCTTAACCATACATTTTAAATTTTCTTATTTAATTAATCGTGTAAGAAATCATGCTTCAAACATTTAATCATTATCATATCTAATCATTCATTCTAATACAACAATCACAATCAAACTCAATCGTGTCTTTCTAAGCACCAAGCTAGAAACATGCTTCACTAATCATTTTTTGCTTTATTTCATACACTTCTATGCATCATGCGATCAGGAACATTCATGTTTTACTTAGACATATAATAAATTACCATAGACTTAACATCACATAAACAATAACATTTAACACTTATCCAACAAGTGTTAAAACATTTATAATCACATTCAGAGTCATATAGTCTATGGCCAAAAACCACATTCCACAATCAGTCTATGTCTAAGCATCAACATTCTAAATAGCCGCAAGTACTAGTCTACCTTATAACTAAGGCATTCGCTTTCCACACCACTTACAGTTACGACACACGCAACTACAAGTGGTCTAAGTTTCGGCAACCTACAATGGCAACCTAATTCGCTTAAACCAAAGCTCTGATACCAAGTTGTAACACCCCATGAATGACCCGGCTTAAAATCATTGAAATTTAAACTTTTACGTGAAAACGACTTGACTTAAAACTGACCTGCTGTTGCTAATCGTTAAACTGATATAATTCTGTAATAAACTGACCCTTCGAAAGTATTTTTACATGAAACTAGACTTAATTACCTTCGAAATTACGGGTGGCACGACCCGTGACTTCGACTAGTTCTCCAACTAGTTCTTCACTACTTCTCTAACTAATTTAACAACTTTACAAACACTTAACCATATACATTGTTTTTCTAAACATTCTTGACCCGTTTTACCCAAAATGGATTAAAATAGACCTTGTCCCAAACACCCCTTTTTCTGCATAACCCTTTTGTGTACTTTTGACCCATTTTCCTGAAAACGACTTCTATAACATGACATAATACCAAAACTTCCAGAAATCATTAGGTCATTATAAACATCATATATATGCATAAACTTGGTCATAATGACCCACGGAAACGTGCTTTACAAAGTGACGGGCATTATGCTAAAATACCCGTTTTGACCCGTTTGCATACACCACTTAATCATAAATCTTTAACATGCTTTAGGACCTGTAAAATGACTCTTAAACCATTTCAAAGACTTGACATTACAAACATTTAACCCATTTAAAACTCCTAGGGAACAACTTTGACTTCGAGCTCGGTATTCTACCTAAGCTCCTATTTGCATACAAACCTTCTAACATACACTCTTCCAATGCTTAAGCCTTTTTCGATCGCTTTACCTTCTTCACAATTGAACCTACAAAAGGGTTAAACAACTAAACCGTAAACTTTCACTTAGTAAGTAAAAGACATAACAAGTTATCATATATAATTAATCACAATTTGCATCATAAGCTTCACTTAACCCATCATTCATAACACATAAAATTCTACATACCTTGCTAACTTCACAACTAGGCTAACCACATCTTTGCTAAACACATAATCACTAGACACACATCAACTCTTAAACTTCAAATGTCATCAATAGCATATCAACTATGCTAAACTTATTTAGCTAGTTTAACCAACTAGCCATATCTTCCTATTAGCCAAGCTTGGTAGTCATTAGGCCATTCATAACCTTAACACAAACAATCATTTAACACATAACACATAATAAAAATATGATAAACTCAATATAACATCTTGTTATAATCAATTTACTTACCTCTCATCCAAGCTAATTAAACCAATAGCATCATCATCATCATCAAAACCTACTTCAACATAAAAACAATATCAGTATTAAGGGTTACAACCCATAACTTACCCAATTTCATTCTTTAATCATTATATGATCATATCTTGATCATATGATGAAATACCCAATTATTCTACATAAACCCTAATTCAATTTCATCAATTAACTCAATTTAGATTACTTACTTATGTTGGAATGATCGCAAGGCTTAACCATTAACATAGAAACATTAATCTTCATTCACTTGATCATCAAGCTCATATTCCCTCCCTTATTTCTTTCTAAACCGACAATACATACATATTTTAGAAAAATGATAGAACCTTCTAGAAAACCTGGGGATTCTTCTAACTTAAGTTAGCTTTTACTTTGGCCCATTGTCACTTATAGTTTCTCAAGTCCTTTCTCTTCTACTTTCACCACATCCAACTTTATAACTTATTTAACACTTGTAAAATTTAGTCCCTTAAGTATATGTATCATATTTTTATAACCACATTACACATTCTTTCACTATTAGTTTGACTATTGGGTTTGACTACAACTTAACTTTTGTTGACTAACCAATCATATCAAGTCTCCCGACTCATAAAAGTCTTAGTCAAACTATTTCAATGACATCCTCATTATTTAATACTTAAAACTTGGTTTTGGGTGTAACAACTGAAGACCACCATATTCTCATTATATGTTCATCTCAAGTGGGGGGATGTTATGTTTTTAGTCGGAAAAAAAATGATGATTGTTGAATCGTTATAGCTCGACATTGTTTAGACCTCATATTATCTAGGATACACAATAACGAAATCGGAATATTCAATAAAAGAATTAATGTTATTATGAACAAGATTTTTCACATCCAACAAGCTCTCAATTATATTAATAACGTGTTATCTAATCTATAACAAGGATCAAACGATCTTGAAAGCTTAAACATACCCTAGACGTTTTCTATGACAAACGTCTAGACACATACACACCTTTCTTAGTCGACTACATATTGGAAGACTTAATTATAAAACCTACACCCATGTCCTCTTTATATACTAGAGGATTAGGGTTTACAAATCTCTATGAAGGACTAAACAATAAATCTTCTTTTGCAAGCAAGTCCCTCCATCTTTTTGTAGATTTCCTTCTTGTCACTTTAAGTCCTTAATGTTTCATTCTTTATTTTTTTGTATCATCAAATTAATAAACCCAACAATCTTCCCCTATTTGATGATGACAAAACAAACACGGTTCTTGTACGAACTTCCCTAGACGAAGTAGCAGAAGTTGAGATAATTAAATCTCACCATGAATGAAACACTCTTGTCTTCCTTTGTCTTCCCCTTAATCTATGCCATCGCACTCCAACATCTCTGTTGGGAATTATACGTTTGAGTTGATAAGACAAAAAGAATGAAACAAGAGGGCATAACTTTTTTCTTGAACCGTTGGATCAAGCTACAATTTTTGCTGGTGGATCTCAGTATATCCATCTAAAGTTTCACCGAAGGGATTGTCAATTAGATCTCTCAATCAAAAGTTATAAACTGTCGAAGTCTGCTGCAGAAACTGAAAAAGTTTCGTATGGTTACTACAACACTGTTTTGAAACGATCATAACTTTTTCGTTAACCGTTGGATCGTGACGAAATTTTTGGTGGACGTTCTCGATATAGCCATCTAACTTTCCAATACAGGGATCGTTGATCTGAGCTTTTATGCAAAAGTTATAGGCTGTCGAATATGGCTGCTGACAAAGTACTGCTGTTTACTCAAAGTATTGCTGTTTATACTCAAAGTACTGCTGTCAAAACCCTAAATTGCTCAAAGTACTGCTGTTTATCCGTGAAAGTACTGCTCCTCCTTGAAAGTACTGCTCGTTCTTGTAACAGTACTGTTCTGCCAGTATAAGTTGAAAGTACTGCTCGTTGTTTTAAAGTGCTGCTACTATTTGTTCGACATTGGTAAAGATTCAATTGTCATCAGTGGAGTATTATTGGTCTATTTTTTTTTATGGTGGGATCATGGGTCTCTAATATAATAGGCTTGTTTTGGTATTGAGGGGAAGTTGAGCATAATAATTTTTATGGATTTTTGGCGACACACACAGTTTGAGATTTTGGTTCACACACACAAGAAAATTTGGAATTTTTTCTTAAAGGTTTTAAAAGGCTCGGATTTGGATTTATTGCATAACTGATTACGAAGACGATTATTTATCACTTCTTTGAAGGTGAAGTGGAATTACTTGGATAAGTGTTTTATCATATCTTAAAAGGATCATAGCTACTTTTAAGGTAACTTGTTCGTGCTTCAATGATTATGACAAAGAATTGACATAACACTTAAAGGAGTGACGTTATTGTGCTCAGTGATTATCGTCAAGAGATTGAGGCCTCCCTATACATAGGTATACGTTCAATGTCATATATAGTGCAAGATATAAGACACAAGTTTGGGATATTTTACTTCTTTATCAAATTCGTTATATTTGGTTTTCTTCGCAAGTGATCATTGCAAGGAGCTTACAGATTTGAAGAATCATTTGATGTTCATGCACCACTCAAGGGGAAGTGTTTGATTTTTACTACTGTTGATCATTATTACTACTGCTAGTTGGAGTTTTCTACTGTTTTGGATTCATTTTTAGTAAGCATTTTGGTGTTCTTCATGGAGGGCAATTCGAAACATTAGACGGCTTAGATTGGAAGTATGATATTGGTTCGTGGTAGTCAAGATCATTATTTGCATACGTTCCCTATTTGATTAATAACAAAAAGGGGAAGAGATGTTTGAGTGGCATGGCATGGATTAAGGGGAAGACAAAGGAAGACATACTTGTTTCATTCATGGTGAGATCCCTGATCTCAATTTCTCTACTTTGTCTAGGGAAGTTCGTTCAAGAATGGTTTTGTCATTATCAACTAGGGGAAGATTGTTGGGAATTATACGTTTGAGTTGATAAGACAAAAAGAATGAAACAAGATGGACTTAATACGACAAGAAGGAAACCTACAAAAAGATGAAAGGACTTGCTTGCAAAAGAAGTTTCATTTATTAGTCCTTTGTAGTATTTTGTAAACCCTAATCCTCTAGTATATAAAGAGGACATAGGTGTAGGTTTTACATAAGTCTTCCAATATGTAGACGTCTAAAGGTGTGTGTGTAACCTAGGCGTAGTGTATAAACGCCTAGGGATAGATAATTAGTTAGTCGATTAGCAGATTAGTATTATTGTTTAGTTAGAGATGATGATGAAAACCTTGTTCAATAACAAAGAATTGATTAGTTTATTCCGTTGTGCATGTTATTAGTCTTTGTTATTGATCCCTAGCTGAGGTTATAAACGATCTAATCAATCTCTTCCCCTTTTTGTTATCAACAAATAGGAAATGTAATCAGTATTAACTTCCCCTTGAGTGGTGCATGAATATCAAATGATTCTTCAAATCGGTAAGCTCCTTGTAATGATCACTTGTGAAGAAAACTAAATATAACAAACTTGATGAAGAAGTAGAATAACCCAAACTTGCATCTTATGTCTAGTTTATCCACGTGACTCTGAACATATACTAACCAATGTATAGGGAGACCACAATCTCTTGACAATAATCACTGAGCACAATAACGTCACTCTTTTAAGTGTTATGTCAATTCTTCGTCACAATCATTGAAGCACGAACAAGTTACCTTAAAAGTAGTGAGAATCCTTTTAAGATATGATAAAACACGTATCCAACTAATTCCACTTCATCTTAAAATAAGTGATAAATAATCGTCTTCGTAATCAATTTTTCAATAAAACCAAAAACGAGCCTTTTAAAATTTTCAGAACAAATTCCAATCTTGTGTATGTGAACCAAAATCCCATGTGTGTGTATCATTCGATATCTCAAACATATATACTGCCCAATATCACTAAAACCAAGTCGAGAACCAAAAACATATGTTGAACAGTATGAAACCTTAAGCAAAAAATACCATCTTGTACTTACCTTTCTACTTATAACTCATGCCATCAGTAGCATTCACATGACAAATTGTGAGGCAAATAAATCCTTTTTCACCAAACGTGGACCTTTATTACATCATGCATGGAACTTGAACTATAAATAAATCATAGTTGAACTGAAATCCAAATTCCTTCGCATTTTATTAAAATATTTCCTTCACAACAGCCCATGAAGTAGTAGCATGTTTCCTTGTACAAACGTTTACAAGCATTCACTTAATGCAAACTCACTTGAATATACACTCCATGCAAGCCCACTTGAAGGTTATTACAATACACTCATAGACCCACGATGGAAAAATAATCATCATGAATTTATCATGAGTAGCAGATACATGTAAATAGCAGCAGTTGAAACTTACCAATAATGAGCAGTAGTTAAGTTACCTAGCAGTGGTACTGGACATAGTAATAGCAGTGGTTCAAACAACTATCAGTAGGAACGACATCATAGCGAAGGCAATGGTAATCCACAACAGCAGTGGTAACCGAACACTTTCCGTGGAAACCAAATCATTAGCAGTAGTCGAGTTTGTAGCAGTCCTATCCAATCATACTAGCAGTGGTAATCGATATGCTAGCAATGGAAACAACGAACACTAGTAGTGGAAACGTCAACCTAGCAGTGGAACGAGAAGCTTAGCAGTAGTTATCGATCACGAGCAGTACAAACAAAGTATCAAACACCAGTGAAGTTTCAAACAATCTTTTCGCTTCGAACCACGATATTTGCATAAGCTTCATCATAAGAAGTTGCTTACTTCATATGTCAACACACTATCATGTCTCATCGAACTTTCAACCTATTGCAATTCCAAAAACCCGTAACCAGTTAGATCAAGAATAAACAAGCAATAACAATTTATTCCCAACACCTTGCCTTACACCTTTTAACTTCTTTTGTCAACCTCATGCTCTTTATCTTTCTTATTTTAACTATTTATTCCTAGAACAACTTGAATAAATATTATATCCCTTTTTCTTGCGTCGGACCCAATAGCACAACAAGGGACTTTTAATTCTTCCTTATAACCTAATGGAATCAACTAAATAATATTAATGAAACATCCAATATTTAGTTATGATGTGAACCGACCCATGTGATAGTTTTTCAAATACACTATGACCATAGAACACAAAAGAAAAACTACCATCCATCTTATAAAGTACATCGACTATTCACAAATAAGAATTTTATGTATGAGCACCGACCAACTTATCATGGTATCCATCTTTGAGAATGCATGATGACCAATAATATTAATTAACTATCAGCGAGCATCATGAATATATCTTTGTCTTTGTCGTACACAAAAGCAACCAAGTCAATACCCTTAAAAACCATAAAATATCAAAACTATAAACCTTTTTCTGCAGCCAAATTCGACATCTTATAACTTTTGATTGAGAGCTCAGATCGACGATCCCTCCAGTGAAACGTTAGATGGGTATATAGAAAAGCTCCAGTAAAAATTGTAGCCCGATCCAACGGTTCACGAAAAAGTTATTGACGTTAGAAAACAGTGCTGCAGAAAAGTTGTGAATTTTGTATATACACGATTTTCTTCATTCTTTTTCGTCAAGAAAACCTTGTACGATCCATGGGTCGGTTCACTTGTTGAATCGTTATAGCTCGAGGTTGTTTAGACATCATATTATCTAGGATACACAATAACGAAAGCGAAATATTCAATAAAAGAATTAACGTTATTATGAACAAGGTTTTTCACATCCAACAAGCTCTCAATTATATTAATAACGTGTTATCTAATCTATGACAAGGATCAAACGATCTTGAAAGCTTAAACATACTCTAGACGTTTTCTATGACAAACGTCTAGACACATACACACCTTTCTTAGTCGACTACATATTGGAAGACTTAATTATAAAACCTACACCCATGTCCTCTTTACATACTAGAGGATTAGGGTATACAAATCTCTACGAAGGACTAAACAATAAATCTTCTTTTGCAAGCAAGTCCCTCCATCTTTTTGTAGATTTCCTTCTTGTCACTTTAAATCCTTGATGTTTCATTCTTTATTGTTTTGTATCATCAAATCAATAAAGCCAACAATGATTCGAATATATATATATATATATATATATATATATATATATATATATATATATATATATATATATATATATATATATATATATATATATATATATATATATATATATATATATATACATATATATATATATATAGAGTGAGGATCAGGTGCGGATTTTTTTAATTCGTGCGGATGGATCTGGACCGCCCATTCCAGATCTGATCTTGACTTTTTGTAAAAAAGTCAAGATCTGCGCTAATTTCACGGTAGCAATTGACCATGTAAACGATTTTTTTAATTTTTTTCCTTTTGAGGGATCGTTACTATTGTTATCTTCTTTCATTTTTTAATTTTTTCAGATTTTTCTGAGCAATTTTTGTTTTTTTGATTATGAGTTCTATCGTGATATTAACGATATTATGAGTCCTACTGTGATATTAACAATTTTACTTAATATCACTGCCTTTTTATTACGATATTAAGAAAACTTACGGTGATATTAAAAAAATTAACTTTGATATTAAGAAAACATGTAAAAAGTAACTGGGATATTAACAATTTTACTTATAAAGTTACTTTGATATTAGAAAAAAACTTAATATCACTGCTAGTTTAGAAACTACTGCTAGCATTAGTGAAACTACTGCTAGCCTTAGTGAAACTACTGCTAGCCTTAGTTAGTAGTGATATTAAGAAAGCTTGATAATTACGGTGATATTAACAAAATTCATAATATCATTGTACCTTTTAACAATGAAAATGGATTTTTTTTCAGCGATTCTTAATAAATTGTTGTCCTCTTTATTTTTTTAATTTTTTCAGATTTTTTTGAATTAATTTTTTTTGAATGTTACTGTGATATTATCCGCACCATCCCTACTTAAAATGTAATCCGCACCCGATCCCTTCCCTATATATATATATATATATATATATGGGAATATATTAGCTACAATTAACTGTAGCTAATTGGCTACAATTTTGTACTAAAAATGTGGGTCCTTGATTATTTTTGTGGGTCCTGATTATTTTCTGTGGGTCCTGAATCATATATATATATTAGTTTATTGTTTATTGTTAAGTGCAATGTTATAAGCACTATGATAGGAGGTCATCAGGTATTAAGCATCGAGGAGGCCACCTCGGTCACATTTGAAGAATTGAGTTGGTAATTATCACGCCAACAGTTGGAGAACAGGTAAGGTGCCCATTATGACGTCCGCTAATGGCATATCTACTTGTTATATCATGATCCGGTTTCTTCACCTTAAAGCTTGAACTTTGGATGGACGGTAGGCGGTGACAACTTGGTTATAGATTAAGACTATTTGTTTTGTGATTTTAATTTTTAAATCCAATTTTTTTCCCATGTCTTATCCTACCTTTTATTCGTTAAGCGTGTCTAAGTGACGAAGCGAGCAATCTTTGGTGTCTTAGCCATGGATTTGGTCATGTATCATTGATTTTGTTCACTTTGTCGTGACACGTTAGTAATGACATTTCACCCTTAACCCATGTTTTATCCACCCATATTGATTTCAATGATTGTTTAGTTCTTAACTCTAGTGGTGGAGATTTGTGTAATCACCAAGCTTATGATAGAATACATGCTATGACTGTGCATTGAGTGATTACCCCGAAATTGACACTTAGACTAGATGAGAGAATTTAAGTGTTTATTCCCAATTCGTGAGGTGTTTGGCTTTGATTTATTCTAGCATAAAGGATTTTTAAACTCATATCTTCCAGGTAATGGGGGATATCATTTTAGAAAATTTTCTAATAAGGTCTACTTGAGGGCAAGTAGAGTTCAAGTGGGGGGATATTTGATAACATCAAATAGTCCTGACTTTTTAGTGTCAATTTACCCCGTTTATGCTCGTATTTTATGTCATTTTTATGGATTTACGCTTGTATTCCTTTATATTTCACTTTCAGGTAAATTATGAGCATTGGAGCTTAAGAGACGCGGCTTTGGAGATTTTCCTAATGGTTTATGATAGTATGCTACTAATGAAGAAGCTACGACGTAACTCATTCTCTCACATTACGCCGTAGCTAGTGTTTTATCTCGAATTGCCTACTCAATAACAATTACGGCGTAACTCCTAACTAAGGTTACGCCGTAATCATCTAGGTCATGAAATATTTCGCGCCTCCATCAACTACGCCGTAATTCCACAACAAGCATTACGCCGTTGTCCACTTGACGAGAGTTTTGTATTGAAGTTATGGTGTAACCTTTCCCTAGTGTTACGTCGTACTCTATTTAACGAGAGTTACATTTGGAGGATAATTAAGTTATGGTGTAACTCACAACTCAAGTTACACCGTAACTATGATCGTGCCTATAAATACAAGCCCTAAATTCTGAATTTCAAATCATTCACTCACAACTCAAAGGCAGATAACATGAACAGGGTTCCAAAGGCAGATCATACGGAGCATACGGAGCCATCTCCAAGGGAGGAATCACTATATATCGATAAGCATCAGCGATCATTTCTATCTTTTACTAATAATTCATGTCTTTCATTATGTTAAACATTGAATTCATTGTTTCTTTTAATATGATCGGCTAAGCACCTTTGGTGCTAGCCTATTTATGATTCCTTGAATGTATTGCTCATGTTTTCATGCTTCAATATAATTGTTTCTATTGTATGCATGCATAGTTCGTTGGTAGTTACCCTAGCTTCGGTAGTTTTGAAATGCGGTTGTATCTAGTTGCTTAGGAGAATTGACCAACTGACCCTAAGTAGGTAGGTAGAGTTTGGAAGGGTAAGAATAGACCAACTGACGACCCTTCCTCTCTTGTGCGAACTACTGACCAAATGATCGCTGGTCGTCCGAATGAACTTAAGAAGTTAGTGATGAGTGTCTAAGATGCTAGCGCTCGGGCACTCATTATTTTGAATTTTTCATGTAGGGTACTTAATTACTTGGCTTAGGTGACTTAATACGGTCAACTCCCCAAGGGGTAAAACTTTGAAGTCGGGTAGGAGCCTTTGTTGATAGGTTAGGACGAATTGACCAAATGCTGTCCTAGCGATTTAAACCCTCACTTGAATTAATTGAAAGTAATAAAACATAGACATTACACGATAGGAGGATTAGTTAGGTTAGCACACTTTCTCCCCATTGATCACAACCTTAATTTATTTTTCGCTATTTCATTTCTTAGTTTAATCATTTCTACTTGAAACCAGTTAAAACAAGTGACACTTAGACTTAATAGGATCCTCATCTACATAGCTCTTGGGAACGACCTCGAATTTACCACCTTCTATTCTATGCACGATCGGGTTCACTGCTCGTTAGTGCATTAGATAGACCTTAGGTAGAAGAGAAAATATAAATATTAAATCCTGGTCGGAAATCCTGCATCAAGTACACTGCCTAGTGGGTTGTAAATCTTGCTCGTTGATAAGGAAGTCTTTCGACCCCGAACCACGCCTCACATATCAAGGAAGAAAAGGAGAGTGAGCAAAGAGGAGACGGCTGAGAATGCGTTGAAGGAAATGGTCAAGGGTGGGAAGCTTTTAAAAAGGGGAAAGACTGCCACTTGTGGTCAATGTGGTATCCAAGAAAGAAGAATGCAAAGGGGAGAGGCAAAAAAAAAGAAGGTAATATCTGAGGGTGTTGCAGACACTGAACCAACTGAAACTTATGCAGGACCAATTCAACCAATGGAGTCGCAATCAACCGAAGAGGTTGGTAGTCATATGAGAAATAGTACCAGAAAGGCTTCCAAACAAGTCAAAATTTGAATGGGTTTATGTATGTGTGAGATAAACAATTTCTTTAAGTTTTAGTGTTGTTTGTGAGTTTTAGATTAAGACAATTGCTATTTATGTATTTCTGTTATGATTTTTTTACAATGGTGATTAAGACAATTGGTATGTCTTTATTTCTGTTGTGGTATGCATTATTGCCTTCTGTGCCTGGCTTGTTTACGCTTTGTAATTATTTGGATACTCAAATATCTGCTATGTTCATTTACATTTGTCAAAATTGGTAAACAATCTAGGACACAATATGACCATTAATTGTCATCCAAATCCATTAACCAAATACATTACATAATATTACCAAAATACAACCAAAGTTTTTTAATCTACCAAAAAGATGTCATTTCTTCATTTTCCTTTACTAGAAAGCTTCCTTTTTCCTCCTGTAACTTCAACCTTCCTTTTTCCTTTAATGTCATTACATGCAATTGCTCCTATTCCAAATGTCTTATTACCTATACAATCCAAAGTATATTGTGCTGGAAGGGCTAGTATGCAATAATATGACATTGGAGGAAGCCATTTAGCAGACACTTTTTTATGTGGAACATCTTTTTGAGCTGGAACCTTTTTAACAGGAACATTTTCTGATGGCCACATAAAGGTGCATCTTTCAAGAGCTTTAACAGCTATAACATCTAGTTTATCACTGCTAATTTCATCACTACCTGATGATAGAATGTCACTGTTTGTATCATAATCATCAATGCTTGAGAATAACCATTCACAGATTGGGCTTGAACCATTGACAGCTTGAACATTGTGTTCACCACAATTAATATCAACAATGCTTGATGATACAATGTCACTACTTGTATCAAAAGAATCAATGAAAATCATTTCTGCACACATAAACAAAAAGATGGGCATGAACTAACAAATACGAAACTAGAGTAACATAGGTAGTAAATAAAATATTTAGATTGTCTACCAGAATTAGATAGATTAAACCTTTTTCACCATGGTTTTAAAAGTCCAATTGAGTTATGAGGTGAGTTAGGGATAAATCAAGGATTAAGTAAATAAGTTAGGTGAGGTGATTTAGGGGTCTGGTTTCATATTTGTTGTAACAATAATGTTGGCTAAGTTAAGTAATAACTTACTTATGTTGACTAATATAAGTCAAAATTGATGTGGGTTTGACTTTTTTAGTCAACTGCGATAAAATAGCAGCCCTTGAACTTAATGACAATCTCATACCGCATAATCTAAATCACTCCTAACACTGACAGTTCTTCATCTTCAATACATAACCAATACACTCCTACTCCATCATTCCTTTTTTTTGGTGAACTGGTTAATCATTTATTAAACTTCAAACAAATATATACATATTAATGCAGTCATCAGGTAGTATGACAATACCATAGATTAAACTTCTAACAACAAACAGGGCATTCGAAACTCCAAAACCAAACCTAAATCACCAAAACTGAATCTTTAACAGATGATTAAAGATTCATTCACCAAATCACCTAAAGTGTTACTGCTTCTACTCTACCAATTCTTACTAAACATAATAGATTACAACTTCTACTCATGTTAGCCATCTAACCTTACTAAACACAAAGACCACAACTTTTACTCATCCAACCCACGACCAACCAAAGGTCTATCTTTGACTTTTAGGCCATATTTATGGACTCGCAGAATGACATAAATAACACAAATCATAATCATACTTAACAAACAAATAACACAAATTATAAACAATCATAATCCTACTTAACAAACAAATAACACAAATCAAAGATACTTGAACCATTGTTGTGATACCATAATGTACATAAACTACATAACCAACCATCAACAAAAGATATTATTCATATACACCAAATCCAAACGGTCAACTTTGCAAGTAAACATAAGAAGCGAAGAACACCCAACTGATAATAAGGTATTTCCTCAACTTGTTTACCTGCTGCTCATCCATTTTTGCCTGAAGCTTCACCTAGTTTGCCCGGGTCTCCTCCTTGTTTGCTCTGTGCTCTTCAAAGTCAGCGCGATCTTACTCTAATGCAAGCACATCTTCCAAATCATCCCTGATCCTAAGTAAACCATGGATGACGTCTAGAGATCGGTCGCACATAGGCGGATCTACCCAACCTATAAACGGACAACTGGAGTTCTGTAAAATGAAAGAAATGTAAATAAAATGAAGAAAACAGAGATAACTTGTAAAATGTACAGTTATTTAATTTTGATCAAGATTCAAACTTACGTTTTTCAAACATGAATAGAATCGACGACCAAGATTCTTGTTCGTCCACGAGGTTCTAACCACAGCTTGAAGACCATAAGTACAGAGAACCATTTTTCATATGAATAATATGATAAGCAGTAGCAGTAGGTGCGGTGTGAAATAATGTCCGAATAATCATGTTATTATATAGGAATGAAAGAAGTAAAACTTATTTGCAAAAAATGTCCCTCAACACAAAGGTAGGTGTGCTAGTGGGACTGTCAGGCGGATTTGATGGCGAGAAAAGTGAAGTGACGAAAATACCCTTACGTGCAACGCACGTGATTACCCACTAACGAAGAAAACTAACGAGCGTTAGCCAAAGTCGGAGTAACTGTTCAAGGGCAAAATTCGCAAAAAAATGAAACGTTAGGGACATTTCGAGGATATTTCTCGCAAAAATCAGAAAGTTTAGGGACATTTTTCTGTAGTTTACTCATATAATAATAATAATAGTAATAACAATAACAATAATAATAATAATAATAATAATAACAATAATAATAATAATAATAATAATAAATCCCACAAATTATTTTTCTTGTGTTATTACAGTTCCTAAACATTCAACAAAAAAACAATAAACTATGGAAAACTAGAACGGGGGTTGAATAGTTTACCGTTTAAAATCTTTGTTTTGAAACTTTATTGTAAGATCAATTGATATTGATCAAGGATATGTTAGTGAAGGATAAACAATATGCAAGCAATATATAATAAGTAAGTAAAGAAAGAAATAATCAAACCACGACAAAGATGTTTATAGTGGTTCGGTCTACAAGGACTCTTTTTCCTTACCGTACTCCACTTCTCGAGTCTCCAACTCGAGAGTTATCTTAACTAATCAACAAGCTCCTTTAACCGGCGGAGAAAACCTTTACACGTCACTTACACAATATTTCCGACACAAAGCTAGATGTCGAGTTCTTTTACAAGGGTACAACCACTCCTACACAATATGTATTTTGAGGACTAAAATACTAACCACTCACACTCAGAGGTTTAAGATGGTTTCATACAACAATGATGTATGAACAATACAAGATCATACAATAACAAAACAAACAAGCCTTCTAACTATTTGTTGAAGCTTGATTTTTCCTTGATCTTCTTTGCTATAAAAGATGATCACTAGAATGAAATAAAACTGAGTTAGATGTAATAGAATGAGAGAATGTATGTGTTTTATGCTAAGAAGGGATGAGAAAACAACTTGGGCTGGCTTGCTATTTATAGGCCAAATAAACAGCAGAGCCACGGACCAGATGGAACCAAAAAAAAGGTTCCGCCCTTGTTAATTTTTGGTTCCGCTGGTATTACAGTAAAGATTACAAAAATCTTCCTAAGATCATCCAAATCTAACCAAGATCATGTAAGATATGTAGAGTACAAATCTAAACAAAATATTCTATGAAAATCTTCTAGAGATTTCATATGTGATGCAAGCCATGATTTAATATATTGTTTTCTATTTTTAGAATTAATATGTTAAAAAGTAAATACATATGTAATGTTATGTTTAAGAAACTAAAACATATTTGTTCTAAAAAATATTGATGCACATTATGGTTTAGAAAGATATCAATGTTAATTGATACATAACTAATCAAAATGTGATAAGATGTAAATGCTTAAGTGATGACGACTTTATTTAAGGAAAGCTTGTTTTAATGTCTATTAATATTGACAAGCTTTATACTTTACAAAATTGAAATTTACTTTTGTCATTAACAAAACTAGGTAAAGATCATAAAATAAAAATAACGTTTAATGACGATATTTATATTAACGATCTTCCCCCTTTTATTGAGGACAAAACATAAATTTTATTTTTATCAAAGATGTAAAGTTGTACAAGAGTTATAAGAATATGAGATTCATTTGAACTTGAAAGAACTAGTTAGTTAGATAAAGTTGACAATTAAAAGTTTATTTTATCTTATGACTAGTTTATCCAATTATTTGGTCTTTAACAATTTTGACTTTTGAATGTCAAAGCGTGGTGTTGACTTTTTGAAAGTCAAAGGTCAAATTCAATAATATTCCCCCCCCCCTTTTTTGTTGAAACAAAAAGAAGAGACAAGGCGGAAAATGCAATGAGCCCGAGCCATTTTCTCCCTCTTGGCCAATGCCCCCCCTTAATTGGGTGCCAAGAGAAGGATACATAGATTGTGAAAAGCTACAAAAGAAAATTTAGTAACAATCATCATCACAATTATACAAGTCATTCCAACCAACAAGTAATAACAAACAACCATATAAGAAACATCATTCATTTGTTAAAACTTTTATGGCTTAGTAGTCATAAAATGGAACACAATGGAGATGTTGATACATAAAAGAAATCCTAAAAATTAGAAAAATAACTTTAAAAAAAATCCTAGAAAATAAAAAAAAATAACTTAGAAATTAAAAAGTCCTAAAGAAATATCTAGAACCATCCTATTGAGAAGGTGGATGAGAAAGAGCGTTGATACGCTCAAGGATGTGATTGAGGATGAACCTCATCTCATCTTGTAACTCGTGGACCATGATTCGTGTCCGTTCGCTAAGATGGGCGGTGCGCTCACAATGTGAGCAACTGTGTCTAGGTGGGAAAGTAGGATCATTACTAGGTGGTGGTGGAAGTGTTGTTGGTGTTTGATGGAGTGATGAGGGAGGAAATCAAAGCATTTTGCATTTTCAAAGCCTCATTTAGGTGAGAATCCACCATATTGGAGAAGTTTTGGAAGTTTTCTAATTGGGCTTATATCTCCACTTGAGATTGTGGGTGATCTTCCAACATTGATTCATCAATGTCATCGATATGAGGAGAAAAGGATGTTGGTGGTAGAGCATGGTCTCCATACAATGGTCCATGAATGTCATTATGGATTGGGTGGAAGAGACGAGGTCTAGGTTCCAAAGGGGCGTTTGGTTCAAATGATGGTCGTGGTGGTTCATGAGCGATTCGCTCAATGGTACCGAATGATGGAAGTGGAGGTGGATTTACGGGCCTAGGAGGTAGGTATTCTAAGTCTTCTAAGAATTGGTTTGGAGATTTTGGTAGTGATGGTGATTTGGATGTTTGGATTGGAGCCGATGGTGGAGAGGTGACAATTGGTGTTTTAGTAGGTGGTGGAGTGGTGATGATAATGGGTGATTTTTGAGGTGGTGTTGGAGTGCTTAGAGTAAGGAAGTTTTCATCTCTTATTGGGGATGAAATGTTTATAGGTAACGATTCGGAGGAGGAGCTAAGGTTTACGAAACAACAAGGTCTAACACTTATTCTTGCGGTTTTCTTATATGGTTTGTTTGATGGGGATGATGTGGATGACTTTGTCATTTTTGCTTAAGCTTATTCTAAGAGAAGATGAAGGAAATTGTTGAGGTGTGAGGATGATCATCTTTGAGGTTCTTAACTTTATAGGATCATGAGATTATGGAGAATTGTGTTTGATTTGATGTTAAGCTATACAAGTGAAGTGGTTCCTAATGATTTGGAAGAGTTTTAATGCATGTCAAATCATCTAAGTCAATCCATACAAGAAGTGTTGAGTAAAATGACCAAGATATGCAATAAATGGGTCATAATGATTGCAAAATCTTGAAGTTCAGATCATCCCCGGATTTCAAAAGAACCAAAATTTTGGTTCCTTCCTTTATGGAAAAGGGTTCCTTGGGTGAATTTTGGGAATTTTTGAATTGTGGTGGGAAATGGATATCCTATATGTCTAAGTAAGTTAAACTAGTTCTAATATGAATAAAAAGCAGTAAAACTATCCTAGAAACAAATTTTGGTAAATTAGAATGCCGGAATGAGAAAAATTCAGCAACTTACCTGGGCATTCCATAGTACCAAAAATTTACACAGACGGATCCCAATTTTTGGGTCCGTCTGGTCCGCCAGTGCAGAAAGGCGATACCAAAACTTAAAACGGACGGAACCAAAAATTTGGGTCCGTGAGATCCGTCCAGTGCAGAAATTTAGACAGTGGCGTTTTTTAACCCCAGAGAACTTTTCCGAATCCTAAAACTTTTCTTAAAACATATGGAGATAAATATTTCTAGTTATGAACAAGCAATAACGCACATATAAACATAAGGGAGCATGTATTTTCAACAAGGGCTATTGATTTTCACTAAAAAGTGAAAACGGGTAAAATTTGATAACATCCGTATGTTATCCCCTTGCATGAAAAAGTTAGTACACATCAATGTTTTATGTTTGTTTATCGTCCTAGGAAGCGAGAACACATAAATAATATCATACAACATTGTTTTTGTCCTTGTACCAAACACCCTCTTAAAACCTCAACTCACTTATCCAACTTCTTGTAAATCTTGGTCATCATCCTACCAAGGCATTTGAACATCCCCTTGGTTAGCTTGAACTCCTCCGTTGGGTTCTCAATCTCTGGAAGTTAGGCGTAGTACTCATGAGGTTCAAGCCTCGACTTGGGGAGACTGTCTTTAGAGCTATTTGATGAGGATGAAGGAGTTGGAGGTTGTGGCCTTTTTCCCTTTTTCTTAGTCTTGGATACTATTTCATCACTCAAGGGCAAAAATATGTGAGGGATGAGTGGATAGTCTAGTTTCAACCCTCTAGGACTTGGCGGAATGGGTGCATAAGCTCTAAAAAGAAGGGTATGGAGCATCCCGTATGGAAGAGCAACGGAGCCTTGAGTAGGAATGTCTACCATTCTCCTAGCAATGTAGTATGTCAAGTTGAATGGTTGACGAGTAGACAAGCTATAGAGCATGTAACATAGTCAAGCATTGATGTGGTCTCGGTTTCCTATGGTAGTAATGACATGGGCTCTAAGGAGTTCCTCCCACTTTTTGAAGTGAGTCTTAAGCTCATTGAGTTCCATACCGTATTAATCTCGGTTGACTTCCTTTCCTGCTCGAGTGACACGGGTTGGTGCTACCCTATCAAAGAAGAGGTGCTCACGAATGACGTCCTTGTCGACCAAAGGAGTTTTGTTAGGAGGAGAACGATCATGAAATGCATCAAGGATGGTGTAGTCATTTTGGTTGATTCTATAGTTGAGAGCCATGAGACCATCCTCATTTGTTATGGGAATGACACTAGCATAGATTTCTAGGACAAACCTAGGGCAAATTGGCTCGTCGATGTCAAGGAGACAATCGAAGTTCATAGTAGCTAGTTCTTGACGGAGATTTGTTCCGTCGACAAAAGATGGATGAATTATCCTACCCTCATGAAAATAGCTTTTCTCTAGACTCTTAAATATCTCAACTTGGTCTTTGGTAAGGCCCTTAGTTTTGAGGTGGTGAGGGATGTATCTAAGGGCATCTTTGTGATCGCAAAATTTTACGGCTGTCATGTTTGTTCCTAGGAGCAAGAAATTACAAGTTTTAGTAAAAAAAAAATAAATTAGCATTTTTGTTCTAGTGTGTGCCTATATGCAAACAATGTGGAGTTACGGTTATCTCGACTCATTTTATGCATAAAATAGTTTTCATTAGTAGTGTTTGGCAAAATGCAAGAGATAACCCAAACACTCCTAATTCAACGTGGCTTCGTTTGAATATACACGGGAATGCATATTAGTTATGCATTACCTTTAGTATTCAAGAGACATTATGCAAGTGATGAAAATAACATTTTTATTTGTATAAACAATGAGAAATTGTTTTCCTACAAGTGAGAAGTTTTTCAAAATTTTGACATGGGGTTTTTAGTTTAATTAGGATAATTCCTTATGATATGTAACTTCTAACTAGTGGGATATATGATTAGTTATGTAATTTGACAATGTAATTCATAATTTTTGCAATTAGTTATGCAATTTAACAATGCAAGACTATACATAATCCTCATGTATTTGTTTTGTGCATAATTTAGAACCCTAGACTTAGAATTAAGAGAAGTAATGTAGTTAGGATACTTACAATGATGTTTTTGGCTGTGATTAGTTGAGGAAGAAACCTTAATAATGAGTTAGGTGTGTTTGTGGCTCGTTTGGTAAAGTGGGTTGGGAAGAAGAAGGTGTTTTATATTCAAATATTTTGCTACTGTTAACTCCACGGACCAGAGGGACCCAAAAAAATGGTTTCGTCTTTGTTGTCGATTGGTACCGTGGGTTCTGCAGCAAATTTTGCTAAATTGTTTTGTTTTGGTTATTCTAAGGTTTAGGCTATGTTTTGATTATATGTTTGGTTCCATTAATCCTAAACCAAGTCTAAGAAGATTAAATGGTTCTCGTTTAAGAGGTTTAGTTAGGATGTCGGCGATGTTATCTTCGGAGGATACTTTCTCGATTAAGATGTTTCATTTTTGAACATTGTCGCGAAGGAAGTGATGGCGAATTTCAATATGTTTTGTTTGGGCATGTTGGACGGGATTTTTGCTGAGATCAATGGCTCCTTTGTTGTCACAAAGTATGGAGATGTCGTTGAGATGAATTATGTGGTCCACGAGAGCTTGCTTCATCCAAAGAGCTTGTTGACATGCCTTTTCGGCTGAGACGTACTCAGCTTCAGTAGTTGAGATAGCGAGAGCCGTTTGTTTCTTTGCGAACCATGAGGTGAGACAATGTCCAACAAAAGTACAAATACCACTTGTACTCTTTCTATCGACATAGGCACCGGCATGGTCCGAGTCGGCATACACTATGGGTACCATAATCCTAAACATGTAATGCCTTTAATGTATCTAAATATTCGTTTCAAGGCTTCTAGGTGTGATCCTTTAGGATCTTCTTGAAAGCGAGCACATAGACAAACACTAAACATAATGTCGGGTCTACTAGTCGTGAGATAAAATAATTCCTCTATATTTAGTGTTATCTACGGATTCAGCTTCCTCATCCTTGGTGAGTTTCGTTTCCGAGGGCATGGGTGTTTTAGTTGGTTTTGAGTCTTCAAGACCAAATTTCTTAAGCATATCCTTTATGTATTTAGATTGGTTAAAGAATATGCCATCTTCTAGTTGTTTAATTTGAAGTCCTAAAAAGAAGTTTAACTCACCCATCATACTCATCTCAAACTCGTCGTGCATGATTTTAGAGAAATCATCACATAGCTCTTGACAAGTTGATCCAAATATGATGTCATCAACGTATATTTGAACTTTGATAATATGTGATTTCTTTTTCTTGGTAAAGAGAGTATTATCTACTAATCCCATGGTGTATTTGTGTTCAACTAAGAAAGTCTTAAGCCGATCGTACCAAGCTTTTGGTGCTTGCTTAAGTCTGTATAACATGTACTTCTTCGTTAATAAACCCATTTAGAAATGCACTTTTTGTAGAAAACTAGAAGGGGGTGGTTTGAATAGTTTTGCCGATTTTAAGTTAATTTCAAAAACTTTAGATTCGATATTATGTGAAATCGTATGGATGTAGAGAAAGTATAGATCTAATGATAAAGCAAGTAAATAAAGTAAAGCAAGGGATAGAAATGACACAACCGATTTATAGTGGCTCGGCTACAAGGACACCTTCCTTGCCCTACTCCACTCCCCGATTCACCTACTCGAGAGTTCAAGCACTATGTCAACAAACTCTTTCAACTTGGTGGAGAAGCCTTCACAACATTGCTTACACCTTTTTCCGGTACAAAGCTAAATATCGAGTCCGTAACACGGTGGACCAAACCAACACGACTATTACCCAACAAATATGTGAAATATCAAATACAAGATCTTTGCTACAGAAATCTTGTGGAGGAACAAATCAATCAAGTACCCCTTGCTTGGATGACTTGTAGAATGCTCGTGATCTTGCCTTAGAGAAGGACCTATATGAGAATCACTAAAAAAAGAAAGAAAGAAGTACTCTCTAGATCAAGTGATCTTTTGTTAGAAGAGAATGAGAATATATGAGAGAATTAGTAAGAAGAGAGGTGAGTTAGAATGAAGAAATGGCTCTCTATTTATAGGCAAAACTTGCCACTGTTCCCCAGATCCCACGAATCCTTCCCACAAAGGATCCGTCTAGTGTAAACCTAGGGATCCATGGGACGCTCCTCTTTGCCCATGGGTTTTTTGGTTATGGGTCATGGGTCATGGGTCATGGGTTATGGGTTGGTCCATGGGTATTCTTTTAGATACAATGTATCTAATGAGTATAATGTATCTAGTCAAGTGGGTATGGGTCAATACCATGGGTTATGGATATGATCCATGGGTTGTGATTTTTACCCATCATAATAAACTATTACAATAAATGATTTATTACAACAATTTGTATTAAATGTCTATATGTAAATGCTTTACAAAAATAACTTGTATCCTTATAATTCTACTTAAGATAACATTATATTTGTTATCAACAAATTCAAAGAGATCGCAAAATATTAATAAACGTTTTTACGGCTTATTTTTATTAACAATCTCCCCCTTTTTGTTGATGAAAAAACATAATGTTATGATGAGTAAAACTTAAGAATAGATGTATGTTTTGAAAGCCCCTAAGTTTTACTTCTTCTCCCCCTTTTTGTCGAAACAAAAAGTTAACCCATCGAAGAAATAAAATGTGTAAAAATAGTCCACATATCGCTTACTCCCCCTTGACGGTAGCTCCCCCTAGTTTGGGGCGTCAAGTGGAGAAAAAATAAAAAAATATCCTACAAAGAGAAAGGTTAGTAACATGCTTAAATAATCTTGTGATTGACGAGAATCAAGATTGGGAGCCAATGTATGTAAACAAGGTCTTGTAATAAAACAACAAAGTGTAGTGGTATTTATGCCACCTACAAGCATGTAAAAATAAGAACAAGACTTGTTCTTGAAAATGACTCAAAAGAAAAGTACTAAAAATAGTAATAATGATTCCGTCCATGCTTGCATAAGGTTATGGATGGAGGTTTTGATGAGTAATGGTATTGATGCGATCAAAGATGAGGTTGAGTATGAATCGCATTTCTTCCCTAATTTCTATTGCAATTTCCCTAGTGGATTGGCAATGTTCACAATGTAAGTGATGTGGGTAATGAGTGCGGATGTTTTCCGGGTTGTTTTGATTTGTGAGTTGCGGAAGATGTGGTGGAAATATAGGAAAATACGGATCAAAGTCCGGAATGTTTGGAAGTGGTAGTGGAAAAGAACCTAGATGTTCTTGTAGTTTAATGGGAGCTAAGGGTGGTGATGTTTCAATGTCATTGAATATTGTGTTTGGAGAAGTGGGAGGTGTCAAAAAGGCTATTTCTTTTTGTTTTGGTTGTTGAGATCTTGTTGGAGTCGTAAGGAGTTCCAAAAGAGTGACTTTAGGTGATAAAGTTGGTGTACTTTTTGGTGATGAAGGAGGTGCTATAATGGAAGCATCTTTTGATGAGTTATTTAATGATGATGAGCCATTTGATGATGGTTTTGCTAAGCAACAAGGCCGGATGCTAATCCGTGCGGATATCCTAGAGTTTGATTGTGGTATTTTGGAAGGTGGAAGTACAAAGGTTTGGATTTCATGAAGAGGATTGTTTGTACTAGGTGATTCATCTAAGTTGTAAGATCTTTTGGATGACATGGTGTTGTTTGTTTGTAAAGATGAGATGAATATGCAAGCATTTTGGGACTCCTATATATATAGAAAAACAATGCATCGTAATGAATTCTTGACCCGAAATGTGGATTAAAATCTAATGATTAGATATGAATTTAAGGCATGTGATCATGAGAACACAAGCATTAAAGAACATAGTAAAAAAAATGAAAATATATTGGGGTTTTCATCCAAAGTGAGAAAAATAGAAGATAAAACTAGCTTCTGTCTCACGGATCCCACGGATCCTTCCCTTGAGGGATCCATCCATCATTAAGGCTGGGATCCGTGGTGCTGGTGATACAGGCAGCTCAAATTTTTCCTTTTTGGAAACATTTGTTCCTAGTGTGTGCCTATATGCAAACTATTTGTAGTTGCTGTTATCTCGACTCCTAAGAAGAAAGAAAAAATAAACTAGAAGTGAAAAAGCATACTATTATGTGAGATAACCCGAAAACACAGAGTTAGTACTTGAGTACATAATTCAGTGCTACCAATGCTCCTAATTCATTGTGGCTTAAATGAATGTACCCGAAAACACATATTAGTTTTGTGTCCTCTTTAGCATTCAAAAGACATGAGATGCAATGTAAACGGGTTTTTACTTTGTATTAATAATGAAAAAGAGATTTTTCCTAATCGTGAGAAATTGCTTTTGTGAAATTGATACGGGAAGAGGTATCATTTTTAGAAAACATTCCAAAAGGAGGTTTCTATGTGCGAATAAAGATCATTTTATCCTTTGAAAAAAAAATGTGTATGTAATTATATATTTGCAACTTGTACTTATTTTGAAAGAAAATAAGAAACACTATGAATTATAAGTGAAAAACTTATCTTGGGTTTTGAAAAACTTATCTTGGGTTTTGAAAATTCCCGTATTGCTAGTGTTTACATACCTTGTAGATTTTAAAAAGTAAATTACGACGATTGTTCCATGAGACCAAGACCAAGACGAACTAGGTTGAATTGTTCCCGCTTCAACGGTTTGGTGAGGACGTCGACTATGTTGTCTTCGGACGCTACCTTCTCAATAGAGATGTTCCCCTTTTGAACATTGTCTCTTAAGAAGTGATGACGAATCTCTATATGCTTTGTGCGAGAATGTAATACCGGATTCTTGCTTAAACCTATGGCACCCTTGTTGTCACTTAGAATGGCTATGTCACTTAGATGAATGTCGTAGTCAACTAACGCTTGTTTCATCCATAGTGCTTGTTGGCATGCTTTGCCGGCGGAGACGTATTCGGCTTCGGTTGTTGATATTGCTAATGCCGTTTGTTTCTTTGAAAACCAAGATGTTAAACAACATCCCATAAAAGTACATACCCCACTTGTACTTTTTCGGTCAACATAATCACTTGCATGGTCAGAATCTGCATATACAATTGTTTCTACTCCCATGCCCTTAGGATACCATAGTCCTAATTGTGTTGTACCCTTAATGTATCTAAATATTCTTTTTACGGCTTCTAGGTGTGATGTTTTAGGGTCTTCGTGAAACCTTGCACATAAACAAACACTAAACATGATATCCGGCCTACTTGCTGTGAGGTAGAGAAGACTACCAATCATGCCACGATGCTTAGTATTATCGACGGATTCGCCGTCTTCATCTTTTGTGAGTTTGGTGTCGGATGACATTGGTGTCCTAATTGGTTTGATTACTAGGTGGAGGGACAAGTGTCCAAACATCATTAGAAACAAATTTATTTAATTCTTCTTGCATAGCCATTACCCAACTTTCATTTTTTATGGCTTCTTGTGTATTCTTAGGTTCTATGGTTGAAACAAAACAAAATAAGCTACTTTGGTTTTGAACTTGAGAGCTTAATGTTCTTTCGTTTAACTTTCCTATGACCTTATCTACGGGATGGTCTTTGGACTCTTTAATATTTAAGACTTCATCATTTAAAGGTTCTTCTTCTTCATTTATCTTTTTCTTTATTACTATAGCTTCACTTTCTACAATCTTGTCATCGACAAGAGGTGGAGAGGGTTTGGGTGGACTTTCATCAAATTTTACATTTAATGACTCTTCTACCTTCATTGTTTCTTTATTTAATATGATGTAAGCTTTGCTAATTGGAGAGTAACCTAGAAAGATACCTTCGGTTGATTTAGGATCAAATTTTGTAAGGTAATCTTTAGTGTTAAGAAGAAAACATTTGCTACCAAAGACTCTAAATTGATCTACCGTAGGATTTTTGCCTCAGAGTAACTCGTATGAAGTTTTACCTAAGATTGGTCTAATTAATACTCGATTGAGTATGTATGTTGAAGTATCAACGGCATTGCACCAAAACTTTTGAGGTATGGATTGCTCATTAAGCATGGTGTGACTCATTTCTTGTAGGGTTCTATTCTTTCTTTCAACTATCCCATTCGATTGTGGAGTGCGCGCAGCCGAGAATTTGTGAGTAATACCATTAGCGTCACAAAAGGCTCCAAATTGCACTTCATTTTCGAATTCCATACCATGATCCGTTCTAATAGACACTATAGGACTTCCTAGTTGTCTTTGGATTTTCTTGCTTAATATTTCAAAATAATTCAACGTTTCCGTTTTGTTCTTTAAGAGTTTTGTCCATGTGTACCTAGAGTAATCATCCACTATGAACAAAGTGTAGTAGTTGCCTCCATAACTTTGGATAGCGGATGGACCAAATAAATCCATGTGTAGTAATTCTAGACACTTAGTTGTAGACACCATGTTTTTAGCTTTATGACTAGAATGAACTTGTTTTCCTACATTACAAGCATCACAAAAGTGATGTTCATATTTTAACTTAGGTAGATCTCTTACTAGATCTTTGGATGATAGCGATTGAAGAAGTCGCATATTGGCATGACCCAATCTTCGATGCCATAAGGTCGAAGTATCATCCATAGAGGTAAGACAAAGTTTGTCTTTAGGTTCATTACCAATTTTAATGACATAGACTCCATGTTTCCTAATTCCTCTTCCTATGGTTATGCCATTTTTTAATATCTTACTACCGGTTTCAGTAAAAAGTACATTGCACTTTTTATCACATATTTGTCCTATACTTAAGAGATTAAAGTTTAGGTTTTCTATGTGACACACATCGTTAATGGTTAGAGATTTGTTAGAAATCGTACATTTACCGATGATTTTACTTTTGCTATTTCCAAACACCACATTACCTCCATTGAAGGATTCAAATGTGGAGAATAGATCTTTATTGCCGGTCATGTGCCTCGTGCACCCGCTATCCTTGACCCATTCATCCGGGTCTAGGTCGACCTTTAAGCATACCTAAGAAAACAATTATCTCAAAATTTTGGTCCCCATTTGTTCATGGGTCCATTAGTGTTAAACATTCCATTCATGTTAGACATGTATGGATAAGGTGAGTATGCATTCCATGGTGCAAAGTTTTGAAAACAAAATCCATTTTGCATATTTGGGTTCCATCCCATTTGATGGTTACTTCTCGGGTAAACATTATTAGGTCTCCTAGATGGGTTAGGTTTTGAAAAAGATGGAGCCTTGTTTCTTGCAAAAATGGGATTATATTTTGGAGGTGGTTGTCTAGTGGTAAAATGAGTTGGTTTCTTCTTATTAACGATAACAAAATCAGTTCTAGATGAAGAAGCTATGTTATTACCACTGTTTGCTACAGCAGACCCACGGATCCCTGGCTGTATACTAGCCGATTCCCTTTTTATGGGATCCGTGGGATCCGCCACAACAGTGGCTTGTTTTTCTTGTGCCTTAACAAATTGTGTTTCTTTGTTGTCACTAGTTGATGGATCAAGTTATTGAATACCTAAACCTTTTTGGTTGTTTCCGGTTTTAACACTATCTAATATCATATCTAAAGTATTCGAACTCATTCTAGCAATTTTAGAATCTAGTTGATCAACTAGTGTTTGAAGTTGAACGCAAAGTTCACATTCACCACTTGCTATTTTACCCTTTTCTAGACGTTTCAATTTTGCTTTAATTCTACGACTTCTTTATCTAAACGTTGGTTTTGACTTTTTAAAAGCTTGTTTTTGTTAATTAGTTTTAAGCTAATATTGCAAAGTTTGTCATATTCATTATGCAATGAGTCGTCATCTAGTGATGAGCTACTACAGTATTCGTGACATACCTCGTCATTTGCCATGAGACAAATTTCTTCGTCCTCCTCGTCGCTCATTCCCCACGTGCCGCTTACGAACGCCTTTTGATCATCCCATTTGGGACACATACTAATAAAGTGGTTTGGGTCCCCACATTTAAAGCAAACACGATCATCCCTTGGCTTCTCGTCCTCTTTGTTTTTCCGGAATCCTTTCTTGTCATCATACGGTTGTTTGACGTATCTTTCCTTCCTTCTAAAGAACTTTTTAAAGTCCCTTACCGCCATAGCATACTCCTCGTCGTCACTATCCAAAGAGGAGTTCTCTTCATCGCTTGAAGCCTTTTTAGCTTTAAGGGCAAGAGATTTGTGTTTCTCTTTCACCTTTGAGGCTTCGGAATCTTTAGCAAGGACAAGCTCGTAGACTTTTAAGTTGCCTATGAGTTCATCAAGGGTGAGGATTGTCAAATCTTTTGACTCTTCGATCGCCGTCACCTTGGATCTCCACTTGGATGGAAGTGCCCTTAGATATCACCTAACATGGTTACGGCTAGAAAAAGATTCATCAAGTGCTTGTAAAGATGTAATAATAGTATTAAAATTAGCAAATGAATGATCTATAGTTTCCTCATCCGATATTGAAAATTGTTCATATTGTTGAACAAATAAATCAATTTTATTATTTTTAACTTGTTGATTACCTTGATGAGTTACAACTAAAGAATTCCAAATTTCTTTAGAGGTTTTAAGCATAGAAATTCTTTCGAATTCCTTTTTGGGTAAAGCATTATACAAAACCATTTTAGCTTCACTATTTTTAGAAAGCTTTTTCTTCATTTCATCGTTTAGTTTATCATAAGGTATGTTAACTAAATTTCCTTTATCATCTTTTGAGGTAGCCTCAAAATCGCCTTCAAGAATAAAGTACCAAAGATCAATATCTTTAGACTTCACATACGTTTCGAATCTATTTTCCAAATATATAAAACCATTAGTTTCAAGTAGTGGTGGTCGTTGCATAGATTGCCCTTCCTAGTAATTTTCAGAACCCATAGTGATCGAAAAGTTTTTAAATAACGGTTTACTTTAAAACTTTTATAAACTTAGCTCTTGATGCCAATTGTGGAAAACTAGAAGGGGGTTGAATAGTTTTGCCGATTTTAAGTTAGTTTCAAAAAATTTAGATTTGATATTATATGAAATCGTATGGATGTAGAGAAATGATAGATCTAATGATAAAGCAAGTAAATAAAGTAAAGCAAGGGATAGAAATGACACAACCGATTTATAGTGGTTCGGCTACAAGGACACCTTCCTTGCCCTACTCCACTCCCCGAGTCACCTACTCGAGAGTTCAAGCACTATATCAAAAAACTCCTTCAACTTGGCGGAGAAGCCTTCACAACGTTTGATTCCTCCCGAACTACCTACTTTTATTTCTCCGTCACACTAATCAACCGCTTGTGAACGGTCAACCGTAACAGATGATAAAAGGGCGAGCAGCGGAGAATGTAGTTTACCAAGGATTAAAATATCCTGGATCGTTATGTCCTGGCGAGGCGTGATCTCCTAAATACAATGACTTGTGAATTGTTGAAAATAATATTAGTATAGGAAAACAGAAATCTGATTGACTAACACTAGGAATGTGAATAGTAATAGCTCTGTCACAGATACGTCAATAAAAACGCATACAATCGTAAACCTAAAAACGTGAAAAATATATAAACGTACGTTTAACCTAAATTAAACGTAAACGTATAAAAACAAATCGAATATAACTATAGTAGGGATTTGCATGTCTTAGCGACTTAAATGCAAATTAAAGGAAATAAAAGAAATAAAATATATTAAATAAACGCTATCACTATTTTTAAAATTGATGAACGTTTAAAACTTAAAACGTACGTTTAAATAAAATTACGTAAACGTACAAATAAAACGAATTCAAATCAATACAACTCCCACAAATGTGAAAATTATATTTTTAGAATTCTAAAAAGGTAAGAAAATTATTAGAAAATTAAAATAAATTTTTACACTATTAAATTAATTAATAAAAATTAAAAATGAATTAAATGTATTTAATAAAGAATTAAATAACAAGAAAATCTAAAATTAACTTAAATAAATAAAATAAAGAATCTGAAAAATCTAAAATATATTAAAATGAATTTTAAAATTGAAAATGTATTTTTTACACAATTATTCTATTTATTATTAATTATTTACTATTATAAATTACTAAAAACTATTATTATTTATTAAAAATAATAAATGAAGGAAAATCTGAACTTTTACAAAATTCTAAAATAAATAAAAGAGGCTAGGAAAAATATAAAAACTATATGTTATAAACAAAAATAAGCTAATAAGCAATTAAGCTTTTAAGGAAAAGCTATCACTTAGCTTAAAAAGGAGCTTTTGGTTTTCTTTTTCTGGACTAAACATATATTGATATTATACATATTTGATGAAAATGAAACTTTACAAACTTGAAAATAAGCAACATACTAGCTTATGAGTCCAACAGTTAAGCTTTTGGCTTGATCGTTGGAGCTCAAGCTAAAAATAAGCTTGAAATAAGCTATACACATGAAACAAAAGGCAAAATAAGATATATACAAGTCCAATGGATCATTATAAACAAGGAAATTGGACTATGATAGTGTGAGCTTATGGTTTAGACAGTCAAGCTACAAGCTTGACTTGGATGGAATTGAGGCTTCAAGGAGCCTGTAACAAGCTCCACACATAAAAGCAAAAGAAAGATAATATGTATACAAGTAATATTGACAGGTATAAACAAGCTGGTGCACTGGCATTCACCTATAAGCTTGTGATAAGCTAATAAGCTACTCCAATACACAACTGCAGTACAAACACACCTGCTTACCTTTTTAATGACAAATTAAGCTAAGATTATAAGCTAAAAATGGCAAAATAGGAATTGAGTAGCAAGCTAGGTTGGTGAGGATTTCAAAATACCAAAACTCAACCTGTGGGGATCACAGATGAGCCTTTTTAGAGCTACAGGTAATGGTGCAAGTCCAAACAGTTGGATTTGTGAGTGGGCAAACTATAAGCTCTAAAGACTTGTCAAATAAGCTCATAAGAGCTCAACCAGCACTAGGACATTGAGTATGATTGGATAGCCTTACAAGAAGCCAAAAATCACAAGCTCAAGCTAAGTGGGGAACTTTTCATGAACTAGGAAAAACAACTCCACTTCCACTCGTTTGTTAGTGGAAGGAGTAAAATGGGACAAAAAGATTGGGTTGATTAAGCTAACTAGATAAGCTAATAAGGGAAAAATAAACAGACATATAACAAAAAGGCCACACGGGCAACATAAAGAAGCCAAGTACACAAGCTAGGGTCAAGTAATGAAGCTTATGCAAGCTTATCAACTTGACACCTAAAACTGTGGTGCAGGGCATGTTTTCGAACAAGTATCCACAAAAAGCTAGAAAATAAGCACTTAAAAAGCTGATTAAAAGAGAACTAGCATTTTTCTAATTTAGATTAGCAACTAAACTAAAACATACTAAAAGCACAGGTTATGAAACTAAGTATTAAAAGCTACACAAAATTATCTATTTTAATCAAAAACAACCAAAATGGAAATTTGACTTTTTAAGTTTATGATCAAAGTTGACTTTGATCAACTTTGATCTGAATTTAACAACTGATTATGACATATTAAGCTAAAAGAACATGAGATAAACAATTAAGAATAACTTATAAACACATTAGCAAGATTTAAGGTTGTGACAACTTCAAAATACTCATAATGAGATAGTCAAGAGTCATTTTGACTTTCTACCATGCTATACTCTTTAGTTAGTGTTTCACTGAGTCATTAAGGTCATATCATGCATACAACAAACAAGAAGGACACACAATAGAGCCTGTAACACAGATCATCTATCACAACCAAACAACCTTAAATGGAATTAAATTGAGCTTTTCATTACATAAGACTGAGTAAACATCATTTATCAAATCCAGAGGATTCAAGGTGTCAACATGGACCTTTTCAGCATACACAAGTAGTCACACAAGCTCATGCATATGATTATCAAAAATCAAGTTTTGACAGGAAAATGCAATATTCAAGCACAATCAATTCCAAAACATAACAAACTTATATTAAGCTATAATATTATGAACAATCAACATATAAACACAGAAATATGAGAATTAAAGCATAAAAAGGATTGAAACAGTAATATGCAAAAATTGAGAAAATGAGCTTACAAGATGCATCAAACTGAGAAACATGGAACCAAGGACAAGGTTACACCCAATAGCTTCCCATCAAGCTCCTAATACCCTTAGTAATCCAAATTTACCCCTGCTTCATCATCTTCTTCATTAACCCACTATTTTTGATTTTTCATTGATTTTCTTGATTTTTAGTATTTTCTAATTTAAAAGACTGTAAATGCTTTAATGCATCTAAAAGCTTAATGAGCTCTTGTCAGGAGCTTATATGGCTTATAGAATCCATCAAACAACTACAAAGCATGGAATTGAAATAACTTGAAAATTAAGGGAAATTAAGCAAAACTTGAAACTAAATGAAACGAAATTAAACTGAAAATTAAAGGTTCATTACACTACTTTAAGACAAAATACAACATTTGAAAGATTAAAAGACATTTTAACTAAGAAAAGCAGTAAAAACTACAACTACGTGACTATGGCTTAAGGCCAAAGTGTCTTATCCTCTCTTTCTTCTTCCTTTTATATCATTTTGTGAACCTTTGTTGACCTCTAATTGTTTCCCACCATTTCTGAGCCATTGGATGCTTGAAACTCATCAAAACCGTCCAAGTGTCATTTTGGCGCCAAATATTTCAAGGCAGGTTTTGAGCTTTAATGAGGGTGGGTTGAGATAATTAAAGGTTTTGTTGTTTAGAGGAGGTGGAGGGAACAAGGTAAAGGAGAGGTTGAGTAAATCAAGGAAAACTATCCCTGGTTTCTGGTTTGGCAGTGATATGTGAGAGGAGATGAACAGTGGCGGTTTGGGCCATGCGTTTTTCTCTTGGTTTGACTTGCGTTGACCAAAGTGTGATATCAAAGGGTCGGGTATGGATTGGGCCAAGGGATTGGATTTTGGGCTTGGGTTGATATATGATAAGGATCCGTTTGGTTTAAAAGTAAGAACAAGGACCAATTTTGTAATTATCCAAACCTCAAGGACTGAAAGTGCCACATTTCCAAACTTCTCTCAAGGACCATACTTGACAAACATTGATAAAACAAGGACCCTTTTTGCATAAAATTCATTTTAAAAGGTCCAAGGACTAATTTTGCAATTTTCCAAAGTTTAGGGACCTTTCTTGCCAATTGACCAAAGAATCATTCAAGGATCATTTTTAACAACTTTAAAATACTTCAGGGACCTTGAATGATAAAATTCCACATTTTGAATTCAGGACTAGATTTGACAACTTTTAAAACTGGGGGACTAAAACTGCCTATTTTGCAAACTTGAATCATTTTTCATCTGATTTTGATATTTTTGCATTTAAAACACATAAAAAACTGATTTGTGATATTTTGATCATTTTGATGTGTTTCTGAGTGTTTTCAGATGATTTTGCAGTTTATATAGTATAAAAATGATGAGTATTTAGACACTCATCAACGTTGCTTACACCTTTTTCTGGTACAAAGCTAAATACCGAGTCCGTAACACGGTGGACCAAACCAACATGACTATTACACAAAAAATATGTGAAATATCAAATACAAGATCTTTGCTACACAAATATTGTGGAGGAACAAATCAATAAAGGACCCCTTGCTTGGATGACTTGTAGAATGCTCGTGATCTCGCCTTAGAGAAGTACCTATATGAGAATCACTAAAAAAAGAACGAAAGAAGTACTCTCTAATCAAGTGATCGTTTGTTAGAAGAGAATAAGAGTATATGAGAGAATTAGTAAGAAGAGAGGTGGGTTAGAATGAAGAAATGGCTCTCTATTTATAGGCAAAACTTGCCACTACTCCCCGAATCCCACGGATCCTTCCCATAAAGGATCCGTCTAGAGTAAACCTAGGGATCCGTGGGACGCTCCTCTTTGCCCATGGGTTTTTGGTTATTGGTTATGGGTCATGGGTCATGGGTTAGTCCATGGGTATTCTTTTAGATTCAATGTATCTAATGAGTACAATGTATCTAGTCAAGTGGGTATGGGTCAATACCATGGGTTATGGATATGATCCATAGGTTGTGATTTTTACCCATCCTAATAAACTATTACAATAAATGATTTATTACAACAATTTGTATTAAATGGCTATATGTAAATGCTTTACAAAAATAACATGTATCCTTATAATTGTACTTAAGATAACATTATATTTGTTATCAACAAAACACAAAGAGATCGCAAAATATTAATAAACGTTTTTACAGTTTATTTGTATTAACACTTTTAACATCCATTTGAAATAATTTGAAGTCATGAGCACATGCATAAGCAAGTAAGATTCTAATAGACTCAAGCCTAGCTAACGGTGCATAAGTTTCGTCGTAATCAATTCCTTCTTGTTGATTATAGCCTTGTGCTACAAGCCTAGCCTTGTTTCTAGGCACTACACCGTTTTCGTCCATTTTTTTTTGAAAAACCCATTTCGTTCCTATTATAGTTTGGTTTTTAGGTTTTCGAACTAATTTCCAAACATCATTTCTAACAAATTGGTTTAGCTTCTCTTGCATAGCAATTACCCAAGATTCATCTTTTATTACTTCGTTTATGTTTTTCTGTTCAACGGACAACACAAAACAAAAGTAGTTACTTTGATTTTAGGCTTGTGATCTTTGATTTAATTGTCCTATGACTTTTTCTAAAGGGTGACTTTTGGATTCTTTGATATTTATATTTTCTTTATTTAATGGTTCATATTCCTTATCATTATCATTAATTTCTTGACTTTCAACAAGTTGACTTTCAACTAAGTCATCATCTACCAAAGGTGATGTCTTAGAGGGACGTGGACTTTCGTCGAATGTTATGTTCAACGATTCCTCGACTCTCATTGTTTCTTTGTTTAAAACTATGTATGCTTTGCTAGTTTGTGAGTAACCAAGAAACACACCTTCATAAGACTTTGGGTCAAATTTGGTGAGATAGTATTTTGTATTTAGAATGAAACATTTACATCCAAACAGTCTAAAGTATCCTAATGTAGGCTTTTTGCCTTTATATATTTCATAAGGTGTTTTGTTCAAGAAATGACGTATTAAGACTCTATTTAAAATGTATGTGGAAGTGTCAACGGCGTTACACCAAAAATTTTGAGGTATGTTTTGTTCATTAAGCATTGTTCTACTCATTTCTTGAATAGTTCTATTCTTACGTTCTACAACACCATTAGATTGGGGTGTTCGAGGAGCCGAAAAGTTATGTGTTATACCATTTGTATCACAAAAGTTTCCATATTATGTTTCATTGTCGAACTTGCGACCATGATCCGTTCAGATCGACACAATGTTAACACCTAGTTGGTTTTGAATTTTCTTACTAAGTATTTCAAATTTATCAAAGGCTTCGTTTTTAGTTTTCAAAAACATTGTCCAAGTGAACCTTGAGTAATCATCTACTATAACCAAAGTGTAGAGGTTTCCACCATAACTTCTTATAGCGGATGGACCAAACAACTCCATATGCAAAAGCTCTAGACACTTAGATGTGGAAACCATGTTTTTAGCCTTATGGCTACTATGAATTTGTTTACCAATTTTACAAGCATCGCAAAAGTGTTGGTCATATTTCAATTTGGGTAGGTTTATAACTAGCTCTTTTGGGGATAGGTTTTGAATGAGTCTCATATTAGCGTGACCTAAGCGTCTATGCCAAAGAGTAGAGTTATCATCTAAGGTTGTTAGTCAAAGTTTGTCTTTAGATGTTCTATCTATTTTCATGACATATATGTTATTTTTTCTAACTCCTTTAGCTATGGTGATACCATCTTTTAGTATTTTACTACCATTTTCTTCAAATAGTTATACTTTTTATCACATAGTTGGCTAATACTAAGTAGATAAAATCCTGATCTATCAACATGAGCAACATTTTAAATAGTTAAGGAGTTATGAGCGATCGTACCTTTGCCAATGATTTTGCGTTTGAGATTGCTACCAAAAGTAACATTACCTCCGTCACAATCATGGTATGTTGAAAAGAGACTTTTGTTACCCGTCATGTGTCTTTTTTCCATTCATTAGGTTCTAAGCCAACTTTCAAGCATACCTATGACACAAATAACTAAAGCGTTTGGTCCCCAATATCTCATGGGTCCATTTGGGTTAAACATACCATTTACTTGGTTCATGTATGGAAATGATGGGTAAGGGTTCCATGGCATGTAATTTGGAGTTTGATATGGTCTATGGTAGTTTTGATTCCAACCGGTATGTTGATATTTGGGTTGTATGTTGTAGTTGCTTTTGGGAAAGGGGCGTTTGGCAATAGGTGTTCTAGGCCGTTGTTGAGTAGTTTTAGATCTAAATTCATTTTTAGCAAGTCCTACTACTAATGTAATAGCGTGTTTTAGTTTAACAACATCCTTAAATTTCTTAGTTACCTTGACAAATTCACTACGGTCCGTTTTGCAAACCTGTTGTCCTACTGCAAATACCACGGAACCAATTTTTTCAACGGACGAAACCAAATTTTTGGGTCCGTCTGGTCCGTGCTGTACTGTTGCAGTTGTGACAGTTTGTTTGTCTTTTTCGGCCGTTTTGGTTTGACTACTTAGAATCGTTACTTCATTAAAACCTAATCAACTTGTATTTCCTGGTACTTTTTGAATTCTTAGTATTTCATCGGCACAAGAAATGTTCTTGTTAAATATTTTAAATTCAAAGTTATGTTCGATGAGAACTACTTGTGTGAGTTTTAGCTTTTCTATTTCAAGACTAAGCTCTTGACATGATTTACAACCATCGTCATTAGCCTTGCCTTTTTCTAATCGTTTTGCCTTTTCTTTTAGCTCATAAACTTCGTTTTCTAAAAATTCCTTTTTGGTCTTCAAAAACTTGCTTTTAGTTATGATTTTACACAATTGATTATATTGTTTTTGCAAAGTGTCTTCATCAATAGAAGAGTAAGATGAGTCGGAATGTACCTCGTTTGATTCATGTGCCATGAGATCGATCTCATCCTTACTTGATTCTTCGTCATCATCACTTTCACTCCAAGCACCGCTTACAAAAGCTCGTTGAGTTTTGCTTTTAGGTGGCTTGGGGCAATCTCCTATTAGATGACTTGTATCACCGCATCTAAAGCACTTCCTTTCACCTTTTCCCTTTTTGTCATCTCGGTCTTTCCAAAATGACTTCTTTTCATCTCGGGGTTGCCTTACGAACTTTCCTCTTCTTCTAAAAAACTTTTTGAAATCTCCTACGGCCATGACATACTCCTCGTCTTCACTATCCGAGCAAGATTCTTCATCATCACTAGATTCCGTTCTTGCCTTTAGAGTAACGGATTTGACTTTCTCTCTTTTTCCTTTGATGATCTCCGAATCATACAACATTGTTTTTGTCCTTGTACCAAACACCATCTTAAAACCTCAACTCACTTATCCAACTTCTTGTAAATCTTGGTCATCAGCCTACCAAGGCATTTGAACATCCCCTTGGTTTGGTTGAACTCCTCCGTTGGGTTCTGAATCTCTGGAAGTTAGGCGTAGTACTCATGAGGTTCAAGCCTCGACTTGGGGAGACCGTCTTCAGAGCTATTTGATAAGGATGAAGGAGTTAGAGGTTGTGGCCTTTTTCCCTTTGTCTTAGTCTTGGATACTATTTCATCACTCAAGGGCACAAATATGTGAGGGATGAGTGGATAGTCTAGTTTCAACCCTCTAGGACTTGGAGGAATGGGTGCATAAGCTCTAAAAAGACGGGTATGGAGCATCCCGTATGGAAGAGCAACGGAGCCTTGAGTAGGAATGTCTACCATTCTCCTAGCAATGTAGTATGCCAAGTTGAATGGTTGACGAGTAGACAAGCTATAGAGCATGTAACATAGCCAAGCATTGATGTGGTCTCGGTTTCCTATGGTACTAATGACATGGGCTCTAAGGAGTTCTTCCCACTTTTTGCCTATAAATAGTGAGCCATTTCTCTCTTGCAACTCATCCCTTTTACACATACTCTCTCTTAGTATTGTAAACTCTCTAACCGCAGATCCAAAGGATCTTTCTATGTAGTTTTGTGTTTGTGTGATTCTCTAGGTTCCTCTTAAAGGGGAGATCACCACATCTTGAAGTCGAGCAAGCTCAAGTCCATGAGTTGCCAAGCTTCGTCATCATCAAGATTACTGAAGTTATCTTGTTGATAGTTCTTTCCTCACCAAAAGTGTTGTGTTGAAGGCATTTGTGAAAGGTGCCAAAGCGAAGGCATTAGTGATAGGTGCCAAGGGAGTACATTCGATATGGTGCATCGATGTACAAGATAGATAGGTTGGGTTAAAGGATATTGATATCCTTATGATGTTGTAATAAGGAGTGTGTCTCCTTTGGGGTAGTCGTGTATTGGTGTAGTGTTGGGTAGTAGTTCCTCCTTTGTAATGGAACTCGGTATCTAGCCTTGTACCGGATAAAGTGTAGGCAACGTTGTGATAGGTTTGGTTCTACCTCGTGGAAAAACCCGGTGTCTAGCCTTGTACCAGATAAAGGGTAGGCGACGTTGTGAAGGCTTCTCCGCCACATTAAGGAGCTTGTATTGTGTAGTGCTTACGAACTCTTGAGTGGGGAACTCGGGGAGTGGAGTAGGGCAAGGAAGGTGTCCTGGTAGCCGAACCACTATAAATACTCGTGTTGTGGTTTTGTGTTTCTTACTCTTTATCTTTGCATTACTTATTTATTTGCATATCTATCATCATCCAACACACACATTAAATAGATTGACATAAGTTGATCTAAATATTTTAAAACAAAGTTTTAATCGATAAAACTATTCAATCCCCCTTCTAGTTTTCCACAATTGGTACCAGAGCTTCGTTACCAAGTTTTTTAAAGTAAATTGTACTTTGAAAACTTGATACGATCCGTGTATGTTTGAAAACTACAAAGAAGGGAATTTATAAAAACAAAAAGTCATGTCTTTAGAAATCATCATATTTTAAATGTTGGATAGTGATAGATCCTTCTAACATTTTCTTTTGAGAATTCTTCATACTAGGATTTGGGCATCTTAGAAGATCATGAAGAATCTCGCGTCTATGATTTTTTAAATCATAAAAAGAATATACATAGCAAAGGTATGTTCTTTTATAATTTACTTACAGATAAATAATTAATGTATGCTTCCTAGCTTTATTAGTAATATCATTTCTTATAACACGTAAAGAATCATAGACTTAATACGTATACTCCAATATCACTAAAGTTGTTATCTATATTGAACACATCATCAAGAATAGCATTCTTGGTTGATCTCTATAGACAAAACTACAAACTAGTCATTTTACCTCATAATGATATCTTGGCTATTCAAAAGCCTTAGTCATCATTTCTCACATAAGGTTGTTGGCATTACATCTATGTCAATAGTGTCGATGTGAAACTTCCCATATCATGATAAAATAGTATTTTGTCATGATTCTTAACTTCCCAAATTATGATTCATTCATAAAAAGGGAGCCTCGTAAAAAAGGACTAGTAAAACACGAAAACTCGTCAAAACCTCGAACCATAAACAAACCTTAAAGTTATAGAGCAAAAACACCAACATTAGTCAAGAATTAAAAATCCCGTATTAAAATTATCAAAGTTCACTTAAACTGTTAACTACTGATCTGCCGGATCCCTGCGATTGAACTAGCCGGATCCCTCATTCAAGGGATCCGGGAACGCGCACATCGAAGACGAATAAGTGCTAGATGATCACTGTGGAGTTTTACTTTCCACTTTACTCTCCCACTCACGAACATAAACCCTAAGTTACTGTTCATAGGATCTCATTCCTCATCATTTCAAAGGAAACAATCACTTGTTTAAGTATTATCTTCACTACATTGTTATTTCCATTCTTTAATTCCTAGTAGTACAATTTTCATCTTGATAACTTTGGTTCAAATGGGTTTATCACAATTTGGTATCACATTGTTTTCTAAGATAAACTAATAAAAGAATCAACATTGTTAATACAAATTAAAAACTCATTTTGAGTTCAATAAAGATGTATTGAGCAAAATTGTGATGAACCTAATTAGGATACTATTCACATAAATGACACCACATTGTGGTTTTGGTGTTTAGGATCAACCATGCCGAGCTAAAGGCAACAAGAGTATCAAGACACCACACACTACGTACTGACGTATTATAGAAACGAAGGTCTAAGTCCCGAGGACCGAAAGGCCTTCAAAATGTTGCAAAAGAGGTTGTTTCACGAGGGCCGTGTAGTCGAACCTTCATTTCTAAACATTACCGACATTCCCCAAGTCTTTGCGGGAATCAACTTCCAATGCCTTCTCACCATCAATGAACAAGTTTGTTCGGTATTTTTCCTAGAGTTCTACAAGAGCATAAGGATCATAAGAAATGAGGATGGAACCATTTCGATCGCTTTTGTTATCAATGAACACGAATATACCTTCACCCTTGAGGAGTTTTCTAGGATACTTCGTATCCTCTGCCGAGGGGTATGCTTGTGTTCAAATGAATGGTCATTAGCCCACCTCCACGACATGGTCGATGAGCATCCGGTATATTCCACACATCTCCCGAATCCAACTACGGTAAGAGATACCGTCTTCATCCAAAGAGCCTTCCTGTCTCGGGTCACTAGGAAATCGAAGGTCATCTATAGGGATCCCTTTCAAATGGAGCTTTCAGAGATGTTCCCGTTGTACAAGAAATGGGAACTAGTGTTAAGGGAGAATGTCCTTTGTTTGGTAGGAAATAAGGATCATCCCAACGCTTGCCTAATCTACATGATCTATTATCCGATGAGAAGACTACAAGGTTTATGGTTGAAGGCAAGAGACCTCATCCACCGACGGACTCATCCGAGGAAAGGGAGGGAGAAGGAAGCAACCAGATAGGGATGTTTAAGTGTCTTGCCAACTTTCTTATGGGGAAGAAGAAGAAGTAGGCTTGAGGGGTTGAAAGGTGAAGCTTGGAGTCGATGGAGTAGAAGATTGAGTGAAAGGGAAGGTAAGGTTGTGGACCTTAAAATTTGAACAATGTTCTGTAAAACATCTTAAACAATATTTCTGTAACTTAGGACTTAGCTTTAGTAGATGGCATGACGTTAACAATGACACCCTAACTTAGGCGACCCAAATGAGAATTTTACGACTACTTGATTGAAATCAAGAAGTCGGTCTTCCTCATATTTGCATACCTTTTAGTCACTCTTACATACCATGCTTGATATACCTTGCTTACATACATGATTGCTTGATGTAGAAATGATTAGGTTGGTTATTTACTAAGTGGTGCAAAATTTGCACATTTGATGTGAATCTACTGGTCAGCAGTAGCCGGATCCTTGAGCTATAACTAGTCGGATCCCTCATATGAGGGAACCGTGGGATCCGGGTAAACAGATATGGGAATTCTACACTTTCACATCAATCCAATCTTCCAGACCTTATTAGACTAGTTAAACGTGTTACTTTAGGATCACTTAAGTGTTCCTGAAACTCATTTGGTCTCACACTCACTCTTAACTAACTTTGGATGACATTCAAGGTGTTTTTGATTTATCACTTCACCAAAACTTCCGATCCAATGCTCACACATTGTTCCTCACATCTCAAAACACCTAGTTTGATATTTCTCTCAATTTTAGCAAATTGATTTTAGTCATTCGTATCTCAAAATAGGCCAAAAACTAGTTTTTTATTTCTTATGATTTTTAAGGAATTTTTCAAGTTTTATTTGATATATCATCTAATCTCTAGGATCATTTGGCTTCATTTTTCATCCTCAAAATATTAGTGTCATGCTTAAACACTTAGTTGCATACATAATGTTAGGTCACCATAAGTTAACACGAGTATGTAGATGATAGAAATGAGATGAAGATAGAAGGTTGAACACACAAATCACACGATACAAATGCGAGGTAACAAGGTATTTATAGGGGAAGGGAGCTAGAGCAACACATCTAGTCCCTTCCTTGGCCTTTTGGGCCTTTGCGTAGGCTTATGGGCTTTCTACATAAGCCTAACCTTAATTACTAACATAAAAGCCATAATAATGCAACCTATTACATATAAATGACTAACACTTGCTAATAACGTTTAGGAGCATTTCCAACAATCTCCCCCTAAGTGATAGTTATAATGTAATAGGAGTTGCTCGACGTCTTCTAGCATTCTTCTTTCTTGTGAGTAGAGATGCTTTAGGTTCCAACAATCTCCCCTTTAGATCGGGATCTTGTTTCTTTAAAAATTTTTAGCTTTGAGGTTGTTGTATTCTTTGTTCTTTGTTCTTTTGTGGATGTAGTGATAGTACGTTGTTGTCTGCCATTGGTCAGCTTCATTGTTCAGGTGTCTCCACATCTTTCTTCATCATGCTCATATGTCTTTTGACTTTGGATTTTAGGTGTGATGTAGTTCTCGAGTCTTTAAACTTTGTAGATTCTTTGGCTTTGATGAAGAATCATTATGACTTTTGAGTTGCCTTTAGAGAGTACTTCATATGTGTTGTTGTTGGTACGAGCATGTGGAGAATTAGCATGATCTTTTATCCCAGGAACTTTGGATCCCCAATCCTGCATGTAGACAGTTAGCAATAAAGTTCCCGACGCGAAGAGTTCGATATGTACAGCATATCCCACCCACGGTGCGCGGTCTTAGACGAATCTTAAAACCGTATGGTCATTGGCATGTCCTCTGTACTCAATATCGCTACTGTCGTTGTGAGTCGATGGAGCTTATCAAGTATCACTCCACCGATCGTAGGCCGCTTGAGACCACCGCGAACACTAAGCGTAACCCGTAAGGAGTTACGAAGTGACCCTGTCGTGGTTGTTTAATGTTGACCGGGCAGAGTTTCCATTCAATCACGAGGATCACAATTGTGAATCCCTCATAAATGTTCTCGGCATTGCTAGGATCCGGGTCTCTAGAATTTTCACTTGCATTCTTAGTTGTTGAACGACAAGTGATGAAAAGCCAAGTGTTCCTAAGAGATCTTTTGATGAATCTCGTGGCTCTAGACTCAATAGTGTGCTTTTGGTTTTTTCTAAGCGGACACTAGGGAGAGGGTCTCATTCTTCAATACCAACAATCTCTAAGAGAGAGCCGATAGATTATGTAGGCTTCCTAGTGAGAATGAAACAAGATCTATTAAGAGAACTTGAGTGGTTAAGAAGGTTTAGTGCATTGCGTCACTGGGTCCATGACGAATTTGTCTTCAATATCGGTGCCATCTTGTGACAACCAGTAGCATATGAATTGAGCCCGGTGTCTGCCCTAAGTTGAATAATTGGGAGGGCTATTTCTTTTCACCCTTTTCTTTACTTCTTCTTCTTCTTAATCTCTTCATACCAGGTCCTTAGGTAGATCCCTCCTGCCTCTCGCGATCATAGGATGTTTATCCCTAAACTTAGTCACCTTATAACTCCATGACTATCTTATGTTGCCATAAAACCATTTTCATGAAAATCTCTCAAAGTGTTTAAGAATGAAAACATGTTTGTAACACTTCGAGAGTTTTGTATTTTCAGAAATACTCCCCCTCCACATGTGCTTATGAGTTTTGACTGAAATCTACACAGTAAGGGTAGAGCGCACACTTTTGAATTAATCGACTCGAGATAGACAATTCCCCGCGAGACACGGTTACATCACTAACTAGGTCAGGTTGAAGTTGTAAACACTCTTTGGTGAGGAGGTTAGACCCATCAAGGTTCATGTCTACCAAGAGTTTCTCGGATGGTACATTCTACTAAGACTAGTCCTTTGCGAGACACGTTTACATCACTAGCGAACTAGTTTGAAACTATTACCCGTCCCGGACAAGTCTTTTCAATTTATGACATTTTAGAGCTCGTCAATTCAATGTTTAAGTCTATGCACACTTAGATTCATTCACAATCCAACATATTTATATCACACAATTTCTCTCCCCCTCAAAAATGGCATATTAATGTTATTTTTGATGAAATTTTGATATCGAATATGATCATTTTGAGTTTTCCTAGAAGATTTCCACAAAGAACGTTATTTGAACAAAGATATTTTGCAAATACCCCCCCTCAACAAGTGATATTAACTTTTGAGGTTTAGAAAACACGAGAGAGAGAGAGTACTTGTTCTTTTGAGTAAAGTTTTGAAAATGTTGAAAGTTTGATAAATTTTACTTAAAAGTAAGAAGCTTTCACTCCTTTTATAAGGATTGTGGCACTGAAGCGTACCGCAGGGTCATTTCATTACAAGATAGGGTTGTACACTGCTATTTATGTACAAACCATAATGAATAAATAAGTCAAATATCAAAATACAATCAAGAGTGTTCGAAAGAGTACCCAACGATTACACACGACATGGGACTTTATCTTCACGTTGAAACGTCAAGATAGAGAAACTTTGTCGCCCCTCCCACATAGCTCTCCAACCTTCTCATCTAATCCCTCGTGTTACAACCTTTCATCCAACCGTGATGAACCCGCTAACTTCCTTGCTCCTCTAAATTCCATCTCTTCTTCTTACCAATACCCTCTTGAATATCCTTTAACCGATAAGCTAACCCGCCTCGAAATCCATCCAACGCCGCCACAACTTGTGGATCTCGAATGCCATGAAACATGTATGATGATGTTCATCATGGGTAGACGATTCCAAACTTCAATTTATGCATGATGGTGTAATGAGCTTGTTGATTAAGGTTGGGGAAGTGTAGCAACGGTTTTGTAAGATTTATCTACCGGTTTGATTCGACCGCAAGTTGTAGATCTTCAACACGCTTTGAATGACTTTGCTACGAATGAAGATCCGTAGGGCGCGTGATGAACCGAAGTTGAATCTCATTTAAAACTATCGCATCCTTCCTTGTACCTTCGCGAGATACATGTCTTCGATGTCGTTGAGTGAAAATCTCGAGAAATCGGCCTCAGTGAAATCATATTCTTGTTCATCTTGTAGCTTGACCTTGATCTCGGACAAGACTGAATAACCCTACTTTGTCGCCAGTGTAACCTTCATTACAGCAACAATTTTCTTGTCACTCTTTACCTCCTTGTTTGATCTTTGTACTTGACAGCTTCTGTAGTACAATCTCCTCCTTGGTGGCCAATGATGAATGTCCTATTTAGCATCGATGTCATACTCCACTACCTTATCAATGTACAATTTGGTGGCGTGTTCTTCAATGGAAATATTATCGGAGAAAACTGCAGCTGGAATGTTGTAGGTAAGTGAGGTAGCATATTTCTTGCTGACGCTGCTGCCGTGTTGAATGAACTCTAGCTCGTTGTTGAAGAATAAACTATATGGAATCTTAGGTTGTTCGGGTCGGCCAATTGTGGGTAGAGGCTTTGTCCAATCAGTGTAGTAGGGAGTGTTATCCTTCCTTGTAACATAAATGTTTAATTCGGGATTCAGCCAGTCGATGTTGTTGGACATTGCACGGGCAATGTTGTCCAAATGATATTCGACCTCAACCGCGCTGCAGGATTTGTCTTTCAACAAGTTGAATATGTCATTCTTTATCCTACGTAGCTCCCGTTTCGTCATCTTTTTCACTTTGAATTCATCTTGGATAATCTTCACCGCCATTGTTCGACCGCTACCGTTCTTGACCTTCGCAATCTGGAGTAGCATCAACCAACTTTCTAAACCAATCACACTCCTGTCGCCTTCCAACCATGATGGCAATACGTAACTTTGTTTCTTCTTCTTGGTTCTGGAGGATGATTCCGGTTACGGTGATGGTTGAGGTGATGGTTGTTGTTGGGGCTCGGGAATGTCTTCATCCTCACCACCGGTATAGCTGAAGTGATCACCGGTTTTCTGTAGTGGTGGTGGAGAATCTGCATCCCGAGGTTTGTCGATGAAGGAGGTCGCGAGAAGCTTGTCTTGTGGGTATGGTGGTGGTCTTAGGAGGTGGTAGTGGCATGGATGATGACCCGCCAGCTTGTTTGACGCCATTCAAGTATTGATCCTTGTCATCATCATGTCTTGGTCGCTTGTCCGACCCAGAGCTTCCTTGCATGATGTCTTTAGTTGATGCAAGAAGTACCTCATACAGCTTTGATTCATCCGTGTGAAAGTAGGAGCTCGAGGAGACATATGTAGAACCAACTATGAAATCAAAGCCTTCAAGTGACAACTAGAGGTCGGATCGGTCGGTTTGCATAACCACCGTGCCAGTAATCATTTCCTTGACCATGTTTTGAGTGTTGGGTAGAATCATTCATGAACATTTCTTTGGTAACAAGCAGTAATCGATTTGAGGAGAAAGTGATGAGTGTAGTTCCGATCCGCTTATTCATTTCTCCTTGAAATGTCTGCTGAAAATGGCTTGATTCGCTTCTTTCTCCTCGAATTTTCCATCTCCCGAGAAAGCTCGATGACCATGTCAAAGATGTTCAATCTTTGTTCCCAAGACTTTTTTTTTCTAGATTGAAGCAATGCTTTCGATCTTTGGTGCGAGATGCCCAAGTATCTTCTTTCTTGATTGATTTAGATGATGATTTTGTTGTTGTTTCTTTGGATGGTGGTGGTGATGAGTGAGATGATGATTCGGCTTTGGAGGTGGGTATTTCAAGATTCGAGGATTATGGTCGTGGTTGTCTAGGATGTAGTCATCAATTTCTTCCATGCCTCTTTAGCCTTCTTAGCAAGTTCTTCTTCCTTTCTTTTCAGCCTTCCTCAAGATCTTTATCTGTGGTTCTCTCATCATGCTCTTGTTCATCACCTCCATAATCGAGCAACTCTTCGTCCTCTTGCTGATTTTCCTCTGTAAGTTCCTTAGTGGTGGTAACGGTTCCGTTACCGGGTTGATTAACTGGATCAAGAACGGTTGTAGCAAGAACACCACCGCTGGAACCTCCAGGTCCTTTAAGTTGTTGAAGGACAAACTCTTCAGCAGCTTTCTACATCCTTTGTTGCTTCAGAGTTTTCTAAAGTTGTTTCTCTGCAACATCATTAGGATCATACTCCCATTCAGAATCCTCTTCTTCTTCTTCTTCGATAGGTTTCTTCCCTTTTCCAGATGATGGACTAGCAAGTTTGTCCTCTGACTTCTTATCAGTATGTACTTCAGAGTAGATAGTCAGATCATCCGACTCAGTTTCAGAATCGTCATCTTGGGGAACTGGTTCTAGTTCTGCTTTAGGATGAACGATTTTGCCTGGGACTTTCCTCTTTTTTCTTGGATTTCTTTTCTTATACTTCGTTGTACTTCCAGTGCTTCCAGCACTCTTAGCCCTTTTAGTAACCACTGGAGTCGTCTTCTCATCCATGAACCCAAGTTTTCCCGCACGTACTAATTCCTTGTAACGTTTGTAGGATGGAAGATCCTTGATGTCATCAGTAATCAAGCAAGCAGGGAGTTCCGTACCTTGTTTTCGGGTTGATAAGTCTTTGAACCTAACAAAATTTAAGGTAGGTATATACAACATTGAGTGCATGTTTGGGTCATTCAGCCTCGCGGATGTCCCGCAGCCCCGAGAATGTTATATCAAGCAGCAGGTATCTGGATGAGGGGAATCTTGAACCGGGCTTCCCGTAGTGTTGCATTATGTCTCTCCCGCATGTTTTAGCACCATGGTTCATATGAATGAACATCCCCTAGAAGGTTTGAAGCATTTGACAAGCCGATGCTTGGCATTATGTAGATGGTCCTCCGTGGTTGTGGGATATTTTGAGACACCGGAGTGCTTAGAGATGATACCTGAAGCTTTGTCATATCCAATGTTAACAATGAAATCCAATACCTCCTCTTCACTTGAATCTATTATATTCGAGAGAACCAATGACCGAAGAAGAAGAATGACACAAAGATCCGCCATAGTGATTGTGACTTCCTTAGTGCCAAGGGTCAATTTCATCGCGATCTTGTCCATCAACTTTGTCCATAGTGTGCCGTAACCGATGGATGTAGATTTTGGGTACCGTGTTAGTGAGCAAGTGATGGAAAAGGGTGATTCTTGAGGATGTCAACAACAACTCTGCATGAGGATTCTGAGCATCTGAAGTTGTTGAAGGCGACACGTGTTCTTTCCAATGGTTTTTTTGTAGTCAGTAGGGAAGATATCAGCCATAGTGAGCTCATTTTGGGCATTGAGGTTCTCTTAATTGACAGCCATTTCGTGATCTGAAAGTTATTGAGACAAAAGAACCAACATATTGAAACACATTGTGTTAGTTTTATTTTGATTTTATTGTCCAATTACTTGTTTGAAGTTATCATTAATATGAATGTTACGAGTCCAAAGTCACTTTTAGTCCAATTGAATGAAGTCGATGTGATCAGTTATGTGAATCTGTTAATTTTGAAGTTTTAATGTCCAAATTTCACTTAAACACACAACATTTTAACATTTGAGAGCTTATTGGTAACTTTTGGTTTTGTTACAAGTTTGTCACAGAACATATCAAAACAAGGTGAATAGTTGGCTTAAGCGTAAACATGTGAATTTATGCGTAAAAAGGAGCTTTTGCTGTAAGCTAAGCGTAGCAAGCCCAAAGTGGAAATTCCTGCTTCGGGTCGAAGGCTTAATGGCTTACGCCGAAGCTTTTAGCAAAATGTTACACGAAGTTTTACTCAAGAGTAAAGCTTAGGCATAAACATCCACTTTACGCATATCCTTCCGTGATACGCGTAGTCCCAATCAGATTTTTAGAGTTACGCTGCAGAAGATTACTCTTATGCGTAACCTTGGCGCATAAAGGTTTTCCATATGTAAATCGTGAACACCTTTAGTTTGAATTTTACTTGTGAAACCCGAAACACATAAACATGAAAACTTGATTACTAAGCAACCCAAATACACGCACAAACAAATCATATAAGCCAAGAACAGTTAGGCGTAAGGTTCCTAAAAAAACCCTAAACCCTAGAATCCTACGAATAACATATTCAACCATGTAAATCAATCAAGAAGTGTTTCTTCACATTCCTAGATGTCTAAGGAGTATACTATAGCAAGTTTTAAAATAAAACACCCACAGAATCAAAAGATTCAAGGGTAACGAACCAAGAAACCATAAAACTTTAATTATCACATTGTGATGTTTCTGGGTGTAATTAAAGGTTGATTTCATGTAATTGAACATGATCTAACACTTCTTTAAGAATCTAATCGTACTAAAACACACAAACATGAAAAGCCCCAATTATGAACATAAACCCTAATTTATTCAAATCGTTAAATTGGAGTTTCTGGGTTAACATAAATGATTGAAATAGCTTCCTAACACGTTTAGAAAGGTTTTAACACAAACCATTTCATCATAAACACACTAAGGCGAAATCCCTAACCCACGAGACATGCAGACAACAAACTCAAAGAAGAATTAAGTTGGATTGAAATTTTTTTCAAAACCTATGTTTAAAAACATGATCAAAACCTTTTAGTACTTGTTTGGTTTAGGAATAAATGCAAGTAGTAAATGCATTGAATGAGGTTGGTGGGAGGTTTTGTTTCAAATTACTTTTCAATAGTGACAAGATTAGTCCCTCAACCTCAAAAAATTTCAAACCACCCATTAACTTCCATTTTGGTTAGACAAAACATGTTTTAGGAAAGAAACTTAACGATACTCCCCCTCGACTTTTGAAATGATGAAATTTTTATACATTTGAGTCCGGGGAGAGTATTTAACAAGATACATATCCTCCATTTAGAAGAAACAACGTATTTATTGTAACATGCAAGTACAAGGTTTTATGAAACTGAAAAATATTTACTTTCTCCCCCTCAACACTTGTTCGAGAAAAATTGATGAAATGTTCGATGGAACACTGTGTTGATGGAAGTTTTGTACTTGTAATGTTTGATTTTTAGATAGAAGAGTATATTTGGATTTTATCAGATTTTATATTTTTTGTATTTTGTTTTTGAAAAATATTTACAAAAGAGGTTTTGGTCTTTCACTTTTCAAGAATGTTTAAAAAGTCCAGCCTTTCCGAGTCAAAACCTCATACAAATACGATGAATCAAATCGAAATCTTGCTGAGGCAAGGCTTTAGTGAGAAGAATATCAATTGGTGTTTTGTACCTACAAAGTATAATTCAAAGGTACCCTTTTCCATATGCTCTTTTATGAAATGATATCGAAGATCGATGTGCTTTGACTTTGAGTGTTGAACGTGTTGCACGGATCGCAATAGCACTTCGTTGTCGCAGTTTGGAATTTTGTCAAATACGTTACCATAGTCTTTGAGTTGTGTTCTCATCCAAATGACTTGAGCACAACACGCAGACTTGCCTCACGATTCGCTCAGCTTGAGGACAAATGATGTACAATCTGCTTTCTTCGATTGCCATGACACCAATTTATCACCAAGGAATTGTAAACCTCCGTAGTTTTTCGTGAATCTAAGCATCCTCGGTGATCGTCAAAACGATTAGTTCAAAACCAAAATCCTTCTGGATACCAAATCCCCTGTTAATGGTTCCCTTTACGTATCGAGGATTCTTTTAGCCTCGCAGAGGTGTCTTTGATTTGGCCTTGACCGATAACGGAGCAAAGATATAGAGAAAATACAATGTGGGCCTACCGTTGTTAGATACATAAGAGACCCAATAATACTGTATTTGGAAGGGTCAACCAATTTTCCATGTGTAAATTAGCATCCGCTTTTTGGTGTGTGTCATTGGTTATAGGTATCACAAGTTTGCATTCCATGTTTATTCAATATTTCAAGAGCATATTTGGACTGACTTAAGAAAATACCACAGGGAGATTGATGAACTTGCAGTCCTAAGAAGAACGTAAGTTCACCCATTATTGACATTTCAAAATTTGTTTTCATTAGGTGTGAAAAATCGTTTGAGTACTTTTTGTGGGTAGAACCAAAAATGCCGCATCCACATAAATCAACAATTAAAATGTGTGCCCCATGATATTGAATAAACAGTGTTGGGTCGATCGATCCTTTGATAAAATGATTAGAAAGGAGAAAGGATGACAACTTATCATACCACGCCCGAGGGGCTTGTTTGAGACCGTAAAGATCCTTGTTCAGTTTGTAGACATGATTAGGAAACTCTGGATCAAAAAATCCTTCTCGGCCGACTAACATATATTGCTTCCTTCCACTTACCATTCAAAAGCAGTTTTGACATCCATCTGATAGACAGATATGTTTGTGTAAACCGTAAATGCCATAAAAATCCATACAGCCTGAAGTCTAGCTATACCGGCAATGATTCTTCAAGTCAATCCCTCTTCCCCGCCTATAACCGTGATGTGACTTGTTTTGGATAACCGTACCTTCAACATCTAACTTATTCTTCCAAATCCATTTGAGACCAATGACATAGACCCCTGTTGGTCTTTCAACCAATTCCCATACTTCTAAACGCTAAAATGGTTCAGCTCTTCTTGCATGGATTCAAATCTTGTCGTGAGTCATTTCATTTTTGATGTTTTGGGTTCCGCTTGACAAACGGTGAGTTCATAAATGCAATGTTCTCCTCGCCGCCTAAAGGCGTTGTCTAGTTACGATCGGGGGTTGGCTTGCCAATGATGTTAACAAGCGGATGGTATTTAGTCCATCGGTGTATGGAGGGTTGATGTTGCTATACATTATGCAGATTTCGTGGATTCATCGTAGAAGATTCAAAGAACATCCGATTTTGCGCTTTAGTAGCGAAAGGGTTGAAGAATGCATTACCCATAATCCGGGTGCGTACATTTTGATTAAGAAGATCATGAGTCGGATCAACATCATTAGAAGCGGTTTGTTTGGCTGTTGTTGGAGATTCAATCAGAGGTGCATCAACAAATGTAGTTGTCAGTATGTAATGGATTAGTATCGTGTTGAGCAAGGGAAACATTTGATACATCCGAGCACGTTGATCAAGATCATCACTAAACAATGGAGCAAACAACGCTTCCATCCAAGACGAAGTGAGTTGAAATGATTGATCACCGATGATTGGGGAAGTTGAGATCGTTATGTCCGGGTTCCAAGCCGCTTTTGCTTCATTTCGTGAGCTCATCAAATTAGCATGAATGGTTTCCATTTCCTTTGTACGACGCATTCCGTGATCCGTATCTCTTTGAGTTTTCAAAGTATCCAACTAATCCAATGTCACTTTTGCCTTGAGCTTTCCAAAGTCATTACGATCATTATTCGGGTAACAAAGAGCACCAAATACATGAAAGTGTTTGAGGTTCGGTTTTCTATTATGGATAAGCTCATAAGGTGTTTTGTTGTAGCGTTTAGTTATCATAGAACGTTCTCGGAGTGTAGCATGCACTTGACACGCTTCTATAATTAATCCGAAGTTTTGCATTTATCAACATCGCTCTTTGCATCTTCCACTAAAGTACGGTTTCGCTTTTTAAAAACTTGTTCTCGGTGTTCGTGGATGCCGATGCTCAATTCCCACTTTCTCATAGTATTCTCGAAGAGTTTGGTCTACAAATTTAGTTCCGCTTCCTCGACTTGTCTAACGGTTACGGAGCTTAACTTGAATTTTCGTGAGAAAGGTGATATTCATTTGTGGAGCTTGATCTTTACTTCGAAGAAAATAAACCCAAGTCCATCCGCGACTCATCAACGACATTGAATGTAATGCTGCCATTAATCGTCTCAGACACGATCGGGCCACACAAATCCATGTGAAGATGATATAGAACATGCTGAGAGCTATTTTCCACCTTTAAAGGAAAATGATCACGATTTCTTTTCCCTTGTTCACAAGCTGAGCATGATTTTTTGAATACCTAAACTTGGAAGGCCTTCAACCAGCTTTTGCGGCAAGATTAGTTATGGTTTGGAAGTTTAAATGTGAAAGTCTTCTGTGCCACAACCATGATTTTGTAGATGTTGCTTTAAGTAGAGACAGATGGGAGATGAAGCGATCATGTCTTGCATTGAGACTGTGTAAAGGCTTGAAGTGCGGTTTCCGTGACATAAGATCATTTCCTTGTAGATCACTTAATGAAGCAAGTTTTCTCCATGAAAGCAACTTCCAAATCACCATCACAAACCGGCCGACTAAGAAAATATTGTGTCTAAGAACTTCAACATAATAAACCCTGCTAATTTCGATGCTCCCATTGATGTAGTCTCTGTATCCCATGATAGCTTCAAAGTGATCATTCCCAACCGACAAAGGTTGAACTTTGAAACAAAGTTTGTAAGAGTTTGAGGTCACCGTCATGTGCCGTGAACATCCGCTATCAACAATCTAAAGGATGATTCAGACCGCATACAATACGCATTCACAATGTGGAATAGAAGTTGAGGTGGAACCCAAGAGTTATAGGTTCCGCTACAGCTTATAGTTGAAAACACATGTTTATGATTTTAGGAATCCATTTAAATCCGTGTGTATTTTGTAACCATCTCTGCCAAGTCCAACTAGTTTTTGCTTTGGTCTTAGTGAATGCACTAGGTGATATTCTCTTCCTAGGAGGTGAAGTAGGTTCTATGGGTACATCAATGATAACCTAAAACACTAGAAGGTGGTTTACCTAATAGTGACTTAGAAGCATTAGTGGGCCTAGAGGTAATTCGATTTCTATGTTTCCGCTTACGAGATAAGATAGATTTAGCAACACATTTATCATGACAACCTAAAACATGCTTTTTACAACCAATACAAGATGCTTCAAACAAAAATTCAAGTACTTAAAGATTCAACATTTGTTACATCACTTTGTCTATTACATTTCTCTAACGCAATGTCTAAAGTAGGTGCAACATGTGTTTTATTCAAAGTCCTAGTGTGTTCTTCTACTCGTGGGTCTTTATTGATCTTTCTTACGCCAACTTCCTATTCTTCCTATTTGTGCTCAAGTCGAAGTGCTAACGCTAGGATAAGAGGCAACTACTTTGTAGTGGAAGGAAGCACATTAGTATCTTGAGGTTTGTCATTAGGCATCCTAGTGTCAATTTTAAACATTCCAGGTGCAAGGACATTTGTGTTACTACATTTATCTTTCCTAACTTTCACCAACTCCTCTTTCAACTCTATGACACGCTTTCCTCATCCAAGTTGAGTTTTGGTTCAAAATTTTGGCAATTTAATTGAGTTTTTTTGCAAAGCAAGTTCTCTATCATTACAATCTTTTTGACACCATAGAAGATTAACTATACAATTGAAAGTTCGTATAACAAACGCCATTTTCAAATTTCAAAGATTCGATTTGAGTCACATTATCAACATCCTCAATAATATTAACAATATCAACAGATTTAATAGCAATAGTATCAGAAGCAGAAACAGCAGAATGATACAAAACAATTGATATGGTATCAGACAAATAACATCTTCCAAGAGTTGATCGACATGATTTCGAAAAATTTTGTTTTTCATTTTAGTTTTCAAAGACCATGGACATTGAAAGTTGTTTTCAAGTTCCCAATCTCCTTCAAGATCCCGCTCCCAATATTTTGCACACATACGAAGATTTTGAACATGTGGTAAAAGTTGTTTTTGATTAATATCTCTTTCTTTTCACGCATAAGGCGATTGAAAATTTTGAACTTTATTCCTAATTAAGTTCAATTTTGTGTTCCAAAAGATAGATGTCAGACATGAATGTATCAAAATATTTTAGAATTTGACATCTTTCGGGTGAAGGTGTGATTTTACTCAAAGAAAGTAAAGGACCATTTATTTGTACAACTTGTTGTACGGGACCAACATTAGAAGAAGACTCAGGAATTGGTGTGATAACCCAAGGTGTGTTTGTATTATTCTGTTGTTTAACAAAAGTTATAAGAGGGCCTTTTGAATAATCAAATGGTTTGTTATATTCAACATTTTCCATTTTCAATCGACTCTCTTGTTCTGCATCTAATTCCTCTCATCGATTATATTCAACAACACTTATAATGGAATCATCAATTCTATGTTCAAGCACTATAAACTTGAGGATTTGGTTTGAATGCTCTATGAAAAACGGTTTGTAATCGAAGAATTGGCCCATATCCATCCATTTGGCTTAAAAGTAAACTTTTGAATAGTTGTGATTGACTCACCATGTTTATAAACAACATTTCAAACTCTTTGATTTTGTTTTGTAAGTCGACAATTTCATCAAGATACGATCTATTAGTCTCCTTGTTTTTTATACTCGGAAAATTCTTTTTGACATGATAACAACTCGACTTGGCTTTTGAATTCCAAGTGAGAGTGTTAACTTGTTGTTGATGATCAAATTTTTGTTGTTCTATTTGAAAAGCAATGCATTCTTGGAAACAACTAGATCAATGATTCCGTATTTCTAAAGATTTTTGTTTTGGTTTGACTTTGCAAAGTTTACTCAAAACTATATTCACGCTTCTTTAGGTTCAAAATTGTTGAGTTGTAACTTATAACATTCATTGTCCTTAGTCAATAGTGCAACTTTTTCTAGAATTATTGATCTCATTGCACTTTTCCAATTTAGATTGGGTGGCCAGGTCATGAGCTCTGATCCGATTAGGCAGAGGCCCATTTTGTTCAACTTGAGTCTCAACATATTCATCATTTGGATCCTCAAATGTAATCACTCGGTAACTTGATTATCTATGGTAACCGAAGGTCATCTTGATCGCCAAATGTAACAACGGGGTCCATTTGATTTTCTTCGTGATAGAAGGCCTCATGTTGAACACTCTATGCCTCGCCGGATGCATGCACGAGATATCGATCATGTATAAGACATTTGTTAGGATCCGGTACTTGAGACAAGCCATAAGTGTCATAATCGGCCCGTAACTCTGTGGAGCTCTTGCATGTTTGCCATTAACATTACATCCGCGTTAGCTTGCAAGTCCTCCATGTCATCATCAGAATCGGCATTCGCCATGAAGCTCTATTCCTTGTTGGTAAGTGTTCCACCAGCTTCATCTTTGAGGGCAAGAGTAAAGCCTTCTTGTGATAAGTGCTCCCCTTGTTCTGCGGCATTGGGCAAGCATTCGCCAAATGACCCTTTTCATTGCAATTGTAGCATCGAAGACCATTGTTCCCAGTATGAACATTTCCCTGATCAACCATTTGAACCCGTTGTTGTGGAGCACCCATGTTATTCCTTCCATTAGCATTAAATACTTGACCATTACCCATCCGAACCTCGTTCAAACTCAACCTTCCATTGTTAACAACCTGCTTTGATTCCTTGTGTTAGATGAGGTACGGTTGTTGGATTTGTTAGCAAATTCTCGGCTCTAGAAATTAACAAAAATCCTTGATTCAATCGAAAAGCTTTTGCTTCTTCATTTGGTGTCTCACTATAGAGTTTTCAATCGGTGTTGTTGTTGGGGAGCTAGTTGAGTTTCTTGTGATTGTTGTGGGATCATATGGTGTAACTGGGCTAGTTGTGGTGGATTTGTAAAGACAAGTTAAGGCATTTGGAAATTGAGGATAACAAGCTTGAGAAACAGAGTAAGAGTTTGATTATCCCGTAAAGTTGTAGTAACTCCACGGAGAGCTCTATCTTTGTCTACTTCCTTTGATGGTGCTTCAGTAGTCGACAATGACCCGAGTGCGTGTAAATACTATCATTTTATCAAACTGAATCAAGAAAACGCTAAAATGCATCAAAATAATCGAAAATATTCTAAATTACTCTTATACATGCAAAATGTTTAAAAACAGTATGAAAATGAGCAAAGTTTGCATAATTGGCACCCCAAGTTTCTAATTGTCAAAAACAGTCCCTGAGCACATACTTC
>OU343224.1:71245601-71338905 GCA_910596185.1 Chrysanthemum makinoi | reverse complement strand
AATACCATCTTTTAGATTTTACTACCATTTTCTTCAAATATATATCTTTTATCACATATTGGCTAATACTAAGTAGATTAAATCCCTGATCTATCAATATGAGCAACATTTTAAATAGTTAAGGAGTTATGAGCGATCGTATCTTTGCCAATGATTTTATGCTTCGAGATTGCTAAAAAGTAACATTACCTCCTCACAATCATGGTATGTTGAAAAGAGACTTTTGTTACCCATTGCGTGTCTTTTTTCCATTCATTAGGTTCTAAGCCAACTTTCAAGCATACCTATGACACAAATAACTAAAGCGCTGGTCCCCAATATCTCATGAGTCCATTTGGGTTAAACATACCATTTACTTGGTTCATATATGGAAATGATGGGTAAGGGTTCCATGGCATGTAATTTGGAGTTTGATATGGTCTATGGTAGTTTTGATTCCAACCGGTATGTTGATATTTGGGTTGTATGTTGTAGTTGCTTTTGGGAAAGGGGCGCTGCAATAGGTGTTCTAGGCCGTTGTTGAGTAGTTTTATATCTAAATTCATTTTTAGCAAGTCCTACTACTAATGTAATAGCATGTTTTAGTTTAACAACATCCTTAAATTCTTAGTTACCTTGATAAATTCACTACGGTCCGTTTGCAAAACTCGTTGTCCTACCGCAAATACCACGGAACCAATTTTTTCAACGGACGAAACCAAATTTTTGGGTCCGTTCGTCCGTGATGTAATCAAGGCCAAGTGACAGTGTTTGTTTCTTTTTCGCCGCTTTGGTTTGACTACTTAGAATCGCACTTCATTAAAACCTAATCAACTTGTATTTCTCGGTACTTTTGAATTCTTAGTATTTCATCGGCACAAGAAATGTTCTTGTTAAATATTTTAAATTCAAAGTTATGTTCGATGAGAACTACTTGTGTGAGTTTTAGCTTTTCTATTTCAAGACTAAGCTCTTGACATGATTTACAACCATCGTCATTAGCCTTGCCTTTTCTAATCGCTTTGCCTTTTCTTTTAGCTCATAAACTTCGTTTTCTAAAAATTCCTTTTTGGTCTTCAAAAACTTGCTTTTAGTTATGATTTTACACAATTGATTATATTGTTTTTGCAAAGTGTCTTCATCAATAGAAGAGTAAGATGAGCGGAATGTACCTCGCTTGATTCATGTGCCATGAGATCGATCTCATCCTTACTTGATTCTTCGTCATCATTTTCACCAAGCACCGCTTACAAAATCTCGTTGAGTTTTGCTTTTAGGTGGCTTGGGGCAATCTCCTATTAGATGACTTGTATCACCGCATCTAAAGCACTTCCTTTCACCTTTTCCCTTTTTCATCTCTCGGCTTTCCGAAATGACTTCTTTTCATCTCGGGTCTTACGAACTTTCCTCTTCTTCTAAAAACTTTTGAAATCTCTTACGGCCATGGCATACTCCTCGCCTTCACTATCCGAAAGATTCTTCATCATCACTAGATTCCGCTCTTGCCTTTAGAGTAACGGATTTGACTTTCTCTTTTTCCTTGATGATCTCTCAATCATACAACATTGTTTTTGTCCTTGTACCAAACACCATCTTAAAACCTCAACTCACTTATCCAACTTCTTTTAAATCTTGGTCATCAGCCTACCAAGGCATTTGAACATCCCCTTGGTTTGGTTGAACTCCTCCCGTTGGGTTCTCAATCTCGGAAGTTAGGTAGTACTCATGAGGTTCAAGCCTCACTTGGGGAGACCGCCTTCGAGCTATTTGATGAGGATGAAGGAGTTAGAGGTTGTGGCCTTTTTCCCTTTGTCTTAGTCTTGGATACTATTTCATCACTCAAGGGCACAAATATGTGAGGGATGAGTGGATAGTCTAGTTTCAACCCTCTAGGACTTGGAGGAATGGGTGCATAAGCTCTAAAAAGACGGGTATGGAGCATCCCCATGGAAGAGCAACTGAGCTTGAGTAGGAATGTCTACCATTCTCCTCGCAATGTAGTATGCCAAGTTGAATGGTTTACGAGTAGACAAGCTATAGAGCATGTAACATAGCCAAGCATTGATGTGGTCTCGGTTTCCTATGGTACTAATGACATGGGCTCTAAGGAGTTCTTCCCACTTTTTGCCTATAAATAGTGAGCCATTTCTCTCTTTGCAACTCATCCCTTTACACATACTTTCTCCTATTATTGTAAACTTTCTAACCTCAGATCCAAAGGATCTTTCTATGTAGTTTTGTGTTTGTGTGATTCTCTAGGTTCCTCTTAAGGGCGAGATCACCACTTCTTGAAGTCGAGCAAGCTCAAGTCCATGAGTTGCCAAGCTTCGTCATCATCAAGATTACTGAAGTTATCTTGTTGATAGTTCTTTCCTCCCTACTTAAAAGTGTTGTGTTGAAGGCATTTGTGAAAGGTGCCAAAGGGTCGTGTCGAAGGCATTAGTGAAAGATGCCAAGGGAGTACATTCGATATGGTGCATCGATGTACAAGATAGATAGGTTGGGTTAAAGGATATTGATATCCTTATGATGTTGTAATAAGGAGTGTGTCTCCTTTGGGGTAGTCGGGTATTGGTGTAGTGGGTAGTAGTTCCTCCTTTGTAATGGAACCTCGGTATCTAGCCTTGTACCGATAAAGTGTAGGCAACGCTGTGATAGGTTTGGTTCTACCTCTGGAAAACCCGGTTCTAGCCTTGTACCGATAAAGGGTAGGTGACGTTGTAAGGCTTCTCCGCCACATTAAGGAGCTTGTATTGTGTAGTGCTTACTTAACTCTTGAAGGGAACTCTGGGAGTGGAGTAGGGCAAGGAAGGTGTCCTTGTAGCCGAACCACTATAAATACTCGTGTTGTGGTTTTGTGTTTCTTACTCTTTATCTTTGCATTACTTATTTATTTGCATATCTATCATCATCCAACACACACATTAAATAGATTGACATAAGTTGATCTAAATATTTTAAAACAAAGTTTTAATCGATAAAACTATTCAATCCCCCTTCTAGTTTTCCAGAATTGGTACCAGAGCTTCGTTACCAAGTTTTTTAAAGTAAATTGTACTTTGAAAACTTGATACGATCCGTGTATGTTTGAAAACTACAAAGAAGGGAATTTATAAAAACAAAAAGTCATGTCTTTAGAAATCATCATATTTTAAATGTTGGATAGTGATAGATCCTTCTAACATTTTCTTTTGAGAATTCTTCATACTAGGATTTGGGCATCTTAGAAGATCATGAATAATCTCCGCCTATGATTTTTAAATCATAGAATATACATAGCAAAGGTATGTTCTTTTATAATTTACTTATGATAAATAATTATGTATGCTTCCTAGCTTTATTAGTAATATCATTTCTTATAACACGTAAAGAATCATAGACTTAATACGTATACTCCAATATCACTAAAGTTGTTATCTATATTGAACACATCATCAAGAATAGCATTCTTGGTTGATCTCTATAGACAAAACTACAAACTAGTCATTTTACCTCATAATGATATCTTGGCTATTCAAAAGCCTTAGTCATCATTTCTCACATAAGGTTGTTGGCATTACATCTATGTCAATAGTGTCGATGTGAAACTTCCCATATCATGATAAAATAGTATTTTGTCATGATTCTTAACTTCCCAAATTATGATTCATTCATAAAAAGGGAGCCTCGTAAAAAAGGACTAGTAAAACACGAAAACTCACAAAACTCGAACCATAAACAAACCTTAAAGTTATAGAGCAAAAACACCAACATTAGTCAAGAATTAAAAATCCCGTATTAAAATTATCAAAGTTCACTTAAATCAGTGACCATCTGACCACGGATCCTCGCGATTGAACTAGCCTGATCCTCATTCAAGGGATCCGGAACCGGCATATCGTAAGACGTAATAAGTGCTAGATGATCACTGTGGAGTTTTACTTTCCACTTTACTCTCCCACTCACGAACATAAACCCTAAGTTACTGTTCATAGGATCTCATTCCTCATCATTTCAAAGGAAACAATCACTGTTTAAGTATTATCTTCACTACATTGTTATTTCCATTCTTTAATTCCTAGTAGTACAATTTTCATCTTGATAACTTTGGTTCAAATGGGTTTATCACAATTTGGTATCACATTGTTTTCTAAGATAAACTAATAAAAGAATCAACATTGTTAATACAAATTAAAAACTCATTTTGAGTTCAATAAAGATGTATTGAGCAAAATTGTGATGAACCTAATTAGGATACTATTCACATAAATGACACCACATTGTGGTTTTGGTGTTTAGGATCAACCATGCCGAGCTAAAGGCAACAAGAGTATCAAGACACCACACACTACGCATCGACGATATAGAAACTAAGGTCTAAGTCCCGAGGACCGAAGGCCTTCAAAATGTTGCAAAAGAGGTTGTTTCACGTGGCCGTAGTCGAACCTTCATTTCTAAACATTACCCATTCCCCAAGTCTTTATGGAATCAACTTCCAATGCCTTCTCACCATCAATGAACAAGTTTGTTCGGTATTTTTCCTAGAGTTCTACAAGAGCATAAGGATCATAAGAAATGAGGATGGAACCATTTCGATCGCTTTTGTTATCAATGAACACGAATATACCTTCACCCTTGAGGAGTTTTCTAGGATACTTCGTATCCTCTGCCGAGGGGTATGCTTGTGTTCAAATGAATGGTCATTAGCCCACCTCCACGACATGGTCGATGAGCATCCCGATATTCCACACATCTCCCTAATCCAACTACGTAAGAGATACCGCCTTCATCCAAAGAGCCTTCCCTGTTCTCGGTCACTAGGAAATCGAATGTCATCTATAGGGATCCCTTTCAAATGGAGCTTTCAGAGATGTTCCCGTTGTACAAGAAATGGGAACTAGTGTTAAGGGAGAATGTCCTTTGTTTGGTAGGAAATAAGGATCATCCCAACGCTTGCCTAATCTACATGATCTATTATCCGATGAGAAGACTACAAGGTTTATGGTTGAAGGCAAGAGACCTCATCCACCGACGGACTCATCCGAGGAAAGGGAGGGAGAAGGAAGCAACCAGATAGGGATGTTTAAGTGTCTTGCCAACTTTCTTACGGGAAGCAAGAAGTAGGCTTCGAGGGTTGAAAGGTTTGGAGCTCGATGGAGAAGATTGAGTGAAAGGGAAGGTAAGGTTGTGGACCTTAAAATTTGAACAATGTTCTGTAAAACATCTTAAACAATATTTCTGTAACTTAGGACTTAGCTTTAGTAGATGGCATGACGTTAACAATGACACCCTAACTTAGGCGACCCAAATGAGAATTTTACGACTACTTGATTGAAATCAAGAAGTCGGTCTTCCTCATATTTGCATACCTTTTAGTCACTCTTACATACCATGCTTGATATACCTTGCTTACATACATGATTGCTTGATGTAGAAATGATTAGGTTGGTTATTTACTAAGTGGTGCAAAATTTGCACATTTGATGTGAATCTACGGTCACAGTAGCCGGATCCTTGAGCTATAACTAGTCGGATCCCTCATATGAGGGAACCGTGGGATCCGGGTAAACAGATATGGGAATTCTACACTTTCACATCAATCCAATCTTCCAGACCTTTTCAGACTAGTTAAACGTGTTACTTTAGGATCACTTAAGTGTTCCTAAAACTCATTTGGTCTCACACTCACTCTTAACTAACTTGGATGACATTCAGGTGTTTTGATTTATCACTTCACCAAAACTTCCGCCCAATGCTCACACATTTTTCCTCACATCTCAAAACACCTAGTTTGATATTTCTCTCAATTTTAGCAAATTGATTTTAGTCATTCGTATCTCAAAATAGGCCAAAAACTAGTTTTTTATTTCTTATGATTTTTAAGGAATTTTTCAAATTTTATTTGATATATCATCTAATCTCTAGGATCATTTGGCTTCATTTTTCATCCTCAAAATATTAGTGTCATGCTTAAACACTTAGTTGCATACATATTGTTAGGTCACCATAAGTTAACACGAGTATGTAGATGATAGAAATGAGATGAAGATAGAAGGTTGAACACACAAATCACACGATACAAATGCGAGGTAACAAGGTATTTATAGGGGAAGGGAGCTAGGGCAACACATCTAGTCCCTTCCTTGGCCTTTTGGGCCTTTGCGTAGGCTTATGGGCTTTCTACATAAGCCTAACCTTAATTACTAACATAAAAGCCATAATAATGCAACCTATTACATATAAATGACTAACACTTGCTAATAACGCTAGGAGCATTTCCAACAATCTCCCTAAGTGATAGTTATAATGTAATAGGAGTTGCTCGACGCCTTCTAGCATTCTTCTTCTTGTGAGTAGAAATGTTTTAGGTTCCAACAATCTCCCCTTTAGATCGGGATCTTGCTTTTAAAATTTTTAGCTTTGACGTTGTTGTATCTCTTTGTTCTTTGTTCTTTGTGGATGTAGTGATAGTACTGTTGTTCTGCCATTGGTCAGCTTCATTGTTCAGGTGTCTCCACATCTTTCTCCATCATGCTCATACGTCTTTTGACTTTGGATTTTAGGTGTGATGTAGTTCTCGAGTCTTTAAACTTTGTAGATTCTTTGGCTTTGATGAAGAATCATTATGACTTTTGAGTTGCCTTTAGAGAGTAATTTCATGTGTTGTTGTTGGTACGAGCATGTGGAGAATTAGCATGATATTTTATCCCGTGAACTTTGATCCCCAACTGCATGTAGACAGAAGCAATAAAGTTCCCGACGAAGAGTTCGATATTTTGTACGTGCATATCCCAATTCGCCGGTGCGGTCTTAGACGATCTTAAAACCGTATGGTCATTGGCATGTCCCTGCATATCGTTACTCGCGTTGTGAGTCGATGGAGCTATGAAGTATCACTCCAACGACTGTAGGCCGTTTGAGACCACCGCGAACACTAAGCGTAACCCAGAAGGAGTTACAGAAGTGACCTGCTGTCAGGGTTGTTTAATGTTGACCCTGGCAGGAGTTTCCATTCAATCACTGAGGATCACAATTGTGAATCCCCTCATAAATGTTCTCGGCAGATTGCTAGGATCTGCGAAGGTCTCTAGAATTTTCACTTGCATTCTTAGTTGTTGAACGACAAGTGATGAAAAGCCAAGTGTTCCTAAGAGATCTTTTGATGAATCTCGTGGCTCTAGACTCAATAGTGTGCTTTTGGTTTTTTCTAAGCGGACACTAGGGAGAGGGTCTCATTCTTCAATACCAACAATCTCTAAGAGAGAGCCGATAGATTATGTAGGCTTCCTAGTGAGAATGAAACAAGATCTATTAAGAGAACTTGAGTGGTTAAGAAGGTTTAGTGCATTGCGTCACTAGGTCCATGACGAATTTGTCTTCAATATCGGTGCCATCTTGTGACAACCAGTAGCATATGAATTGAACCCGGTGTCTGCCCTAAGTTGAATAATTGGGAGGGCTATTTCTTTTCACCATTTCTTTATTTCTTTTCTTTTAATTCTTCAACTCCTTCTTTCTTCGATTCTTATCTTTTGTCAATCATACCTAAGGACTTCTAAGTACTAACTATTGGTGGTGTCCTTGGGTAGATCCCTCCGGCTCTGGCGGATCATAGGATGTTTATCCCTAAACTTAGTCACCTTATAACTCCATGACTATCTTATGTTGCCATAAAACCATTTTCATGAAAATCTCTCAAAGTGTTTAAGAATGAAAACATGTTTGTAACACTTTCGAGTTTTGTATTTTCAGAAAATACTCCCCCTCCACATGTGCTTATGAGTTTTGACTGAAATCTACACAGTAAGGGTAGAGCGCACACTTTTGAATTAATCGACTCGAGATAGACAATTCCCCGCGAGACACGGTTACATCACTAACTAGGTCAGGTTGAAGTAAACACTTTGGTGAGGAGGTTAGACCCATCAAGGTTCATGTCTACCAAGAGTTTCTCAGATGGTACATTCTACTAAGACTAGTCCTTTGCGAGACACGTTTACATCACTAGCGAACTAGTTTGAAACTATTACCCGTCCCGGACAAGTCTTTTCGATTTATGACATTTTAGAGCTCGTCAATTCAATGTTTAAGTCTATGCACACTTAGATTCATTCACAATCCAACATATTTATATCACACAATTTCTCTCCCCCTCAAAAATGGCATATTAATGTTATTTTTGATGAAATTTTGATATCGAATATGATCATTTCGAGTTTTCCTAGAAGATTTCCACAAAGAACGTTATTTGAACAAAGACATTTTGCAAATACCCCCCCTCAACAAGTGATATTAACTTTTGAGGTTTAGAAAACACGAGAGAGAGAGTACTTGTTCTTTTGAGTAAAGTTTTGAAAATGTTGAAAGTTTGATAAATTTTACTTAAAAGTAAGAAGCTTTCACTCCTTTTATAAGGATTGTGGCACTGAAGCGTACCGCAGGGTCATTTCATTACAAGATAGGGTTGTACACTGCTATTTATGTACAAACCATAATGAATAAATAAGTCAAATATCAAAATACAATCAAGAGTGTTCGAAAGAGTACCCAACGATTACACACGACATGGGACTTTATCTTCACGTTGAAACGTCAAGATAGAGAAACTTTGTCGTCCTCCCACATAGCTCTCCAACCTTCTCATCTAATCCCTGTGTTACAACCTTTCATCCAACCGTGTGATGAACCTGCGAACTTCCTTGCGTTCCTCTAAATTCCATCTCTTCTTCTTACCAATACCCTCTTGAATATCCTTTAACCGATAAGCTAACCCGTCTCGAACCATCTTCAACGTCGCGTCACAGAACTTGTGGATCTCGTCGAATGCCATGAAACATGTATGATGATGTTCACTGCGGTAGACGATTCCAAACTTCAATTTATGCATGATGGTGTAATGAGCTTGTTGATTAAGGTTGGGGAAGTGTAGCAACGGTTTTGTAAGATTTATCTACTTCCGGTTTGATTCAACCGCAAGTTGTAGATCTTCAACACGTTCTTGAATGACTTTGCTACGAATGAAGATCCGTAGGGCAGTGATGAACTGAAGTTGAATCTCTGTCGAAAACTGTCGCATCCTTCCTTGTACCTTCGCGAGATACATGTCTTCGATGTCGTTGAGTGACAATCTCGAGAAATCGGCCTCAGTGAAATCATATTCTTGTTCATCTTGTAGCTTGACCTTGATCTCGGACAAGACTGAATAACCCTACTTTGTCGCCAGTGTAACCTTCATTACAAAGAACAATTTTCTTGTCACTCTTTACCTCCTTGTTTGATCTTTGTACTTGATGCTTCATAGTACATCTCCTCCTTGGTGGCCAATGATGAATGTCCTATTTAGCATCGATGTCATACTCCACTACCTTATCAATGTACAATTTGGTGGCGTGTTCTTCAATGGAAATATTATCGGAGAAAACTGCAGCTGGAATGTTGTAGGTAAGTGAGGTAGCATATTTTTTGCTGACGCTGCTGCCGTGTTGAATGAACTCTAGCTCGTTGTTGAAGAATAAACGATATGGAATCTTAGGTTGTTCGGGTCGGCCAATTGTGGGTAGAGGCTTTGTCCAATCAGTGTAGTAGGGAGTGTTATCCTTCCTTGTAACATAAATGTTTGATCGGGATTCACCAATCGATGTTGTTGGACATTGCACGGCAATGTTGTCCAAATGATATTCGACCTCAACCGCTACCGTAGATCCTGCTCTTCAACAAGTTGAATGTGTCATTCTTTATCCTACGTAGCTCGCTTTCGTCATCTTTTTCACTTTGAATTCATCTTGGATAATCTTCACCTGCTCCATTGTTCGACCGCTACCTTCTTTGACCTTCAACTGGCTGTAGCATCAACCAACTTTCTAAACCAATCACACTCCTCGGTGTCGTCTTCGTCCAACCATGAGACGACAGAACTTTGTTTCTTCTTCTTGGTTCTGGAGGATGATTTCGGTTACGGTGATGGTTGAGGTGATGGTTGTTGTTGGGGCTCGGGAATGTCTTCATCCTCACCACCGTATAGCCATGATCACCGGTTTTCTGTAGTGGTGGTGGAGAATCTGCATCCCGAGGTTTGTCAGATGAAGGAGGTCGTTGAGAAGCTTGTCTTGTGGGTATGGTGGTGGTCTTAGGAGGTGGTAGTGGCATGGATGATGACCCGCCAGTTTGCTTTTGACGTTTAGCATTCAAGTATTGATCCTTGTCATCATCATGTCTTGGTCGCTTGTCCTGACCAGCAGCTTCCTTGCATGATGTCTTTAGTTGATGTGCAAGAAGTACCTCATACAGCTTCGATTCATCTGGTGTGAAAGTAGGAGCTCGAGGAGACATATGTAGAACCAACTATGAAATCAAATCAGCTTCAGTGACAACTAGAGGCTGGACTGGTCGGGTTTGCATAACCACCGGTGTTGCAGTAATCATTTCCTTGACCAGTGTTTTGAGTGTTGGGTAGAACTGATTCATGAACATTTCTTTGGTAACAGCAGGTACTGATTTGAGGAGAAAGTGATGAGTGTAGTTCCTGATCTGCTTATTCATTTCTCCTTGAAAATGTCTGTTGAAAAATGGCTTGATCTGCTCTCTTTCTCCCTCGAAATTTTCCATCTCCTGAGAAAGCTCGATGACCATGTCAGCCAGCATGTTCAATCTTTGTTCCTGAAGACTTTTTTTGCATTTTCTAGATTGAAGCAATGCTTTCTGGATCTTGGCTTTGGTGCGAGATGCCCAAGTATCGGCCTTTTTCTTGATTGATTTTGAGGATGATTTTGTTGTTGTTTCTTTGGATGGTGGTGGTGATGAGTGAGATGATGATTCGGCTTTGGAGGTGGGTATTTCTGAAGATTACTGAGGATTATGGTCAGGGTTGTCTAGGATGTAGTCATCAATTTCCCTTCGAATGCGTTCCTCTTTAGCCTTCTTAGCAAGTTCTTCTTCCGCCCTTTCTTTTTCAGCTTCCTCAAGATCTTTATCTGTGGTTCTCTCATCATGCTCTTGTTCGTCACCTCCATAATCGAGCAACTCTTCGTCCTCTTGCTGATTTTCCTCTGTAAGTTCCTTAGTGGTGGTAACGGTTCCGTTACCGGGTTGATTAACTGGATCAAGAACGGTTGTAGCAAGAACACCACCGCTGGAACCTCCAGGTCCTTTAAGTTGTTGAAGGACAAACTCTTCAGCAACTTTCTACATCCTTTGTTGCTTCAGATTTTTCTAAAGTTGTTTCTCTGCAGCATCATTAGGATCATACTCCCATTCAGAATCCTCTTCTTCTTCTTCTTCGATAGGTTTCTTCCTTTTCCAGATGATGAGCGTTTGTTCTCCTGACTTTATCAAGATGTACTTCAGAGTAGATAGTCGATCATCCGACTCATTCAGATCGCCATCTTGGGGAACTGGTTCTAGTTCCGCTTAGGATGAACGATTTGCCTCGACTTTCCTCTTTTTCTTGGATTTCTTTTTATACTTGTTGTACTTCCAGTGCTTCCAAAGACTCTTAGCCCTTTTAGTAACCACTGGAGTCGTCTTCTCATCCATGAACCCAAGTTTTCCCGCACGTACTAATTCCTTGTAACGTTTGTAGGATGGAAGATCCTTGATGTCATCAGTAATCAAGCAAGCAGGGAGTTCCGCACCTTGTTTTCGGGTTGATAAGTCTTTGAACCTAACAAAATTTAAGATAGGTACATACAACATTGAGTGCATGTTTGGGTCATTCAGTCTCAGTGGGATGTCCTTGTGCTTCCCGAGAATGTTATGTATCAGCAGTTTGGTGTATCTGATGAGGGGAATCTTGGAACTGGGCTTCCTGTAGTGTTGCATTATGTCTTCCCAGATTAAGCTAGCATAATCAATGTGGTTCATATGAACCATCCCCCAGAAGGTTTGAAGATGCATAAGCTTCGGATGTTCATGACCACTATCTCTGCCTGAGACTGCTTTGGCGATCATTATGTAGATGGTCCTCCAGGGTTGTGGGATATTTTTGAGATCGACACTGGAGTGCTTAGAGATGATACCTGAAGCTTTGTCATATCCAATGTTAACAATGAAATCCAATACCTCCTCTTCACGTGGAATCGACACGTATTCAGTAGAACGAATGACCGGAAGAAGAAGAATGACACAAAGATCCGCCATAGTGATTGTGACTTCCTTAGTGCCAAGGGTCAATTTCACTGCATCTTGTCCATCAACATTGTCCATAGTGTGCCAGAACTGATGGATGTAGATTTTGGGTACTGTGGCAGAGTTAGTGAGCATGAGATGGAAAGGGTGATTCTTGAGGATGTCAACAACAACTCTGCATGAGGATTCTGAGCATCTGAAGTTGTTGAAGGCGACACGTGTTCTTTCCAATGGTTTTTTTGTAGTCAGTAGGGAAGATATCAGCCATAGTGAGCTCATTTTGGGCATTGAGGTTCTCTAATGATTACCATTTCGTGATTCTGAAGTTATTGAGACAAAAGAACCAACATATTGAAACACATTGTGTTAGTTTTATTTTGATTTTATTGTCCAATTACTTGTTTGAAGTTATCATTAATATGAATGTTACGAGTCCAAAGTCACTTTTAGTCCAATTGAATGAAGTCGATGTGATCAGTTATGTGAATCTGTTAATTTTGAAGTTTTAATGTCCAAATTTCACTTAAACACACAACATTTTAACATTTGAGAGCTTATTGGTAACTTTTGGTTTTGTTACAAGTTTTTCTACGCGTAACATATCAAAACAAGGTGAATAGTTTGCATAAGCGTAAACATGTGAATTTATGCGTAAAAAGGAGCTTTTGGCGTAGGTGTAAGCTTAAGCGTAAGGGCAAGCCTTAGGCGTAAGAAATTCTTACGCGTAAAGCTGGTCGAAAGGCTTAATGGCTTACGCGTAAGCTTTAGCAAAATGTTACACGTAAGTTTTACTCGTAAGAGTAAAGCTTAGGCATAAACATCCAACTTTACGCATATCCTTCCAGGATACGCGTAGTCCCACTGTAGATCCTTTATGCGTAAGAGTTACGCGTAAGATTACTCTTATGCGTAACCTTTGCGCATAAAGGTTTTCCATATGCGTAAATCGTGAACACCTTTAGTTTGAATTTTACTTGTAAGAAACCTGAAACACATAAACATGAAAACTTGATTACTAAGCAATCCTAATACTCTCAGATACACAAAAAAGGCACAAAGTCAAATCATATAAGCCAAGAACAGTTAGGCGTAAGGTTCCTAAAAAAAACCTAAACCCTAGAACCCTACGAATAACATATTCAACCATGTAAATCAATCAAGAAGTGTTTCTTCACATTCCTAGATGTCTAAGGAGTATACTATAGCAAGTTTTAAAATAAAACACCCACAGAATCAAAAGATTCAAGGGTAACGAACCAAGAAACCATAAAACTTTAATTATCACATTGTGATGTTTCTGGGTGTAATTAAAGGTTGATTTCATGTAATTGAACATGATCTAACACTTCTTTAAGAATCTAATCGTACTAAAACACACAAACATGAAAAGCCCCAATTATGAACATAAACCCTAATTTATTCAAATCGTTAAATTGGAGTTTCTGGGTTAACATAAATGATTGAAATAGCTTCCTAACACGTTTAGAAAGGTTTTAACACAAACCATTTCATCATAAACACACTAAGGCGAAATCCCTAACCTTACGCATACGTGTAGACATTCAAACTCAAAAAAATGGAAGAATTAACCGTTGGATTGAAATTTTTTTCAAAACCTATGTTTAAAAACATGATCAAAACCTTTTAGTACTTGTTTGGTTTAGGAATAAATGCAAGTAGTAAATGCATTGAATGAGGTTGGTGGGAGGTTTTGTTTCAAATTACTTTTCAAAAGTGACAAGATTAGTCCCTCAACCTCAAAAAATTTCAACCAACACCCATTAACTTCCATTTTGGTTAGACAAAACATGTTTTAGGAAAGAAACTTAACGATACTCCCCCTCGACTTTTGAAATGATGAAATTTTTATACATTTGAGTCCGGGGAGAGTATTTAACAAGATACATATCCTCCATTTAGAAGAAACAACGTATTTATGGTAACATGCAAGTACAAGGTTTTATGAAACTGAAAAATATTTACTTTCTCCCCCTCAACACTTGTTCGAGAAAAATTGATGAAATGTTCGATGGAACACTGTGTTGATGGAAGTTTTGTACTTGTAATGTTTGATTTTTAGATAGAAGAGTATATTTGGATTTTATCAGATTTTATATTTTTTGTATTTTGTTTTTGAAAAATATTTACAAAAGAGGTTTTGGTCTTTCACTTTTCAAGAATGTTTTAAAAGTTTGTCCAGTTCTTCTGGAGTCAAAAACCTCATACAAATACGATGAATCAAATCAGTAAATCTTGCAGGAGGCAAGGCTTTAGTGAGAAGATCCGCCAATTGGTGTTTTGTACCTACAAAGTATAATTCAAAGGTACCCTTTTCCATATGCTCTTTTATGAAATGATATCGAAGATCGATGTGCTTTGACTTTGAGTGTTGAACGGTGTTGCACGAGATCGCAATAGCACTTCTGTTGTCGCAGTACACTGGAATTTTGTCAAATACATAACCATAGTCTTTGAGTTGTGTTCTCATCCAAATGACTTGAGCACAACACGCAGACTTGCCTACGTCCGCTTCATTGAGGATGATGTACAATCCTGCTTCTTCGATTGCCATGACACCAATTTATCACCAAGGAATTGTAAACCTCCAGAAGTATTTTTCCGTGAATCTAAGCATCCCGCGATCAGCCTCAAAACGATTAGTTCAAAACCAAAATCCTTCGGATACCAAATCCCCAAGTTAATGGTTCCCTTTACGTATCAGAGGATTCTTTTAGCCTCAGAGAGGTGTCTTTGATTTGGCCTTGACTGATAACGGGAGCAAAGATATAGAGAAAATACAATGTTGGGTCTACTGGTTGTTAGATACATAAGAGACCCAATAATACTTCGGTATTTGGAAGGGTCAACCAATTTTCCATGTAAATTAGCATCCAGTTTTTTGGTGTGTGTCATTGGTGCTGCATAGGTATCACAACTTTGCATTCCATGTTTATTCAATATTTCAAGAGCATATTTGGACTGACTTAAGAAAATACCACAGGGTGATTGATGAACTTGCAGTCCTAAGAAGAACGTAAGTTCACCCATTATTGACATTTCAAAATTTGTTTTCATTAGGTGTGAAAAATCGTTTGAGTACTTTTTGTGGGTAGAACCAAAAATGCTGTCATCCACATAAATCTGAACAATTAAAATGTGTGCCCCATGATATTGAATAAACAGTGTTGGGTCGATCGATCCTTTGATAAAATGATTAGAAAGGAGAAAGGATGACAACTTATCATACCACGCCCGAGGGGCTTGTTTGAGACCGTAAAGATCCTTGTTCAGTTTGTAGACATGATTAGGAAACTCTGGATCAAAAAATCCTTCTGGCTGACTAACATATATTGTTTCCTTCAGTTTACCATTCATAAAAAGCAGTTTTGACATCCATCTGATAGACAGATATGTTTGTGTAAACCGTAAATGCCATAAAAATCCATACAGCCTGAAGTCTAGCTACCGGTGCGAATGATTCTTCGAAGTCAATCCCCTCTTCCTGTCTATAACCCTTAGCCACCAGATGTGACTTGTTTTGGATAACCGTACCTTCAACATCTAACTTATTCTTCCAAATCCATTTGAGACCAATGACATAGACCCCTGTTGGTCTTTCAACCAATTCCCATACTTCTAAACGTTTAAAATGGTTCAGCTCTTCTTGCATGGATTCAATCTAGTTGTCGTGAGTCATTTCATTTTTGATGTTTTTGGGTTCAGTTTGACAAACGGTGAGTTCATAAATGCAATGTTCTCCGTCAGTCTAAAGGCGTTGTCTAGTTACGACTGGTTGGTTCGGGTTGCCAATGATGTTAACAAGCGGATGGTATTTAGTCCATCGGTGTATGGAGGGTTGATGTTGCTATACATTATGCAGATTTGGTGGATTCAGATCGCTGGTAGAAGATTCAGCAACATCTGATTTTGCAGTTTTAGTAGCGAAAGGGTTGAAGAATGCATTGCCATCATAATCCGCTGGTGCAGGTACATTTTGATTAAGAAGATCATGAGCTGGATCAACATCATTAGAAGCGGTTTGTTTGGCTGTTGTTGGAGATTCAATCAGAGGTGCATCAACAACAGTAGTTATTGTTTCAGGTGTATCAGGTAATGGATTAGTATCAGGTTGAGCAGTGGAAACATTTGATACATCTGGAGCACGTTGATCAAGATCATCACTAAACAATGGAGCAAACAACGTTTCCATCTGAAGACGAGTGAGTTGAAATGATTGATCACCGATGATTGGGGGAAGTTAAGACGGTTATGTCCGGGTTCCAAGCTGTTTTGCTCAGAAGCCATTTCTGTGAGCTCATCAAATTAGCATGAATGGTTTCCATAATTTCCTTTGTACGACGATTCCAGATCCGGTATCTCTTTGAGTTTTCAAAGTATCCAACGAATACTCCAATGTCAGCTTTTGCCTTGAGCTTTCCAAAGTCATTACGATCATTATTCGGGTAACAAAGAGCACCAAATACATGAAAGTGTTTGAGGTTCGGTTTTCTATTATGGATAAGCTCATAAGGTGTTTTGTTGTAGCGTTTAGTTATCATAGAACGGTTCTGAGTGTAGCATGCAGTTGACACGGCTTCTGCCCATAATTAATCTGGAAGTTTTGCATTTATCAACATCGTTCTTGCATCTTCCACTAAAGTACGGTTTCGTCTTTCGAAAAATCCATTTTGTTCTGGTGTTCGTGCAATGGATGCCGGATGCTCAATTCCCACTTTCTCATAGTATTCTCGAAGAGTTTGGTTCACAAATTTAGTTCCTCTGTCTGTTCTGACTTGTCTAACCGTGTTACGGAGCTTAACTTGAATTTTCGTGAGAAAGGTGATATTCATTTGTGGAGCTTGATCTTTACTTCGAAGAAAATAAACCCAAGTCCATCTGGCGTACTCATCAACGATTACGAGAATGTAGCGTTTGCCATTAATCGTCTGCACACGCATCGGGCCACACAAATCCATGTGAAGATGATATAGAACATGCTGAGAGCTATTTTCCACCTTTAAAGGAAAATGATCACGATTTCTTTTCCCTTGTTCACAAGCTGAGCATAAGTGATTCTTTGAATACCTAAACTTTGGAAGGCCTTCAACCAGTTTTTGTCGTGCAAGATTAGTTATGGTTTGAAAGTTTAAATGTGAAAGTCTTCTGTGCCACAACCATGATTTTGTAGATGTTGCTTTAGAAAGTAGACAGATGGGAGATGAAGCGATCATGTCTTGCATTGAAATAGTGTAAAGGCTTGAAGTGCGGTTTCCAGACATAAGATCGTTTCCTTGTAGATCACGAATGAAGCAAGTTTTCTCCATGAAAGCAACTTCCAAATCACCATCACAAAACTGGCCGACTAAGAAAATATTGTGTCTAAGAACTTCAACATAATAAACCCTGCTAATTTCGATGCTCCCATTGATGTAGTCTCTGTATCCCATGATAGCTTCAAAGTGATCATTCCCTAACCTGACAGTGCCAGTGAACTTTGAAACAAAGTTTGTAAGAAGTTTGAGGTTGTCTGTCATGTGCCAGGAACATCCGCTATCAACAATCTAAAGGATGATTCAGACACCTGCATTACACACAGACGACACAGGTGGAATAGAAGTTGAGGTGGAACCCGAAGAGTTATAGGGTTCCGTTACAGTTATAGTTGAAAAACACATGTTTATGATTTTAGGAATCCATTTAAATCCAGGTGTATTTTGCAACCATCTCTGCCAAGTCCAACTAGTTTTTGCTTTGGTCTTAGTGAATGCACTAGGTGATATTCTCTTCCTAGGAGGTGAAGTGGGTTCTATGGGTACATCAATGATAACTGCAGAAACACTAGAAGGTGGTTTACCTAATAGTGACTTAGAAGCATTAGTGGGCCTAGAGGTAATTCGATTTCTATGTTTCCGCTTACGAGATAAGATAGATTTAGCAACACATTTATCATGACAACTTAAAACATGATGACAACCAATACAAGATGCTTCAAACAAAACATTCAAAGTACTTAAAGATTCAACATTTGTTACATCACTTTGTCTATTACATTTCTCTAACGCAATGTCTAAAGTAGGTGCAACATGTGTTTTATTCAAAGTCCTAGTGTGTTCTTCTACTTCAGGGGTCTTTACTGATCTTTTCTTACGTTGCAACTTCCTATTCTTCCTATTTGTGCTCTGAAGCTGTGAAGTGCTAACGCTAGGATAAGAGGCAACTACTCTTGTAGAAGTGGAAGGAAGCACATTAGTATCTTGTGGTTTGTCATTAGGCATCCTAGTGTCAATTTTAAACATTCCAGGTGCAAGGACATTTGTGTTACTACATTTATCTTTCCTAACTTTCACCAACTCCTCTTTCAACTCTATGACACGTTTTCCTCATCCAGTCGTTTGAGTTTTGGTTCAAAATTTTAGGCACTCGAATGTTTGAGTTTTTTTTGCAAAGCAAGTTCTCTATCATTACAATCTTTTTGACACCATAGAAGACGACGTTATACAATTGAAAGTTCAGATAACAAACGCTCATTTTCAGCTTTCAAAGATTCGATTTGAGTCACATTATCAACATCCTCAATAATATTAACAATATCAACAGATTTAATAGCAATAGTATCAGAAAACAGCAGAATGATACAAAACAATTGATATGGTATCAGACAAATAACATCTTCCAAGAGTTGATCGACATGATTTCGAAAAATTTTGTTTTTCATTTTAGTTTTCAAAGACCATGCCTCTGTTGCATTGAAAGTTGTTTTCAAGTTCCCAATCTCCTTCTGAAGATCCCGTTCCCAATATTTTGCACACATACGAAGATTTTGAACATGTGGTAAAAGTTGTTTTTGATTAATATCTCTTTCTTTTCACGCATAAGGCGATTGAAAATTTTGAACTTTTATTTCCGAATTAAGTTCAATTTTGTGTTCCAAAAGATAGATGTCAGACATGAATGTATCAAAATATTTTAGAATTTGACATCTTTCGGGTGAAGGTGTGATTTTACTCAAAGAAAGTAAAGGACCATTTATTTGTACAACTTGTTGTACGGGACCAACATTAGAAGAAGACTCAGGAATTGGTGTGATAACCCAAGTGTTGTTTGTATTCTGTTGTTTAAAAGTTATAGAGGGCCTTTTGAATTATCAAATGGTTTGTTATATTCAACTTTTTCCATTTTCAATCGACTCTCTTCTTCTCGCATCTAATTCCTTCCACGATTATATTCAACAACACTTATAATGGAATCATCAATTCTATGTTCTGCACTATAAACTTGAGGATTTGGTTTGAATGCTCTATGTGAAAAACGTGGTTTGTAATCAGCAAGAATTGGCCCATATCCATCTGGATTTGGCTTAAAAGTGAACTTTTGAATTGTTGTGATTGACTCACCATGTTTATAGACAACATTTCAAAACTCTTTGATTTTGTTTTGTAAGTCGACAATTTCATCAAGATATCTTGATCTATTAGTCTCCTTGAATGTTTTTTATACTCAGAAAATTCTTTTTGACATGATAACAACTCAGACTTGGCTTTTTGAATTTCCGAAGTGAGAGTGTTAACTTGTTGTTGATGATCAAATTTTTGTTGTTCTATTTGAAAAGCAATGCATTCTTGGAAACAACTAGATCACGTATCTGTATTTCTAAAGATTTTTTGTTTTGGTTTGACTTTGCAAAAGCGACTTCAAAACTGTATTCACGTTTTTCTTTAGGTTCAAAATTGTTGAGTTGTAACTTATAACATTCATTGTCCTTAGTCAATAGTGCAACTTTTTCTCGAAGAGAATTATTGATCTCATTGCACTTTTCCAATTTAGATTGGGTGGTCTGAAATAAGGTCATGAGCTCTGGATCTGGATTAGGCAGAGGCCCATTTTGTTCAACTTGAGTCTCAACATATTCATCATTTGGATCCTCAAATGTAATCACGGGGTAACTTGATTATCTATGGTAACCGTAAGGTCATCTTGATCGTCAAATGTAACAACGGGGTCCATTTGATTTTCTTCGTGATGAGATGTAGAAGGCTCATGTTGAACACTCTATGCCTCGTCGGATGCAGATGCAGTCGGAGATATCAGATCATGTATAAGACATTTGTTAGGATCCGGTACTTGAGACAAGCCATAAGTGTCATACACTGGGCCTGTGTAACTCATGTGGAGCTCTTGCATGTTTGCCATTAACATTACATCCGCGTTAGCTTGCAAGTCCTCCATGTCATCATCAGAATCGGCATTCGCCATGAAGCTCTATTCCTTGTTGGTAAGTGTTCCACCAGCTTCATCTTTGAGGGCAAGAGTAAAGCCTTCTTGTGATAAGTGCTCCTCTTCCTTGTTCTTATTGGGCAAGCATTAAGCCAAATGACCCTTTTCATTGCAATTGTAGCATCGAAGACCATTGTTCCCGTATGAACATTTCCCCTGATCAACCATTTGACCCCGTTGTTGTGGAGCACCCATGTTATTCCTTCCATTAGCATTAAATACTTGACCATTACCCATCCAGCCGACCATTTCCTGCACATCACGAAACTCAACCTTCCATTGTTAACAATTGCTTGATTCCTTGTGTTAGATGAGGTACGAATACGGTTGTTGGATTTGTTAGCAAATTCCCCGAAGGCTCTAGAAATTAACAAAAATCCTTGATTCAATATATCGAAAGCTTTTGCATCTTCATTTGGTGTCTCACTATAGAGTCTTTGAATCAGTGTTGTTGTTGTAGGGAGCTAGTTGAGTTTCTTGTGATTGTTGTGAAGGATCGTATGGTGTAATCTGGGCTAGTTGTGGTGGATTTGTAAAGACAGTTGGCAGATTTGGAAATTGAGGATAACAAGCTTGAGAAACAGAGTAAGAGTTTGATTATCCCGTAAAGTTGTAGTAACTCCACGGAGAGCTCTATCTTTGTCTACTTCCTTTTGATGGTGCTTCAAGTAGTCGTACAATGATGAGTGTGTAAATACTCATCATTTTTAGTCAAATCTGAACTGCAAAACGTTTAAAAATGCTCAGAAATGCATCAAAATACCGAAAATATCTCAAATTGCATTTTATACGCTTTATGCAAAATGTTTAAAAGCAGATGAAAAATGAGCAAAGTTTGCATAATTGGCCAAATTCCCCCAAGTTTCAATAGTTGTCAAAAACAGTCCCTGAGCACATAATTTCAAAAGTAAAATCACCAAAGGTCCTTTTAAAATCATAAGTTGTCAAATTTAGTCCTTTGGTGAAAAATGTCAAAAGTTTGAGAAAATTACAAGTTTGGTCCTCCAAGTTTGAAATTTGGCAAAAATGGCCCTGAAAATTAGAAAATGGAAAGATTGGTCCTTGTACTTTTTGAGATTATCACTTTCAGCCCTTGGATCAACTTTGAGATATTGGCAGCTTAGGTCCCTTAATTTTCTGAATTTACAACAATGGTCCCTAAGTTATTAACCCTTTTACACCTTTATGGACCTTGATCCCCTGTGACCCTGTCACAATACATTTTGGACCCCCTGTCACTAACCCCTTTTGACCCACCCACGTTTTATTAATAAAACCAAACCACCCAACTTGGCGCAATAAGTCTTCCTCCAACCGCTTCTGCTCTGCCAACTCCCTCGCACTCAAGCTCCCATCATCTTATCTCCTCCATGTCCCCTCATCCTCCACCAATATCCAAATGCATTTAATGCAATCCTCTTCCCCTCACTCAACCACAACCGATATACAACCATTTCCTAAAAATAAATTGAATGGCCAAGATGGCTTTAAGTGATCCAATGGCCACAAAAATGGTGGGAACTGCTCATCTTAGAGAGAGAAAGCTTATGGGAGTATAAAAGGAAGCTAAGAGAAGCAATGAGAGAGTAGTTAGTTTTAAGCATTTTCCTTAATGTCGTTTTTCTTTATAAATGTTTTAGTTTAAATAAAAATGTTGTAATTTCAAGAGCCGTGTTTCAGATCAAACTTAAGTTATAACATCTTTGTAATGTGTTTGAACATCAATCAAAGTCTTTCATCTAAGTTCCAAATTTAATGTTTATCGTTGAAATTTTACCAAAGTCTTCATCTGTCTGTGTTATCATTTGCTTGTTTTAAGCTTAAACAAGTTTAGTTAAGGTCTCTATAAGCTTTGTATAAGCTCACATTTCATTTTCAAGTAACTTTGAATGATGGTCAACGAAAGTCAACTGGGACTCAAATTGGTATGGAAGTTTATAATGGGTGTTGGAGAAGTTTATTTGGGTTAGATTTAGTTAGGTTAGAATAGGATTTGGTTTGGTTTCAGTTTGCATCACAGTTGGACTCATGTGAGTTTTATTCTCATTTCTATTTTCTTTTCAAAATTGCAGTTTATGCCATCGTGGTATCCGAGGCCACCAATGATTTTAATATGTTTATATAGTTGTATTTAGCTCATGTAAGTTCAGTATGATCTATATCTCATGCCTGTTCACTAGTTAGTTTTATTAAAATTGCAGAACAGTTCATAAAGTGGTGTTTGGTTTAACACCAAATCTGTCTTAGAGGCTCATTCAGTTGCATACTCTTGTTGTTCCAGGGTTTGTTCAGCCTTAATATACTCATTTGAGTCCTTATCCCGTACCGTGTGTGCGAGGCTATAAGTCAAATCCCAACCAAATCTTGCCTTGAGGCTAATCAAGGTGATTTTGATTTCAAAAAGCTTATTTTGTGTTTACATTTCTTAACTACAACTTGTTGTAATCTCATTTAACCTTATTAACTCTATATCACCCAAATTGAGATCAAACTTCAAATATGTCAAACTTTTAGTTTTATCAAAAGTCAAAATATTGAAAAACTTTTTGGGCTCAACTAGGAAGAATTTTCATGGATTCATTACTGAGCCAATCTAAATGAAACTTGTGGTTTTTAAAAGTCCTACTGGTCTTGTTTCTTATTAGTATTTTTCTAGATTTTTATCAAATTTTTAGAAGCTTCATTTGAGCTTATCAATATGGGATCAAATCCTGCTAGTGGCAATCTTGGACCACAGGGTTATGCAGTTTTGCAAGGTCCTTGCAGGTCTCATTTGAGTTCACCTAGGTCTGTACTTTGGTTTAAACACTCTCACCCAGGTCTAGTCTAAGTTCCAATTTCTTTTTTTCTGTTTCCAGCTTATTTGAGTGCTTATTTCCCTGTTCAAAGTAGCCCCCTAAATTCTGTTTTTTTAGCTTATAGCTCATAACCCTCAAATCTGTTAAGCTTGATATCCAGAGGGTGTAGCTTGTTGTTTATTGTTGCATTTGGTCAATTTTAGCTTATAGTAGCTTCTTTTTTGGTTTGGTGCTTGTTGTGCTTCTTTAGCTTATCCAAGTGCTTTTTTCACAAGCCTTTGCACATCAGTTCCATAATTCCACACATAAGCACCTGTTTTTCTATTTTTCTTATATTCTTAATATTATTTTAGAGTTTTCCTGAAATTTTCATATTTTTCCAAGCTTGTTTGCTATTTTTCTTAATTTAAATTAGTTTTTAGGCCTTTTTAATTAGCTTTAAACACAAAAAATTAAGAAAAGTTTCAAAAAAATAATTTTTCATTTTTCTTAAGTTAAGATAAATATAAAAAGCCTAAAAAATATTTTTCCATAATTTTCTTAGCTTGAATAGTATTTTCTAGCATTTTAATTAGTTTTAAATAGTTTTAAATTAGTAATAAATACATAAAAAGTCTAAAAAATATATTTTCAGTTTTAAAATTAGTTTTATCATATTTTAGATTTTTCTAAGTCTTAATTTTATTTTTCTAGTCTTATTTCATATTTTCTTTTATTTTAGAGTATTATTAAATAGTTTAAAATAGTTTTTAATTAATAATAATTAATTAAATAGTTATAAAAATAATTTTCTTTTTCTAAATATTTTATTTTATATTTAAGATTGTAAAAATGTATTTTTCATATCCGTAGGTATTTTCCTTCTTTATTTTTACGTTTTATTTTGCGTTCGCTAATATTTTTAAACGTAAGTTTTAGGTTTTAAACGTTCATCACTTTAAATATAGTGATAGCGTTTATTTAATATATTTTATCTTTTTAATTTTCTTAATTTGTATTTAAGTCGCTTTAATTTATAAACTTTTTCAAGAGTGTAATTATCCATCAAATCCTTTCTCGACACTATCTTTATTGATCATTCAATCGCGATCAAGTGTTTTACACACCATTGAGTCTCCGGACAAACGACCGGGAAACACTATATTCTCCTGGACTTATTGCATTTGTGTCCGAAAGCAAGTTTTAAGTTCCGAGCATTCCATTCACAAGTGGTGGGCTTGTGTGATTAGACCCGATTGAATACAAAGATGCGATCATAAAACAACCCGTACTTTGCTTGATGAAGGTTTTTAGCTTGACGGATGAATCTAACATACTTTTCCCAATCAGACCAAGACAAAATTTTAGGAACTTTGTGTTGATTGCAATCCTTGGCATAATGATGTTGTGTCTGTCCAAGTCATTCATGATGTCTGTAAATCGATGATAGTATGACTCTAATGATTCCCCTGGTTCAATCATGAAATTCTCATATGATAAGTGAAGTTTGGATTCCATGTCTTCTTGATTGAGTTTTGTGCCTTCCATTAGAAGATGGATGTGATCCCACATTGCTTTTGTAGTTTTCTGAGCATCAACACTACGAAGAATCAGATTGGGTAGACCCAAAACGATATATTGCACTGTCATTTTATCTGCTTCTAAGTGAAGTAGTTTTTCAGCAGTGAGTTGATCTACTCTGAGAGTGGAGGTAACATCATCTCTTGGTGGAGCAGTAGTTGGATCTCCGGGGACTGTTGTAGTAGGCATTTGAAAAGGACCTTCAAGGAGACCTTTTTCAAAAACTTACCATGTGGTTTCTTGAGATCACAGAACCTAAAAAACCGCATCACCCATTGATCATAGTTTTCGGGAGTGAGCGTTAGAGGTCTATCAAGGGATCCAAATTCATGAATGGATTGTTGGATACTAATAGCTTCACACATCTTTGCAAACCAAGTGGGTTCCTTTTGCGTTGTGACATTCATAGCATACTTAGCTGGAAACTGATATTGGATGTAGTTAGCATGTTGATATTGTTGACGAGGGTTTGGTTGAGGGATTTGTTGTGAAAGAGGTTGTGTAAATTGAGGAAAGTAAACTGATGATGGTTGTTGAAATTGTTGTTGAGGATATTGGTGTAGTTGTTGTTGTTGTTTTTGTTGTTGTTGTTGAGGATATTCGTGAGGAAAGTAGTTAGAGTATGGTTGTTGAGACATCTTGAAACTTGTGTAGACGATGGATCTTTGTATTCGAATGAAACTTGATGTTGTTGATGAAGTACTATTAGGCGTAAACAAGCTTAGGCGAAAACTGAAGATGTTACGCGTAACGTCCACTTACGCGTAAACAAGAGGATTAGGCGTAAATCCTTCTTACACGTAAGCTTTAGGTTAAACGTAAGCTTAGGCATAAACTAAATGCTTATAAGTAAGAGACCTTAGGCGTAAGAATTAACTTAGGCTTAAGATGTTACTCGTAAGCTTTTATGCTTATGCGTAAACTTAGGGTTTTACCCAAAATCCTTTACACTTGTCCTAGTGTAAAAGTTATCCACAAGTCGAAGTGTTTTCAGGCTTATCCAAGCAAGAAAACACTGAGTTAACCAACAGCTTTGAAGATCTTTGATGAAAATTCCTTACGCGTAAACTGTTAGGCGTAACTTAATCTGACTTTGGCATGGAGGCTTAGGCGTAAAACTAGGGTTTTGTTATGCGTAAACTTGACAGAATTCACCAAACTTGATTTTTATGCACTAAACGTTTGGTAAACTTGATTTTAATGATACAACATCTTCAAAATCACCAAAATAACAATAAAGTTTGAAACTTGATGAACCAAGATAAAGTTTTATCTTATGCGTAAACTAATGACACGAACAAAAACCAAGATTAAAAACCAATCTAAACACGTAAAGTTTGTAACGTTTTGCAAAAAACAGAAACTTTAACACTAAATAAACCTTAACCCATAAGAATCTTGAGTTTACAAGTGAAAAAATCAAATCTTTATGCAAGAGAAAAGTGTAGAACGAGACTACCCTACGTGTACGATCAAAAACTTCAAAAACAAAAGTGTTTCACCCAACTAAATGGTGATTGATACCACTGTTAGGTCACCATAAGTTAACACAAGTATGTAGATGATAGAAATGAGATGAAGATAGAAGGTTGAACACACAAATCACATGATACAATATGAAAGGTTATGCGTAGATTAGATAAGGTGAACAACACCTCTCAAATGAGAGGTAACAAGGTATTTATAGGGGAAGGGAGCTAGGGCAACACATCTAGTCCCTTCCTTGGCCTTTTGGGCCTTTGCATAGGCTTATGGGCTTTCTACATAAAGCTAGCCTTAATTACTAACATAAAAGCCATAATAATGCAACGTATTACATATAAATGACTAACACTAGCTAATAACGTTTAGGAGTGTTTCCAACACATAAAAAGTCCACTTTCTTACCAAAAACCATCATTAGATATTCTCACTCTTTATGGTTGAACATTGAAGTCCCATACCATTTAAGACATCTTAGGGAACCCAAACACTCAAGATTTATAGGTACTAGACCTTAATAGAACATAATCACTCCACCACATTACTATCTGAGAGACGGATCCCCAACTTATAACTAAACGGATCCCCAATATTAGGGAACCTTGGGATCCGGGTCTCCAGAACAAATTATGATCACTTTACTCATCTAATTTAAACTCTCTTTGGTTGTCTAAACACTTTACCTTGCCTTAAATGACTCCATAGGATAGAACAACACTATAGTTGACGTTAGTGCATGCCAATATTCTTAGTGGTCAAGAATTTAATTCACTAACCTAATTTCATTCTTTATAAACCAAATGTAATTATGCTTCCAAACCACCATTCAAACCACCATTCAAAATTCAGTAGCTAAGACATCCATTACATCTTCTTTTCACTATGACTAAAGCATCTACCAAAACTTCTTCAACCAAAGGTTCCTCCAAGAAGAATGCTCATATGGTTCATGAGATATCATCAACCGAGTCATCACCTGTCAAGAACCCAAATACTAGAATCCCTCCTCTACAAACTCAACCAACCAAAGCTAGAAGAACCGCTAGGATTAGTATCTGACTTTTTGAGTTGGAAATGCCTTCATCAAGCACTAAACCAAACACACCTAGCTCAAGTAAAACACCTAAGCCTTCATTTCTAGAACCAAGACTACAGTCCTTTACCGCGCCTCTTTCTCATCTAAATCTCTACTCTTTAGAAGACTCACCACCGAGGACTTCTCACTCACCAACCATCTCATTAAATAGGGAACCACCTTCACCATCAAATAGTCCATCTTTAGTAACAAGGAATCACCAAAACCATATAGAGGACTTCCCATCTCCACCACCATCTCATACATCATCACCCTCATTATTAGTTGAACCACACCCTACATCACTAAACTCACCTCCACAAATCCCACGATCCTTTGTGGAACCTCCTCAAAACATTCCACCTCCTCCGCTTCCTACTCATGATAAAAATTGCTCTAATTGCCAACTTACCTAAGGATTAGTTCAAGAAGTACGAAATGAGTTGCATTTCATGTTTAATCATCTCCTTGAACGATTCGACCAAATCAACAAGTCTACTCGTCCTTAGATTAGAAGCACATTGATGCTTTTTATTAGTTTTCGACACTTCTTAGAATCATTAGAAAATGTATCACATGCCTTTTGTCATTCTCGTAATTTTAGAGAAATGTATACCATTTCTAATGTTTGAAATTACATGTTATATGACATGTGGTCTTGAGAATATGTTTGGTGCCTTAATACATATCTTATTTTGATGTTAACATTACATTTTACATCCACATTATTGTCATGAGAATGCAGGTATACGGATCCCTGACTTTTCCCTATACTGATCCCTTCCATGAAGGAACCGTGGGATCCGTGCAACATAAGAACTTTTTATTACTAATTAGAATCTCATTTGCAGGAAATTATGGATCATATACTTGCTTTCTAACATTTGTTTTGTAGATTTTCAATATACACATGAAGACTTTGACACCCTCAACAAGGGGGAGTTTTTGTTAAAGCAAAACTATAGCAACAACGCTTGCAATACTTTAACTTAGGATTTCTTTATTACTTGACTCCCTCACGAAGGGGATCACTCGTCAAGGGAGAGCATGTTCGTCAAAAGACGAAACCATTTGCAAACATAATTGCGAAACACCCGCTTAGTCTTCATAATTACTTGACGCCCTCAACAAAGAGAAGCATCCGTCAAGGGGGAGCTAAGACGAGAATTCTTCTCTTCTCTTACTCTTTATTTTTCATATTATTACTTTTTCACACGTTTTTCTTAAAAACGATGTGTTAGTTTCTTTTCGACGCTCTTTTTGTTTCGACAAAAAGGGGGTGAAGAGAGTAAAAACTCTAATTCAAACTTTTACGAATTTTAGTTTTTTTCTTAAAATAATCTTATGTTTTGTCATCAACAAAAAAGGGGGAGATTGTTAATACAAATAAGCCGTAAAAACGTTTATTTATATTTTACGATCTTCTAATGTTTTGTCGATAACAAACGTAAAATCATTTTAACGAAACAAATAAAATACGTAAATGGTTTGAGCCAATAGTTTACTAACACACTTACATTTTCATATAAAATACTAAACAAGTAATTATGTTTACATCTTATAGAAATACATATGTATAACAACTAGTGTTTACATAATATGAAAATTTGTATATATTGTAATAGGTAATGTAATAGGTAAAAATCTAAGTACTTGACCCATTGACTAGATACATTAAATATTGTTGGGTAAAACCCAAAGTCCATGACCCATACCCACGGAGCTTGATCCATAACCCATGACCCATTGTATGACATCATGCATGAATTCATGTTGGGTATTATCCATGATCCATGACCCAAGACCCAATGTCAAGATACATTGCATCTTGTATAACCCATGGTTCATAACCCATAACCCATAACCTGGTTCGCAACCCAAAATCTGGACTTAATCTAACCCACGCGGATCCCTTGGATTGCACTAGCCGGATCCCTCTGGGAGGGATCCGTGGGAACCGGGGAACAATAGAGAAATTTTCCTATAAATAGTGAGCCATTTCTCTGTTGCAACTCATCCCTTTTACACATACTCTCTCTTAGTATTGTAAACTCTCTAACCTCGTATCCAAAGGATCTTTCTATGCAGTTTTGTGTTTGTGTGATTCTCTAGGTTCCTCTTAAAGGCGAGATCACCACATCTTGAAGTCAGCTCAAGTCCATGAGTTGCCAAGCTTCGTCATCATCAAGACTACTGATGCTATCTTGTTGATAGTTCTTTCCTCCCTCCTTAGAAGTGTTGTGTTGAAGGCATTAGTGAAAGGTGCCAAAGGGTCGTGTCGAAGGCATTAGTGAAAGGTTTCAAGGGAGTACATTCGATATGGTGCATCGATGTACAAGATAGATAGGTTGGGTTAAAGGATATTGATATCCTTATGATGTTGTAATAAGGAGTGTGTCTCCTTTGGGGTAGTCGTGTATTAGTGTAGTGTTGGGTACTAGTTCCTCCTTTGTAATGGAACTCGGTATCTAGCCTTGTACCGGATAAAGTGTAGGCAACGTTGTGATAGGAATGTGTCCTTGTAGCCGAACCACTATAAATACTCTTGTTGTGGTTTTGTGTTTCTTACTCTTTATCTTTGCATGACTTATTTATATGCATATCTATCATCATCCAACACACACATTAAATAGATTGACGTAAGTTGATCTAAATATTTTAAAACAAAGTTTTAATCGGTAAAACTATTCAACCCCCCATTCTAGTTTTCCACAGAATCCATGGATCGTTTCAAGTTTAAAAAATACAATATATTTTAGAAAATCTTGAGCAACGAGGCTCTGGTACCAATTGTGGAAAACTAGAAGGGGGTTGAATAGTTTACCGTTTAAAATCTTTGTTTTGAAACTTTATTGTAAGATCAATTGATATTGATCTAGGACATGTTAGTGAAGAATAAACAATATGCAAGCAATATATAATAAGTAAGTAAGGAAAGAAACAATCAAACCACGACAAAGATGTTTATAGTGGTTCGGTCTACAAGGACTCTTTTTCCTTGCCCTACTCCACTCCCCGAGTCTCCAACTCGAGAGCTATCTTCACTAATCAACAAGCTCCTTTAACCGGCGGAGAAAACCTTTACACGTCGCTTACACAATATTTCTGACACAAAGCTAGATGTCCAATTCTTTTACAAGGGTACAACCACTCCCACACACTATGTATTTCGAGGACTAAAATACTAACCACTTACACTCAAAGGTTTAAAATGGTTTGGTACAACAATGATGTATGAACAATACAAGATCATAAGATAACAAAACAAACAAGCCTTCCAACTATTTGTTGAAGCTTGATTATTTCTTGATCTTCTTTGATATAAAAGATGATCATTAGAATGAAATAAAACTGAGTTAGATGTAATAGAATGAGAGAATGTATGTGTTTTATGCTAAGAAGGGATGAGAAAACAATTTGGGTTGACTTGCTATTTATAGGCCAAATGAATAGCATAACCATGGACCAGACGGAACCAAAAAAAGGGTTCTGCCCTTGTTAATTTTTGGTTCCGCCGGTCTGACAGTAAAGAATACAAAAATCTTTCCAATATCACCCAAATCTAACCAAGATCATGCAAGATATGTAGAGTACAAATCTAAACAAAATATCCTATGAAATCTTCTAAAGATTTCATATGTGATGCAAACATTGATGTAATATGTTGCTTTTTATTTTTAGAATTAATATGTTAAAAAGTAAATACATATGTAATGTTATGTTTAAGAAACTAAAACATACTTGTTCTAAAAAATGTTGATGCACATTATGGTTTAGAAAGATATCAATGTTAATTGATACATAACTAATCAAAATGTGATAAGATGTAAATGCTTAAGTGATGAAGAATTTATTTAAGGAAAGCTTGTTTTAATGTCTATTAATCTTGACAAGCTTTATACTTTACAAAAATAAAATTTACTTTTGTCGTTAACAAGACTAGGTAAAGATCATAAAATATAAATAACTTTTAATGACGATATTTGTATTAACGCAAACTTAATCAAACTTAAAAACATTTATACTGGTAGATAGGGGTGTCAAAAGGGTTGACCCGACCCGACCCGAACCCGATAAAGCCTTATAGGGTCGGGTTCATTCGGGTTCAACTCCGCTTATCGGGTCTATCGGGTCAACCCGACCAACGCGATAACCTTATAGGGTCGGGTTAGGGTTATATTTTTTATACTTATCGGGTTCGGGTTCAACCAGATAACCCTATAAATGTATAAGCCTTCCTAATAGCACTTTAAACCCCTACCTGATATAAATAAATACAACATGTGTATGCATGTGAACATATGAAAATATTGTTTGACTTGTTCATGTTCAACAATGTTTATGCATGTATAATGCAACTTCAAACATTTGAAATGTTGGATAAATCAAGTACAGAGACAAAAATACTAACAACTTGAAGAGATTCTTTATATTACCACTTGCAGCAACATTGACACTCAACTTGTAATATACAAGTACAAAATTAAAAAAATGCTAACAAAATTATAGGATATATTCAACTGATATTACAAGTTCTTACAATACAAATGTATATAAGTTCAAACTTAACTGGCCTAGAACCAAAACTAGTGTAAAGTTCGCGTCAAAAAACAAGAAACGCAAAGGTGCAAACTTTGGTTTCTTGTATAACATTCGTTTATATAACATGTATATTAAAGTAATATTGTAATATTAATTTCACCAATCCAAAATTGTGTTTTGTGAATCAGTAGGATAGTAAACTCAACACAACCCGATAACAACCCGGCAACCCAACCCGAATCAACCCGAACCGTTTGGACCCGAAACCTGATAACCCGATAGCTTATAGGGTCGGGTTAGGGTCAAATTTTGAGACATCAAAACCCGAATCAACCCGACCCGATAAACCCGATAACCCGACAACCCGACCCGATAACACCCCTACTGGTAGATGATGTATAGAATTAAAACTTACCAAAGAAAACCATTGTTGAATACAAAACAACTTTTAAGAAGTATGTGACGCGATGCAAGTAAATAAAGAATAAATAGGAGGTGAATGAGATTTTTAAAGTTCAACCCAGCAGGTTGCCCAATAACGAGTGAACTTTTTTCTTTATATATCTGCTTAAACTATTGTTTTTAGTCTTTATGAGAATGCGTAAATAGGCACATATGATAAAGGAAGACTTCTTAATTAATTTAAAGATTTTTAATCGTACTATATTTTTAATTTCGTACGTTTACATTTACGTTTACGTTCACATTTACGTTTATTTATTTAAATAAAAAAATGGGTATGATCAGTGAGAGAGGGTAACCAAAACAGATGTACGGTGAGAAGGAGTGAGAAGAAGTGAGAGGAGAGAGAAAGCTGTGGTGACGCTAAAACATACAATCTCCTTCTTGAGTAGATAAACTTCTTGAGTGGTTGCAGACAAGGCATCATACGTACGTAGTAAACATACAATCTCCATATGGTAGAAAATATACGATCCCTCTGGAATCTCCTTATCGCTCAACCAGGTAACGACAACAACCACACAAAAAATGATGAAATCTTAACACAATATAGCTTGGCGTTGACACTAAAAGTTGCAAAAGATTGATTCTCTTATTTTGTATGATCTTTCCAGAAATCAACACATGAAATGAAGAAAGATCTTATTCGACTAACAGGATCTCAAGAACAGAATAGAGATTCGATTTAGAGGAATGTGATTTGTTATTAGAAAGATGAGTTTTTTATAAGACGTAGAAATGATTACAAATTATTAGCTGAATATAAATGAAAGACTTATAATGAATTTATACAATGAAATTGAATGATATAAAATGGGTGGGAAGAGTAGTTTATGCCTGTTATGCTTGTTCTTGGGTTGTTTGACTTTCTTAGTTGACTTTGCACATTGACTTTCGTTGACTTCTTTTAAACACATATCAATGCCTCCTTTTTCAAATGTTGCTTGATCACAAGTAGCTACAAGCATTTAAATCAAAGTCTGCTGGGGAATCTCGAAGCTATATCATCATATAACTACCAAGTATTTTACCTCAAGAAAAATATAACTCCCAAATGGTATCATCTGTACCTCCATTGACCCATTAGATTCCAATCAAGTGAGATTTTCTTTTTTATTTTGTAGCATTCTCATAGTCTATCTTTCTGTAAGCTCCTAGAAAATTTCATTGTAATTAACACCTTAATCAGAAATAAAGCACGACTTAGAACATCATGAAATTTTTCACTCATCATATTTGCATATCATTTGGCATATGCATGATCAATGCAACTTAAGCATTCAAAATATACCGTTGTGATCAGAATAAGATTCCCCTCCATCCCGATATCACAAAATATTTAATATATATAAATAAAATTTTATAAAAATATAAAATAAATAAAAATAAATTATAATTATTTCGGACCGGGCCTAGCCCAACACCTACACATTTAACATTTGGGCCTCGTATATGTTGCGTTCAAGCCCAACACTTTCATTAGGCCTCATATTTACCCGAACCAAGCCCAAAACAATTTCTTCCTACCAAGTCGTGTATGGTAAGTATGAGGCCTAAGAAGTAGAAATGAATATGTCCTATATAACCTTGTCTCATGTCTCGACTAGTTCTAGGCCACGTTAACATTTAACTTAAAAACCAAGTCATGTATGGCATGTTTTGAAGCTCACTCGACACACTCTACATATCATAGATACCACACTAAGCTTGTGACCAAGTAAATCTAACTAGAAACTCCTCTATTCCACCCCCACTGCCTCATCTTTATTCAAAATCAAACAATTTGCCAAATGGGCCTTAATGCCTAATACGCGACAAACGAGCCCAAAGATAGTATACCCGGCCCAATTAAGAGGAAAAATAAGCTAAAAAGCTAAATATAAGCTAATAATAAGCTTATGAAGAGATTAAAAAGTTTTTGTAAGTCAAAATGGAATTTCAGACTAAATTTGCAAATTGTTATGTTTTTAGGTTAAAAATGGAAGTATTTGAAAGTTCAAGGGTATATTTCTACGAATTTTGATTTCATGGAAAGTGTAGGGTAGGTTATGTCATTTTTGAAAGTTAAAGGGAGAAAGGTGTAATGCACGTGTGTGCATGGAAAGTCCAAGGGGCGGAAATGTAATATTGATAAACTAGCTATAAATGTAAAAATAAACTTTTGGGGCCAAATATGTAAACTTTGGAACTTTGAGGTTTAAAGTGTAAAAATCAAATTTTGAATTGTTTTGTCAAAACAGTTTTGTGAAAGGGTCAAAACTGTCATTTCTGGATAGTCTGGAGCATAAGTGTTGGATATTGGTTTTCACATACACATCATAACATTAACACTTTAGGCGTAAGATGATTTAAGAGAGAGAGAAAGTGGGATATTCTAGAAAGAGAAACTCATGTAATGTTAGATTACCAAAGAACATCCAACCCTCTACCTTGCAAGGTAGAGGGTATTTATAGCTTACAAACTAAACGACTCTGACGGCCGTGGATCAGGGATACATTGGGTAAAGACCCGTCCTTCCTCCACAGTGTAGCACTAAACTAAATAATTAACTAAATGACTAGTAAATAACGTAATGTCTATGAGCTAACTTATGCTAGATAATATTTGGGGTGACCGATACTTTACTAAGGAATTTTCTAATTCCTAACAATCTCCCCTAAGGGAGGTCACCCCATGTTTTACATTTTGATTCCTAGCATTCTAATTTAATCATCAGTCTTGAGCTCGCAGACTTTTCTTCTTCAAAGTACTCAAATTATATAATTCTGTGATGATTCCATCATTGTTCAACAAAGATGTATGTTTCGTGGAGGTTATGATCTGATCCACCATGATGACCCTTTTGAGCATTACTAGAGATCTTCAGCAACAATAGATCTCAAGATCACCCATTGTTGTGTTGCCAAGATATGATGTTGTGATATTTGGACCAACATGCTCACATTCGATCTTGATTTCTTCTTATCGCTAGCGGAAGCTTTCGTTGATTCATGATATTGGCGCAGCAGAAGCGTAAGCATGGAGTGAAATATCAGAGTCATTGATGCACTAATCATGATTTCTTTTGAGATGAATGTGTTAGGTGAGCATGTGGCTATGGATTGACCGCTTCATTCGATCACCAACGTCGGGTGTACCGCATAAGACAGTTAGCAATAAAGCGCTCGAAAGTGTCTTTGATCACTTTCGATGAATTGAGGTACACGGCCCACGGTTCCCCGTTGATCAGTACATAAGTATCGCTCGTGATCAAGTATAATTCAAGAATTTCCTTGACAGTGGTTTCGCAATGCTCTAGTCGTTCTCAAACCGAACGCCTCAAAGAAGACAACACGGAGTGAGTGAACCAAATTTAAGTCCAATCGATTGATGAAAAGAGATTTGAAAAACAATGCGGTATTGCTCAATAGAAATTTGTTTTTGCAATATAACGAAGGTTTTAATGAAAATCAATTATCAATCATAAAACACCTTTTGATTTGAAAAATTAGTACACGGTCGACGTGCTAATGAAAAGAGTTTTAAAGCACAAAGACCGGTTTTTCAAAGGTATCCGTCCAATCCATAACTGAACTGATTGATTCAAAAGATTGAATCGCCCCATTGTTTCGTTCACACATGGTTGATCTATATAATAGATCTCACATGCCACCTACCAGAAGCTTGTTAGATGTTGGCTCCAAAAGGCTTTCCATCTTCACAGTGAATATGTAAACACATCACTCGGATGTTCTGGCAATACCACAAGGATAATGCGTAGGACTCAAGATATAATCTCTCTTTCCACATTGTGTGAAACAGAGAGTCTTCATTGAAAGTGTCCTAATGAGATTTATTGATGATCTCGTAGCACTAGACTCAATTTGTGCATATTTGGATCGTATATCGGAGACTAGGGAGAGGGTCTCCTCCTTCAATATCAACAATCTCTAAGAGAAGGTCGATAGATAATGTCGGTTCCCCGTGAGAATGAAACAAGTCCTTTTAAGAGGAACTTGAGTGGTTTGGAAAGTTGAAGTGCAGTGCGTCACTGGGTCCATGACGTCTTGTCTTCAATACCGATGTTACCATCAGTAGCATATGAATTGAACCCGGTTTATGCCCTAAGGTTGAATAAATGGAGGGCTATTTGTTTTCACCCTTTTCTCATTCAATTCTTTTTAATTCTTCAACCCTTCAGTGCTTACCGAGACTTCATAGCAAGAACCTTGTTGGGTTTATTCCAAGACTAGCTCAGCCTTAGTCCGCACTCTTCCCATATCTCATTTTTCTCCTTTATCATCATACCTAAGAACTCTACACTAACTAGTGGATAGTCCCTGGGTAGATCCCTCCGTTCTCGGTGGATCATGGGAACACATACCTAACCTTATCGCCCTTATATCACCATACATAATGTAAAGTTGGTCGGTCTTTTTGGTATTGTTCGTCTTCCATAGGAACCAATTGAAAACCATTTGAAAATCAATCCAGATACTTATGATATTTTATCAAAACATTTTGTACCTGAATTGTTTTGATATTTTAGAAGAAGAACTCTCCTTCAACATGTGAATCAAGTATTTGAAATAGTTTTCCACACGGAGGCAAGAGAAAGAATTAACTTCTTTGATTACCATTTAAAAAAATATCAACATCACTTCCCTAATCGAATCAAGTAGATAAAGAATTTGGGGGAAGGATGAGGTTTTCATGATTTTGCTCCCCCTCAATATGTGCCTCGAGATTTGAAAAGAGTTTTGCACATACTAGAGGGAAGTTCAATGAAGTACTGCAATGATCACCAAACATTTAGAAATCATTAAACACACAATCAAGGTACCTTATGTAATAGCATGAAAAATTTTGTACCCTGAAGGTTTGAATTCTGAAGGTTTGAATTTGTTTAAAAATGCTCCCCCTTAATATATGCTTCGAGATTTGAAAATTGTTTAGCACATATTAGAGAGCAGTATGCACTTAAAATGGTCATCTTTTAACATCTTTCATATTTATATCACATTTTCTCCCCCGATCAAAAATTTCAAATCCTTTGAGATTTTGGATCTCAAGTGATTTAAATATGTATGAGACAAAACATTTGTTGGAGAAAAATGTGTCCAATTTTATATGATCGGTGAACAACACCGAGGTTCCCTTTTGACATAAAGGGAAACCACATGACATACCCTACCACTATTACATGCATAATAGTTGTTCATAGTTTGTACATCACAGCTTTCACATAAATAATACAAGACCTAAAATGACTTGAAAATTTCTTCATTCAGTCCTTTGAAGAAGCTTGTAATGACCTGCACGAAGTCTTCCACCCACAAAGCTTTCAAGGTTACGATAGATCATTCTGGTCTTCAATCTTCGTTTGATTGCAGCAATGAACTCATCACACCTCTTCACATCTTCATTAGACCAGAATTTCGTTTTGTCCCCCGGCTTCATTTTAATTTTGATGTCTTTCACTTTGTAGTTTAGTTCTTCTTCGACCATTTTGAGTGTTCCATCACTGAATTTGTATAATTCACATAATCTCATTAACATCCTTGAACCATATCTGTCCAAGAAGATGACTGCTCTGGGGGTGTCAATCACTTTATATTCGTGATGAAATTCATGTCCACTGGCTTCTCAATTTGGTCTTGTAAGATTGACTCGAGTCTGGTAGCTTTCTATTCCCAATTGAAAATCTCCAACTCTTAGTCGAATGACCAAGCCTCTGATCCATTGATTGACAGCAGCAGAGAGAGCCTTCTTCTCGCGAGGTGAAGATGGTCAAGGTGTCCTTGGAGGTTCAGAAGATAGAGATCTTCAAAGTCATTAGGCATCAGATGTTTGAAGTCGTTTTCTTCTATGATGTGCTCTTTCAAGTCACTCTTCAAGAACAATCTTCTTCAGGTAGTCATACCCGTAGATAGGGAAGATCTCTATACCAATAACACTAAGAATACGCAGTCCGGATCGAACTGCTCTCTTCTTGGCACTATGTCTTTCGATGTAGAATTCCTTCTTCTTGAACCACCAATGTAAGATCCCATATGAAGCTGCAGTGTCATATTGATTCTCTTTGTCTGCCCAGAATTGATCTGGAACCATCTGTTCGAGACCTTGATCGGTGTAGGTAGCTGCCTTCATCTTTGAAATTGATAGAGCGTGTCTTCTTTCAGAGGTGTGTCCACATAGATAGTCCAGATCATGGTTAAAGAAGAATTCAGACTGAATGGTCATAAATCCAGGTTCACCGCCGAGGGAAAGAGGGTTGTACACATCAAACCTATTGATCTGTTCACCAACTTGATCATTCAACATTCTATAGCATTCCTCCATTTGATATTGAAGCTGATTAGCATCCGAAAGTGAAAGACCTTGACTATTTCATAAGCTGGACCTTCAAGATCTTTAGGGGTGATGGATGTAATTGCCTTCTTCTCACAAAACCACTTTATAAAGCTCCCCATATCTCCTGTGAAGTGAAGAAGAGAGTCTTCACCGAGCTTCATAGTTGGTAATGATAGTTGAAGCCCAATTGTTTACTGGATTTGTCGACTCTGACTCGGGAATAAACCATGAGGGCTCAGGAGTTTGTGGTCTTTCTTCAGAGATCCAACTTCGAACGGTGTCCTTTGAAGGTGCAGCTCTGGATGGAATAGATGGTTCACTTGACATATAAGTATCAAACCAATCATCTTCGCTGACTTGGGAATGAACCCGTGGATGCATCATCTTCATCGATTCTCAATCGCTATGACAAGCGATTCTTCATTAACAACATGATCTTCGTGGATAGAGGAGAATGTAGATGTGAACCTTGAGTCAACCGTGGACCAAGCTGCAGATTTCTTTTGCGTTCCTTGATTTTCAGATGAACTGGGTTGATTGGCGGGCTTTGGTGGTGATGATGGTGGTTGTGGTGGAAATGTGGATGTTGTTTTAGAAGATCCACCAACTCCAGATGTTCCAAAGACCCCAGTTGGGGTGGAGGAGGAGGAGGATCTTTATGACCTCTCAGGCAATGTTTCCAACACTACGGTTCTCCTTTTCTTCTTAGCATTTCTTTCTCCAGCGTCTATCAAGAACTGTACATGATTGTCGTACTTAATTGATTCTTCGAGAGCCTCGTAAAGCTTCTTATGGACCTCATGCTTATCTTCGCCAACTTCAAACATCTTATCTGAAAGTACAGCTCTCATATCAGCGATAGGAAGATCCTTGAATCGTCTAAGTAGGGGAGCCTCCATTGCCCATTCCACAAAGATCTTTAACTTCGCTTCAATGGCGTCCGCCACCCCTTCATCAAATTTGAGGTGCTCCAGCCTATAGACACGATCCACAAGGGAATCTACGGATTTAGGTAGTTGTCTTTCAAGAGCTTCATTTCTTTTCACCGCTTTGTCAAGCAGTTGATCCGAGGTAAGAATTTGAGGTGGTGAAACAGGTGGGGTTACTACATCAGCAACTGTGACCACTGGTTCAAAGGATAGAGTCTTTGCAGATTCAGGTGGTGAATGTGAGGTTACTTGATCTGGTTTGGGAGGTGGAAGTGCAGTTGTGAGTAAAGGTGCTGTCATAGGTGGAATGGATGATGTATCTTGTTGAATTTTGACATTAAACATGGATTGTGCATCCTCATTGTCATTATCTTGCTTGGAATGCTCAGAATCAATGGGTTTGTCATTTAAGAATTGATCGCCGAAAGTGAATTCAGTATCTAGGTTCTTAAATGATGATAGAGAACTGGTAGAAAGATTTGGTTCTTCCAAGGGCATGGTCTCATCGGATCTTGACTCCGGATTCTCCTGTGAGACATGATGTAACTTATCTTCAACATTTAGTTCACACTGGACACCACTTGTAGCAGGATTCACTTCTGGTGCTACAGATGCTTCTTTTTCCAGTTCAGATGGTTCTTGAACTGATGACGATTCAACACTTCTCTTCTTCAGATCAACTTGAGTGGTAATTCTTGATGGTGAGGAAGAGAAGGTAAGGAGCGTGTGAGCAGCTTGTTCATCTCCAACAATTCTTTTTCCCTTGTCTTGTGTGATTCGTGTTGTTTGTTGAGGCACTTGATTTGGCTCTCTTAGCACTACTCCACCTACTGGTGCTTTCACATTCAAACTTTCTAGGCTTTGCTGGATTCCTAGTTGCAGAGCAGCATCATCATTCATCGCTTAACCTTGTATTATCCTTTGAAGCCTCAGTATTTTCACCAATTTCCTTTTCCACTTTCTTCCTTTTTACTTTCTGCTTCTTGGATGCGGTGTCCAATGTTGTGACCGTTCATGTCTCTTTTTAGGAAGAGAGGCATAGGATGCTTGTGAGGCTGAAGTGGACTTGGGAGCATTGGGTTGTGGAGGAGTGGGTGTGACATCGCAGAGGAACTGTAGCTCTTTTCTTGTATTGTTTGAAGTAGTCCTTCTTCTTGATATCTTCCGTGAGTAGAGTATCGTGAATTGGCAATCCAAATATTTCATTATCCATACCTCTAGGAACATATTTCGGGTTTCCTAAAACAAATTCATCTTCTGCTTTATGTAGAGTTGATTCAATCCTAGGATTGAAGTTGTGAGTTTGTTGCAAGTACCGATAACAAGCTTTGAAAATCTGATGCTGGGAATCACAAGCTTGTTTTGTTTCTTTCGCCTTGAGCTTTGTTCTGGAAATTTGTTCTATCATATATGAATGTGTGCATTGATAAAGAAAATTCTTCCCAAATACGATCTGAGACATTCACATCAACCATATTGACAATTCCCCATAGGATTTGCAAGATGGGAATTCTCACTTTATCGAACCCTCGATGTTTTGCCGATAAGCACAAGTTGAGAATAGTTGTAATAGCTCTCAGGGTTGATACATGTGTCCGTGATGATGTCCAAGCCCTTGAGATGTCGTTCGATAACCCAAACCAATTAGAAAGACAATTAGATCGTCAGCACTGTGGAGATTCGAACGAAGGTTGGGGTTGCATGGGGTGATTCCAAGAGCCTTGCTAAGAATGGCTGAATCAATCGTGAACTCCTATCATCCAGTTTGCAAGAGTATTGAGTGTGATTTTGTTCCATTGAATGGTGTTCCGTAATTGTTGAATGTAAATGGTGGGAATGGAGCATTGCTTGGTAATGGCACCAAAGAAGTTTGTGTTCTTGAGGATATCAATGGATACTTTGAGTATAGGGTTTTGTTGTAGCTTTTGTAGGTCCACATAACAATTACTCTTACCAATATCACCCATTGACTCCTCGAAGGATTTCATCATCTGAGAGAACTTTGGTTGATGCCGAAGGGATAACGTTCTTATCAGGGATTGAACTTGCCATTGATGATCTGAGCATACATACAATCAACAGTAATGATTGGGAACGAGTTAGATAATAAATGATTAGTGAGACTACATTGAAAACACCCTTATGTTATGAACATACAACACTTAGAAGCACAGACATGTGGTCCCCATAGGCATATAGAGATAGAATGATAGACAAAAGTAAGACATAAAGGATAAAGACACCATTTGATACAGTTTTCACGAGACGATTTGTTTAGGAATTAAAAGGTTAAAACGCACATTTGCGAAGAAATAATGTCGTGAGCCAAGATACAAGTGTAGAAGTGATATAGCAGATTGAATGAAACAAGATGTAACATTGAATAGCCACAATGGAGTTCAAGAACAACTTGCCTAAACAAAATGTTATAGTAGGTTACAAAGAGTAAGTTGACAATACAAGTTGTTACAGGAAATCCTGAAACAAGATTGTAAGCATGAGATTATCCTAGCAAATAGCCTTTAAACCTTTTAATAACCCTAGGCCCTGAAGAAAAAAACACCAAACAAGTCTCAAGTCACAAATGGTCAAGCTGCCAACCGACTAATTTGCTACATGAAAGTGAACTATGTCGCTAACTTGTAAAGACAAGTCGCCATCACCAGTACCACATTCAAGTCGCTACCAGTTTTGCTCTCTAAGTCGCTATATTTGCTAATTCGCTAACTTGTAAAGACAAGTCGCCATGAACAGTAACATAACCAAGTCGCTACAGATTAGTTTACTAAGTCGCTAACGTTGCTAATTCGCTAACTTGTAAAGACAAGTTGCTGATAATAATGATACAACTCAGACGCTACCCAAGTCGCTAGAAAATAATTCACTAAGTCGCCACAACAGCTTAGTCGCTAAGATGAGCAGCATTAAAAGTAATAACTCGCTACGATGAACATTTAACCTAACTCGCTACAAAGAACAAAATTAAGTCGCCATCAAGAACAATTTTTCGCAACAGATAATCAGCCCAAACCAACACAACTTAGTACCTATCTTGAGAAGGCTTAGAAGCCCTAACTCGCCATGATGAACATATAAGCTAACTCGCTATCAAGCACAATACTTAAGTTGCTAACAAGAACAATTGTTACCTCAACAAATAAACAACCCAATCCACCATTTATACAAAGACCAAGCACATGGACACACTTAAACACACACTCAAGAACAGTTATACCAAACATTTAACACACTTGCAAAAAATCATCATTACAACAAAACATGATTACATAATGATTCGAACCTATGCGGGGATCAAATGTCACGAATCACAAGCACGATGAGATCTGGTTAAAAAGATGTGTTAGAAAAGCAACACAGACATGAGTAGGATAACAAATAGTGAAAAATTAACTTCATACCACTCCTAAATCGCTATGTCGAATGCTTTTGAAAAGAGAAAGAAAAAAAATGTTTTAAGACTTGTGAGAAGAAAGAGAAAAGAGAAAAGAAAAAAAATACTAAGTCGCTAGGGGTAAGAGGAGGAGACTTTCAAGAAAGGCTAATTGACACATTCGGTCCCTGTGATTTAGAGGCTAGTGTGGTAATTCGCTATCAAAGATTTTAAACTAAGTCTCTAGTGTTTTTCATAGTAAGTTGCAACCATGGTCATTAAAAAGTGTAATTTGATCATATTCTGCATAGAAGTTATAAATAATCCATGGCCATGACAATTACTGTGATAGCATATTAACTCAGATAGCATAAATAATCACAATGATAACCATGAATTAAATAAACATTCAATGCAAAGCACTCAATTCATGGGAACACAAAGATAATCACACAAGCAAGACACGACCACAACCTACAACCGAAAGCAAACACCATAACCAAAGATCAAGGCATGTAATCAAGAAAACTTACACAACAATTCCCCTCAATCAAGGTCAATATAGACCATTGATTGAATTAACCTCACCCGTTATAAAACAAGAATATATCATTTGTTCGAACTTCATCTATGAACCCGTGCCATTATTGAATGACATTTCTAGGACCGTAGATGTTATCGATAACAAAGAATGTATTCTTTATTAGTTTGAGGAAAGATGACAAAAGAATGTATTCTATTTCTAGAATTTTTTTTTAATTAATTTTAAAGAAAACTTGATTTGTACACAGATATAAAAGAGTGAGTCCTGATTCAAAATGAATAGGAGTCAAATTACGATGTACATCAATTCTGGCAAGCTATAGCTCCTGAATGAGCTATATTCATTTCTGATGGGAACCAAGTCATGAAGTTCCTGATTGAGTTGAGCATTGTACCTGAAAACGACTGAGAGCACATTGTACTAGAAGCACATGTAGAATTGCAGCAGGATGGGTTAGTGACATGAATAATTTCACTATTTGATGTAACATTGGTTAATGCAGACGTATCAATATTAGAGATCTTTTAGGCTCAATATACTTGAAGAGTTTTCCTGTGGGCATCCACTTAAGGCAAGATTTAGGAATGTAAGTCCGTTTGGATTTAGAGAACTTAAATAATCTGCCAGTGGGAATCCATTTGAAGCAGTTACTAGTAGATTTGTATGTGTGCACTTCCCTGTTTTGGCTATTGTTCCTTTTGTGTTTCGATGGTTTCTTAGGGGATTGATCAGCCAAATGATGTTTCTTATGAGAACTAGTTGTACTTCTAGTATTTCTAAACTTTGAGCTTTGAACATTTCCCAGGAGTTTGATATTCATCATATCGTAATGAAGCAATGAAGTGACTGGTTTTGACAAAAAAATATTCTCATCAATTTGGGAGGCAAACCTAGATTTTGTTGATTTAACTCTTTCAGTTCTAAAGGCATTAGGTTGCTTAACTATTGTACGTTTAGAGTGGTTCTAACCAGTTGACTTCCCCAAATTTGATGGTTTTGCAAACTTAGTGTTCATCCTATTTCCAGTAGATTTCCTAAGCTCATTTTTAAGGCAACAATGTTGAAGCTCTTATCTTGAATTTGGGCTTTGAGGTCATCAATGTCCTTCAATAAGTTGTTAGATTGATTGATCAACTTAGAATTGGTCTCCTCTAAGTTCTTTCTTAATGATTCATTTTCTCTTAACAGGTTGGACACACAAAGAGCAAGCTCAGAATTTCTAGATTCAAATGTATCACTCATTTCATGACAGTCATACTTCTGCACATCCGAGAGTAGTGATTTCAGATTGCATATGGTTGAGTCTTTGTCCTGAATCTGGTTTTTTAATTGATTAATTTCAAAAACTTCTCGAAATTCTGGAAATTCCTGATTGATGCATGTTTTATTTGCATAAAAGCGTTCATCTTTTTGTTGCATTTCGATTTCCAAAGAAATACAATGTTTTTCAAGAATTGAGTATTTATTTGAAAGTTCATCATATACCCTTTTTTCAATCATATCATCAGCTTTAACAGTTTTAGATTCAGGCTCAACCACGATCGATTTCACAAGATAAGATCGAGTTAGAATCGGTTTCTTAACATATGTATTACTATGATTAGTTAAGTGTACCTCATCACATGAAACCTTTTCTGACACCGAGTCATTGGGATCAGTATAGTTGTCTCCATCCCTTTTAATTTCAATGAACTTCTGATTCGGTATCATTCATTGGTTTACGTGATCCATTGCATGACCTATTAAAATCTTCCCATAGCATCACTTGACACCCCTTCATTTCATTCAACTTCTCATTCTCATTAGCAACTTCCTTTATGTATATTTCCACATTACCCATAAGTAGAATAAAGGTGTTTCTGAACTCATGGATTTCCATTCCAGTGTGTTTTTGAATGAGATTCCAGTCAAGTCATCATCAAAATCTGAGGAATATTCCCCTTGATAAGTGGCTGAAATTGATTGAAAATTACTTGAAGAGCTGCATTAGATTTATCAGTTGAGAACTGCTCATTGGTGATTTGACACCTCAGTTGTTCTAAGTTGAGTAACACAGTTCTAGTCAAAGTGGGAAAATCCTGACGAAGGATAGCAATCGCTTGTTCGATCCATAGTCGTAGATAAGAGTAGTTTGATATGTTGATGAAGTAGTTGATAGGGCTCAATGTGGTATTCCATTTGCTTAGCATCATTGTTCATTAGATGTGGTTTGTTGAGGTTTGACTCGGATGGTGAGGAGTTAAGATCACCCTTTGATGAATCAACCAATGTTGGACATTCAGAAATGCAATCAGTTTCATTGTTCTGTGAGGTATCATAGAGTTCAAGTACTTTGGTGATTAAAGGATCAGTGATGTAAGAAATTCTACTTTGACGAGTATCTTCGCATGAACGACCTCAAAGAACAAAGGGAGATGATTGTAGGATCGTTGGTAGACATGATGACAAGTTAAACGGGATTTTATAACTCTATGATTAAACCGGAAATAGATTCTTTCACGGGATTTTACTAAATCAAGAGAAAACCGTAAACAATCACCCAAGTCGCTAACAGATAATGCACCAAGTCGCTAACACCTAATTCGCTACACCCCCAAGTCGCTAAAGTCCCAAGTCGCTAGACAAATGCAAGTCGCTAAGTAGTAACTCGCTAACCCTCAAGTCGCTAGCAAAATTTTGGCAGCAATTCGCTACTCAAGTCGCTAAAACTTCAAGTCGCTAAAGAGCAACTCGCTACAGACCAAGTCGCTACAACCAAGTCGCTACCCGTAGTGGAGAGTCCACTACTTGTACCGTTAATCGCTAGGTCTAAGTCGCTAGCTCCAAAACTGTAACTCGCTACAAAATTGTGAAGCAAGTCGCTACGAAGAAAGAGATCCGTATATCAAGTCGCTAGCAAGAAAAACCACATAAACATCACTTTTCAATCCAAAAACAACCCAACCAAGATGATTCAAGCTTACCAAATGAAAACCTAAACACTTGTGATGATTCTAAACATAAAAGTACTAACAAAATCCAAGCTTTAACACAAGAAATCAACCAAATGATGCACAAATCACTAAACTTTTTCAAACTCAAAAACCATCTAAAAACCACTAGAAATCCAAAGATGTGTAAGATATGATCTAACCATGGCTCTCTGATACCAATTGTTGGATATTGGTTTTCACATACACATCATAACATTAACACTTTAGGCGTAAGATGATTTAAGAGAGAGAGAAAGTGGGATATTCTAGAAAGAGAAACTCATGTAATGTTAGATTACCAAAGAACATCCAACCCTCTACCTTGCAAGGTAGAGGGTATTTATAGGCTACAAACTAAACGACCTCCTGACGGCCTGTGGATCAGGGATACAATGGGTAAAGACCCGTCCTTCCTCCACGGTGTAGCACTAAACTAAATAATTAACTAAATGACTAGTAAATAACGTAATGTCTATGAGCTAACGTATGCTAGATAATATTTGGGGTGACCGATACTTTACTAAGGAATTTTCTAATTCCTAACAATAAGTATTTTTGGGGTATAAATTGTCATTTTCTCAAAGTTGCGGGACTAGTCTTGTACATTTTGAAACTTGAGGGTAAAAAGTGTAAATTCGGGAAAAAGTTTAGAAAACTTATAAATTTATCACGACTTCGTAAAAATGACTATTTTGATCACTTAAAATATTTGTGATAAGGATTTAAAACGTACGCTTTTATAGGGTCATTTAAGCCCTTAATCGACCACTTTTATATTTGTTACTACTTAATTTCGTCCCTTTTCACTTTTTAGGTATCTTGGAAGCAAAATGATGGAATGAAGCACATTTGGACGAAAATGAGCGAATACATGAAGAAAATGGCAAAGTCAAGATCGAAGCCACTCAAGCTGCTCAAACTGAACCAGACGGCGTCCCAATCAAAGGGCAACGTCATCCCTCTATAGAGACTTGATCAAAACATGCACCGCGGCTCGAGAATTTTTGTTCAGATAACTGACGCCATCACGCTAGAAGAATAAGGTCCACTCAGACTTTTCATCTCGCACGCCCGATCCGTAATCAAGACGACGTCCCAACAGAAGAATGACGACGTCACAACTCTAAAGTGACGCCGTCCCATCGATGACTTGGCAAGACGAAACCCTAACGACGCTGAGGTGACGGCGTCCCATCCAAAAGGTGACGCCGTCGCAAGTGTAAATTTATATATAGAATTCAATTTTTCTTCATTTAAGGAGGTAGACTTTTGGAGAAAAAACCCTAATCGTTTGTAGTCCAATTTGGACAGTATCTTAAGGTCCCAAACCCTATTTTACACATCGAGATAAGTATTTTAATCCAAAGTATCATTATGTCTCCGATTGATTGTGTGTATGCTTGCTTGTTTACCATGTCTAGCTAAATTTCTTGTGTGTTTGCTCAGATCTGTGAAACCTAGTTATTGATTATTGTTAGGTTGTTTCTTATCTTAATTGTAAATTGGCTTAGGAGTGCAACTAGGCATCATTCGTTGTATTTAATGCTTGAATATACTTATTGAAAGTGAGGCTTATGAATGAAATAGCTTAAGGGCTTGTGGATTTGGTATGCTAAACCCGAGAGATAACCTCTAAGAACTAGGGACTACGCATACCCTACGACCTTTAAGAATACAACGCGTTAAGATAAGGTGTGACAATTCAACCGTCCAATAAAAGATAACTAGGGAGTAATAGTATCTAGGTAAACACATTTTTAATCATCATACGAGCACACATCAAATAGACATAGCTACATGTAGTATTAGATAATTAGATAAGTAGAAGTAATCGGTAGAAAATACCACCCCGAAACCAATTGCGCTGAGATGTTTACCTTAGCTTTCTAAAAAAACCAATAAAAAGATAAAAAAAGAATCATCCTCAACCCCCACCTTTTCGTTATACATTTCTTGCTAGCATTCCTATTCCCCTAGAGAACGATATCAATCTCCGATGCTTACCCAATACTACACTACAACAATTAGGTTCACTGCCTAGGTGGTTGAAAAACTTGCTCGAAGAAAAGAAAGTTCCTTTGACCCCGAACGCGCTTCGTACGCGCATCAAGTTTTTGGCGCCGATGCCGGGGAATAGAATAGCTAGTTAGATCTCTATCTCGTTTAGGTTCTCTTGCTTGATTCCTATCAAGTACGATTTTTTCTCATTTTCATTAGCTTCCTTGTATTCTATCCCCCTTTTTGTGGTTTTGTTCGTAACCATTTTCATTGACTATTTCGTTAGCCGTTATGGAGAACGCGAATCTGCCGAAATTTTCACCCAGTAGATAAAATCCACTACATAATCTACCCTTTCCACTCCAAAATGAGATCTTGAGGTTCCAACAACATCATGATGAATCCTTTCCTGAGGCGTGGACTCGAATTAAATACTTATTACAAAAAGTCCTTTATCATGGTCTTAATTTACTATTTCCACTACAATTCTTTTACAATCGTATTGCCCACGAAACCCAAATGAGACTTGACGCCCAATTCAAAAGTGGAAATATTTGAGATTCACGCCCAATTTAGAAGTGGAACATGGGACCTAAAAAATGAATGTTTAGACCTATTTTCAATTTGGAAAGTTCGGTTACAAAGGTTGTTTAGGAAGGAGATGATTAGAGTTGAGGTACCTAAGTGCATGTCATAGTTAGGCGCTACCACAATACAAAATGAATACATAGGTGATCTAGATAAGATGGAGGATAGAGTAGAAAATCCAATCCCATCGGATACCCCACAAGTCCTACCATTACTTGAGAAACACACACCGCCTATGACTTACCCGGAAGTATTAGAAGAAACTATAGGAACCCCAATAAAGGTAGAACCTTTGGACCAAGCACAAGTAGAGGATGTAGGTTTGAACGCTTGTAGTGATGACCTTTCTCTTAGTCCTAAGGAAGTTCCTAGTTTTGATAAACCGGAGCCTCAACCGAAAACCTTACCCAATTTTCCGTCTTTAGATGTGAATCTAGGAATTGAATTAGGCCCCAATCCACCCATCAAAATAAATAGTCCGGATAGTTGCATGATAAAGGTAGTAGACTCTAAGCCCTGTAGATTGCAAGCTAATATAGGAGTAACCCATGACCTTACACACTTACATCACCCATTCGATGTTGATAACAAGAAACATTATGGGTTTAAACCGGGTTTATTAGGTCAAGAAGGATCCTTAACTAAGAATATCTTGAAGTTGATAGAAGATGATCCATTTCTAGGAGAAAGACTTGATTCACACGCTATACCAATAGAATTAGGTAAGGTTATAATGAGTGGAGCACACCCCTTTGAGCATATAAATCACCCATCACCTTTAAGTCACATGGCAAATTTCAACCCTAAGCGTGTGTATCGCTACTATCACCCGCACTTAAGCTTAAGTGTAGGGAAAACTTCCCCTTTATCCATTAAATAAGGGTAGAGTCAAGCTCGTGACTCGAACAAAAACAAGTGCTTCTTGGGAGGCAACCCATGTTTATTTGTTTGAATGTTTGTTTTTAATTATTATTTTTGTGTTTATATATCTTTTTCATTATTGTTTATTCTCATGTTAGACTTTGTAAAAATGCTTTATTTTGTCTTTAACCTCGTCTTAATTGCATACAAAGGTATTTTACAAAAAGATAAGTGTAGGGAAGATCACATACGTTTTTTAAAAACATGAACATGAGAATTACAATAAGTGAATTTGATATATATGTGTGTTTGTTAGAGTCAAATGCTTGTATCGAGTCATAATGGATGTTTTGCAGGAATTTTTCCAGGTTTTAAAAATGTAATTTTTCCAGAAAACGCAGGCACTGGCCAAATATGACAACATGACGGCGTCAGGATTAAATCCTGACGACGTCAGGTTAAGCAGAAACAGCTTATCAAAATTTCATTTTCTATGCTATTTATAAATTTTTGTAAATTCTCAGGTGTAAATTTTCCAGAAAAACTGCAAATATCCATTCCACAAGCATTATATCCTAGTGTAGTTGTGTCATAAATAGTTTTACCGCCGATTTTACTCGAAGGTTTCGTTTGTTTTCTTAAGTGTGCATGTTATATTTGGCAAGAAGAAGAAATATAAAATTGGATGGAGCTTATCACTTATGCATTCTTCTTCATAAAGAATTTAACCGCAACTTCACACCGATCCTACCAAGCTAATAAGGGGAGTACTAGTTTCTTTTCCTTACTTACCTTCCTTTATCGTAACTTTGATACTTTCGGGGAACATTGAGGAAAATGTTCAGTTTAAGTGTAGGGAGGGAGAATAAAACAAGAACTTATAAAATATTCACTCACTTGATTATTTGTCTTGTCATTGGTAATTTGTGTAATAAACTATGAGAAATATTTGTTAGGGCAATTTTAGCACCAAATTTAAATTTTTTTATGACATGTACGAGCTAAACTTTAGTCTTAATAAAGCGTCTCATTGATAGGAGTTATATGACTAGCACAAAAACCGTTTACCACTCAAATTCCACCGCAAAAATGTGAGGTTCACCCCTAGATCTTTAGGAATAAAAGCATTCACCTTTAATGCTTAGAGAGTGTACTGGTAGTATAACAGATTCTAGAACTTGTTTTGTGATGCATTCCGAGATCGCTAGTGAGACTACACTTGTGTAGTTAGGAATAACTAAGTGATAAGAGGCATTAGGATAATCCTTGTTTGAAACCCGTATTATAATTACTTTTTCCACATCGGTCGAGTAATTACCCCACACCCTTGCGATATACTCATCTTTAGTACACGATACCCCTAGTTAACCCCTTAGAGCCTATCCTTCTCGCGGTTCTCATAATGTTTCGGTTTTCCGGAATATCAATGAAGAGCATTGTTTACAATCCACCCCCAAAAATAGACCCAAATCGCCTTAGCCTACCTTGTATGCACTCACCTTTTGTGCATTATTGTTATCATTACTAAACCCTTAGTTCAAATATCTAGTTACTTGCATGGTTGCTAAGTCGAGTCATATCTTTTGTACACAGTTTTGGGATGATTGGGACTCATGGGTATAAGTAATATTTTATGGAGTAACGGGGAAGGAACGATAAATTCAAATTCCCTTTGTCTACATAATTAAATACTCCAAGTGTTTTGATCTTTTCAAATCAAGTCAATTAGTGTTAGAGAAATAAAAACTCGAGTGTAGGGATACTCCTATAAATCCCTTATATTTTAATGTTATCGTAGAGGATGGTAGAGTAAAAATGTATGTAAAAAAAATCAAAAAAAGAGTGTAAAAAAAATTTTGAAAAGAATGAAGAAAAAACATACGCGCTACCATCCTACATCTATCTTTTATGTTTATGTCTTTAAATTTATGTATATTTGTTTCAAGTTATCTAGAGTTAGTTAGTCGAGTCGTGGCTTAGCAACGCCACGCTTTTCATGCTTGTAACATAAGATTTTTGACTTGACACCACTAAATATCGCCTATCCAACAAAACCCTTTGTTTCCCTACCGTAAGCCTAACGTTACAACCCTTGCAAAGACCTCTTAGATAGTTGTTCCTAGGTGCTTACGCCAAAGAGATGGAGGTTTGATCTAGTCTCAAGCTTATGGTAATCTATGTACTATGCCAGGTAATGAGTATTTATCTTCCATTTTCATTTATTACATTTCATATAAACCCGAGAGATGAGAGAATCCAAACACCCCTTGTGAGGTGCTAGTATATAATTTTCATGCTTGTTATGACTATTGCGGTGCTTTTACTTGTTGTGAATTATTTTAAACCCATGCTTCATTCCTCCTAACTTAAAAATTGATTGACCAAAAGCACATTTGCTTGAGGACAAACAAATACCAAGTGTTGGGATATTTGATAAGGATTTAAAACGTACGCTTTTAAAGGGTCATTTAAGCCCTTAATCGAACACTTTTATATCCAATACGGCTTAATTTTGTTCATTTTCACTTTTTAGGTCTCTTGGAAGCAAAATGCTGGAATGAAGCACATTTGGACGAAAAGGAGCGAATACATGAAGAAAATGGCAAAGTCAAGATCGAAGCCACTCAAGCTGCTCAAAATGAACCTGACGATGTCCCAATCAAAGGGCGACGCCGTCCTTCTTTAGAGACTTGATCAAAACATGCACCGACGGCTCGCTGGAATTTTGTTCATAAAACCTGACGGCGTCACGTTGTGAAGAAGAAGGGCGTCACTGCACTTTTCATCTCAGACGTCCAACTAAAGAATGACGGCGTCACAACTCTAAGGTGACGCCATCCCATCGATAACTTGGCCCAGACGAAACCCTAATGATGGCGAGCTGACGGCGTCCCATCCAAAAGGTGACGCCGTCGCAAGTGTAAATCTATATATAGAATTCAATTTTTCTGCATTTAAGGAGGTAGAATTTTGGAGAAAAAACCCTAATCGTATGTAGTCTGATTTGGACAGTATCTTAGGGTCCCAAACCCTATTTTACACATCGAGATAAGTATTTTAATCCAAAGTATCATTGTGTCTTCGATTGATTGTGTGTATGCTTGCTTGTTTACCATGTCTAGCTAAATTTCTTGTGTGTTTGCTTAGATCTATGAAACCTAGTTATTGATTATTGTTAGGTTGTTTCTTATCTTAATTGTAAATTGGCTTAGGAGTGCAACTAGGCATCATTCGTTGTATTTAATGCTTGAGTATACTTATTGAAAGTGAGGCTTATGAATGAAATAGCTTAAGGGCTTGCGGATTACGTATGCTAAACCTGAGAGATAACCTCAAAGAACTAGGGACTACGCATACCCTACGACCTTTAGGAATACAACGCGTTAAGATAAGGTGTGATAATTCAACCGACCAATAAAAGATAACTAGAGAGTAATAGTATCTGGTTAAACGCATTTTTAATCATCATACGAGTACACATCAAATAGACATAGCTACCCGTAGTATTAGATAATTAGATAAGTAGAAGTAATCGGTAGAAAATACCACCCCGAAACCAATTGCCCCAAGATATTTACCTTAGCTTTCTAAAAAACCAATAAAAAGATAAAAAAGAATCATCCTCAACCCCCACCTTTTTGTCATACATTTCTTGCTAGCGTTCCTATTCCCCTAGAGAACTATATCAATCCCCGAGACTTACCCAATACTACACTACAACGATTAGGTTCACTGCCTAGGTGGTCGAAAAACTTGCTCGAAGAAAAGGAAGTTCCTTTGACCCCTAACGCTTCGTCGCGACGCTTTTGTTAAGTATTTATACTTCAATATTCGTTTAACTTATATATATATATATATATATATACGTATATATATATATACGTATATATATATATATATATATATATATATATATATATATATATATAATTATAAAAGTATAATTATATAAAACCGTAATCCGGTAATAACGCACATGGAATATAAACAAATTAAAACACTTAATAACATCACTATTTCCACAAGATCACAACGGGGAACATTTCACTTATGCGTAAGTGAGGATCTTTGATAAATTATCAAACTAAGTTGATGTAGCACGTAAATTAACTTAAAATGTTAAGCACGCACAACACCTTATTGAATTGGATAATTCAATTATCTATTGAATAAGTATATTCAATGCTATATTATTTTGGTCGTGAACCCAAGGTTTATCATATTCTTAGACTCACCATCTCATTTTTAGGTTTCGGTTTGGAACCTCCGCTACATCGTGCTTGGATTTATTGTGCTTGTTCCTTTTCATCAAGGTGAGTTCATGGCCTTGCTTTTACTTTTATTTGCAAACCCCGCGAGGGAGATACATGCTCTAAACTAGAACACAAGGTTTTTCATAAATGTTCGCTTCTTAATTATTGGAATTGCCTAAGTATTTAGCCATAAGTCCCATGTATCATGAACCATTAGTTACCGCGAGTGAACGCAGATATCGTGACCCCCGTCTTGGTTATAGGAAATAACCGGGGCACACCGTATTTGAATTGCATTAGGTAATTGGATATTACCTCCTTTGGGGCAAACTTACGTACACCCGTAATTCGGTGTATGCAGTTGAGTCTTGGTTGCGTGAGCTTAGCACATAATAATCTGTGATTTTCTTTATGATATTGTTAGTTTACAATTATCATGTTTATATTCTTGTGTTCAACTATCATTTAAACCTATGGATTTCACTTGACATTATTGTTGACCTTTTTAAGCATGTTATCTCAGGTAATCAATGAAGATTATGTTTGAGGCACGGAGTGGGCATACCAAGACCTTTCCTTGTGGTGTAAACATAAAGTTGTCATTTCTTTCAAACTCATCCTCAATATTTTTGGAAACATTTGAACAATGTGGAATATTTTGTAATTACAATGAGTTTTCGATGAATGATAACTATTTTTATTAAAACGTCTATTTCGAGTCGTTTTCTATGATTATTGTCTATGATCTCCATTCGAGTAACACCCTGATTAGTCTTTCGCTGTCATTATGATCACGGGGGGTGTTACAGATTGACATCAAAGCTAGGGTTATTATAACGCCCTAAAAATTTACGGTCGACATTTTTATTTTATTTCGTATATCACCTAAATAATTATATAACATTTAGAAACTATATATAAAATAAATAAATAAATAAAGTACGTAATATATAAATGTAACCTAACATTTTTATTAATTAACATTCATTTATTCTCATATGTTCGCGTTTCCTTGATATTTTTGGAACCAGAAATTATTTTCGTTTGTACCCGACTAACGACACTTCTACTTATTATTAATTCCGGAATCCAAAAATTTCATACACACATACATGTTTATATATTCTTGGACCTAAACACATCTATTTATCCTTATCGTTGGACTAACAGTTTTGGTGAATGGCCCAAATGAACTATTTTGTTTTAACCCATGACCATTTGAGGCCATGCAAGCTACGAATTCAAATATCAGATCCACGTATCCTTCTTTTCATTTTCCATAGGTCATTCTTTGGAAAACCCTAAATGTAAGACTACCGTCATTTCTTCTCCACCACCGAAAACCATAGCAACTGATCCATTGTTCGTTTTGTGCTCGTGATCAAGAAGAAGAGGAAGAGCAACGTTCGTTTTAACGAGGTGTTCGGGGGAACCGTAATACTGCTTCTAATTCATTAGCTTCGAAGGTAGATCGCGTAATAACCTTATCATTTCCGTTTTCATCATTCATATTTAGCATGCTATGTAAAATAATAATTCGTCTTTTCGAGTTTTGATTTCTCGTACGTTTACATATACGTGATGTGGAGTCTTGATATATCGGTCTCGGTAGGTCACGTGTGTTTGTACGTTCTTTTAAACCCATAAAAAGGTGTGTATGAATCGGCTTTAAAGAGAGTAGAGTGTCGATTGTTTTGGCTTCGTGTAACCTAGTGTTTTCTCACTATAGTTGTGGTCAAGCATGTTCTCGTGTGAGTGTTAGTATATGCATGGTATTTGGAGGGTTATCATGTCTCGTTGTTGTGACGTTTGTGTTCACATTGATGTCGACCTATCATTTGTTTTGAAAGAAGAACCTGATGAAAAATGGATTGAAGGGAGAGTTAATTAGCAGATTATTAATTTATGAAACTAAAAGCTAGAAAGTCATGGCTTCGCATATTCACTGATGTCAAGACTAACACATGCATATACTAGTATTTGGGAGTAAAGATGTTGGTTCATTGGTGTGTTGTAATGAGTAATTGGGCTGTGATTATCTACTTGTATGCATGTGGGATTTGGGTTAAAACGTGATCTATTATTCTGTCATTCGTATTTTGTACTTGTTCGTGTATCGTGTCGAGTTACATCTAAACCTGGATTTGAAGCATGCACTAAAGTTGTACGTTAAGTTGTTATGAGATATAAATAAAACATGGGGCGAATACATATAGTAACTGTTATATTTTCATGCATGTGATCTTTTTTTATTTTATACTTAGATCTAGCCTCGTTAATTAGAGGGTGTCTCGCATGGGTGTTCTTTTACTAGAAAAGTGTGAGTGAGTCTCGCTAAGAATTGGTTCGGCATTAGGGTTTGTGTCTATTCTAGTGAGAATTGTGTCTCGTTGGTATCTAGTTCCAAGAAGGGTCTCGGGGTCGTCCCGAGATTGGTCATTGTTTCGATATTGATTTGCCTTAGTCCTAATTTGGTTAAAATTATCACTCCCAGATACATTTAAAACTTATGTTTTGACTACATATGATTAGACCCTAAGCATGTTAATAAACCCTACCCTAAATATATTAATATGATATTTGGTTAAGAGATGACATTGTTTGTAAACGTATATATTACAACAACATAAAATACTAAATGGATAGGAGCTTATCAATACAAAGTGTATAAAAGACAAATTCAGAATATCACGTAAGGTTGTATTTAGACTCCTAAATAACGATCATTAATTCGTGTAGAGTCGCTGAAGAAAGAGTTACTTCCGATCCTTGTGCTTCTGATATGATCTCATTTGCTGTTTAAGGTACATATATTCTTTCCCTTTCTCAGTAAGGGTTTACTCTCATGGTTTCTCGATCCTTGACTTTGATTCCTTTTCTTTGATATGATTCTGTTTGATATGATCTCTTTGATATAATTCCCTTTGTTATGATTCCTTTGATACGATTCATTTGATATGATTCCATCCGTTATGACATTCGATCTGCTATCCGTTTTTTATGACAATTGTTATGATATCCGTTACCATCTGTTGCTATGATATGATTCAGTTATGTTGATATGGTTCGTCTGGATATGATATGATTTGTGTTATTTGGTTGCCCGAGCTAACTAGCCATGGAGGTACCATGGCCATGTCATTTATGCACCAATGGCATGACACTATCTGGGGCGGTGTGATTAGTCCCCGGCGTTCCCTTTTGATATGATATGATATATGTGATCACTTGGCCATTATGAATACGTATGTACAGTATCGAACTGGCATGTGTATATATGATTTTTTTTGTAGGGAGCGTATGGATGCATCCTAGGTACTCAGTGTTTTGGTGATGTGGTGCGTGTGTGAAATACACCCCCTTCACATTTGGGAGCTAGCTACTCCATTTGGTACTTGAGAGGTCTCCCCTCCTTGTGCACTTATGATTTGACGGATTTGACATGATTTGGCAGATATGGGTTATGATATGTGATTTGTTAGATTTGGCTATTGGAGTATCTCCTTTAGTATTAGGTGCTCATGGCAACATTCTAATTTTGGTTATTATGTGACTATCTGATATTCTGATTCATTCGTTTACTATGCCTATTCAGTCATTCGGTTGACTACTTATTCACTCAGTATTCTTATGTGATTCGTTTGACTATCGGACTCATGCTTCAGTTCATTTGGTTATTATACCGCCCATTTGATTTACTATGCTTTCACTCTATTTCGGTTGGTTGTCAAGCTTATACTTCAGATTACCACTTTACCCGTTTACCGAGCTATTATATGATTATTGGATTCAAGTGTTGAATATGTTATTATATGATTATTTGGGCTATCTATTTACCATGCTGATTATGATTACATGATTTCTCTGTCTACTATGTTAGTGTGTGGTTACCTGATTCATCTGTTATCATGCTAATATATGATTATCCGCTTACCATGCTATTATGTGGCTATTTGATTCGTCTGGTTGCCATACTAGTATGTAATCATTTGATTTATCCGTTTATCATGTTATACTTCGTTCAGTTATGTCAAAGGCTATGACTATCATTTAGTAATCTACTTGCTATTTGTGATTTCCATGTTTGTACTTCTGTCTGATATTTTCTGATGCTTATGTTATCGATTCAGAATAGTAATTAATGTTTACCTGACTTGTTGATCCGCCATGTTTACACTTCTGTTCATGTTACTGGTTGATGAAGGAATGTGGTACATCTTATGTTATCAGTCTAGTTGATTTGTTTAGTTTGCCATGCTGTATTCTTGTTCAGCTACTTCATTTAGTTATGATGTTCGCTCAATATTTTCTACCTATACTTGTGACTGACATGCTTATACTCTATTTGCATCTCAAATTGTTATGATATTTATTGTGTTTTTTAATTGTTGATTTTCTGACTTGTGTGATTCCCATGCTTACATTCTATTTCAGTTGATTTCGCCTGATTATAGAATTCTGCTTAGCTTAGGTATATCTGATTATCTGATTTGTTTGTTTGCCGTATTCATGTTTAGTTGATCCACCGATATGCTTATACACTGTTTGGTTGCTTGTTTGATTATGATACGTTTCATCAACTCCTATATGATTATGTTTCGATACTTGGTGGTTTGGTTATTAATATGAGCTTATATTTGTGCAATGATTCGCTGTTTTGCTTTTCTTTGTTCTTCTTTTGATTTATGTTCCTTCTAGATATCTGTTAATATTGTGTTCTACAGGTTCCTCATTGACTCATAGACTCATTGTGCTCATTCGTTATGATTTTGTTATTAGTCTCCTCTGATTCGTTTTTGTATTTTGAGTATGTTTAGCTTTTGTTTCGTTATATCTGTTCACTGGGCTTTTTAAGCTCAACCGCATTTCTTTTCCATGCGGCAGGTACCAAGTGGGATGTTGGGCTTTGATGGGCTGAGAGTAGGAGCTTTTGAGTGAAACGACCCTAGTTTCCCTTATTATTTTGGACTCATTTGAAAGAACATTTGTTTTAATATTTCCTATCTTTTAGACATGTTGGATTATGTTCTTCCCTTTGTAAGTCATTCGTTTATATGACTTGGTATTTTTATTTAATAAGACTTCCGCTTGCAAATTTTTATTAGTATTTTCTGATATGAATCCATAATGTGACATTCGGACCCTTGTCGGCTTGGGGTGTTACAGTTATAGAGAACCAAAGAGTTTTTCTAAAAACATTTGGACTATAACCGCACTCTTAAAACGGGACTATTTTACAGCACTACCCTATGCCCTCCGTGACTGCTCTATGTTTTAGGATTAATGCATCACTAGATCATAAGTAAATTGCATTCATTTTAGTTAGGCATGGAGATTTGCTTGGCAGATGTGCGCAACTAACTAAAATCTTGTTGATCATATTATTTGGGCATTTTACTTACATTACTATTTTATGGGTTGTTACAGTACCATGTCTGCATCCCACTCGGTTGTTCTATCCTCAGATACTAAGATGGAAGATACCATGTCCTCTACGACTGTCACTATGCCAGTTCACCCCAGTCCAGCTCTACTAGCTACTGCATCAGACGTGTTGGAATCACTCCTAAACCTTTATTCAAGTGTTAGTTACTCATATGTAATAGGTAGCTTAATTATGGCCTTTATGTTTGTTATTTGCCTTAAGCTTATGTAGAAGGCCCATGAGCTTAGGCCCATGTCCAATAAGGAAAGGATGGGAACTAGGAGTGTTGCCCTAACTTCCCTCCTATAAATACTCTTGTAAACCTTCATTTGAAGGTTGGTTGTTCAAGTTATTCTCTTCACTCACTCTCTACGCATAACCGTCTTCATCATAACGTGTGTGTGTGTTTGGTTTACTTGTTCAATCGCCTTTATCTCTTTCTATTAAGCTTGTGTTGTAAATCTAGTGACCTAACAGTGGTATCAATCGCCAAATAGTTGGGTTAACACTTTCGTTTTTTGAAGTTTTTTTTTGTTTCGGTCTTACGCGTAAACGTGGTTACCACTTTGGTTCGCTTAAAAAATTCATTTTTTACACTTTTTAATCCAAGATTCTTGTACTTTCAACGTTTTAAGGTGTTAAAATACTTGTTTTGGGAAAAAGTTTCAACCTTTACGCTGGATCTAAGTTTTAAGCGTGTTTTTGTTCGTGGGTGTCGCTCTACGCTAACCCGTTTAGCCGTTTTTGATTCATCAAGTTTCACACTTTTGTGTTATTTTGGTGATATTGAAGCTATTCCATGACAAAAATCTGGTTTAGAAACAAATTTGGGCAAAATCATTTTTACGAGTAAGCTACGCGTAAGTGAAACCCTAATCTTACGCGTAACTTTATCCGTGGTTTGATCTTCGCCAGGTTTACTCCGTGGTTTCTTGCTTGGATAAGCCTGAAAACACGCCGACTTTGGATATCTTTTGCACTGTGATAGTGTAAAAGATCATTTGGGATAAAACCCTAAACTTACGAATAAGCATAAAGCTTACGCGTAAGCCTAGTCTTACGCATAAGGTAATCCTACGCCTAACTTTCTACGCCTAACTTTTTGTCTACGCATAACTTTAGCATCTTTTCCCTACTTACGCGTAAGCTAAATCTACACGTAACTAGTGATTGTTACGCGTAACTTTGGTGTTTTTACGCATAAGTTCTACTTGGTTTCTTGTGATTTCTACGCCTAAGGACACTTCATCAACAAAGGTTCATTCGACTACAAAGATCCATTTTTACCAACACAAGTTTTCAACATGTCACAACCACCATACTCTAACTATTTCCCTTACACTTATTCTCAACGCCAACAACAACTAACTCCACAACATCAACAATGGAATCAACAACAAGCAATTTATCAACAACAATTTAATCAACAACATACTCCACAACTTGCGGCAATTCCACAACCTCAAATGGTTCAACCACCACCAAGTCTTCAAGTTCAACCCTACACAACCGAATTCAATCAACATCCATCAAGGAACACTATGAAGGAACCCACTTGGTTTGCAAAGATGTGTGAAGCTTAAGTAGCCAACAATCAATTCATGAGGCTGGATCACTTGATAGACCTCCAATGCTCACTCCATGAAACTACGATCAATGGGTGATAAGGTTCTTTAGATTTTGTGATCTGAAGAAGCCACATGGAAAGTTCTTAAAGAAGGTTATCTTGGAAGGTCCATTTGAGATGCCTCATCGTTATCGTACGCCGATCCAAATGCTAATCCACCAAGAGATGAACAATCCAACATTGCTATCAAGTGTCGACTGAATGCAGGAACTTCTACACTATGAAGCAGATGAACTTGCAATGCAATATATCCTCTTAGGATTACCTAACCCAATTCTTCAAAGTGTTGATGCTCAAAAGATTGCAAAGGAAATGTGGGATCATATTCATCTTCTTATGGAAGGATCTACTCAATCGGAGGATTTGGAATCCAAAATTTACTTGGCTTATGAACACTTCATGATTGAACCCGAGAGACACTAGAGTCTTATCATCATCGCTTTTTAGACATCATCAATGATTTGGATAAACACAACATCATCATGCCAAGAATTGCAAAGTGAATACTAAGTTCTGAGTAGTCTTGGTCCTGAATGGGAGAAGTATGTCATTTTTCTCCGAAGAATATGCATCATTCTACATATGGATTGTTGTACGATTACTTGAAGCCTCTTGAAAAGGAAGTTGATAGGGAAAGGATTCTCCGTGCTCAAATTGCTCCACCGACACATCCGAAAAATCAACAACTTGCCTTATATGCTCAAAACGGTTATTCTCCTCAACCAAAGAACTCAACCAACTACTACAATCACACCATATGATCCTTCACAACCTCAATCTCAACAAACTCAATTGGTTCCATACAACAACAACAATGCTCAAGCACTTGTCGATGAAGCTAATGAGGAATCGATCCGCTCAAGCATTGCAACAAGGATTTTCTATGATTGCTAATGCCTTTAGCCATTATACCAACAAATCCAACAACCGTATTCGTTCCTCATCTAACACAAGGAATCAAGTCAAGTGAACAATGGACGAGTTGAAGTTCGAATCGTGGTTATGGTCGCCGATGGGCGGTGGTCAAAGGTTTAATGCTGTGGGTAGGAATAACAATCGAGCTCAAGTGGTGGAACAGGAAATGCTCAAAATGGGTTGAATGGTCTTCGATGCTACAACTGCAATGAGAAGGGACACTGGCTAATGCATGCCCAAAGCCTAGGACTTGGGGCAGTGCTTATCACAAAGAGGCTCTTCTTTTGGCTCTTAAGGATGAAGCGGTGGAATTCTCACGACAAAGAATAGAGCTTTATGGCAAATGCGACTCGGATGATGATATGGAGGACTTGCGTGCCAATGCACCAAGTTATGTTGATGGCTAATATGCATGAGTTACACATGAGTGACACAGCCCGTGTATGACACCGATGGCTTGTCTCGTACCGAACAAACCATATTTATCTCTCGATCTCATATCTCCGCCAACATCCAATCCGCAAGGCTCGAATGTTCAAAATGAGTCGTCCACATCTCATTCCGACGATTTTCAACTAGACCCGTAGTTATATTTGACGATCAAGATGACCTTATGGTTTCCTTTGATAATCAAATTGACTCCGTGGTTATACTTGAGGATCTAAGTAATGATCATGTTGTGACTCACGTTGAACACAACGAACTTTTGCCTCATCCGATTTTGCTCGCTTTAATACAAGACCAACAAACCATAGTGGAAAAATGTCATGCCATTAATCAGACTTGAAAAGCAAAAATGTACTGTTAACCAAGGATTTTGAATGTTTACAAAAGCAACTCAACTTTTTCAAAACTCAAGAAAAACGGGAAAACGGTTTTGAAGCAGCCTTTGCCAAATCTCATCAAAACGAAAAATATTTAGAGAGACAGATGCTGATCTAGCCACTTCAAGAATGCTTTGTTGTCTCGAAATAGAACAATGAAACATGAACATAAAAAGCAAATCAATGCTCTCACCTTGGAAAATCAAAAAGCTAAGGTCGAGTTGTTAACTTGTCAAAAACAGTTCTCTGCATACAAAAAGCATTCAACGAAACGAATAGATGATCATCTTGAAGAAATCATCGGCTTGCAAAACAAACTTAAAGAGTTTAAAACTATTGTTTACAAACATGGCGAGTCGGTCACTGCTATTGAAAAGTTTACTTTAAAACCCAATCCAAATGGATATGGACCGAATCTTGATGATTACAAACCTAAGCTTTCAACCAAAGCATTCAAACCAAATCTGAAGTTTCCAAAGAATATAAAATTGATAATTGCTATGAGTGTTGTTGAATATCATCGTCAAGAGGAATTAGATGCAGTAGACGAGAGTCGATCAAAATTAGAAAAAGTTGTTTACAACAAACCTTTTAACTATTCAAAAGCGGTCACTTTCGCCACACCAACGGATTCTTCTAACACACCAAGGATTATCATAAAACGTCTGAGTCTTCTAATGACAATCCCAAACCAGATTATGCACAAACTTATGGTCCTTTACCTTCCATCAATGAAGTAAACTCAAAACATGAAAATCGCAAAATTCTTCGATATTTTGACCTTTTCATGGCTGACCTCAAAACTTTACAACATGAGATAGAATATCATTCGAAAATCAAAGTTCAACATTTTCAATCGCCTCGGCGAGAACAAAGAGACATCTTTTAGAAAAATCTTTTACCAAATGTTAAAAATTTGAAAAGTTGTGCATTGTCTTGGGAAAGGGACTTTCATAAGGAACTTGATTGATGAAGGTCGCTTTTCGAAAAAAGAAACATCTATTTCTAATACCAAACGTAAAAAGAAAATGTTGAGAAAAGATGTTGATCGACTCTTGTAAGATGTCATCCGTGCTGATGTCCATAATGTTGTGCTATTGAATTCTTTGTCATATGCATTTGATTATATCTCTGATACTGTTGATTCTGTGGTAAATGTTGAGAACACCGATAATGTGCTTCGGTCGAGTCCTTAAAAGTTGAAAATAAATGATTGTCAAACGAACTTTCAAATGCAATACGTCGCCTTAATTGGTGTCAAAAAGATATTCACGATCAACAACTTGCTTTTCAACACAAAATCGCCCATGCGTGACAAATCTTCTAATCCAAAAATTGAGCAACTGGATGATCAAAACGTGTCTTTTAAGTGTCAAATCTCAAAATATGAACAAGAACTTGTAAAAGTTAAAAGGAATATGGTGTCATATTTGATTTACTCAAAAGACTCGTGATGAAGCATCAAATGAACTTGATCATTATCTTGCACACACTAAAGAAGTTATGCATTTTGTCGAAATATTCGGTCCAAAATCAAGATCCGATTCACACTATCTTTAAGTTAAGAGAAATGTTAGGAAAGTATGAACAACTTTCGCCTACCGTGATTAAGAGAATAGCCCCAGTAACACTTAGTAATCATGAACCTAGAATCACTACTGCCAAATCACAAGTTGCTAACGTGCTTTCATTCTCTTGAAACAGAATAGTTGCGTCTTTTTCAAACGTCCGCACTTCACAACCTAAGAGCACTACATCGAAGAATAGGAAGTTGCGACCTAAGAAAAGATCAATAAAGAATGCTAAAGTAGAAGAACACCCTAGGACTATGAATAAGACTCACGTTGCTTCCACTATAGATATTGCGCCTGGCACATGTAATAGAAATAGTGATGTAATGAATGCTAAACCTTAAGAACTTTTGATATTCACCGATGCACCTTGTGATATTTGTCATAAAAGTATGAATTCTGATTGTCATGATAAATGTGTTGCTAAAGCTATCATCTCTCGCTTAAGGAATCCTAAGAACCGGAATACCTATAGGCCCACTAATCTTTCTAAGTCAGGCTTGGTAGACCGCCTCTTTAGATTCTAAGAAACGCATTTTTGTCCCTGTAGCTCCAGTTTCACCTCCTAGGAATGTAGTACCACCTAGTGCATTCACTAAGACTAAAGCAAATACTAGTTGGAGTGGCAAAAATGGATATATAACACACTAGGATTTAAATGGATACCTAAAGCTATTGATGTGTGTATGTCTACTATAGCGCCCGGAACCCTCTAACATTTCGGGTTCCACATCTACTTCTATTCCATCTGTGTCGCCTCGTGTAATGCGGTGATACGATCATTCTCGATTGTTGATAGCAGATGTTCCCGACACATGACATGCAACCTTAAACTGTTATCAAACTTTATTGCAAAGTTCATTGGCACCGCCGATTCGAATGATCACTTGCGCCTATCATGGGCTACGGATTCTATATCAATGGGAACATCGAAATTAGCAGGGTTTATTATGTGGAAGGCCTCGGTCACAATCTGCTTTTAGTAGGTCGGTTTGTGATGGAGATTTTGAAGTTGCTTTTCGGGAGAAAACTTGTTTCATTCGTGATCTACAAGGAAATGACCTTATGTCGGGCTCGCGTAATTCCAGTCTTTACACTATCTCTATGCAAGACATGGTTGCTTCTTCTCCCATGTGCTTACTTTCAAAGGCAACATCAACAAAATCTCGCTATGGCACCGCTGTCTCTCACATCTAAACTTTCAAACCATCACCAACCTTGCTCGACACAAACTAGTTGAAGGACTCCCACGATTTCGGTATTCTAAAGATCACCTTTGCTCACCTTGTGAACAAGGCAAAAGCACTCGTGCTCATTTTCCTTCAAAGGTGGTAACACGTACTCAAAGATGTGCTTCATCTTCTACACATGGATTTGTGTGGCCCGATGCGCGTGCAAACGATCAATGGCAAATGATACATCTTAGTAATTGTTGATGACTATTCACGCTGGACTTGGGTCTACTTTCTTCAAGCAAAGACCAAGCTCCACAGATGATCGTCACCTTTCTCACGAAAATACAAGTTCAGCTACGCAACACCGCTCGACAAATCGAATGACGAGGCACAATTTGTTAACCAAACTCTTCGTGAATTTTATAAGAAAGTGGGAATTCAAAGATCGACATCTATTGCACGCATACACCGAACAAAACGGAGTTGTTGAAAGATCGAAACCAACGTTAGTGGAAGCTGCAAGAACAATGTTAATCAATGCTAAACTTCCATTACTTATGGGCGTAAGTCAGATCTACTGCATGCTATTCTCAAAACCGTTCTATGATTACAAAACGCCACAACAAAACACCTTTTGAGCTTGTCCACAATAGAAAACCGAATCTCAAACACTTTCATGTTTTTGGATCTCTTTGCTATCCGAATAATGATCGTGATGACTTTGGAAAGCTCAAATCAAAAGCTGACATTGGAGTCTTTATAGGATATTGTGATAATTCTAAAGGTTTCCGAATCTGGAATCGTCGAACAAAGGAGGTTATAGAAACGATTCATGCTCATTTTGATGAACTTACGGAAATGGCTTCTGAGTATAACACCTTGGAACCCGGACACAACCGCTTAAACTTCCGCAAAACCCCATCATCAACTGAACAAAGCCCCCAGCTTACCCGTCAACAAATGGAAAGGTTATTTGCTCCGCCGTTCAGTGACGATATTGATGAACGTGCTCGTGTATCCGCTTTCCGCTGCTCAACCCGATAATACTCTTATACCGATACACTGCTACAACAACTACTGTTGAAGAAGCACCACCAGTTGACTCCAACACAACAATTGAACAAACCGCTTCAAACAATGATGAATCGGCTGATGATGTTCTGAATGAAGTACCCCCACCTGCAGATTTTGATCCAAATGCGTTTTTAACCCGTTTGCTAATGAGATCGCTGCACTTGATGTCGCGAATCTTCTACAAACCATTTGAATCCTCAAAATCTGCACAATGTATACCAACATCAACCTCCACACATAGATGGACAAAAGACCATCCTCTGGAAAATATTATTGGCAACCCAATCAACCAGCTTGTTACAAGACAACGTCTTCACTCGATGGTGAACATTGCATTTATGCACTCACCGTCACTAATCAACCTCAAAACATCAAAGACGCAATGACAAAAGACAACTGGATCAAATCCATGCAAGAAGAACTCAACCAATTCAAACGCCTTGAAGTATGGGAACGGTTGAAAGACCAACAGGGGTCTACGCCATTGGTCTCAAATGGATTTGGAAAACAAATTGATGTCAAGGAAACGTTATCGAAAACAAGTCACGCCTCGGTGGCTAAGGGTTATCGTCGGAAGAGGGTATTGACTTTGAAGAATCTTTTGCTTCGTTGCTCGTCTTGAGGTCGCTTCGATTTTTCCGAATTTACGGCTCACATGAACATCACTGGTCTTTCGGATGGATGTCAAAACCGCTGCTCTCAATGGACAACCGAAAAGAAACGGTTTATGTCACACCGTAAGGATTCATTGATCCAGAGTTCCCTAATCATGTCTATAAACTGAAGAAAGCTCTCAGGGTCTCAAACAAGCTCCTCGGGGTACGATAAGTTATCATCTTTCCTCATTGCCAATAATTTTACCAAAGGTTCAGTCGACCCAACTCTTTTCATACAATATCACGGGAACATATTTTAATTGTTCAAATTTACGTGGATGACATCATTTTTGGGTCAACACATAAAAAGTACTCAATCGCTTTTGCAAAACTAATGAAGAAACATTTTGAAATGTCAATGATGGGTGAACTTACGTTCTTTCTAGGACTACAAGTTCATCAATCACCCCGTGGTATTTTCTTGAGTCAGTCCAAATATGCCCTTGAATTGTTACACAAATTTGGAATGAATACTGTTAGGATCCAAATATTATTGTGTTTGATGATTCGGGTGGTCTTGGATGATCAAAATACATGTTTACCATTTTAGAGAGAGAAAGTAGAGAGAGAGGGTGTTCTTGCTAGAGGTTTAAACAAAAGGAATGTTAGATTGAATGAGAAGCACCACCCCTTCCATGGATGGAAGGGGTATTTATAGTTACAGACAATACACGACCTCCTATCGGCCTGTGGATCAGGTATACAGTGGGTAAAGACCCGTCCTTCCTCCATGGTGTTACACTACGCTAAACTAAACTAATAACTAACTAATAAACTGATAAATAACGTAACTAATGATATGTCTACGAGCTAACTTATGATAGATAATATTTGGGGTGACCGACACTTTACTTATGGAATTTCCAATTCCTAACAATCTCCCCCTAAGGGAGGTCACCCCATGGTTTACATTTCGAATCCTAGCATTCTATTCTTGACATTGTTCTTGAGCTCGTAGACTTCAATTCTTCAATTCCGCAATCTTTGTGCTTTGGTAGTGCAACTTCAAAGTCCGAGTGCTTTGTACTATTAGTGGAGGCCTTTAACTGATCCACATCTTTGATGATCTTTGAGCTTTTTTTTTTGAGATCATGACCACGTAAATCTGGATCACCCTTTTGTGTTGCCATCATGTGATGTTGTGACTTTTGGACCTATGCTCACACTTTCGATCATGACATCTTTCCATCGTGAGCGGAAGCTTTTACCGGTTCAAGATATTTGCGCAGTGTAGCAAAGGCATAGTATAGAAATATCCTGGAGCTTATGTAGATATGCACCGTCATGATTTCTTCAAATTAAATGTGGATCTCTTGAGGCATGCGGCTTTGATTGACTCCTCAATCGATCACCGCATCGCTAGGGGTGTACGCATACGACGCTTAGTTGAAAGCGCACGTAAAGTGTCTTTGATCACTTCGCTTGAATTGAGGTACCACGGCCCACGGTTCCCCGATTGATCAGTACAAATCGCACGTGATCGTATAATTCAAGAATTTCCTTGAGCAAGGGTTTCGCAATGTCTAGCCGTTCTCAAACCGAACGCCTCAAAGAAGACAACACGGAGTGAGTGAACGGCGAATTGAGATTCAGCGATTGATGAAAATGATTTGAAAAACAATTGTGTATTGCTTGAAGAAAGAGTTTTGCAATACAACGAAGGTTTATGAGAAAGATCAATTTTTCAATCAAAATACTTTTTTTATTAAAGAATGAGTACACATTCGACGTGCTAGAGAAAAGAAGAATTTTGCACATCGAACGGTTTTTCCAAAAGTATTTTTTCAATCAGAGATACTTTTTGAATTTGAAAACATAAGTACACATTCGACGCGGAGAAAAAAAAAGATTTGCACATATCGAACGGTTTTTCCAAAAGCATCCGCCAATCCATTTCCTGGACCAAGGTTGATTCACGAGTGAATCGCCCCATCGTTTCTATCCGGTTGTCACATGGTTGATCTATAGAATAGATCTCACATGCCACCTACCAGGAGCTTGTTTGATGTTGGCTCGAGAAGGCTTTCCATCTTCATTGTGAATATGTATGCATATCCTTTCAGATATGTTCTAGCAATACCACCAGGATAATGCGTAGGACTCTAAATATATACTTACTTTCCACATTGTGTGAAACAGCAAGTCTTCATTAATTTTGTGTCCTAATGAGATATTGTGGATGATATCTTGGCTCTAGACTCAATCGTGCACATTTGGTTCCTATGCCGAAGACTAGGCAAAGGGTCTCCTTCTTCAATATCAACTATCTCTAAAAGAAAGTCGATAGATTATGTAGGTTCCCCGTGAGAATGAAACAAGCCTGTAGAAAACTAGAAGGGGGGTTGAATAGTTTACCGATTAAAATCTTTGTTTTGAAACTTATTGAAAGATCAATTGATATTGATCTTAAGTATGTTAATGAAATATGCAAGCAATATGTAATAAGTAAATAAGGAAAGAAATGATCAAACCACAACAAGTTGTTTATAGTGGTTCGGCCTACAAGGACTCTTTTTCCTTGCCCTACTCCACTCCCGAGTCTCACACTCGAGAGTTTAACTTCACTAGTCAACAAGCTCCTTTCACCGGCGGAGAAAACCTTTACACTTCGCTTACACTATTTCCGACACTAAGCTAGATGTCGAGTTCTTTCCAAGGGTACAACTACTCCCACACACAATGTATTTTGAGGACTAAAATACTAACCACTCACACTCACAAGATTATGATGGTTTGATACAACAATGAAGTATGGATCAACACTAGATCATACAACACTAAACAAACAAGACTTCCAACTTCTCGTTGAAGCTTGAATATGACTTGATCTTCTTTGCTACAAAAGAGATCACTAATATGATATGAAACTGAGTTAGAAAGGTTAGAGAGAAGATATGTATGAGAGTATGTTAGAAAGGGATGAGAAACTACTTGGCTTGGCATTGCTATTTATAGCCAAATTGGACAGAGGCGTCCACGGACCGGACCCCTTAAAAGGGTTCGCCCGTGTACCAAAATGGTACCGCCGGTCGGCAGTCAAGATATCAAATCTTGCCTAAAGTCAACTCTATCTAAGTAAGATTGTGCAAGATATGAAGAGTACAAATCTTCACAAAATATCTAATGGAATCTTCAATGATTTCCATGATGTAATACATGATGTCAAATGTTGTATTACTATTAATAGAAATATGCAAATGCTTAAGTAGTGTTTGGTTTTAAGAACCTAACACATTCTACAAACTACTATCATACATAATGATTAGAGTCATATCAAGATGTTACTAATCATAAATGTAAATGCTTGAATGATGAATATATTGTTTGAGAAAGCTTGTTTTAATATCTAATAAACTTGACAAGCTTTAAGCTTTTATAAATTAAATTTACTTTTGTCGTTAACAAAACTTAGGCAAAGATCAAAAATATAAATAACGTTTAATGGCGATATTTGTATTAACAATCTCCCCTTTTTGTTGAGGACAAAATATAAATTTTATTTTTATAAAAGAGACAAAGTTTGTACAAGAGTTATAAAAATATTAGTTTTAGAACTTGAAAAGAAAATGATAATGCAAGTGTATGAAATTTGACTTTTTATGAAAGTCAAAGAATTCACTAGTTGATGCATGATGTTGACTTTTTCAGAAAGTCAAAGTATGCGATTTGACCTTTTTAGAAAAGTCATATAAGAATAATTTCCAAGTTCTATATTTTCTCCCCCTTTTGTCTCAACAAAAGAAGAGGCTATCTTGGAATGTAATGAGCCCGAGCTATTATCTCCCCCTTGTTCAAAGCTCCCCTAAATTGGGTGCTTTTATGGGAAGATACATGGATTGTGAAAATAAAGCTAAAAAAAATGTTAGTAATAATGATCATTCACAAGCATTTCCAAGCACTATGTAATGACACCAACAATATGATAAACAACATTCATTAGTTAAAATTTTTCATGAATCAAGATCATGAAAAGAGAACACAATGATGTGTTTTAAGTACAAGAAAATGAAAATTATCCTAAAAAAAATAAAAGACTATTCTAAAAACCATCCTAAAGTGATGGTGGATGGGAAAAGCGTTGAGACGCTCAAGAATGTGGTTGAGGATGAACCTCATTTCTTCGTGGAAGTCATGGACCATAATCCGGGTCCGTTCCACGGTTTGACCCGTTGCTCACAAGTTGAGCAACCATGCCTTGGAGGGAAGAAAGTTTGGGAGGTTGTGGTGGTGGAATGGTGGATGTGTTGGTGGTGTTGGGGATGTTTGGAGTGGTCATGATGGATGCAAGCAAAGCACTTTGCATTTGCATTGTCTCACTTAAGTGAGAATCCACCATGCCTTTGAATTGGTGGAGGTTGTGGAGTTCGGCTTGAATCTCCTCTCTAGTGGGATTGTCATCCCACATGCTCTCAGGAATGTCCTCAATATGAGGAGACATTGATGATGGAAGTGGATGATCCCGTATATAAGGACCATGAATGTCCGTGTGAATGGGGTGGAAAAGGAGAGGTCTTGGCCCTAATGGGGCGTTTGGGTCAATGGATGACCGAGGTGATTCATGAGCGATTTGCTCAATGGTGCCAAAGGATGGCAATGGTGGTGGATGACTTGGCCTAGGAGGCAAGTCTTCCAAGTCCTCTAGGAAAGGATTTGGTGATGTTGGTGGAGTTGAAAATAACTCCATGGGAGTGAGAGTGGGAGACCTTGGTGAAGGTGGTGAGGGTGTTTTGGATGTTTGGATGGGTGCCGGTGGAGGTGAAGTAGGTGTTTTTGTTGGTGGTGGAGTGGTGATCACAATGTGTGATGAAGTGGGTGTAGCTAAGGTAAGATGTGTATCATCTCTAATGGGAGATGAGATGGTGAGTGGTGAAGATTCGGATGATGAGCTAAGATGAACAAAACAACAAGGCCTTACGCTCATTCTAGCGGTTTTCTTGCAAGGTTTTGGTGATGATTTAGTCATTTTAACTTGGGTTTTGATTTGCTAGATAGTAGTGAGAATGAAGAAGGTGTGAGGATGATCATGGTAAAACCTTTCAATTTATAGAGATAAGAAATTGTTGAGAAATGGTTTGATTTGATGTTGAACCATTGAAGAGATGAGGTTCCTAATGATTTGGAAGTGGGTTGAATGCTAGTCATATCACCCAAGTCAATCCATACAAAGAAGATGGAGTGAAGAAGAAAAGATATGCAATAAATGTGTTCTAGTGAGTGGAATTTCCTAATATTGAGATTACCCACGGATTTGAAGGTACCAAAATTTTGGTTCCTTCCTTTATGTAAAAGGGCTCCTTGGGTGGATTTTTCAAATTTTTGAATTTTGGTGGGAAATGGATTTCTTATACACCTTAGTAAATAATACTAGTTCTAATACCAGTATAAACTAGTTAAGATTGATTTATAAGTGATGGAAGATAATTTGGAATCACGAAAGAGTCGAAATTGAAAATTACACGGAGGATCCACGGCACCAAAAACATATACGGACGGTACCTAAAAGGGTGCCGTGCCGGTCCACTTGTATGGTATGGCGGTACCAAACTATATAAAGGACGATACCAAAATTATGGTGCCGTCGGATCCGTGGAGTCTTTGAAAATTGGTCGAGTTCATTTTAGGTGTCGGGAAATTTCGAAACACGAAATTTTTCTCAAAAGCTGTTATACTAAACATTTCTAGTTAGGAAAAGTAAATAACACATATGTAAACATAGTGGAGCATAGATTTTGAGCAAGGCTTATTGATTTTCACAATATAGTGAAAATGGGTAAAATTTGATAGCATACTTGTGCTATCCCCATGCATGAGATTGTTAGCATACACCATTGTTTCAAGTTATATTATCATCCTACATAATAAAAACAACTAAATAGTATCAAACATTAACGATAATGCATTGTTCCAAACACTCCTTAAAGTACCCTTATTTGTCTAATTTCTTGTAAATCTTGTTCATCATCCTACCAAGGCACTTGAACATTCCCTTAGTTTGCTTGAATTCTGTTGATTCATTCTCAATCTCGGGAAGAGATGCGTAATACTCATGAGGTGGAAGATGAGAGCTTGGAAGACCATCCTGGGAGCTATTTGATGATGATGATGAAGGAGTTGGAGGTTTAGCTCTCTTGCCTTTAGTCTTAGCAACTCGAGCATCACTCAAAGGTACAAAGATGTGAGGGATGAGATCATAGTGAAGGTGCATCCCTTTTGGGGTTGGTGGAATTGGGGCGAAGTTTCTATAGAGACGGGTGAGAAGCATCCCGTATGGAAGAGCAACGGATCCTTGAGTTGGAATATCAATCATTCTCCTAGCTATGTAGTAGGCTAAGTTGAATGGTTGTCGGGTGGACAAGTTGTAGAGCATATGGCAAAGACAAGCGTTTATGTGATCCCTATTCCCTATGGTGCTAATGACGTTTGCTCTAAGTAACTCCTCCCATTTCTTAAATTTGGGCTTAAGTTCATTTAGCTCCATTCCATATGGATCTCGGTTTACCTCTTTTCCCTTCGGGTAACTTCGGGTTGTATCAGTTTTGGGTTAAAAGGTGTTCACGGATGACATCCTTATCGGCTAAGCGGGTTATGTAGGGAAGAGAGCGGTCATTGATTGCATCAAGAGCGGTGAGTGACCACTTATCCGTGTAGACACAAGTTCCTCGGTTGGGAATTCCTAACACTTGAGCAAAGTTGCTTAAGGTGATGGTGTAGTCATTTTGGTTGATTCTAAACCTAAGACAAAATTCATCATCGTCTTCATCACTAAAGCCGGTCACACTAGCATAGAATTCTAACACAAACCTAGGACAAATTGGTTCATCGATGTCAAGAAGACAATCGAATTGGATGGCGGCTAGTTCTTCAAGGAGATTGGCATTTTCAAGGAAGGATGAGTGAATAGTTCTACCCTCATGTAAATACCTTGATTCTAGACTCTTAAATATTTCTACTTGTTCCTTGGTAAGTCCTTTGGTTTTGTGGTGTTTGGGAATGTAGTTAAGGGTGTCTTTGTGATCATAGAATCTTGCGGCTACCATGGTTATTCCTAAGGACAAGAAGTAATATGTTAAAAATATTGAAAATAAATTTTAACGTTTTTGATTCTAGTGTGTGCCTATATGAAAACAATTTGGAGTTGCGGTTATCTCGACTCATTTTATGCACAAAATGGTTTTAGTGGGGTGTTTGGCAAATACCATGAGATAACCCAAATGCTCCTAATTCAATGTGGCTACATTTGAATATACCAGGGAGTGCATATTAGTTATGCAATACCTTTAGTATTCAAGAGCATGCAAGTGATGAAAATTCTAACGTTTCTATTTGTATTAGCAATGAAAAATGTTTTCCTACAAGTGAGAAGCTTTTCAAAACTTTTGACATGGGGTGTTTGGTTGTTTGAATAAGGCCTTATATTTATTATCTATCAATTAGTGGGAAACATGATTTGTTTATGCAATATGATAATGTAGTACCTAATTTGAATGACTAGTTATGCAATTTGCCAATTGAATTCATATTTGGTATAAAAGCATACATAAAACCCCATGTAATGATTTGTGATAGTTTTGTGCATAAATAAGAATCCTAGACTCGGAATTAAGAGATGAAATGTAGTTAGGATACTTACAATGATGTTATCTTCAGAGATTAGTGAGTGGGAAGATGACAATAATGAGCTTGGTTTAAGTTTTTCACGTTTTGGTAAAGTGGGTTGTGAGGAAGAAGATGTTATGTATATAGCGTTTTGCTTACTGTAGACACCACGGACGGGCGGCACCAAATAATTGGTTCCGTCCGTGTTGTCGTTTGGTGCGTGGCTACTGATGCGAGATATAAGGCAAAAATTGTTTTGGTTTGACTATTCTAATGTTTTAGGCTATGTTTATCCTACATGTTTGGTTCCATTAACCCTAAACCAAGTCTAAGAAGATTAAAAGGTTCTCGTTTAAGAGGTTTAGTTAAGATGTCGGCAATGTTGTCTTAGGAGGATACTTTCTCGATTGAAATGTTTCCTTTTTGAACATTGTCGCGAAGAAAGTGATGACGGATTTCAATGTGCTTTGTGCGAGCATGTTGAGCGGGATTTTCTTTGAGATCGATGGCTCCTTTGTTGTGCATAAAGTATCACAATGTCGTTGAGATGAATTCCGTAGTCTCACGAGCTTGCTTCATCAAAGAGCTTGTTGACATGCTTTTCGGTTGAGGCGTATTAAACCGGTAGTAGAGATGGCTACAGCCGTTTGCTTCTTTGCAAACCATGAGGTGAGACAATGTCCAACAAAAGTGCAAATACCACTTGTACTTTTTCTATCGACATAATCACCGGCATGATCCGAGTCGGCATACACTATGGTTTCTAAACCCGTTCCTTTGGGATACCATAATCCTAAACATGTTGTTCCCTTAATGTATCTAAAAATCCTTTTAAGGCTTCTAAGTGTGATGCCTTTGGGTTTTCTTGAAAGCGAGCACATAGACAAACACTAAACATAATGTCGGGTCTACTAGCCGTAAGATAGAGTAGGCTACCAATCATTCCTCTATATTTAGTGTTATCTACGGATTCACCTTCTTCGTCCTTGGTGAGTTTAGTGTCCGAGGACATGGGTGTTTTAGTTGGTTTGGAATCTTCAAGACCAAATTTCTTAAGCATGTCTTTTATATATTTAGATTGGTTAAAGAAAATACCATCTTCTAGTTGTTTAATTTGAAGTCCTAGAAAGAAGTTTAACTCACCCATCATACTCATTTCAAACTCGTCATGCATGATTTTAGAAAAATCATTACATAGTTCTTGACAAGTTGATCCGAATATAATGTCATCAACGTATATTTGAACAATAATAATTTGTGATTCCTTTTTCTTAGTAAAAGGAGTATTATCTACTAATCCCATAGTATATTTGTTATCAACAAGAAAAGTCTTAAGACGGTCGTACCAAGCTTTAGGTGCTTGTTTAAGGCCATATAATGCTTTCTTGAGTTTGAAGACATGATGTGGTTTCTCAAAGTCGGTAAAACCGGGAGGTTGAGCAACATACACTTCTTCGTTAATAAACCCATTAAGGAAAGCACTTTTAACATCCATTTGAAATAATTTAAAGTCATAAGCACATGCATAAGCAAGTAATATTCTAATAGATTCAAGTCTAGCTACCGGTGCATAAGTTTCATCATAGTCAATTCCTTCTTGTTGATTATAACCTTGTGCAACAAGCCTAGCTTTGTTTCTAGATACTACACCATTTTCGTCCATTTTGTTTTGAAAGACCCATTTTGTTCCAATTATAGTTTGATCTTTGGGTTTTGGAACTAGTTTCCAAACATCATTTCTAACGAATTGGTTTAATTCTTCTTGCATGGCAATTACCCATGATTCATCTTTTATTGCTTCATTTATGGTTTTGGGTTCAATGGTGGATACAAAACAAAAATGATTACTTTGATTTTGAGCTTGTGACCTTAAGGTTCTTTGATTAAGTTGTCCTATGACCTTTTCTAATGGATGACTTTTAGATTCTTTGATGTTGACAATTTCCTTATTTAATGGTTCATCTTCCTTGTTATTATTAATTTGACTTTCTATTATTTGACTTTCAACTAAGTCATCATCTACCAAAGGTGATGTCTTAGAGGGAGGTGGACTTTAGTCAAATGTTATGTTCAACGATTCCTCGACTATCATTGTTTCTTTATTAAGGACAATGTAAGCTTTACTAGTTTGAGAGTAACCAAGAAATACACCTTCATAAGACTTTGGGTCAAACTTGGTGAGATAATCCTTAGTATTAAGAATAAAACATTTACAACCAAAGACTTTAAAATATCCTAATGTTGGCTTTTTACCTTTATAAAGTTCATATGGTGTTTTGTTTAGGAAAGGGCGTATTAGGACTCTATTTAAAATATATGTAGAAGTGTCAGCGGCGTTACACCAAAACTTTTGAGGAATGTTTTGTTCATTAAGCATTGTTCTACTCATTTCTTGAATTGTTCTATTTTTACGTTCTACTACTCCATTTGATTGAGGTGTTAGTGGAGCGGAAAAGTTATGTGTTATACCATTTGTATCACAAAAGTTTCCAAATTGAGTTTAGTTGTCAAATTCACGACCATGATCCGTTCGGATCGACACAATTTTGACACCTAGAAGATTTTGAATTTTCTTGCTAAGTATTTCAAATTTATCAAAAGCTTCATTTTTGGTTTTCAAAAATAACGTCCAAGTAAACCTTGAGTAATCATCTACTATGACCAAAGTGTATAAGTTGCCTCCATAGCTTCTTATAGCGGATGGTCCAAATAAGTCCATATGTAATAATTCTAGACATTTAGATGTGGACACCATATTTTTAGATTTGTGACTACTATGTGTTTGTTTACCAATTTTGCAAGCGTCACAAAAGTGTTGGTCATATTTTAGTTTTGGTAAATTTCTAACCAACTCTTTTGAAGATAGGTTTTGTATAAGTCTCATATTAGCGTGACCTAAGCGTCTATGCCAAAGAGATGAGCTATCGTCTAATGTTGTTAGGCAAAGTTTGTCATTATATGTTTTATCTATTTTCATGACGTATATGTTATTTTTCCTAACTCCTTTAGCTATGGTGATACCATCTTTTAGTATTTTACTACCATTTTCATCAAATAGTACTTTATACTTTTTATCACATAGTTGGCTAATACTAAGTAGATTAAATCCTAACCTATCCACATGAGCAACATTTTCAATAGTTAGAGAGTTATGAGCAATCGTACCTTTGCCAATGATTTTGCTTTTGAGATTGCTACCGAAAGTGACATTACCTCCGTCATACTCTTGGTATGATGAGAAGAGATTTTTGTTGCCCGTCATGTGTCGTGAGCATCCACTATCTTTAATCCATTCATCAGGTTCCAATCCAACTTTCAAGCATACCTAAGAAGCAAATAACTCAAACATTTGGTCCCCAATATCTCATGGGTCCGTTTGGGTTAAACATACCATTTATTTGATTCATGTATGGAAATGATGGGTAAGGGTTCCATGGCATGTAATCTGGAGTTTGATATGGTCTAGGAAAGTTTTGATTCCAACCGTTGTGTTGGTAGTTAGGTTGAACGTTGTGGTTGCTCTTAGGAAAGGGGCGTTTGGCAAAAGAAGTTTTATATCGTTGTTGAGTAGTTTTAGATCTAAATTCATTTTTAACAAGTCCTACTCGATATAATGGTGGTTTTAGTTTAACACTATCATTGGTTTTCTTTGTTACTTTAACAAATTCAGTGCGGTCCGTATTGCGAACATTACATTACTGTTTGAAGTACCAGCGGTACCATTTTACAACGGACGGAACCCTTATTTTGGTTCCGTCGGTCCGTCTTGTCTGGCACAATTTTGACAGAATGTTCATCCTTTTCGGCCGTTTTGTTTTGACTCTTTGGAATTAATACTTCATTAAAACCTAGCCCATTCATGTCTCATGGTGTTTTATGGATTTTAACTATTTCATCGGCAAGAGCGATGTTTTGTTAAACCTTTTAAACTTAGAATTATTTTCTATTAAAACTTCTTGTGTGAGCTTTAGTTTTTCTATTTCAAGATTAAGCTCTTGACATGATTTACAATCATCGTCATTTGCTTTTCCTTTTCTAGTCGTTTTGCTTTTTCTTTTAACTCATATACCTCATTTTCCAAAAACTCCTTTTTGTTTTTTAGAAATTTATTTTTAGTTATGATTTTTAGACTTAGCTCACACAATTGATTATATTGTTTTTGCAAGGTGTCATCATCTATAGAAGAATAAGAAGAGTCGGAAAGTACCTCATTTGACTCATGTGCCATTAGGACGATCTCTTCCTTGCTTGATTCTTCATCGTCTTCACTATCACTCCAAGCACCACTTACAAAAGCTCGTTGAGTTTTGCTTTTAGGTGGCTTGGGACATTCTCTTATGAGATGACTTGCATCACCACATCTAAAACACTTTCTTTCACCTTTACTCTTCTTATCATCCCGATCTTTTTGGAATGGCTTCTTTTCTTCTCGAGGTTGTCTTACAAACTTTCCTCTTCTTCTAAAGAACTTCTTGAAATCTCTAACGGCCATGGCATACTCCTCATCTTCACTATCGGAACAAGATTCACCATCATCGCTTGATTCGCCTTTGCTTTAAGAACAGCAGGATTTGATCTTCTCCCATCTTCCTTTGATGATCTCCGAATCTTTCTCCATTACCATTTCGTGAACTTTGAGGTTGCCAATTAGCTCGTCTAGTGACATTATTGAGAGATCTTTTGATTCTTCAATAGCGGTCACTTTAGCTCTCCATTTGGGATGGAGTGCTCTAAGAAATTTCATGACAAAGTTCTTACTACGAAAAGATTCATCAAGTGCTTTAAGTGATGTAATGATAGTGTTAAAGCGAGCAAAGCCACAATCAATGGTTTCATCTTCAGGATAACAAATTGTTCATATTGTTGAACAAGAAGATCAATTTTGTTATCCTTGACTTGTGAATTACCTTGATGTGTAACAATTAAAGATTCCCAAATATCTTTGGCGGTTTCACACATAAAAATTCTTTCATATTCTTTTCTAGGTAAAGCATTATAAAGCATCATTTTAGCTTCATTATTTTTAGCAACTAATTTCTTTTGTTCATCAACGGAAATATCCTTTGTTGTAGAACTAAAATCTCCTTTAACAATAATAAACCAAAGATCTATATCTTTTGATTTTACATATGTTTCAAAGCGGTTTTTCCAATAGATAAATCCATTGGTTTCAAAGAGTGGTGGTCTTTGCATAGATTGCCCTTCTTTAAAGTTTTGAGAATCCATGGATCGTTTCAAGTTTATAAAATACAAGTTATTTTAGAAATTCTTGAGCAACGAGGCTCTGGTACCAATTGTAGAAAACTAGAAGGGGGTTGAATAGTTTACCGATTAAAATCTTTGTTTTGAAACTTATTGAAAGATCAATTGATATTGATCTTAAGTATGTTAATGAAATATGCAAGCAATATGTAATAAGTAAATAAGGAAAGAAATGATCAAACCACAACAAGTTGTTTATAGTGGTTCGGCCTACAAGGACTCTTTTTCCTTGCCCTACTCCACTCCCCGAGTCTCACACTCGAGTGTTTAACTTCACTAGTCAACAAGCTCCTTTCACCGGCGGAGAAAACCTTTACACTTACACTATTTCCGACACTAAGCTAGATGTCGAGTTCTTTCCAAGGGTACAACTACTCCCACACACAATGTATTTTGAGGACTAAAATACTAACCACTCACACTCACAAGATTATGATGGTTTGATACAACAATGAAGTATGGATCAACACTAGATCATACAACACTAAACAAACAAGACTTCCAACTTCTCGTTGAAGCTTGAATATGACTTGATCTTCTTTGCTACAAAGAGATCACTAATATGATATGGCGAGTTAGAAAGGTTATAGAGAAGATATGTATGAGAGTATGTTAGAAAGGGATGAGAAACTACTTGGCTTGCCATTGCTATTTATAGCCAAATTGGACGAGGAGCGTCCACGGACCGCGGACCCTTAAAGGGTTCGCCCGTGTACCAAAATGGTACCGCCGATCGGCAGTCAAGATATCAAATCTTGCCTAAAGTCAACTCTATCTAAGTAAGATTGTGCAAGATATGAAGAGTACAAATCTTCACAAAATATCTAATGGAATCTTCAATGATTTCCATGATGTAATACATGATGTCAAATGTTGTATTACTATTAATAGAAATATGCAAATGCTTAAGTAGTGTTTGGTTTTAAGAACCTAACACATTCTACAAACTACTATCATACATAATGATTAGAGTCATATCAAGATGTTACTAATCATAAATGTAAATGCTTGAATGATGAATATATTGTTTGAGAAAGCTTGTTTTAATATCTAATAAACTTGACAAGCTTTAAGCTTTTATAAATTAAATTTACTTTTGTCGTTAACAAAACTTAGGCAAAGATCAAAAATATAAATAGCGTTTAATGACGATATTTGTATTAACAAAGCCAACACAAGAGGGAACTTGAGTGGTTTGGGAAGTTTAGTGCGGTCGTCATTTTAGATTATGGCGTCTTTGTCTTGATCTTTAAATTTAAGCTGGTAACTTGTAGGTAGCGTATATTAGACAGTTCTTGCCTTAGGTTGAATTGATGGAGGAAATTTATTTGCTTTCACTTACTTTTTAATTCGGTTCTTTTTCATTCTTCAACCCCTTAGGTCTTCACGAGACTTCATAACTAGAACCTTGTTGGGTTTATTCGATTACTAGCTCTGTCTCGGTCCTTGCTTTCTTCCCATATTCTCATTTTTCTTCTTTTTCATCATACCTAAGGACTCTACACTATCTAGTGGATTGTCCTGGGTAGATCCCCTCTGCTCTGGCGGGATCGTGGGAACGAATACCTAACCTAACCATCCTTATAACACCGTGCATAAAGTAAATTTGGTCGGTCTTTTGGTATTGTTCATTCCTTCTCGAAACCAATTGAAAAATCATTTGGAAAACCAATCAAGGTACTTGTGATACGAGATCAAAGCATTTTGTACCTTAATAGTTTTGATCATTTTAGAAAATGCTCCCCCTCAACATGTGCATATGATTTGAAATTGTTTAGCACATGGAGGCAAGGGTTCTTTGAAATAATTTCTTTGCAATAATTTCTTGATCACAATTTCCTTAGAAAAAGCCATTTGAATTTCTTTGGTAAAATTCTCCCCTCAATATGTGCATAGGATATTTGAAAATCATTTTATCACATAGAGGCAAGAGTTCTTTTGAAGCACATCCACGATCACAAAAACCATTAAGAAACCATTTTGAAAATTCAATCAAGGTACTTTATGTCAAAACATAAAAGCTTTTGTACCTCGATAGTTTATTTTCCTTTAAAATGCTCCCCCTCAATATATGCTTGAATACGAAAGCCTTTGCACATATGAGAGGAGAAGCTGACTGCACCATTGAATCAAAGCGATCACCTTTTATCAAATTTCATTATTAAATCACAAATTCTCCGTCAAAATATCAAACCCTTTGAGATTTTGGATCCCAAATGTTAATTAGGTTTAGAAAAACATGGGAGAAAATGTGGCCTTGTTTAAATACTCATCTGGTTTTTGGTTAAATCCTCCTCCTCAACATGTGCATTATGTATATTGAAATCGTTTGGCACATGGAGGCGAAGTCTTTAAAGGACTAAAACCATTCCATTTAAAAGATTTGAGATTTAAATCACGATCTCTACCCCGATCAGAAATATCAAACCATTTGAGATTTGTGATCCCAAACATTTAAATCATTTAGAAAAATTTGGGGAAAAGCGTGGCAAGATTCAATTTTGAAAGGTGACAGATAAGGACCATTTTAAGACATTAAAGATTGTTAGTTATCGGGTATGATAGTTTTTTTTAAGAGATCTTTAAGTAAAATAAAACAATTTCACAATCAAACAAAACAGAAAAAATTTCATTTTGAAAGACCTTGATTCAAAGAAAAATCATACCATGACATAACATTAAATCTTTAGATCACCACATAATTTCGTACAAGCGGACTCTTTTGAAGATATATTGTTTGAAAATATTTTAAATTAAATCACTCTCCCCTCAATCGATGACCGAAGTCGATAATTGAGTGACTTAAATTTTGATAAAAAGAAGTCCGGTGATTTTCAAAATTTAAGTTCTTATTTTCAAAACAATATTTTCCATTTTCAAAACAATATTTTTCAAAGTTTAGAAAATGGTATCATCATGATTATCACGCACAAGATATGTTAGGTGGTTGAGAAGCTTACATTGATCTTTGTAGGGCTTGGAAGAAAACCGATCTGCGATGCGGTGAGACTTCTTCTACGTTGCATTTTGAATGCCGGAAGTGGAAATTAAGCTCCGTTTCTTCAATCACTTAGAAGAAAACCATCTGCTGATGCGGTGAGACCTCTTACGTTGCATTTATGCCAACTCTCCATAGAAGTCCAATTAAGCTCCGTTTCTTCATTTGTCAACCCAAGATATAGTTACCCTTTCCTTTGCATCAAACATCTTCAATTATGGGATTGGATGGGAACATTCTTATATACCAATATACCTGCATACGTTAGTGAACACACATACTGATATATGGTGGTCGACAACACAAACAATGTCGACTAATAAAAGTCAATTCAACATATCAATCAGTTCATATAAGGTATGGGAATTATGTGTTCATCAAATTCTAATCATCTAAACCTAACAATCATATCCTAGAAACCGAGTCCTTCAACATAGGTTAACATCATTTTAATTAAGCATACGAGGATAATTAAGAAACGGTTAGATGATATAGATTTGAAAACATTCTCCCCGATCAATGACTCATTTTACGAAGATTAAAAGCTGAAGTCATTGATTGAGTTTTTCAAATTAATAGAACTCTGGAGATTGATTTTTTTTTTAAAGCAACTCATTTACCACCTTTTTTGTTAAAACAACAAATATTTTTAGAAGAATTTTGAGAGGAAAAACATTTGTGTAGGAACAGATCCTTCGACATACTTTCCTCATTTAGATTTTAGGAAAAGTGCACGAAATATTTTAAAAATTTGTTTAGCGCAACACTTTCCTTTCTTTAGAGCGGGGTTGCTATAGAAATAATAGCAAACCATAGTTTTAAGCCGCGGGTTCTGATGGAAATGTAGCGCAAGCATGTATTTTTGAGACATGTTTTAGAAAGAAATATTTACACCTCTTTTGTTGAACTTCATCTATGGTCCGTGCCATTATTGAATGACATTTCTAGAAGTAGATGTTATCGATACCGGAAGACATGTCTTTGAAAACATATTTTGTATTTTTCAAATTTTTGATTTTATGGCTTTTGAAGATTTTATATTTTTCTATTTTCTTTTTCTTGGTTTTATATTTTGTATTTTTGTTTGATAAATATATACAAAGATAGAAGATGATATAGTTAAAAAGATGATGATAATCGATACCGAGATAAGGATATCGAAGCGACCAGTTGTAGAAGATAGAAGTCATCATCTCTTAAGCATTCACCACCAAAGCTTCAAGACTCTTGAATCGAAGAGAGAAATTGAGCCACTTGAAAGTGAGACTTTGGCAGCTTCCCCAAACGAAAATCCATTAGATGAGCAGATTCGAAGCTCTATTTCAAGCTTGCCTTAGCCAGGTGCACAAGAAGCACACCATTATCATAAATCAGTTGCTCCTTTTAAGACGATAATCTAGATTCTTCGTTCGAGGTTATATCATCAACAAGAACAGTAACAGCGTATCATCCGTATAAATAACTCTTCTCAAATTTCTTTTTCTCTTGGCGTGCGAGCAATCCATTCAAAAGGTGTCAAGAGACCACTTCCCCAGTAGTTGAATTGATGCGGTCAATCTCTTAGACTAGAGCTCACGAACCGAATCACAAACCGAAGGCGGAGAAACTTATACCATCGAAGTAGCAGATTAAGTCCGATAGTCAAAGAATAACCCCGATGTATACTTTTCTCTCCCCACGAAAGTGTGTGAAGCTCAAGAACCGAAGTACCGAATGCCCAAGAGAATGCCGATAACATTGAAGAAGCATGCGAATCGATTATCTCTGCGGGTGACAATCTCTGCGGATGTCAACACCGGAATAAGTGATTATATCTGAATCACAGATTAAGCCCTCAAGTAAAAGCAGTGAGCATCCCCGATGTACACAATCTCTCTCCACGATGATTGTGATAACATCAAAATCACATCACACACTTGTGTACCTCTTTCATCTTAGGAACTAACTCTTCCATCTCTTCCCATAGTTGGAATAAGAACACTAGCGTAGCTTGATGAGTAAAACATTAAGTTTCTCTGCGGTCATGACATTTGTTTTCCCGGGATATCTTCAATCACTTAGAAGAGTTAAGTTCATCAAGTTTACTCGTCATGAGTCAAACCTTGAGTTTCTCTGCTTGATAATAACATTTGTCTTCGGGATATCTTCATCACTTAGAAGTATTAAGTTCATCAAGTTTACTTCGCGTTTAGATGCTTGTCTCTTCCCCCTGGCGGTTTGACACTTGATCAGGAAAACATTATAAGCCAAATACTTGAAATCTTGTTGAGAAGATAACTTGAAGTCTTTGTGAGAATCAACATCTTTGAATAATGTGAGCAATTCTAATTGGGGATTAAATTTGGTATATCACTCTCCCCAATTAGTGCTCTCCCCTAAACCGACAATCTGTTTGATAAATGCCTGGATTAAGAAGAAGTCTTTAAATAATCAAATGCGACTCGTCTTTAGTCTTCCAACATATAGCAGAGAATGTAGAACCGACTGTAGACTCGACCTTCTTCAAGATTGTCCAATTGGGGAATAAATAGTTAACATCTTCAACTCACACCAAAAAGCATCCCGCACTAAAAGCATCCCAATTCTTACATCTTGCAAATCCTTTAACTAAAATCCTCCCAATCAAACAAGAGCGAGAAAGATGTTCATCAAGGAAATCAATGGGGCCGCAACAAACACACAAGATGGTAACACCAACTACCATCACATCAAACAAGTACAGAGAGATTGTTCGGAATCATCATGTTGATGTATACGTGAAGCATTAACCGGGAGCACTTTGTCGATAAACTCATCAATCGGTGAAGATGTCAACCATCGGCTCTTAGAAGAGAAAAACTCCATGTGAAGATGACCCGATAAGAAGAAGCTGGGTTCTTACATGAGTTTAGAGACGTATGACCATTTATATTCTCAAATATCAATCAACAATGCAAAAAATTCACACTTCTCCCCACAAAATTGCATACGGAGATGCCATTCTTGACTAAATAAGTGAAAATCATACGAATGTTCTATTCACACTTCTCTCCCGCAAAATAAGCACATGATGTCGCCATCTTTATTATAATCGAGCAAGTGGAATGAGAAAACAATCAGTGGTAGCCGGTTCACTTTATGGTAGCATGGAAAAAGCATGAAGCATGTTGATGAGAATGGTCATTAATTAGAAGATTTCTCTTCTTGAGAAGATAAAAGCGCTTACGACACGTACACCTTTCTTTTCTTTAGAGTGCGAGGCATGGTATTGTGTTCATACGTCATGAAGATTTCTCTTCTTTAGAAGATAAAGCATTTGAGCAAGTACACACTTTTCTTTTCTTTAGAGTACGAGGAATGGCTATTTGTGTTCATACGTCATTAATCTCTCTCTTTTCATCATCTCTTGGCAAAACATGTAATCATCACCATTATCATTGTTAGAGGCTCTTTGGCGGTGATGGAGATAAGATATGATGAATTTGACCACAGAGTAAACTAACCCGAACTTCGTGACTTAAACTTGTACATATGTAACAAAAGGCGATGCGAGACTTCATGCCCAATTGAATCTCTAAGTACTCTATACTCTTCAACCAACCAACCATCAAGTAATAGGCGTACATTACCTCTTGAAAATCCACAATTGAATGTGACAACGAGCTACAAGCGTAACTCCTTAAAGTGATAGTTATTTTTGTGGTAAAAGAATTCCAAGTGGTAAAAATAGACTACAACAATAACTAGATTTCCAAGTCTTTGTTTTTGGAAATAAGCTTGAACAAGGATCATGAAGAATCTTCATCCATCCATCCCCGATACCTTCAGATACTAAGTACACTTGCCGCGATAATTCACTTCAACCTCAAATAAATAATAGTGAATTAACTCCGTTGTCACATCTTACGATTAAAGCTCAAATCTAGCCTCCTTTGACGTTTAAAGTGAACTATGATAATGGTTTTCATCCCAACCATGGTTAAAAGCACATAACCCCGTAAAACCAAGTAATAACCATACTGCCATGACGAATATCCAAACACACATCAATTTGAAGTTACACTTTTATCCCTTCTTGAAAGCGAAACCGTAGCACCACATCGGATAAGATCCCGAAACACACTTTCCATTCTCGGATGGTTCCATCAATCACGGGATTTTACAACTCTATGGTTTAAACCGAGAAATAGTTTCTTTGAGTTTTACAAAACCAAGAGTAAACCGTAAGATAGATCCGGAAATGCACTTTACTATTACGAGGATGTTTCCATTGTCGAGTTTTACAAGTTTATGATTTAAACGAAAATAGGTTCTTTCAAGGGATTTTACAAAATCAAGACAAAACCGTAAACAATATCAGCTTGAATGTGTTATGACCACTTTGGTTTGGTGAATATACGTTTTAGGGAACATCAGGCGGTTCATCGATTCTTTCTACCAACATCAACAACCATTAAACACTTTGGTAGACATACCATTCACAATTTTTATGCGGCTATTATGGTGACGATATGGTGAAGTAAACCCGATATGCCAAACTTGATCATGAAGTAAAATTCCCCAGTTTTGTTTCTTAAACTTGTACTAATCCTTGTGAAAAAGAAGCGGTGTACCCAATGTACAAAACCTCTTGACGTATCCTCAACTGCGTGAGACACCAAGGTGATAGTTACGTTGTGGGTTAAGTGAGAAAGAATCACAAGCGTAACTAAATAGCCAAGTCTTTATCACACTCTATAAGCCCAAAACAAGTCATCTTTGCGAGAGAGAGCGAAATAAGTAAACGGCGCTGAAAACCTTCAAATCAAATAAGAAATGGTTCAAACAACCCCGTGGTCAACTTTGTACAACCATCAATTCAAGCCGTGACATAATATTTTTTCAGTGAAAATGTATGCACAAGGTATCAATACAACAAAATCTCATCATTCACCTTACATCTAACAAGTCTCATAATCAACTCTCATCGACTCTCAAATCGTATCTCAAATGCATACGATTAAATTACAACTAGCATCCCATAGCGATATAATATTGGCTTAAATATATCGAATCACTTGACACACAATTACCTCAGAAACCATCAAGCGTCACAATTCTCATAGAGGCACTCGTGATTAATATCACATTTTATCAAGATTTGATTTAGCATAAACCATGTGATAAAATTATTTTATGTAATAAAGCGTGATTTAACTAACAAACTCTGAGGCACATTCACGCCGTTAATATCCATGAAGTTAAATCAAAAATTCCGCGAGGTCAAAAACCATAGACTTATACGATTAGATCATTATGATGTCATCATTGGATCGATCAAGTAGAATGTTAGTTCCAATTGATAACCCATTATCAAAATTACACCATTTGTTGAAATTCAATCAAAACGATTAATGCGTCAACATATTACTCGGGGTCTAAACATGTCCAAGCGTCACAAGGCCCGTATCAGTTAGGTACAGCGGCCCATTTCAAATAACAATACGAGATCCCACCATATCAAGCTGTACTAGTACCAATATGAAAACCGGTCAAATCCATATCAAACGTTGTTGCCTGATCCACTCACCACATCAAACAGGTATAAAACATAATGCCCTAAATATTAGATCATTACATTAACCCTAATCCACTTTCTCAAATATGCCCTTAACACCAACCTGAAGCACCAAACCCTAAATAATCTCTACTAATCCGCCCCCATCTCATCAGTTAACAACACTTCTAGAAATATTACTCCTGGAAACAAAAACATACTCATAAATCAATATTGGTCCGCCTCCATTAATCTCTATCCATATACAAAAACGCATCTCAAACCTTCATTAATGGTTTCTCAACTCGATCTCGCCACAGGGTTGGCTAGAGTGACATATGTTTTGTCTTCATGATCCGTTTAAGATGTGTTACCAGGTAGGTTTAATTTGAACACGTTTTGTATTTGAGACCCGAATAAAAAGAAGATTGAGACATAGGTCTTGGTCTTTCTTTGATAAATTCAAATATTAATTGAGGCTTTGTCTTCATAAATGATCTATGATGTTTAGATGATTTCGTGTTTATTTGGCTCTTGAAAGTCTTGATGAATCTACTGAGAAACACGAAATCGAATACTGAGATCTTTTCTAAATTCGTTTTGAGTCTTGATTTGAGATGTAGTTGAGGTAGGATAGTTTGGGATATGTTGTTGAACTTGGAAATGAATCTGTTTTTAATTCTAAGGCATCTCGTTTTCTTTATAAAAAAAACCATGGACTGATGAAGGTTATGAAGAACCTGAGGTCGTGTGACTTGTAGATTTGGTAAATGGTATTGAGGTCATGGTCAAGTCTTTCTCCTTCATCCTTTCTGTGTAAGTAAGTCGCTACAATATTTGTCAACAAGTCGCTACAAGTCACTGGTCTTGAGTCAATATGCCAAACCAAGTCGCTAGCTTATTGACACAAATTAAGCTATGACAAGTCATGTCAAGTTAAGCTATTGACTTTTATGTCAAGTCGCTATTGACTTGAGTTGACTAAAGAGTCAACTCGCTATGTCTCAACTTCGCTACATGATATAGTATAAATTAAGCTAGGTCTATTTTGTGATTATTCGATGAGTTTCCGACAAGGTCGACCATATTCATGACAATACCGGAAAAGCAAAAAATGCTTCCATTTGCCTTGTTTGACCATGAAAAGTTACGATTGACCACATGTATATCACCTGGTTGGTGCAAATAGTCGGATAAGAAAGGATAGAACAACCTAGTTTGGACCAATAAATGACAAAAGCAAATATGGACCATATGACTATTTGATTTAAACCAATAGGATACTCAACAGAAAAACATGTATAAACAGTATATCATACCACTACTTGGAAAACAAATAATCTTACCATAAAAAAAAACAAAACAGGTATGACAAGAATCAAAAGACCACAATAAATAACCAAACACAAAACCTTGGCTCGGTACCAATTGTTAGGATCCAAATATTGTGTGTGTTTGATGATTCGGGTGGTCTTGGATGATCAAAATACATGTTTACCATTTTAGAGAGAAAGTAGAGAGGGGTATTCTTGCTAGAGGTTTAAACAAAGGAATGTTAGATTGAATGAGAAGCACCACACCTTCCATGGATGGAAGGGGTATTTATAGTTACAGACCAATACAGCGACCTCCTATCGTTTTGTTGGATCGGGTGTACGATTGGGTAAAGACCGTCCTTCCTCCACGGTGTTACACTACGCTAAACTAAACTAATAACTAACTAATAAACTGATAAATAACGTAACTAATGATATGTCTACGAGCTAACTTATGATAGATAATATTTGGGGTGACCGACACTTTACTTATGGAATTTCCAATTCCTAACAAATACCTGTGACACTTATGCCACACCAATGGCTCATACCAAGAAGCTAGACGTTGATTTACATGGGAAATTGGTGGATCCAACAAAATACCGAAGTATTATTAGGTCTCTCATGTATCTAACAGCTAGCAGACCTGATATTGTCTTTGTTGTATATCTTTGCTCAGTTATAATTAGCGACCAAGCCCCGAAACCCACCTCTCTAGGCTAAAGAATCCTCCGATACATCAAGGGAATCATTATTTGGGAATCGGTATCCGAAGGATTACGGTTTTGAACTAATCGCTTTTGACGACGACCATGCAGGATGCTTAGACTCGCGGAAAATTACCTCAGGAGCTTTACAATTTCTTGGTGACAAGCTGGTGTCATGGCAATCGAAGAAGCGGATTGTACATCGTTGTCCTAACGGCCGAGAATATGTAGCCATGTCAGCGTGTTGTGCTCAAGTCAATTGGATGAGAACACAACTCAAAGACTATGGTTACGTATTTAACAGAATCGGTAATGCTGCGACAATCCAGTGCCATTGCGATCTCGTGCAACTCCAGTTATTTTCGAAATCAAGCACATCGATCTTGATATCATTTCATCAAGGATCATTGGAACGAGAAACTGTTGAATTATATTTTGTGGAGTGCAGATACCAATTGGCAGATCTTCTCACCAAAGCCTTGCCTCCTGCTAGGTTTAATGAGTTGGTCCAACGGATTGGTATGAGGTGTTCCTTCAAAGGAATTGGATGAACTCTAAACGATCTAAAACACGTCAAACACCAAAATCTCTTTTTTGTAAATATTATTTTTCAAAACAAAATACAAAAATATAAAACATGACAAAACAACAAAAATATTCTTCTATCTATTTTTTCTTTCAACATGGCAAGTACATTTTTTCCGTCAACACTCTAATCTTTCAAAATTCAGTATTTTTCCGATCAAGTATTGAAGGGGGAGAAAATTAACACTTATGTTGATCCCAGTTGAGCAAACGATCTAATATAGAAACTGACTTAGAATAACAACTTATTACCAGTATTGTGGAATTTAACACTTAATCTTAAGAAGAAAGAGCGATTAACATTCAACACATCAATATTATTTATTAATACGAATACTCTTACAGTATTAGGGTTTTGCAACTTTGAAGTGTATCGACTTTAGATATAAAACATACATATATCTAATCTAACCTAGGACCTCCTTTTATAAGCTAAGGAGTCCTATACATTATACAATACGTATTTGCAAGATAAATATCTTTTCCATATTTATCTAATACAATAAACTAACCGACTATACAAACACTAGCAGTAGTTACAATATATCATCAGTGGTTACACATTATTACTAGCCGCGGTTGTCTTCATTCGTGGTTACACACTCTTACGTCGTGGTTATACCAAACTTGTCCGTGGTTCCATGCTTAAGGTAATTCCATGATTCAGGAACCAAAAACCCAACAATCTCCCCAAGCAGATACATTCCAACAGAAATCTCAAGTTTCCTTTAAACTCAAAACATCTGAAATGGAGGATGTAGCCAAACACTTATGAGATTTAGAATTGTCTCATATTTCTTCAACAAATCATAGGCTTGACCATCATAGGGTAATAGCATCTTGATAATACAGGTTTACATCAGAACAATAATTTACTGGATACTTATTCAGTGAGGATATTCACCTTCTACAAGCATGTGAATAATTTTTCCAGAAACAGTTCAAACATGAACTCCACAAGTTTGATATAAAAACCATCTTGTTACAGTACCATTGTAGAGTCCTTTCCATTCGGTTCATCATGAGTTGGTTCAAATAAAATCTTCAAATTATAATAGACGAGTCTCTCATGATTGCTCGGTTGGATGTACTTCACCAAACTTGTTCTTGTAAAGTCTCGGAGATCCATCAAATCATCCTTTCAAATCTTTGAAGCATTTGTGAAAAATTTATTATACTCATAAACTTCATTGTTGAGTCTTTGAATTTTCCAAAACTCCTTCACTTCCATCATTAAGCTTAAACTCATAAGAAACAATTTGATTAACATCTACAGCTTCTTTCAATCTTTTAGAATCAGATGTTTCTTGAATCTCAGATTTTCTCTTTCTTTTACTTTGCATCCACTCATCATGCTTCTTAATCCTCTTATTCTTCTCAGAATTCATTGGACAGTAATCATCGCATTGAAAATCTTCATACACTTTCATAAATTTCAGGAATTCTTTCAAATGAACATTTACTAAGATTTTCAGAAATGTGGATGCTGAATTCTAATAATTTTCATTAATACATTTCTCATATGTGCCATTGAAAGAGGTTTCTTTCTTATAACTTGCTTCCTTTCATTACCAACCTTTCTTGCCCCATTAAAACAAAGAAGCCTAGCTTTTTCCTTTTCATCCAACAAATTCCATTCTTGTGCAGTATATTCATCATTTATTTGTTGAGAAGCTTGAAAGTTTTAGATTCATACCATATAGCTACCATTCGACTAGCTTCCTCTTCTTTACGCTTTCTTTTCTCTAAGACTTCTTGTTCTTCAACAACCATATTCTTTACAAATTCTGCATCAAAAGCTTCTTGTTCTGCTCTAGATTTAAACTTCAACTCTGGATGCTAACCCAACCCCTTTACCTTTTCTAACATCAGATTGAATCACCTTCTTCTTCAGTGGTTCACCAATAACTAAAG
>OU343224.1:71033427-71245501 GCA_910596185.1 Chrysanthemum makinoi | reverse complement strand
GATCCTTTCTCGTAGGCCTTCTTCTTTTTTTGGAGAAAATTTCAGGGAAGTTCTCGCTCTATTTCTACCTTTCTCTTCACCTTTATTTTAATGCCTCGTACAAAAGGGACTTTGTACAATTCAAGTGGGGGGACGGGAGTAGAATTATCTCTTGAACTTTATTTCTCCCTTATTTTTCTAGTTTATTTTGAAAAATTATGTCATTTTTTATATTTTGACATGTTTTTCCGAACCTAACTAGATTAGACCTTAGCCGAGCACATACAACCCTTGATACTACATGGTGAGATTAGCCTTATCCGTTTCCTATATTTTACCCATATCCACTTAATTATGAGTGTGCTGGTAGCTTGTAAACTTTAGAACTTGGCCTTTGCATCATTTCGAGACCATAGACGAGGTATGTTGAGTTAGCTCGATGTATTTGGACTTTTCAGTTTTAGAAGGCAGTATTATAGGATTATCACCCAAACAGCCTACCATTGTGAGTCTATCGATTAGTCACCTCGACTTTTCACCCCATGTGAAACCATTTTTGTTGCACTCCCCTTTAGTGCAAGATACCCCTAGATACACCCTTCTGAGCCATTCCTTTCATTTTGTCACCCCAATATATTGTTTCATTACACCCTTACACCTTAGCCTACCCTGTAGTCTTTATTTGTAATTGGGAAGTCATCATTTGCCTAAGTTCAAGGTTCGAGTGGAAAGGTTTGGAAATCACGCTTTCATCGACAACAATTATGAAGATCATTGAAGAACCCCGAATTCCCATTGTTCATCTCAAGTGGGGGGATGTTATGTTACCATGTGAAAAAAAAATCGAAAAAAATAAATAAATATATATAGTTGATTCAGTTATGATTTTGTAAAGTGCATTGTTATAAGCGCTATAGTATGAGCTTTATTGTTTAGTATCGAGGAGGCCACGTCGGTCACATTTGAAGATTGGAGTTGGAGTAATAACAACTGAAGAAGAAAAGGTAGTGTGCCCATCACGACGTCCTCTAATGACACATCTACCTTGCATTTCATGATCCGGTCTCTAGACTTCTAAGCTTGAACTTTGGGCGGACGGTAAGTGGTGATGACTTAGTTATAGATATAGACTACCTGCTTGTTTTTCATTTTACACCAATTATACATCCCATGTCTTATCCTACCCTTTTAGTCATGAAGCATGTCTAGGTGATGCAGCGAGCAATCTTTGGTGTCTTGGCCATGGATTTGGTCATGTATCATTGATTTTGTCCACTTCGCCATGACATGTTAGTAATGACGAGTCACCCCTTAACCTTTGTCGTGTCTACCCATATTGCCTTCGAGAATTGTTTAGCCCTTAACTCCAGTGGTGGAGATTTGTGTAACCGCCAAGCTTATGATAGAATACATGCTATGACTGTGCAATTGAGTGATCACCCTGAAATTGACACTTAGAATAGTTGAGAGATTTGAGTGTTTGTTCCCTTTCGCAGGTGTTCGGCTTTGTTTTATTCTAGCATAAGGGATTTGTAAACTCATATTTTCCGGGTTTTGGGAGATATCTTTTTAGGAATCTATCTAATAAGGTCTACTTGAGGGCAAGTAGAGTTCAAGTGGGGGATATTTGATAACATCAAATAGTCCTGAATATTAAGTGTCAATTTCCCCTTATAATGCTCGTTATTTATATCATTTATATGGATTTACGCTTGTTTTCCATTATTTTACACTTCGGGTAAATTACGAGCATTGAAGCTAAAGAGACGCAGAAATGGAAACGTTACTAAGGATTTATCACAATATGCTTATTTTGAAGAGATTACGGCGTAACTCGTCTCTCACATTACGCCGTAACTATTGCGTGACCCCGAAGTCCAACTCATCAAGAGGTTACGGCGTAACTCATTCCAAAGATTACGACGTAACTCCATTAGGTCAAAAGAGGTTCCACGCCGCTGATACTTACGCCGTAACTACTGCATCACTTACGACGTAACTTGGTTTATTGAAGACTACGGCGTAACCACTTATTAGGTTACGGCGTAACTCATCTTTTGGTTACGCCGTAACCCAGACCTGGCCTATAAATACCCCACGAATTCCAGCATTTCTAATCATCCCATTCCACACACAATACTCTGAGAACGTGGGAAAATACTCAAGGAAGGTCTAGGGAAGCATACGAAGCTGTTTCCAAGGGAGAAGTCTCACCATTACGATAAGCTTTAGCGTTTATTATTTCTTTTACTTTCAATTCATGTATTTCGTACCTTTGAATATTGAATTGATGTGCATGATTAATATGAGCGGCTAAGCACCCTTTGGTGCTAGCCTAGTTATAATTCCTTAATTGTTTTGTTTGCGTTTACCTTTACTTCCGTACAATTATTTCTAAGTGTATGCATGCATAGTTCTTTGGTAGTCACCCCTGGTTCGGTAGTTTTGAATGGCGGTAGAGGCCAATTGCCTAGGAGATATGACCAACTGACCCTAGGTGAGCGGACTGAGACGGGAAGGGTAAGATATGACCAACTGACGACCCTTTCTACTTGTGTGATTTGACCAACTGATCACCTATCGTTTGGATGAACTTAAGAATTGGTGGGTGTAGTGTCTAAGTTCCTAACGGCCGGACACTCACTATTTAGAATCTAGCATGTAGCGGTACTTAATAACTCGGCTTAGGGGACCAGGAACAACAGGACTTATGACGGTGCTGATTTCTCCCTGTGGTGGCATCTTTGTTGATAGGTTAGGGCGAATTGACCAAATGCTGTCCTCTCGAATTTGACCCCACCTGAAGTAATTAGAAGTAAGTAGACGTAAACATTACTAGTTAGGAGGATTAACTAGGTTAGAACCACTATTCCTCTATTGATTACCTTTCTACCATTTAATTGCTTTTATATTCTGCATTAGTAGTTTAATTAATTAAAACCCTATCAAACCATTTATATTCTGTGACAATTAGACTTAGTAATTATCCAACACACATAGCTCTTGGGACGACCTCGGCTTTACCATTTACTACACTACACACGACCGGGTACACTGCCCGTTAGTGCATTAGGGTAGACCATAGGTATAGCGAGACATTATAAATATTAAGACCTGGTCAGTAAAACCTCCATCAATCTGCAAAAAGGATGATCACAGGACTGCAGACCACCTACAGTATGTCAGTCAAGCAAACTATACCAAAGTTGGTTATCAGTATGCTTCATCCTCCAAAACAGCTCCCAAGAATAGAGCAAAACCTTTTCCTCTGTGCCCTCACTGTGGGTTTAATGATCATCATCGGGATGATTGTCTCATGAACACATGCTGTGATATATGCATAATCCACTCATGAGACATCCCAACATGACATTGTCATTCATGCAAGGAGAGGTACAAAACAACCCAAAATCACTGAGTCATCCTCAGTCTCTAAATGCAAAACCTGTGGTAGCACAATGCACTCACTACGACCATGAGTTAATTACCAAATTCAGAGAGACCTTGAGACCCAAGCCCACTAGTAAGTGGGTCACTAAGAGAAACTAATTCAGTTTACTACTTGTGCAAAGACACGCCAGGGAGCCTATTTGGCATCTAGACAGTGGATGCTCAAGAAGCATGAATGGTGTAAAGGAGTATCTGCACAAGTATATAGAGGAACCAGGACCCAAATTAGTGTTTGGTGATAACTCATCATGTCCCACAAGGTTACGGTTCAAGATAAACTGCAATGAAATAGTTTTCTCTAGAATAGCTTATGTCAATGGTCTAAAATGCAATCTCATCAGTGTCAGTCAACTATGTGATGCTAAGTACATTGTGCAATTCAATGACAAACAAGGCACCATCTTCAATGCCAACAAGGAAGTGGTGTTGATAGCTCCAAGGAGAGATGATGTTTATGTGTTAGACATGTCAACACTCTCCCAAGATGGAACTTGTCTCTTTGCTAAAGCCACTGAAACTATCAATTGGCGGTGGCATAAGAGACTCTCACACTTAAACTTCAAAAACCTCAACAACTTGGCAAAACAAAACAAGGTCCATGGCTTACCATCACTGGCTTTTGCAAAAGACAAACCATGCTCACTTTGTGAGAAAGGTAAACACCACAGAGCATCATTCAAAACCAAACAAAATTTCTCCATCAAAAGCTGCCTTCACCTCATGCACATGGATCTCTTTGGACCTGTCAGTCCCAGATCAATCCAACATGAGAAGTATACACTTGTCATTGTTGATGAGTTCTCAAGATACACTTGGGTATACTTTCTTTCCAAAAAGAGTCAGTGATACAATAATGTCATTCATCGAAAGATTGAAAACCAGAATGACATTACTGTTAAACAAATTAGAACTGACAATGGTACTGAGTTCAAAAATCAAGAGCTTGAGAGTTTCTGTGATGAAAAAGGAATTTCTCAAAATTTCTCGTCTCCATATACCCCTGAACAAAATGGGGTTGCTGAAAGGAAAAACAGAACTCTCATCGAGGTCTAGAACCATGTTAAATGGATCACCCTCTCAAAGCATTTCGGGCTGAAGTCAAAACTGCCTGTCACACTCAAAACAGGTCAATCATTGTCAAAAGACATAATAAAACCCCATATGAGATCTTCAAAGGTAGACTTCCGACATCAACTATTTTCATGTGCTTGGATGTCGTGTGTTCATTCATAACCACAAGGATCATCTAGGCAAGTTTGATGCAAAAGCTGATGATGGATACTTCTTAGGCTACTCACTGATCTCCAAAGCCTTCAAGGTTTTTAACACGAGGAGACAACAAGTTGAGGAAACCTTTCATGTCACCTTTGATGAAAGTGTTGAAAGCATCAGGTTCACCAACACCTCAGTGGAGGAAATAGGAATTGATAACTCTTCAAGATATCCACCTGATGAGTGCAACACTGAATTCAATTCCTCATATCAAGATGATGCTGACATCTCATATTATGTCTTACCTCACAACCTACCACAACCAACTATCAGTGAATTCATTGATAATCAATCAGTCCCTACTGGAATAGGTAATGCTGAACCAAATGTTCAGATACCTGTGATTCAAGAACCCCAACCTGAACAAGACATCTCAACAGATGATCTAAATGATTCTGTTGCTCCAGAAACTAAACTCACTCCTGACCTTCCAGTGACCTCTTCAAGCTTAGATCCATGACCACAAAGTAAGTGGACTAGATATCAGGACCTTGAGCTTGTAAAAATCATTGGTGAACCCACTGAGGGCATGCTCACTAGAAGCATGGCTGCTAAGTTGACTGCAGCTTCAGCCAATGAATGTCTATATGCTGATTACCTATCAGATATAGAACCCAAAAGTGTCACTGATGCTCTAAAGCACCCAAGCTGGGTACAGGCTATGCAAGAAGAACTGCAACAGTTTGATAAAAATAAGGTCATGACCTTGATCATGATTATGGTGTGAATGCTTTGTCTAATGCTGTCAAATGCCCAGTTAAAATTGTTAATGCTAAAAATCATGCAAAGAAGGCAAAAAGGCAAAGACGAAAAATAGTTAGAAAATAGTGGAAACCCACAGGAAGAACATTTATAAAGATAGGTTATCATTGGATACCTTTTGGCCATAAGAATAATCAGTTTTGCCCTCAAACTGCTAAGACTATGCCCACTAGAAAATGGATGCCTACTGGTAGAACTATTCCCTTAAGAAGTGAACATACTTTGAATAGGTCAAATCAGACACCAGCATTGCATCTATTCCCAATGATTCCATTGCTTCTACTTCCGATATGGATGTTTCTATTTCTGATGTGGGTGTTCCAATCACTGTTACTAACCAAGATTCTTGCATGGGGATCCCAATTATCCAGTTATCCATTCTTGTCAGTGTTCAACTGCAGATCGTTCAAATCGTTCTGTGGTACTTGGACTCAGGCTGTTCCAAGCATATGACTGGAGACCGGTCGCGGCTCATGAACTTCGTGAGCAAATTCATCGGGACTGTTAAATTCGGGAACGATCATTTCGGTGCTATTATGGGTTATGGAGATTATGTTGTCGGTGATAGTGTTATCTCCAGGGTATATTACGTAAAAGGTCTTGGTCATAATCTGTTCTCTGTTGGTCAATTCTGTGATTCCGATCTAGAGGTGGCCTTTAGAAAACATACTTGCTTCGTTAGACAACTTGATGGTGTGGAATTATTAAGAGTTACTCGAGGTTCTAACCTATACACCATTTCTATCGAAGACATGATGAAGTCTTCTCCAATCTGCTTGCTGTCAAAGGCTTCTAAAACAAAATCATGGTTATGGCATCGTCGTCTCAATCACTTGAACTTTGGCACCATTAATAACCTTTCCAGAAAGGATCTTGTCAGAAGCTTACCCAGATTAAAATATGAAAAAGATCATCTTTGTTCACTTGCCAATTGGGTAAAAGCACGAAATATGCCCACAAACCAAAACCCGAAATTCAGAATGGAAGTTCTTCATATCCTTCATATGGATCTATGCGGACCAATGAGAGTGCAAACGATAAATGGGAAGAAATACATTCTAGTAGTTGTTGATGACTACTATCGATTTACTTGGGTAAAGTTTTTGAGGACAAAGGATGAAACTCCGGATGTCATCATCAAACTAATCAAACAACTTCAGGTTCGACTCAACAATACAGTCAGAATTGTTCGAGCAGACAATGGCACAGAGTTTGTCAACAAAGACTTAATTCAGTTTTATGAAAGTATTAGAATCAATCATCAAAGAAGTGTTCCACGAACTCCTCAACAGAACGGTGTAGTTGAAAGACGAAATCGAACTCTTGTGGAAGCCGCAAGAACAATGCTTATTTATTCAAAGGTTCCAATGTTTCTATGGGCTGAAGCCATTGCCACTGCTTCCTACACCCAAAATCGTTCACTTATACACACCTCTCATGGAAAAACTCCATATGAACTTGTTCATAAACGTAAACCTGATCTCTCATACCTTTGTATGTTTGGTGCTTTGTGCTATCCAACTAATGATGGTCAAGACTTAGGTAAACTAAGAGCAAAGGCAGATATTGGAGTTTTTGTTGGTTATGCACCAAACAAGAAGGGTTACCGAATCTACAATAAGAGAACCCGAAACATCATGGAAACAATTCATGTTACGTTCGATGAGTGACGGTCAAATGGCTCTGGACAATCCAGTTCGGACCCGCACTTCAAAAGCAGTCCCATTGGTTCATCTCTTGTACCAAACTCATCTCCAGCAACTCCATATGTACCTCCATACGAAGATGATTTAAAGAAATTGTTTGATCCAATGTTTGATGAACACTATGAACCGAATCGATGAAATGTCAGTCCCATCAACAGAGGCTGTTCCTATCCCTGTGAATGAAGTGAACCCTTCAGTCTCAATTTCATTAAGTCAAGAAGCGCTTGCTGCTGATCACTCTGTCTCATCAACAAATCATCAATCATCAAATGTACATCATGGAAGTGTTTCTTGCATCAATGATGAAGTTAATCCCTTTGCAACTTCCGAAGATGCTCCATTTGAAAATATCTTTTCTCCTAAATCATCATCAGAACCATCTTCATCAAGAGATATCGACTCTGCTACTTCAGTTCCACAACAACAACCACATGAACACCTTAGAAAATGGACACATGATCACCCATTGGACAACATCATTGGAAACCCCTCTCGCCCAGTATCCACACAGAAACAACTTGCAACCGATGCCTTATGGTGCTTTTTCAACTCCGTACTCTCTAAGGTCGAACCAAAAGACATTAAAACCGCCATGAATGAAGACTGCTGGTTCAAAGCCATGCAAGAAGAAATTCATGAGTTTGATCGACTTGATGTATGGGAATTAGTACTGTCAGTTGTGCTATGATCATTTCTCTAAAGTGGATCTTCAAGGTGAAGCTTGATGAGCATGGTGATGTGTTGAAAAATAAGGCTAGGTTAGTCGCAAAAGGATACCGTCAAGAGGAGGGTATTGACTTTGAAGAATCATTTGCTCAAGTTGCTCGTATTGAGGCAATCAGAATCTTCTTGGCTAATGCTGCTAACAAGAATATGGTTGTGTATCAGATGGATGTTAAAACCGCCTTTCTTAATGGAGATTTGAAAGAAGTGGTTTACGTCAGCCAGCCAGAGGGTTTTGTGAATCCAGAGCATCCTACTCATGTCTATCGCTGGAAAAAGGCTCTTTACGGTTTAAAGCAAGCTCCTAGAGCATGGTATGATACGCTATCAAAGTTTCTTCTATCTTCGGATTCACAAAGGAGCAGTTGATCCGACATTGTTCACCAAGTCGCAAACATTTAATTCAAATTCAAATTTATGTTGATGATATTATCTTTGCCTCGACTGACCCCAATGAATGTGATCGTTTTTCAAATGAAATGGGTTCCAAATTTCAAATGTCTATGATGGGACAAATGTCATTTTTCTTGGGATTACAAATTTCACAAAGTCCCAGAGGCATTTTCATAAATCAATCTAAATATGCAAATGAGATTTTAAAGAAATTTGGATTTGTATCATGTGACACCGTTGACACTCCCATGATTGAACGAACCAAGCTGGATGAGGACCACTCAGGGATCATGGTAGATCAAACGAAATATCATAGCATGATTGGATCCCTGATGTACCTCACGCCTAGTAGACCGACATCTTGTTCGCTGTGTGCATGTGTGATAGATATCGGCTAAGCCTACTAAATAGCACCTTGAAGCGGTTAAACGGGTCTTTCGGTATCTCCAAGGAACCATCAATATGTGACTATGGTACCCGAAGGACACCGGTATGTCACTAACAGCCTATGCAGATGCTGATCATGCAGGGTGTCAAGATACACGTCGAAGTACATCAGGAGGTGCTCAGTTTTTGGGTGATAAGCTTGTAAGTCGGTCTTCAAAGAATAAAATGAGTACTTCTATTTCCTCAACTGAGGCTGAATACATAGCCATGTCATCTTGTTGTGCTCAAATCCTATGGATGAGATCCCAATTATCGAACTATGGCTTTGAATTCAACAAAATCCCTCTGTACTGTGATAATAAAAGTGCTATTGCTCTCTCATGCAACAACGTGCAACACTCAAGAGCAAAGCACATTGACATCCGACATCATTTCATCAGGGAGCAAGTGGAAAACGGTGTGGTGGAACTCTATTTTGTGAAGTCGGAATACCAGTTAGCAGACATCTTCACCAAAGCTCTTCCAAGAGAACGTTTTGAGTTTATTCTTCCACGACTTGGATTGAAAAGCCTTCAACCAGAAACACTCAAACGTCTTCAGGAGGAAGACGAGGAGTAAAGGTCTTTTCTTCATCTATACTTTGTATATATTTATCCAAAAAGCAAAATACAAAATTATAAAATCTTCTAAAACCAAATAGAAAAATATAAAACTTTCAAAAAATCAATAAAAATCTGAAAAATCTCGGAAACAATTCTCAAAAATTATTGTTTTTTTTCTTTCTTTCTTGATTCGATATATATCTACGATCTTTGTGCTGTCAGTCAAAGAGTGACACGGGACTTTAGATGTTGTTAGAATGTTTAAAAAAAAATCAAAAAATCAAAAAATATTTTTTGGGAGAAAGTAAAATGATGGTTTATTGTCATTTCAGGCAGTAACCCGCTTTTCAAAGAAAGAACAGAGCCATGCTTTATCTCATGTTTAATCCCTAATGCTCTGATTCTAAAAACAAATATTTGTCATCAACAAGACAAATACTTAATTTCAAATATTTTTCCTTCTAAAGATTCCTCTGAAAAATATTTGTAATCTTTTGAAAACTCAATTGTTTTGAAAAACACTTCGGACTCTATATTTGAAAATCAAAAGAACTTATCAAGTGTCAAAATCTCAATTCATCAATCAACGACTTTCGTCATTGATTGAGGGGGAGAATGATTTATAAATTAAAAAGTGTTCGTTTCAAACAATTTGCACTTAAATGTGTAAGGTCTACTCTAAATGTTTTACAAAATGTTACACAATTGGTTCTAGACCTTGGTTATTATTATGTTTTCAAAAGATATTCATGCATGTTCAATCAATGGAGTTTAAAGTCTCAAAATCAGATCCTTATCAGTTAAAACGTTTTCACAAATCAAGTCACAAGTCTCCTTAAAAGCCTTCAAAATCAATTTAAATATACAGAGATCACAAATCTCAAATGATTTGATAATTGTGATCGGGGGGAGAATTTGTGATTTAAATTGGATTTAAACTGATAATTCGATAAATGGTTTCATAAGTGTTTAGCATGTTTGCCTCCCCGCAAGTGTCAAACGATTTCAAATTTTCTATGCACCTGTTGAGGGGGAGCAACTATTTTAAACCTCAAATTATTGAAACGTGACTGAATTGTCTCTAAGTGCAGGTTCCCTCTAATATGTGCAAAATTCTTTCAAAATTTGAGGCACATATTGAGGGGGAGCAAACTTTTGAAAAACTCATCCTTCCTCAAAATGTTTTATCTACTCAAATTGGTTGGGAAGTGATGATGATCATTTTAGAAAATGTTAATCAAAAGATTGGACCTTTCACTCTTAATCTAACGATTTCAAAGATCTCTTGCCTCCATGTGCTAAACAATTTCTAAATCTTCATGCATATGTTGAGGGGGAGCATTTCTAAAATATCAAAACAATTAAGATACAAAATGCTTTGATTCTATATCACAAGTATCTTGATTGATTTTTCAAATGGTTTTCAATTGGTTCCAATGGCAGATGAACGATACCAAAAGACCGACCAACTTTACTTTATGTATGGTGATATAAGGATGATAAGGTTAGGTTGAGGTCCCATGATCCGCCAGAACCGGAGGGATCTACCTAGGGACAATCCACTAGATAGTGTAGAAGTCCTTAGGTATGATGAAAAAAGGAGAAAAGTGAGATATGGGAAGAGTGCGGACTGAGACTGAGCTAGTACTGGAATAAACCCAACAAGGTTCTAGTAATGAAGTCTCGGTAAGCACTGAAGGGGTTGAAGAATGAAAAAGAATTGAATGTGAAAAGGGTGAAAAGAAATAGCCCTCCATTTATTCAACCTTAGGGCGAAAACCGGGTTCAATTCATATACTACTGGTGGTTACCAAGGTAACATCGGTATTGAAGACAAGACGTCATGGACCCAGTGACGCACTGCACTTCAAATTTCCAAACCACTCAAGTTCCTCTTAAAAGGGCTTGTTTTATTCTCACGGGGAACCGACATAATCTATCGACTTTCTCTTAGAGATTGTTGATATTGAAAAAGGAGACCCTCTCATTAGTCTCCGGCATAGGAACCAAATATGCACAATTGAGTCTAGAGCCACGAGATCATCATAAAAATCTCATTAGGACACTTTCAATGAAGACTCTCTGTTTCACACAATGTGGAAAGAGAGATTATATCTTATGAGTCCTACGCATTATCCTTGTGGTATTGCCAGAACATCTAAGTGATATGCACACATATTCACGATGAAGATGGAAAGCCTAGTGGAGCCAACATCAAACAAGCTCCTGGTAGGTGGCATTTGAGATCTATCCAATAGATCAACCATGTGACAACTGGACAGAAACAATGGAGAGATTCAATATTTTGAATCAATCCTGGTTCAGGTTATGGATTGACGGATACCTTTGAAAAACCGGTCGTTGTGCTTAAAAACTCTTTTCTTTAGCACATCGACTGTGTGCTTATTTCTCAAAATAAAAGGTGTTTATGATTGATAATTGATTTTCATTAAAACCATCGTTGTATTGCAAAAACAATTTCTATTGAGCAATACACGATTTTTTTTTCAAATCTCTTTTCATCAATCGGTGAATCTCATTTCATTTGGTTCACTCACTCGTGTTGTCTTCTTTGAGACCGGTTTGAGAACAGCTAGAGCAGCTGCGAAACCCTGTCAAGGAAATTCTTCGAATTATACCGATCACAAAAGCGTGCACTTGTACCGATCAATGGGGAACCGTGGGTCGAGTACCTCAATTCAATGAAAGTGATCAAAGACACTTTCGTATGATTTATTGCTAACTGTCTTATGCAGGTACACCCCGACATTTGCAAATGATCGAATGGAGCGGTCAATACATAGCCGCATGCTCACACAACACATTCATATCTAAAGAAATCATGATTAGTGCATCAATGAATCTGATATTTTCACTCCATGCTTCGCTACTGCTGCCAATATCATGAATCAACGAAAGCTTCCGCTACTCTAATAAGAATAAATCATGATCCAGAATGTGAGTATGTCGGTCCAAAAGTCACAACATCACATAATACCAACACCACAATGGATGAGTCAGAGATTTAATGTTGCGGATGATCTCAAAGCTGGCTCAAAACTCTGTATCACGTAGATCAGTTAAAGAACTCCACTCATATTATCCAAAACATGCAAAAATGAAGAATCAAAGACTACGAGCTACAGAACAAGAATCCAAGAACAATCTCAATGTAATATCTGTTTGTTTTCTATGAAATTTAATGTATGTTTGAGGTGACCTCCTTAGGGGGAGATTGTTAGGATTTGGAAAATCCAGTAGTTAAAGTGTCGGTCACCTCAAGTATATGTAATCATTAGAAAGCTCGTAGTCGTAGTTATTTAATGTTAAGTAGTATTTAGTTTTGTAACACCGTGGAGGACGGACGGGTATTTACCCACTGTATGCCTGATCCACAGCCCGTCAGGTGGCGTTTTATGTAAGTACTATAAATACTCTCTACCTCCCAAGGTAGAGAGTTGGAGCTCATAATAAGATTTTTCTTTCTCTTACTAAAGTTCCCAAACCTCTAACTTTCTCTCTCTAAAACTCATCTCTTTGTACGCCTACTTTGCTTGTGGTTTGATGTGTATGTGAAATCCAATATGTTACAGTAGTCTTGTCTCTTACCTAGAATAGTCTTTGTAAACAGAGACAAAATACATCAGTATTTTGTCTTCTGTATGATGTCAGTTTGTCACTTAGGAAAGAGTCAAAAATCGTACATGTATAAATAGCGTAAGAGATGGAGTGTAAAGGTTAAGCTTGTAAATTGTAAAAACACACACACGCAAGCCATCTTTTCACTCCTCCAAATACAACTTAGTTCCTGAGATAGCTCAGTGAGCTCTAAGGGTTGTGCTCATACTTAGCCTGAGCTTAGAGAGGAGTCACCAAACTTTATTATTTCAATCCCAAGTACTATTACGCAAGTACTTGGGTAACGTATTCTTTGTTGATTTATTTCTAATAAGAATATGATGTTGAAAATTTATAAGTGTGTTTTACTTATGTTAATTTCAGTCATTGTTCACTAGTAACTTGTTTTTGATTCTTAAACTGTTTTAAACGATAGTGAATGGGGAACAACATGTATCTAGGGGTATCTTGCACTAAAGGTAAGTGCAACAAAAGGGTTTAACATGGGGTCGAGAAGTCGAGGTGACTAATCGATAGACACACAATGGTAGGCTATTTGGGTGATAATCCTATAATACTGCCTTCTTAAACTGAAAAGTCCAAATGCATCGAGCTAACTCAACATACCTCGTCTATCGTCTCGAAATGAAGTTACCGGCACACTCATAATTTGGCGGATTTGGGGTAAAAATTTGGAAACGGATAAGGTTAATCTCACCATATAATATCAAGGGTTATAATGTGCTCGGCTAAGGTCTAATATAGTTAGGTTAAGAAAAACATGTCAAAATTTTAAAAATAGCATAATTTTTCAAAATAAACTAGAAAAACAAGGGCAATAAAGTTCAAGAGATGATTCTACTCCCGTCCCCCACTTGAATTGTACAAAGTCCCTTTTGTACTAAGCGTTAAATAAAGGTGAAGAGAAAATTAGAATTAGAGCAAGAACTTCCCTGAAATTTGATCCAAAAAGAAAGAAGGCCCACAAAAAGAGTCGTTCCTTGGCAGAAGCATCCACGAGCAAACTTCAATCCATGAAATCACACTACAGACAAGCATAATTCTAAAAAGAAAAAAAAATGAAAAGGAAATCTAACTCACTTTCGTAGGAATCACGGTTGCATTTAGCGAATGCAACAAGCCTTTTAAACCACTTGGTGTCCCAAGTGGACGTGTGTAGTCTCGTGAGGGCTTATAGGGAACATACCCACAAAGTTCATTTGAAAACTAATACAAGGTTATTGTGTTTAAAATGAAAGGAGTGTTACAGAACTAGTCATGCTTCTGAGTAGTTATCTTTGCACTAAGGCCTGTTACGGCGTAACCAAGATAGTGAGTTACGCCGTAAATCTGTTCGGATCAGAATCTTTGCAGTAACAACTTTTCTTCGTTTTCCTGAAAAATGGTTAAAAACACAAAACTCAACAGAAATGAAATAAAACAAATGAAAGGGATAATTCGGGTTGTCTCTCGAAAGAGAACTTTTCTTTATTTACGAGTCTTTAAGTTAGACTCAGAGCCTCGGGGTTTTATACAGGGGCGAAGAACTCATCTCCCGAAAGCTTACTAACATCTTGTCCATAATAAAATTTTGCTCGGTGCCCATTCACCTTGAAAAATTCCCCTTCCTTATTATGAACCTCAATAGTTCCATAAGGGAATACCTTACTTACTGTGTAGGGGCCAACCCAACGAGATCTCATTTTTCTAGGAAATAATTTGAGTCTTGAGTTGAAAACGAGTACCTCTTGCCCCACTTCAAACTTTTTATCCTTAATTCTCTTGTCGTTCCATCTTTTGGTCTTGTCTTTGTATGCTTTGGCATGATCGTATGCTTCGTCTCGTAATTCAGCTAAGCGATTTATTTGGGAAAATCGGTGTTCCTTGATCACATCCGCCTCTATATTAGCATTTTTGAGAGCCCAGTATGCTTTATGTTCCAATTCTATGGGGAAGATGACAAGCTTTTCCGTAAACGATCTTAAAAGGAGTGCTTCTAATAGGAGTTTTGAAAGCTGTTTTGAATGCCCATAAAGCTTCGTCAAGTTTGTTGGACCAGTCTTTGATGTTACTGTTGCCGGACTTCTCTAAAATTTGCTTGAGTGCCCTATTGGTGTTTTCTGTTTGCCCATTAGTTTGGGGGTGGTAAGGTGTAGACATCCGGTGGATTACCCGATACATGTTGAGAACTTTCTCTATAATAGCATTACAAAAGTACGTCCCTAGATCACTTATGATGGTCTTAGGGATCCCAAACCTGGAAAATAATCTTTTCAAAAATCGAATGACACTTCTAGAATCACAGGTTTGAAGAGCTTCAGCTTCGACCCACTTTGAAACGTAATCGGCAGCTACTAGGATATAACTTTTATTTTTTAATGGGGTGAAGGGTCCCATAAAATCAATCCCCCAAACATCAAATACTTCACATACCATAATGTTGTTAAGCGGCATCTGATTTCGAGAAGAGATGTTGCCTGCCCTTTGACAAGCGTCACAATCTCTCACATGTTTTGCGGCATCTTTGAAAATGCTAGGCCAAAAGAATCCTGCCTCATAAATCTTTCTAACAGTAGTATCGGCCCCGTAATGCCCTCCAGCAGGTCCGTTGTAACAGTGTTCCAGAATCTGTTTCTGCTCATTTCCAAAAACACATATCCGAATAATACCATCTGGGCATGATTTAAATAGGAAAGGATCATCCCAGAAGTAATATTTAAGATCTAAGAAGAAATTTTTCTTTTGATCATAAGTTTTGTTGCTAGGTAACACTCTGGCCGCGAGGTAATTAGCGAAATCCACATACCATGGTTCGGGACTAGGATATTTAATTCTTACTGCCATAAGATGCTCATCTGGGAAATAATCACGAATAGTTTCTACGTCAAGTTCTTCAAGCTCAGGGTTTTCTAGCCGAGAGAGGTGATCAGCTGCTAAATTTTCTGCCTCTTTCTTATCTTCGATTTCAATTTTAAATTCTTGTAGCAGCAGTACCCAGCTTATGAGTCTTTGTTTGGCATCCTGTTTATTGAACAAGTACTTCAAAGCAGAATGGTCAGTGTAGACAACAGTTTTTGACATTACTAAATAAGATCTAAATTTATCAAAGACATAAACCACAGCAAGGAGTTCCTTCTCAGTGGTCGTGTAATGTTCTTGTGCCTCATTTAAGATTTTACTAGCATAATAAATGGGTTTGAATTTTTTGTCCACCTTTTGTCCTAAAACAGCTCCCACTGCATAATCACGGGCATCGCACATAAGTTCAAAATCGTTGCCCCAATCAGGAGCAATAATAACAGGGGCAGTAGTCAAATTTTCTTTTAAATTATCAAAGGCTCTTTTGCACTCCTCATTAAAGTCAAATTTTGCATCCTTTATGAGAAGTTGGGTCATAGGTTTAGCAGTTTTAGAAAAGTCTTTTATAAATCTTCTATAAAACCCAGCGTGACCAAGAAAACTCCTAATTTCTTTTAGATTAGTTGGATAAGGGAGTCGAGAAATAACGTCAACCTTAGCTTTATCAACTTCGATCCCGGTTTGTGAAATTTTTTGCCCTAAAACGATCCCTTCTTTTACCATAAAAGGACATTTTTCCCAGTTAAGGACAAGGTTGGTTTCTTCACATCTAGCATGCATTTTAGATAAATTATTAAGACAAGATGAAAAAGAGTTACCAAAGACCGAGAAATCGTCCATGAATACTTCCATAAAATCTTGGCACATATCCGAGAATATTGCTTTCATGCATCATTGGAATGTGGCAGGGGCGTTGCATAGTCCAAAAGGCATTCTTCGGTAAGCGAATGTTCCATAAGGGCAAGTGAAAGTAGTCTTTTCTTAATCCTCTGGGCCGATCAGAATTTGAAAATATCCTAAAAATCCATCAAGGAAACAATAATACTCATGTCCAGAAAGCCTTTCTAACATCTGATCGATAAATGGAAGTGGAAAGTGATCTTTCCGTGTTGCGTCATTTAATTTTCTGTAATTGATGCACACCCTCCAGCCAGTAACCGTTCTAGTAGGTATCCGCTCATTATCTTCATTAGTGACCATGGTCATTCCTCCTTTCTTTGGCACAACATGAATAAGACTAACCCCAAGGACTATCGGAAATAGCGTAAATTAGACTTGCATCCAGGAGTTTAATGATTTCGTCTTTTACCACATCTTGAACTTTTGGGTTTAATCGTCTTTGTGGCTGCACTACTGGTTTGAAATCATCTTCCATTAGTATCTTGTGAGAACAGTATGAAGGGTTGATCCCTTTTATGTCAGAAACTTTCCATGCAATAGCTCCTTTGTGCTTGCTTAAAACATGTAATAGCAACTTCTTTTCCTCATCAGATAACAAAGAAGAAATCACCATAGGAAAATTAGGATCATTATTAATAAATGCATATTCGAAATGAGGAGGGAGCTCTTTGAGTTTGGGAGTAGTGTCAGCTTTTTCCGGGGTGTTTGTTGAACATAACGTTTGGTTGTTCGTAGCGTCCTCTTCCAATTCGTCTTCTTCATTAGACATGTCACCATTATCTTCAAATTTCAATGATTTCAAAGGGTCAGGCTGAAATCATTCCTGAGCATGTTTCTGAGCATTAATTTCGATTAGGTCGATATCGTCAAGGTTGTCATCAGTGAAAGAAGCATATCTCATTGCTTTTTCTAGATCGAATGTAATCTTATTATTTCCAATTTCCAAAGAGATCTTCTTGTTAAAGACATAAATCATAGCGTGTGATGTGGCAAGAAAAAGCCTCCCAAGTAAAATGGGGACATCATCCACCTCCATTTCAAGGACCACGAAGTCGACCGGGAAGACAAATTTATCAATCTTGACAAGGACATTCTCAGCAATTCCTTTAGGATATTGAGTTGTTTTATTTGCTAGCTCAATGCACATTCTAGTTGGTTTTAGGTCCCCTAATTCCAGACGTGAGTAAAGCGAGAATGGCATAAGGCTAATGCTTGCCCCTAAATTGGCAAGGGCTTTATCGAACATGATACCTCCGATGGTGCAAGGCAAAGTGAAGCTTATAGGATCTTCTTCTTTGAGAGGCATGTCTTTTAGTAGAGCGGCATAACATCTTTGATTCAAGGTAACCTGCGTCCGATCAGAAAGTATTTTATGAGTGAGTAGGTCCTTCATGAATTTAGCGTATTTGAGCATTTGCTCAAGAGCTTCAACGAGAGGAATGTTAATGCTAAGTTGTTGTAATTTTTCCATAAATTTCTGAAAGTGCACTCGTTCTTGGTCCTTCTTAATTCTTCCCAGAAATGGTATTGGAGGAACGTAGGGACGAACTTTTTCCACAGTTGGTTGAGTGTCCTCTGTTTCCTTGTTGCTATTTTGAGGTATACCTGCATTCTGAACATTCGTGCTTGAGGGATAAGCTAGTTCCTTATAGTTTAATCTGCTTCGGGTTGTTATAGCATGAGCTAGATCCATAGGATTTGGTTCAGTTGTGCTAGGAAGTTCCCCTTCATCTCTCATTCTGACAGATTCTGCGAGCTTTCCGACCTGATTCTCTAATCTTCTTATAGGAGCTGCTTGAGTTCTTAGCACATGGTCGTAATCCCTCTTGATGTTCCATACTAACTTTTCACTTTCTTCTTGCTTTCTGCTAGATTCCCTCACAAGCTTTTTTACAGCCCTTTTTAGATCCGTCACTCTTCCTTTAACTGGTTTATCGAACTTGTGTTTAACCATTTTTACTTCTTCAGTAAGGGATTGCATATCGACTTCAAATTCCTCCAAATTTTTGATTACCGATTGTATCTCGATTGGGTCTTCATTCCAAGATGAAGAGTGGAGGGCTACTTCTTCAACTCTAGTCCATCCTTTATCAGCAGTCATTAAAGGGATAGGTTCTTTTGAGTCTAACAATTGCCGAGTTTTGATATTCAGCCCGTTGTAAAATATTTGCAGTTGCTCGTGTTTGTTAAGTTTATGCTCAGGGCATTTGAGGATGGCTTCGTTGAATCTTTCCCAAGTTGTAAATAGCGGTTCATCATTGAATTGGCAGAACCTCCTAATTTCATCAACTTCTTTGGAGGATTTTTGTAGGGGTTCGGTATTCTTTAAGAAAGGCTTTTTTGAATGCACTCCATGTTGTGATAGATCCAGAAGGTAGTTTCTTCAGCCAATCTCTAGCTCTTCCCTTGAGGGTAAAAGGAAATGCTCTCATCATAATATGGCCTCTGGAGACGCCAGGTGCGTGGAACAAATCGGCGATTTCACATACTTTAGCGATGTGTTCGTGTGCTTCTTCATCCATGTTTCCATAAAAGCAGCATCTTTTTAGTTCTTCCAGACATAGTCCCCAGAACTTGAATTTTACATTTTCTTCAAGAGCTGGAATAGTGATTCCCTGTTTAAATTTAGAGGTGGTGAGATAATCATTCATGGTGAGAGACATAATATCATAATAAAATAAAGACTTAAATAAAAATCCTAATATAACTCCCCGGCTGCGGCGCCAAAAACTTGATGCAGGTTTTACTGACAAGGTTTTAATATTTATAATTTCTCGTTATACCTATGGTCTACCCTAATGCACTAACGGGCAGTGTACCCGGTCGTATGTAGTGTAGTATTCGGTAAAACCGAGGTCGTCCCAAGAGCTATGTGTGCGGATTAAAACTAAATCTTGGTGTCATAAATTTTAATATGATTTAAGGTGGAAATGATTAATAACTACTAAGACAATGAAAGCTGTAAGATATAACTTTTCACATACACATCATAACATTAACACAAGGTAGCATATAGATGGAATTCTAGAGAGAGAAAGTTAGAGGTTTAGGGAACTTAGTGAGAGAAAGTGAAAGATATTATTATGAGCTCCAACTCTCTACCTTGGGAGGTAGAGAGTATTTATAGTCTTACATAAAACGCCACACATCGGTGGATCGTGCATACGAAGGGTAAAGACCGTCCGTCCTCCACGGTGTTACTTAACTAAATACTACTTAACTTAATATTACTATGACTACGAGCTTTCTAACGATTACATATACTTGAGGTGACCGACTCTTTAATACATGGAATTTCTAATTCCTAACAATCTCCCCTAAGGGAGGTCACCTCAATCATGCACTAAAATTACATTGAATACAAACAGATATGACATTAACAATTGTTCTTGCATTCTTGATGTAGTCCTTTGTTCCTAAGCTCAGTAGTCATTGATTCTTCACATTGCATGTTTGGTTACTTCAAGTGGAGGTCTTTTAATGATCCACGTGATAATAATTTTGAGCCATCATTTGAGATTATCAGCCATCAAAAAATCTCTATGACATCCTTTGTGGTGTTGGTATTATGTGATGTTGTGACTTTAGGACCGACATGCTCACATTCGGATCATGATATCTTCTCATCGAGTAGCGGAAGCATTTGTTGAATCATGATATTGGCGCCAGTAGCGTAAGCATGGAGTGAAATATCAGAGTCATTGATGCACTAATCATGATTTCTTTTGAGATGAATGTGTTAAGTGAGCATGCGGCTATGGATTGACCGCTTCATTCTCGACGAAATGCAACGCCGGGTACACCGCATACAACAGGTTAGCAATAAATCGCATCGAAAGTGTCTTTGATCACTTTCGCTGAATTGAGGTACACGCCCACGGTTCCTCGCTGATCAAGACAAGTACGCGTGATCGGTATAATTCGAAGAATTTCCTTGACAGGTTTCGCGCTCTAGCCGTTCTCAAACCGAACATCTCAAAGAAGACAACACGGAGTGAGTGAACCAAATAATTTGAGTCCACGATTGATGAAAAGATATTTGAAAAACAATCATGTATCACTCAATAGAAATTGTTTTTGCAATACAACAAAGGTTTTAATGAAAATCAATTATCAATCATAAAACACCTTTTGATTTGAAAAATTAGTACACGGTCGACGTGCTAATGAAAAGAGTTTTAAAGCACAAAGACCGGTTTTTCAAAGGTATCCGTCAATCCATAACTTGAACCATGATTGATTCAAAAGATTGAATCGCCCCATTGTTTCTGCTCGGTTGTCACATGGTTGATCTGTATAATAGATCTCACATGCCACCTACCAGGAGCTTGTTAGATGTTGGCTCCGGAAGGCTTTCCATCTTCACAGTGAATATGTAAACACATCACTCGGATGTTCGGGAAATACCACAAGGATAATGCGTAGGACTCAAGATATAATCTCTCTTTCCACATTGTGTGAAACATAGAGTCTTCATTGAAAGTGTCCTAATGAGATTTATTGATGATCTCGTGGCTCTAGACTCAATTTGTGCATATTTGGATCCTGTGCCGGAGACTAGGGAGAGGGTCTCCTTCTTCAATATCAACAATCTCTAAGAGAAAGTCGATAGATAATGTCGGTTCCCCGTGAGAATGAAACAAGTCCTTTTAAGAGGAACTTGAGTGGTTTGGGAAGTTGAAGTGCGGTCGTCCACCGGGTCCATGACGCCTTGTCTTCAATACCGATGTTACCATCAAGAGCATATGAATTGAACCCGTTTTCTGGCCTAAGGTTGAATAAATGGAGGGCTATTTGTTTTCACCCTTTTCTCATTCAATTCTTTTTAATTCTTCAACCCCTTCGGTGCTTACCGAGACTTCATAGCTAGAACCTTGTTGGGTTTATTCCAAGACTAGCTCGCTCACCGCACTCTTCCCATTCCTCATTTTTCTCCTTTATTATCATACCTAAGAACTCTACACTAACTAGTGGATAGTTCCTGGGTAGATCCCTCCGGTTCTCGCGGATCTTGGGAACAAAAACCTAACCTTATCATCCTTATATCACCATACATAAAGTAAAGTTGGTCGGTCTATTTGGTATTGTTCATCCGCCATTGGAACCAATTGAAAACCATTTGAAAATCAATTCGGATACTTGTGATATATTATCAAAGCATTTTGTACCTGAATTGTTTTGATATTTTTAGAACGAGAACTCCCCTCAACATGTGCATCAAGTATTTGAAAATGTTTTGCACACGGAGGCAAGAGAAAGAATTAACTTCTTTGATTACCATTTTCTAAAAGATATCAACATCACTTCCCAAATCGAATCAAGTAGATAAAGCATTTTGGGGAAGGATGAGATTTTCATGATTTTGCTCCCCTCAATATGTGCTTCTAGGTTTGAAAGGAGTTTTACACATACTAGAGGAACTCGCACATTGAGATAAATGATCACGTTTCAAATTATAGATGCTTCCCCTCAATGTGTGCATGGAAAATTTGAAATCGTTTGTCACTTACGGGAGGCAAACATGCTAATCACTTAAGAAACCATTTATCCTAATTATCGGTTTAAATCCTATTTAAATCACAACTTCTCCCCCGATCACAATTATTAAAACATTTGAGATTTGTGATCTCTTATAGATTTAAATTGATTTTGAAAGCTTTTAAGGAGAATTGTGACTTGATTATGAAAGCGCTTTTAACGATAAGGATCGATGTTGAGATTTTAATCTCCATTGGTTAAACATGCATGTACATCTTTTGAAAACAATTTAATGCCAAATAACTTTTTAATTTAATTGAAATCATTCTCCCCTCAATCAATGACATAGGTTGTTGATTGAGAGATAGAGATTTTGACAGATAAGTCCGGATGATTATCAAAAATAGAGACCGAGTTATTTTTCAAAGCATTTAGTTTTCGCCAGATAAATGTTATAGAATCGAGCATGGAATTTGAAAACATGGTAAAACATGGCTCGTTCTTTCTTTTAAAACCGGTTATTGCACGAAAATGACAATAAACCATTGTTTCTCTTTCTCCCAAAAATATTTTTTGATTTTTTTTTTTTTAAGAATTCGAACAACATCTAAAGTCCCGTGTCATTCTTTGAATGACAACACAAAGACCGTAGATATTTTCGAACCGGGAAAAAAAAACATGACAAAAAGACAATATTTTTAAAGATTTTTCAATTTTTCGATTTTTATGGATTTTTGAAAGTTTTATATTTTTCTATTTGGTTTTATAGGGTTTTATAATTTTGTATTTTGTTTTTCGAATAAGTATTTACAAGAGATAGATGAAGATAGACCTTTACTCCTCGCCTTCCTCCCGAAGGCGTTTGAGAGTATCTGGTTGAAGGCTTTTCAAGCCAAGACGTGGAAGAATAAACTCAAAACGTTCTCTTGGAAGAGCTTTGGTGAAGATGTCCGCTAACCGATATTCAGACCTCACAAAATATAGTTCCACCACACCTTTTTCCACTTGTTCCCCGATGAAATGATGTCGAATGTCGATATGCTTTGCTCTTGAGTGTTGAACGTTGTTGCATGAGAGAGCAATAGCACTTTTATTATCACAAAGACGAGGGATTTTGTTGAATTCAAAGCCATAGTAGATAATTGAGATCTCATCCATAAGATTTGAGCACAACATGATGACATGGCTATGTATTCAGCCTCTATAGAGGAAATAGAAGTACTCATTTGCTTCTTTGAAGACCACCTCACAAGCTTATCACCCAAAATCGAAAGCACCTCCGGATGTACTTCGACGTGTATCTTGACAACTCGCATGATCGGCATCTGCATAGGCCGTTAGTGACATACCGGTGTCTTTCGGTACCATAGTCCCATATTGATGGTTCCTTGGAGATACCGAAAGACCCGTTTAACGCTTCAAGGTGCTTTTAGTAGGCTTAGCCGGTATCTAGCACACATGCAAACAAATAACAAGATGTGCGGTCTACTAGCGTGAGGTACATCGGGATCCAATCATACTACGATATTTCGTTTGGTCAATCATGATCCCCGAGTGGTCCTCATCTAGTTTGGTTCGATCAATCATGGGGTGTCAACAGGGTCACTTGAATCAAATCCAAATTTCTTTAAAATCTCATTTGCATATTTAGATTGATTTATGAAAATGCCTCCGGACTTTGTGAGATTTGTAATCCCAAGAAAAATGACATTTGTCCCATCATTGACATTTGAAACTTAGAACTCATTTCATTAGAAAACTGATCACATTCCATTGGGTCAGTCGAAGCAAAAATAATATCATCAACATAAATTTGAACATGAGTTAAATGTTTGCGACTTCCGGTGAACAATGTAGGATCAACTGCTCCTTTATTGAATCCGGATGATAGAAGAAACTTTGACAGTGTATCATACCATGCCCTTGGAGCTTGCTTTAAACCGTAGAGAGCCTTCTTCAAACGATAAACGTGAGTAGGATGCTCTTGATTCACAAATCCTTCAGGTTGGCGACGAGACGACTTCTTTAAGATCTCCGCTCGTAAATGCCGTCCTTCACATCCATCCGATACACTACCATGTTCTTACTAGCAGCGTTAGCCAAAAGATTCGATTGCCTCGATTCGAAAGCAACAGAGCAAAAGATTCTTTAAAGTCTATACCCTCCTCTTGACGATATCCTTTAGCAACTAAACGAGCCTTGTTCTTCAACACGTCACCATGCTCATCAAGTTTTACTTTGAAGATCCATTTGAGAGCTATAATCATAGCACAACTGGAGCGGTACTAACTCCCATACAACAAGTCGATCAAACTCATGAATTTCTTCTTGCATGGCATTGAACCATTGCCTTCATTCATGGCGGTAATAACATCTTTTGGTTCGATCTTAGAAAGTACGGAGTTGAAGAAACACCATAAGGCATCGGTTGCAAGTTGTTTCCGGGTTGATACAGAACGAGAGGGATTTCCAATGATGTTGTCTAATGGATGATCGTGAGTCCATTTTCTAAGGTGTTCATGTGGCAGTTGTTGAGGAACCGAGGTAGCGAGTCGATGTCTCTGAAGAAGATGGTTCGATGATGATTCGAGTAGCAAATATGTTTTCAAATGGAGCATCCTCGTGAGGTAGCAAAGGGATTAACTTCATCATTGATGCAGAAACATTTCCATGATGTACATTTGAAGAATGATGATTTGTTGATGAGATCAAGGATCGGCAGGTGCTTCTTGACTTAAAGATATTGAGATCGAGGATTGACTTCATTCACAGGAATATGAGCATCCTCTCGCTTGTGGAATCATCACCTCATGAGTGTTTGAATCATACAGTTCATCAAACATAGGATCAAACAATTTCTTTACATCATCTTCGGATGGAGGTACATATGGAGTTTCTTGAGTAGAGTTTGGAACAAGAGATGAACCAATGGGACTGTCTTGAAGTGCGGGTCCCGAATGGATTGTCGAGCCATTTGACCGTCACTCATCAAACGTAACGTGAATGGTTTCCATGATATGTTGGGTTCTTTTGTTATAGATTCGGTATCCCTTTTTGTTTGGTGCATATCCTACAAATACTCCAATGTCACTTTAGCCCTAAGTTTCCCTAAGTCTTGACCCTCATTAGTTGGATAGCACAATGCACCAAACACACGAAGGAAAGAGAGATTAGGTTTTCTCTTCTGGACAAGTTCATATGGAGTTTTTCCATGTTCATTGTGGATTAGGGAACGATTTTGTGTATAGCATGCAACATTGCTTCACCCGTGAGAAACATTGGAACCTTTGAGTAAATCAACATTGTTCTAGCGGCTTCAACCGAGTCCGATTTCGCCTTTCAACTACACCGCTCGTTGAGGAGTTCGTGAAATACTTCTTTGATGACCGATTCCAACGCTTTCATAGAATTCATTAAGTTGTTTGTTGACAAACTCGCCCATTGTCTGCTTCGACAATTCGGCGGTTTTGTTAAGTCGAACTTGCAACTGTTTGATGAGTTTGATGATGATATCAGGAGTTTCATCCTTTGTCCTTAAGAACTTGACCAGGTGAATCTAGAGTAATCATCAACCACAACTAACACATATTTCTTCCCAAAGATATTTTGTACCCTCATTGGTCCACATAAATCCATATGAATCATATGAAGAACTTCGTGAGAGTTAGTAGGTTTGGGTTTATGGGCATACTTCTTGCTTTTTCCCAATTGACATGTGAACAAAGATGATCCTTTTCATACTTTAGTCTAGGTAAACCTACAACTAGGTCCTTTCGGAAAGATCATTGATGGTGCTGAAGTTCAAGTGATTGAGACGACGATGCCATAACTATGACTTTGTTTTTGAAGCCTTTGATAACAAGCAGATTGGAGAAGCCCTCATCATGTCATCGATAGAGATGGTGTAAAGGTTTGACCCACGAGTTCCTTTTAACAGTTCCTTACCATTAAGATCTCTAACAAAGCAAGTATGTTTTCTGAAGGCAACTTCTAGATCAGAGTCACATAATTGACCAACAGAGAACAGATTATGACCCAACCCTTCAACATAGTAGACTCTCGAGATGACACTATCACCAACAACATAATCTCCATAACCCATAATAGCACCGAAATGATCATTACCAAATCTAACAGTCCCAATGAACTTGCTCACGAAGTTCATGAGCCGACCGGTCTCCAAATATGCTTGGAATGTACTGAGTCCGTACCACGTAACGATTTGAACGATCCGCAGTTGAACACGAAAAAATGGATAACTGGATAATTGGGATCCCCCCCATGCAAGAATGGGTTCCATTTGGTTAGTAACAAGAATTGGAACACCCACATCGAATCAAACATCCATATCAGAAGTAGAAGCAATGGAATCATTGGGAATAGATGCAATGCTGGTGTCAGTATTTGACCTATTCAAAGTATGTTTACTTCTTAAGGGAATAGTTCTACCAATAGGCATCCATTTTCTAGTGGGCATAATCTTAGCGTGAGAACAAACCGATTATTCTTATGGCCAAAAGGTATCCAATAATAACCTATCTTTATAAAAGTTCTTCCTGTGGGTTTCCACTGTTTTCTAACATCTTTCGCTTTTTGCCTTTTTGCCTTATTTGCACGATTATTAGCATTAGCAATTTTAACGGGCATTTGACAAAGATTAGACAAAGCATTCACACCACATTCATGATTAGCAACAGAATTCAAGCATGCAGCATTACAAGGTTTGCAAATAGTATCGAATTGAATTAATTACTGATGCGCCTAAGGCTAATATTAGAATCAACACGATTCGTTTTATTCAACTCAAGCCTAAAGTTCCTAGATTGGTCTTCTACTCTCTTCCAATGCACATTCTTAGCTTGCAAGGTCCTATCATTCCTTGTATTGTCTTGAGACTTTGACCCGCTCGCTTTAAAGTCACTGATTACTCCTGTAGAGGGAATGGGAACATTAGTTGGTTGATCTAATTTTTGCATTCCCGAACTTGATGTGCAAGGATCTGAAGTACTAGAAGGCACATTAGTGTATACTTTAAGACGGTGATTTGAGCTTTTTGCAGGCACACTAAAGTTCACTTTCTTAGCACTAACATATCTGAATCAACTACTTGAAGGCATATTAGTGTTTCCTTTCTTAAGATTGGGCATAGAACGGATTTCCTGCTTGGCACTAGGCATAGAACAAGGCATCACAGCTTTGCCTTTTTCACCTAAGGTTAAGGATTTTGGACATGTGGCAATTACACATTCTAGCAACTCTTGAGATCGTTTGGCCCGGAGGCAAGCAAACCTAATTTCACTATCAAGAGGTTTATTAATGAAATCCTCTTCGACAATCTCACGGAGACATTCTAGACTATCCTTAAGGTGAGCACAAGATTCATGAAAAGCATGTTCATTATTCCTAAGATGAGGAGGAATATATTTAACATCACGTGTATTTGGTCTAAGGGTGACTTTGAGACAACATTCTTATTGAAAACAAGTGGCAGTTTCCCATTTCCCTAACTTCTTAGATTCTCAATTTCCTTTTGTAAAGACGTTATTTTTTCGTTGTTTTGGTCACGGGTGACTTTCATTGAATCATATAACTCTTTAAAATGTCGCTTAACTTTTTCATTTTCTTCTAGAAAACTCTCGTTTTCCTTTTGTAAGGCATCAACTAAGTTTTGAAGATGAAAAGTTTGAGAATTCCGAGAATCTAAAGAAGGAGGGATTTGGGAGCCTGTCCTATTGTTCGTTTGACCCTTTAATTGAGAGATTTGGGCTTTCAACTTTTCGATCGTGTTGCGAGCTTGAATCATTCATCACGCTTGTTAATTTGAAAACTGCATCAAACTTTTGAGCATCTGACGATGTCTTGATATTTGAAGTTTTAACATTTTCTTTAAGATGTTGATATTTTAGTTGTAAATTAAAATGCTCAACTTCCGGTTTAGAAAAATGTTTAACCAAATTGTTGTGATCATCCAGTTCAATTTTCTCGTTTAGTTGAATTAGTTTTTCAAGCTCAATGACACGATCATGGGAGACTTTCAGGGCCACAGATAGTTCATGAAATTTGGAAGCATTAATAGAGCAATTTGAAGCAAAGGAAAAGATATCTTGAGTAACACATTCAGTAATAAGAGTCTCATTTAAGGTATGCAAGTTCTTCCTCTCAATCTCATTATATTTTAGTGCACGCCCATAATCACTAACTTCAACTACCATTGCATCAAATTCCTTTTCCATTTCTTTAATATCGATTTTGTCCCCTTTTTAATACTCTCAAAATGATCTTTTAGTTGTTTAAAGAAAGGCATGACCTCAGTTAAATAACATTCTTTCATTTGCTCAAAACCCCTTTCCCCTTCGCTATCCCAAATGGGTGTGATCCTTTTATTACAAGTTTTCTCAAAATCGGTAAATAGTTGAAGAATAACATATTGACTGATTAAGGTCTTGCTTTTAGTGGCAATAGTTCTAGGAACTAAATGCATTGGTGTATTTGGAGGATACACGCTTTAGGAATTTCCTACAAGAGGGATTCTTTTCAATAAGATTTTCAGCTTTTTGCAAGTCCATATCCTTTTTCCAGAACACTTGTTCAGTGGGTCAACAATGTTTGAGGCTTAAACATGTTCAAGGAAATCCACTTTTCCTTCTTGTAGTCATGGGGAGTGATAATAATCTTTTTCTCTTTGCATTTCGGTCATCTAGTTTTTGTTCATCCTTTCCCTAGTGACTTCATCGATTTCTTATCTTCCTCAATGCACTCAACGCAACTAGGTTTCTGCCTAGGCTTAAGAATTTCATTACCATCATAAAGCACCTTATGAGCATTTCTAGCCTTTTTAATTACCTCGGGATTCGGTTCCTCAACAAGGGGAATGCTATGCTTATCGCTAAGACTCATGTTTAGTGACCATGTGAGCAATCTGAATGGTGTTTCCTTGTATGTACAACTTGTTCTCAAGTTTGTTTTTCAAAGTTTTCAGATTAGAAAAATCTCTCAAGAGTTTTGATTCCTTTGCATTAAATTCTTGCTTAAGCATTTTCACATTTTCTTGAAGTTCTTGTTTTTGTTTAGATGTTTTAGAAAGTTTTTCTTGCAAGGAATTTAATTTTTGTTTCAATACTTCTTCTCTAAACTTACTTTTTCTAATTAATGTACTTACTTGGTTATCCATTTCCTGCTCACGAGTGGTCAACTCAAACTTAGCACGTTGTTCATAAATAGCAACACGCTCTTTATAGGCATTTAGTTCTAAATAATGGAATCATCAGCACATGCGGTATTCATCAAAAACATAGTCATTGTTGACTTCAGAAGATGCATCACTTGGTACAACTTCACTTTCACTTTGTTTCACATATTGATCATATGGGACAATATTGATATTACCCATATTTTCAATATTTGATTCAATAGTTTCAGCTGATTGTACTTTGTCATGCATCCGTGCACATCAAGATCATCAGATAGTTTTAATACCTCTGAGATGAGCTTGTCATGGGATGGCCCAACTAGTGATGAAGAAGAGACCTTGGGAGAAACCATTGGAGAAATGCTAGCCATAAAATTGTGTGTGCCGTAGGTCCATCATCCACATCAGAGTCGTATGCATCACAATCGGCGACTTGAAAGGCATTCTGATGATTGTGACCTATCTCCCAATAGGTCCGCTCATCCACATCCGCATCATAGGTCTTGGCATTGCCCTCAAGAAACAAGAATTCCTCTTCATTCAAAGTAGCACCATTGTCCCGAGCTTGAGCCAGAAAGATCTTATTCTCAAGTAATCGATTCTGTGGGCTTTGGAGATGTACGCCTTGCAATGTGTCCCTCTCCACCACACTTATAACATTTGATGAGCTTAGTTTGACCTTGGTTACCATTCCTTCCTCGATTCTCGTTTCCAACATAACCTCTCCCTCCACCTCGCCCCCGATCATACCGTCTTTCCTGAATCGGTTGCACCACGATCCTTCCATCTTTAATAGTGGCTTGATTGTGTGGGTTAGATGCGCTCGAGGTTGTTGTTGGTTGGTGGGAGAGTATTCATGTTTTGACTGATGAGAAGAGCTAGTTGATTAATGAAGCTACCCACGTGAGTATCAAGATCGGCTTGTTTGTACATATGATCAGGAATGAGTTTGTGATTACCATTACCCAAGGGTATGACTTGTGATGCTTTGGTTGTGATTCCGATGTTTGAGTAGAAAGTCAGTAGAGTCATTAGACGAGCTTGTCTCTCCACGTTGGTTTTGAACCGATTGAGAATTAATTTTTCAAACATAGCATGTCTCTCATTCTCAAGGAGGAAGGCATAGAGTTGCTCATAGTTTGTATTCTTCAATCCTTTAGTGAGCTTCACAGTGGTAACAAACTTGTGCCATTCGGGATTCATGTTGTTCACAAATTTTGAGTTCAACTGAATGTTAGGCATAGTCATTCCGATGTTCCTCATGTCATTAACTAACTTATGAAATCTCACATAGTACTCATAGACACTCTCATCCGGTTTCATCTTGAAATGCTCAAATTGGCCATAGAGTTGGGATTCTCTGCCTTCCATAGTTAATTCGTAACCCCGAGAGAAGCATCTTAACATTGTCCCAAACCGCCTTAGCATCTGTGTTATGATTGATCAGCTTGTAGATGTCTTTAGGAAGACCTTGAAGAACAATGTTTGAAGCCCGATACCGTGATCAAATCTCTTTTTATCCTTATCATCAAGCTCATCATACATCTTAGGTCTGCTCCATTCCGTAAACAGGAGTACCATCTGCATTAGTATCAAGTATGTCTCTAGTCGCCTCAACTCGATATGGTCCTTCATCAATGGATTTGAGAATGTTGACACCATTTTCCTTTCCAAGGCAATACGGTCTAATTCGTTGAGCCCAAGAGTCGTGAGTCAGCCTGTCAAGCATGGGTGGACGAGTATCCGAGCCACCGCTTGAACATCTTCGCACAATGGAGATAACATTGGGAACGTTGGTAGACATGTTAACAGATTATACGGGATTTTATAGCTCTATGATTAAACCGAGAAATGGATTCTTTCACGGGATTTTACTAAATCAAGAGAAAACCGTAAACAATCACTCAAGACTCTAGATGATAAAATACTAAATCGCTAGAAGATAATGCACTAAGTCGCTAGAAATTAATGCACTAAGTCGCTAGAAATTAATGCACTAAGTCGCTAAGCCTTAATTCGCTACACCCCTAAGTCGCTAGAGTCCCAAGTCGCTAACAGAAAAGCAAGTCGCTAAGTAGTAACTCGCTACCAAATCAAGTCGCTAACCAAATTTTGGAAAGAATTCGCTACACAAGTCGCTAGAGACACAAGTCGCTAAAGAGCAACTCGCTACTCCAAGTCGCTACCATTAAAGTCGCTACCCGTATGGAGAATCCACTACTTGTACTTTAACTCGCTAGATCTAACTCGCTAGCTCCAACACCGTAAGTCGCTACAAAAATGTGAAGCAAGTCGCTACCAAGAAAATATTCCGTGAGCTAAGTCGCTAGCTTGAAAAACCATATAAACCTCACTTTTCAATCCAAAACAACCCAACCAAGATGATTCAAGCTTACCAAATGAAAACCTAAACACTTTTGATGATTCTAAACATAAAAGTACAACCAAAATCAAAACTTTAACACTAGAAATCAATCAAATGATGCAAAAACCACTAAACTTTTTCAAACTCAAAACCACCTAAAACCACTAGAAATCCAAAGATGTGTAAGATATGATCTAACCATGGCTCTTGATACCAATTGTAAGATATAACTTTTCACATACACATCATAACATTAACACAAGGTAGCATATAGATGGAATTCTAGAGAGAGAAAGTTAGAGGTTTAGGGAACTTAGTGAGAGAAAGTGAAAGATATTATTATGAGCTCCAACTCTCTACCTTGGGAGGTAGAGAGTATTTATAGTCTTACATAAAACGCCACACATCGGCCGTGGATCGCATACAAGTGGGTAAAGACCCCGTCCGTCCTCCACGGTGTTACTTAACTAAATACTACTTAACTTAATATTACTATGACTACGAGCTTTCTAACGATTACATATACTTGAGGTGACCGACTCTTTAATACCTGGAATTTCTAATTCCTAACAAAAGCAAATAAAGGCGAGGGTTGGGATCAATAGAGGAGAGGGGTGCTAACCTAGTTACTCATCCTAATTAGTAGTGTTTACGTCTAATTACTTCAGGTGGCCCGTCATAAGTCCAGTTGTTCTTAGTCCCCTAAGCCAAGTCATTAAGTACCGCTACATGCTAGATTCATAACAGTGAGTGCCCGGGCGCTAGCAACTTAAACACTCACCCCTGACTTCTTAAGTTCATCCAAACGATAGGTGATCAGTTGGTCAAATCGCACAAGAAGAAAGGGTCGTCAGTTGGTCATATCTTACCCTTCCCACTCAGTGTACCTACTTAGGGTCAGTTGGTCATATCTCCTAAGTAACTCGCCACTATCGCCATTCAAAACTACCGAAACAAGGGTAGCTACCAACAAACTATGCATGCATACACTTAGAAATAATTATACGAAAGCAATGTAAACGAAAACAAAACAATTAAGGAATCATAACTAGGCCATCACCAGAGGTGCTTAGCCGCTCATATTAACTACAACAATTGATTCAATGTTTAACATTACGAAATACATGAATTGAAAGTAAAGAAAAGACAAAATGCTAATGTTTATCGTAGGGGAGTGATTTCTCCCATGGAGATAGCTCCGTATGCTCCTTTAGATCTGCCTTTGACTTCTACTTACGTTCACTTTGTGTTGTGTGTGAAATGAGATGCTTGGAAATGCTGAAAATCGTGGGGTATTTATAGACCAGATCTGGTTACGGCATAACGAATTATAATAGTTATGCCGTAACATCCAATTCTTCGTATTTTGCACTAAAAATGCTGGTTCCAGCATAACTATGGAAGGAGTTACGCCGTATCTTCAATAAATCTTGGTTATGCCGTAATTGATGCAATAGTTACGGCGTAGCTTGCAGCGGCGTTGAACCTCATTTGACCTAGTTGGTTACGTCATAATCTTTGGGAGAAGTACGCCGTAATCTTCTGTTGAGTTGGTTTTCTGAGCCACGCTTTAGTTACGGCGTAATGTGAGAGAGGAGTTACGTCGTAACTTCTTCAAAGTGAGCATACTATGATAAATATTTAATAAACTCTCCAAATCCGCGTCTCTTTAGCTCCAATGCTCGTATTTTACCTGAAAGTGAAATATAGAGGAAAACAAGCGTAAATCCATATAAATGATATAAAATACGGGCATTATCGAGGGAAATTCACACTTAATATTCAGGACTATTTGATGTTATCAGATACCATGGTTATTACTATCTCGAGTGTTAATACAAATAAGCCGTAAAAACGTTTGTTTATATTATCGATCTAGTTAAGATTCGTTGATAACAATCATAAAATTATCTCAAGTATAACTCTAAGATTACATGTTGTTTTCCAAATATATACATTTGTTGGTTACATATTTGTTTGTAATTAAATAAATGTAAGATAATGTGTTGGGTAAAAACCGTGACCCATAACCCGTGCCCATGACCCATGTGCATTTGCATCATGCATGAAATAATGTTGGGTTAAACCCATGACCCATGACCCATTTACTAAATACATTGTATCTAGTTGGGTACCTATGACCCAAAGTCCATGACCCATGGTGCATTACCCATAATCCATAACCCGTTTTGTAACCTAAGACCCAGACTGTTTTCATCAAACAGCTGAATCCTTGGGTTTACACTAGCCGGATCCCTTTGGGAAGGGATCCGACGGATCCAGGTGAACAGTAGATAGAATGGTCTATAAACAGTTAGCCATTTCTTCATTGTTTCTCACCCCTTTTTTTACAACTCTCTATTTCATATTATCTTATTTTCTTCTAACCTCTGATCCTTGATCATTCTTGTAGTTTTGTTTTCTTTCTTCTGATTATCTTTAGATCCTTCACAAAGGCGAGATCACGATTTACATACAAGTCATCTGAGCTTCAAAAGAAGGCCTTGCTCGACATGATCATCCTTACAAGATCTCAGTAGCATATCTTGTGTTTCTTGTTTCATAAAGTTGTTGTGTTAAAGTTGTGTAGCTGGACTGGTTCTCCGTTGTAAATGAACTCGGTATTTAGCTGTGTATCGGAAAAAGTGTAAGCGACGTTGTGAGGCTTCTCCGCCGGATTGAAGGATCTTGTTGACATAGTGCTTGAACTCTCAAGTGGGGTCTTCGGGGAGTGGAGTAGGGCAAATGAGGTGTCCTAGTATCTGAACCACTATAAATCACTTGTGTCGCTACTTTCTATCCTTTTACTTTACTTACTTTCTTTACTTACTTATATTATTGCATTGTCACTACTTAGTTATCCACAAGATTTCACATAGACTTAAATCTAAACTTTGAAATCTAATTTTAATCGGTAAAACTACTCAACCCCCCTTATAGTTTTCCAAAATTGACATCAAGAGAAGGTTTTCATAAAGTCTTTTAAAGTACATTATATTTTAAAAACTTTTCAATCAAAATGGATTTTGAAAACTATAAAGCAGGGCAATCTATGTAGAGACCTCCACTATTCGAAACTAATATTTTTATTTATTAGAAAATTGATTTGAAACATATGTGAAATCTAAAGATATTGATCTTTGGTATATTATTGTTGAAGGTGATTTTAAACCAACAACAAAAATACTGACACCGGTAAAGAAGAAACTATTTCTCATGATCGTCTAAATGAAGAACAAAAGAAAATGCTTTCTAAAAATAATGAGGCAAAAATGGTTTTATACAATGCTTTAGCTAAAAAGGAATATGAAAGAATTTTTATGCATAAAATGGCTAAATAAATTTTGGAACTCTTTGGTAGTCACACACCGAGGAAACCAACAAGTGAAAAATAATAAAATTGATTTGTTCATTCAACAATATGAACAATTTTCAATATCGGATGATGATTGTATTTATAATGCATTTGCTAGATTTAATAATATTATTAATGCATTACAAGCACTTGACAAATCTTTTTCAAGTCGTAATCATGTCAGGAGATTTCTAAGGGCACTACCATCAAAATGGATACCGAAGGTGACGGCCATTAAAGAATCTAAAGATTTGTCGATTCTCACTCTCGATGAACTCATGGGCAATCTAAAATTCTATGAGATCGTGCTAGCTAATGACTCTAAAGCATCAAAAGAAAAGAAATAGAAATAAAAATATCTAGCTTTAAAGGCCAAGAAAATCCCAAGTGATGATGAAACCTCGCCTCGAGAAGTGAAGATGAAGAGTACGCAATGGCGGTACGAGATTTCAAGAAATTCTTTCGAGGAAGAGGAAGGTATGTCAAACAACCGTATGATGACAAGAAAGGGTTACGGAAAAGCAAAGAAGACAAGAAGGTAAAGGAAGACTGCAAATGCTTCATGTGCGGAGATCCAAATCACTTCATTAGTGATTGTCCCAAATGCTGCAACAATGAGAAAAAGGCATTTGTGAGCGGCTCAGGGGGAATGAGTGAAGATGAAAATGACGAAATTTATCTCATAGCCAAAGACTTAAAATAGGTATGCCTAAAAGTGGACTTGGATCCAGAAAAATGGATTAAGGATAGCGGGTGCACAAGGCATATGACTGGTGATAAAGGCTTGTTCTCCGCATATGAATCCTATAACGGAGGAAATGTGGTGTTCGAAAATAGTAAAAGCAAAATTATCGGAAAAGGTACAATATCTCATAAATCTCTAACTATTAATAACGTATGTCACATAGAAAATCTAAACTTAAACTACTAAGTATAGGTCAAATATGTGATAAAAGTGTAAAGTCGTCTTTAGCAAAACCGGTAGTGAAATCCTAAAAGACAGTATTATTATAGGAAAAGGTATAAGAAAACATGGTGTCTATGTTATTAAAATCAAAAATACACCAAAAGATAAACTATTTCTTTCCTTTATGGATGATACTTCGACCCTATGGCATCAAAGATTGGGTCATGCCAATATGCGACTTCTTCGATCGCTATCTTCCAAAGAACTTGTAAGAAATCTTCCTAAACTAAAAGACGAACATCATTTTTTTGATGCTTGTAATGTCAGAAAACATGTCCATGCTAGTCATAAAGCTAAAAACATGGTTTCTACCTCTAAATGTATAGAACTCTTACATTTGGATTTATTTGGTCTGTCGGCTATCCAAAGTTATGGAGGAAACTTCTATACCTTGGTTATAGTGGACGATTACTCTAGGTACACATGGACTAGATTTTTGAAAAATAAAACTGAAGCTTTTGATGACTTTGAAATCTTAAGTAGAAAATATCAAAAACAACTTGGTTGTCCTATTGAGTCGATTCGTACGGATTATGGTCGGTAATTTGATAAAGAAGTAAAATTTGGAGCTTTTTGTGATAGAATGATATTACTCACAATTTCTCAGCTCCACGTACTCCACAATCAAATGGTGTGGTAGAACGGAAAAACCAAACCTTACAAGAAATGAGTCACACCATGATTAATGAGCAATCTATTCCTCAAAAATTCTGGTGCAATGTCGTCGACACTTCTACATACATCCTAAATCGAGTCTTAATTCGAGCATTCTTAGGAAAAACTCCCTATGAGTTATTGCGACGCAAAAAACCTTCATTAGAATACTTTCGAGTCTTCGGTAGTAAATGTTTTATATTTGACACCAAAGACTACCTCACTAAGTTCGATCCAAAATCAATCAAAGATATTTTCTTGGGATACTCTCCTAATAGTAAAACATATGTAATACTAAATAAAGAAACCATGAAAGTTGAAAAGTCTTTATATGTCAAGTTTGACGAAAGTCCTCCTAAAACATCATTACCTCTTGTAGACGACGGTTTAATTGAAAGTCAAATCTTAGATATAAAATAAAAATAAACTAAAAACAAGGAAGATGGACTATTAAACAAAGAAATTATCAATGTTAAAACTTCTAAAGATAATCCTTTAGAAAATGTTATAGGAAAATTAAATGAAAGAACTTTGAGATCACAAGCTAAAAATCAAAGTAATCTTTTTTGTTTTGTGTCAATTATTGAACCTAAAAATACTCAAGAAGCCAGCAAAGATGAAAGTTGGGTTATTGCTATGCAAGAAGAATTAAATCAATTTGTTACAAATGACGTTTGGACTCTCGTACCTCCTCCTAAAAACCAAACTATTATTGGAACAAAATGGGTTTATAAAAACAAGTTAGATATAAATGGTGTCGTGTCTAGAAATAAGGCTATACTTGTTGCTCAAGGATACAACCAACAAGAAGGAATATATTTTGATGAGATCTATGCTCCTGTAGCTAGATTAGAGTATATAAGAATCCTTATTGCGTATGCTTGTGCTCATGATATTAAACTCTTCCAAATGGATGTTAAAAGTGCTTTCCTTAATAGTTTTATAAATGAAGAAGTTTACGTATCACAACCTCCCGGGTTTGTTGATTTTGAAAAACCTAATTATGTTTACAAACTAAAGAAATCTCTCTACGATCTTAAACAAGCTCCAAAGGCTTGGTATGATAGGCTTAAAGCATTTCTAATTGAAAATAACTATACCTTGGGGTTAGTTGACAACACACTTTTTACAAAGAAAAATAAGTCACAAATAATTATTGTTCAAATATACGTGGACGATATTATATTCGGCTCAACTTATCAAGAAATGTGTGATGATTTCTCAAAAGTTATGCATGATAAGTTTGAAATAAGTATGATGGGAGAAATAAATTTCTTTCTTGGTCTACAAATAAAACAATTAAAAGATGGTATCTTCTTCAACCAATCTAAATACATCAAAGAAATGTTAAAGAAATTCAGATTAGAAGACTACAAACCAATAAGAACACCAATGTCCTCTAACACCAAACTCACCAAAGATGAAGACGGTGAATCCGTTGACAACACCGAATATCATGGTATGATTGGTAGTCTTCTCTACCTCACGGCTAGTCGACCAGATATCATGTTTAGCGTCTTTCTGTGTGCTAGGTTTCAAGAAGATCCTGAATCTTCACATCTAGAAGCCGTTAAAAGAATTTTAGATATATAAAAGGCACAACTCAATTGGGACTATGGTATCCTAAAGGGACGGGGTATAAACTATTGTATATGCAAATTCTGACAATGCAAGTGATTACGTTGATCGCAAAAGCACAAGTGCAGTGTGCACATTTATGGGATGCTGTTTAACATCTTTGTTCTCGAAGAAGCAAACCGCATTAGCTATCTCGACTACTAAAGCCGAATATGTTTCTGCAGAAAAAGCATGCCAACAAGCACTATGGATGAAACAAGCTTTAGTTGACTACGACATCCATCTTATTGACATTGCTATTCCCTGCGACAACAAAGGCGCTATTGATCTTAGCAAAAATCCAGTCTTGCATTCTCATACCAAACATATAGAGATACATCATCACTTCTTAAGAGATAATGTTCAAAAAGGGAACATTTATATTGAGAAAGTATCCTCTGAAGACAACATAGCCGACATTCTCACCAAAACATTAAAGCAAGAGCCATTCAACCTATTTCGATTAGGTCTTGATCTCATGGAACATTCGTCTTAACTTTTCTCTACAAGGTACGTAAATTTGTCTCTACTTATCTACTTCTCGTGAGTCTAGGAATTCTATTTCGTACAAATCACAAACACTATGGAGATCTATTCTTACAATACTACAAGTATTTTCTTTTAAGAAATTTATCAAATTATTTCTTTCAAATCTTTTTCCCTATAACATTTCTCAAAAAGAACTCTTACGTCTAGGACATTCATTTATTTTCTTCTCATAGTTAATACAAAGGAAAAAACTTTTCCCATGCATCATCTCATGTGACTCTTGAATGCTAAAGGAAATACATAACTAATATGTATTTTTGGGTACATTCAAACGTAGCTATAATGAATTAAGGAGTCTTTGGGTTGTCTCAAGTGTATTTATATATATTCACTTCTATTTTTCTCTTTCTTTCTAAGAATCAAGATAACCGCAACTCTACATGGTTTTTATATACGCACACACTAGGCATCATCGTCTTTCTACATAATTTTGTTGTCTGAATTTACTAGTTACCCGGATCCCTGCGTTAAGGTAGGCCGGATCCCTTCTAGGATGAATCTGGGGGAACTGGCAGATCATAAGGCATTTTTATACTTCCTTTGACATTTTTCTTTCAACTTATCTAGTTTCACTACTTTATATTTAAAATTGACTAAATATGTTACTTAATGCTCGTGTTCTCATGCTCACAAGCCTTAAATTCATATCTAATCATGAGATTTTAGCTCATTTTGTGGTTTTAGCATTCATTGCAATGCATTCCTTTTCTCTATAAATAAGGTCTCAAAATGCTTGCATTTTCCATCACCTTCAACCTCTCAAAATTCAAAAACTTACCTTACCATGGCTACCAAAAGATCTCAATCATCTCAAAACCGTGATGAATTAGTTAGTGAAATCAACCCTTTCCAAAACATCACCAACACCAACTCTAAAAAAAACTTCATCCTCCCACCTTTGATGATTCCTCCACCACCTAAGACTAGGAAAACCACACGGATTAGTGTCCGACCATGTTGCTTTATGAATCCACTATTCAATAACTAATCCCCTTCAAGCAACTTTTCACCACCAACCGACTACAACATGGCACCGCCACCATCTCCTCAAAATTCACCACCAAGCTCTCCAACAGTCTCTCAAATCAAATCTCAAATAGCCATCGTAGAAGAACTCCATAGGACTCCAAATACCACTCCACCACCATTGTCCACTCCGCCACCCACTCCAACTCAAAAATCCAAATCTACACCACCTCTATTATCCAACATAAATCCTAAAGAGCTAGTCTTCTCCACACCTCCTACCTCACTAAATGCTCCCCTTCAATGATCTTGAAAATTTGTCACCTGTATCATCCATCAGACTTATTTTTCTTTCTAGGTCGTGTGAAGGGGGCCAGTCCAAGATCGTACTGTTCCTCTACAAAGACAACATATGCTCTCAACGGCTTCACTTGAACACCTAGCTAAACCTCCACCAATACCCGAAATCATGGATATGGATCACTTTCTACCAAGCTTTCCACCAAACCGTCCACAATTTAATGAACCAACTTGGATATATGAAACCAAACCTCCTCTCCCACACCATATCTTTTGCGAACATTTCCAAAGCTCTAGGAAATTTGCCATAGAAATTAGGGACGAAATGTAATTCATTCTAAACCACATTCTAGATCGCATTAACATCATCACCCACCAAACCTTCCAACTCTAACAATATGCAAGCATCAAAGGAATAACAATATATTTTTCTATATTTATTTGCTTTCATCTTTTTTTCCTTTATAAGAACAAATCCTTGTTCTTAGTTTTAGAAGTGTATATGGCCTAAATACCACTACATCTTTGTTGTTTTTATTAAATGGACTTGTTTACGTACCTTGGTCTTCTCTCTTTCCACGTCTCGCTCCTAATCTTCTTCACATGGTTTATTTATTATCACTATCATCCTTTTATGTAGGTATTTTCACTTCCGTTTCAGTTGACACCCTCTTCTAGGAGGAGCTTATGTCAAGGGGGAGTTTGCAATTTCGAGTATTTATTCCACCATATTTTCTCTACGACACTCTTTTTGTTTTGACAAAAAGGGGGATAAGAGAGTAAAACTTACATGTTTTCAAAATTATTAAAACATCTAACTCTTAAGTTTTACTCACTATAATCTTATATTTTGTCATCAACAAATAGGGAGATATTGTTAATACAAATAAGCTGTAAAAAAGTTTATTTATATTTTTTATCTCATTAAGTTTCGTTGATAACAATCATAAAATTATCTCAATTATAAATCTAAGATTACATATTGTTTTCTAAATATATACATTTGTTGGTTACATATGTGTTTATAATTAAATAAATGTAAGATAATGTGTTGGGTAAAAACCATGACCCATAACCCATGACCATGACCCATGTGCATTTACATCATGCATGACATCATGTTAGGTTAAACCCTAACCCATGACCCATAACCCATTGACTAAATACATTGTATCTAGTTGGGTACCCATGACCCAAAGTCCATGACCCATGGTGCATTACCCATAATCCATAACCCGGTTTGTAAACTAAGACCCTGACTATTTTCATTAGACAGCCGGATCCCTGGGTTTACACTAGCCGGATCCGGGTGAACAGTAGATAGAATGGTCTATAAATAGTGAGCCATTTATTCATTGTCTCTCACCCCTTTTCTTACAACTCTCTCTCATATTATCTTATTCTCTTCTAACCTCTGATCATTGATCATTCTTGTAGTTTTGTTTTCTTTCTTCTGATTATCTTTAGATCCTACACGAAGGTGAGATCACGATTTACATATAAGACATCCAAGCTTCAAAAGAAGACCTTGCTCGACATGATTATCCTTACAAGATCTTAGTAGCATATCTTGTGTTTCTTGTTTCATGAAGTTGTTGTGTTAAAGTTGTGTAGTTGGATTGGTTCTCCATTGTAAAAGAACTAGGTATTTAGCTTTGTACCAGAAAACGTGTAAGCGACGTTGTGAAGCTTCTCCGCCGGATTGAAGGATCTTGTTGACATAGTGCTTGGGTAAGGCAAGGAGTTGAGTAGGGCAAGGACGGTGTCCTTGTATCTGAACCACTATAAATCACTTGTGTCGCTACTTTCTATCCGTTTACTTTACTTGCTTTCTTTACTTACTTATATTATTGCATTGTCACTACTTAGTTATCCACAAGATTTCACATAGACTTAAATCTAAACTTTGAAATCTAATTTTAATCAGTAAAACTATTCAACCCCCCTTCTAGTTTTCCACACCGAGTTTGGAGGATAATGGTGTTGTGCTTAAAACTGTTATAGTGGAATATGAATGAAAACCACCTAGATGTGGAGTATGTATCGTTTTTGGTCACGATGACATAACTTGTTAGAAAAGCGTTGTTAATGAAGTTAAGAAGCAAAATATGATGTCAAATGACGGTTTTCAATATGCTTCTAGAAAGGCATTTCGTGGCCCATTTGTTAATACTGGTCCAAAATTCCAATTTAAACCACCTAAATAGGTGTATAAACATGTGTCAAAGAAGAATGGGGCTAGTTTGAATGCACGAAGAAGATTTAAAAAATGGTTAGTTCTAAGGTAGTTACTTCAAGTCATTTTGATGTTCTAAACTCAGTTGCAAATGATGAAGATGTAGGAGCAAATAAAGGTAATAGCTAGTGAAAGGTTGATCAAGAAGCGTCTTGTAAACCTATTATCAGCTTTTGTGTTGAGCATATAGTTACTAGTAGTAGTTGTACTAATAAGGGTGAAAAGTCAATTGAAAAGATTGTTGAAGAAAGAGATAGTGACGTGGAAGACGTATATGACGAAACAACTAACTTTATGGCTTCAAAAAATCCAAAAGGTGGAAGTGGTATTGGGAACAAGATAAGCATTGGAAGGAGGATTATGATGATAATACATATGATGATTATGATTGTGAAGATTTAACTGAAGAGCAACTAGTATTCTGTGATGCGCTTGATATAAATCTTTATGGTCAAATCAGACATTATTTTATGTTTGGTCTTGAGTCAAATGTATTTTAGTGGGTAGTCGTATGTTTCTTTGTATAGAAATAGTAGTGTTTTGTTATGTTAGCTTTACCACTTATGTAACGGGCTGAGATGCCGGATTCACATGCATCCTATGTACTTACATATTTTTTTGAAGTAATATATTCACCGGGTGTTGATGCAGGATTTCTGACCAGGTTTTAATATTTATAATGGTCTCGTCTACCTATGGTCTACCTTATGCACTAACGCAAAATGTGTCGTATAGTATTCGCTAAAGCCGAGGTCGTCCCAAGAACTATGTGCTAGGATCCTAATTTAAGTCTAATGTCACGTTTTAAAGGGGGTTTTGATTGATTAATTAATTAAACTAATAAAATGTAAATAGGAAATTAAATTCGTTTGAATGCAGTAAAGAGAAAGTGTGCTAGCCTAATCATTCTTCCTATCACGCAATGACTATGTGTTCTAATAAGCCTTCTATCGCTTCAAGTGGAGCATAAGTGTCACTAGAATCCTATGGTCAATTCGCCTAGCCTATCTCCCTAGAATCCTTTCCGGAACCAATGGCACTCTCCTCTGTAGTAAGAGGAAGTACGTTAGACTAGTTTGAGTCATTAAGTGCCGCTACATGCTAGATTATTTCTTTGTGTGGCCTGGCCGGTCGGAACTTAGGCCACACATCTAACTTCTTAAGTTCATCCAACCCGGAGGGTGATCCTATGGTCAATCCGCACACAAGTGTTGTCAATCCTCGCAACCAATCACACTAAGGTCCTATGGTCAATTCTCCTAGTGTAAGAGATACAACCGGTCTTCAAAACTATCGAAACTAGAGGATCTATCAAAAAAACTATGCATGTACACACTAGAAGCAATAATAAAAGCATGAAAACATAATCAAGATATGAAAGGAATCATAACTAGGCTAGCACCAGAGGTGCTTAGCCGATCATATTAATAAGTACACAAGATTCAATGTTTGCATGAAAGTGAAAGACATGGAATCGTATATGTAATTAAAACAAGAATCGATAAAACTTATTGATGTTATTGTGTAATTTCTCCCTTGGAAATGGCTATGTATGTTGTTGTAGATCTTCCTTGTGGAACCTTACTTCGTTCTCTGGTGTTTTGTGGTGAAAAGGATATGTTAAATGCTAGAAATAGGGTTGGTATTTATAGACCCGACATAGCTACAGCGTAACCTTGGGTTGTGGTTACGCCGTAACTAGTGTAATTATCCATGATCTTATCCAAAAATAGATATTTACGACGTAACTAAGATAGGTAATTACGCCGTAACCGCCTAGGGTTTCATATACGCCGTAGTCTTCATTCTTGGTTACGCCGTAATCTTGTCGATATCACAAGTCACTTTCTGTTCCCTTTTTACGCCGTAACCGTATACATTGGTCACAGCGTAACCTTCATAGGCATTAGAAATCTTCAAGTCTTCAGAATATTACGACGTAACTTTGTGTGGTAGTTACGCCGTAACATGGTTAACGTTGAATTAGTCGTTATGTTTGAATTTATAGTTACGGCGTAAGTAGAGAGTAGAATTACGCCTTAACTTCTTCTCAGTCAGCATACTAAAATGTGTATCTTTGTAAGTCTTTTTCCAATTCTGCGTCTCTTCAGTTCTAATGCTTATTTATAACCTGGAAACAAAATATAAAGAAATCAAAGCATATATCCATATAAATGATACAAATAATGAGCATAATAGAGGAAAACTGACACTTAAAAATCAGGATTATTTGATGTCATCAGGTGTAAAAACCTTTTACCCAAAAAAGACTCCCGGCTGTTAGTTGTATATTATCAGCCCATATTATTATTCTGTAATGGGCTTGACCCACTTGTTTAAATTCTAGAGTACTCTAATGTATTATACATTGAATTATTGAGTTTAATGAGAATCATGGTAAATTAGCAAAGTATTATGGTAATCATAGCAAAACTGATCCCATCCTAAAATCTCTCTACCTAATTGTCCCATCCCTATATCTTCCTCACGTCCAAAAATTCTTTTTCCTAAACCCTAAATCTCTTCTATCTCATGGTGGGTGATGGCAATGCTCCTCCTAATCCCCCACCTACTCACCCGATAAATTCATCCCATCATGACAAACCTCCAAAATCGTACCCATAAAATTTAGCCTTCAAAAGTTGAACTACAATTCTTGGAGTTCATTTTTCAAAATTCAGCTCGGTGTCCTAGGCCTCAAGAAACATATTGAAGATGCATCCGCTAGTACAACCACCATTGATCCCAATTGGGATAGGCTTGATGATCAAGTCAAGATTTGGATTTCCTTGGAACATGTACTGAATCTATGCAAGATCAAGTACTTACGACTCCAGGTAGTGCAAAGGATCCATGGAAACATTTGAAGGACCTCTTCCACGGTAATGAAGATTTTCGGGCCATAACTCTCGATAATCAACTCCAATCCATCAAACTAGGTAATCTTTCAATTTTTGATTATTTCGCTAAAATTAAAAATATGGCAGATAGATTAAAAAAACCTTGGTGGTTTGGTTAAATATAAAAACCTAGTGATGTATGCTTTAAATGGATTGGACTCCGTTACAAACAAATTGCAAAAATAATCGACATACCAATCAACTTCCTACTTTTGTTACTACTAAAAACATGCTATTATTGGAAGAAATCGAATTAAATGAGGATGGCCAAACGGAAAAACACAATCTTATCACATCTTCATCATCTCCTACTATACTTGTGGCATCTAGATAGTTCTAATAACCAAAACCGGTCCCATAATAACAATAACCGAACTCAACAAAATACACAAATTACTTCCCAATTTTGCACTCATTTCCAAATGGTCCATGTAAGTTTGGGGATAGATTTACACACGATAATCATGCCCGTACAAAACAAAAAATAATCAAAATACCAACATGGGACAAAATAGTGGCCATTCTCGTGTATCTGGTACTTCACGAATGCAACCACAAAGGCCATACACACCTCCTGGTCTTTACTTGGCTCGTTAGGCACAATCAATAGTTAGCCTAAATTGGATAAACCAAATAAAACTCACCCAATCAGCCTACCTAGCCTTCCCATCTACTGAACTGCATTCCGCGCATCAGGCAACCCATCAGTGGACTGTTACTCAATCGGCCCAGCAAGCTTTGTCTCCCCTCAACCTATAATTCAGTCCATATACCAATCGTGGATACTCGGTCCCGCACTCGCTATGACACCGACTCAAGAGTTTCTTCTTCCACATGCTTTCAATACCATGACATTGCAAGACACGTAATGGAACATGAACACGGGTGCATCATCTCTCCTTACTTCTCATACTCGTACTTTATGTAATATTTTTAATAATTTTTTTTATCCATTTGTTCGTGTTGGTGACGGTACTAACATACCCATCACCAATACGAGTCATAGTAATCTTCCAACTCTTAATCGCCCTCTACATCTTCATAATGTACCTGTCACCGTAATATTATTAAAAATATTATTTTTGTTTGTGAATACACTATAGATAATAAATGTATTGTTAAGTTTGATGAATTTGGTTTCTCTGTGAAAGATTTCTTGACTCTCCATATCCTCCTTAGATGTGACAGTTCGAGCAATCTATATCCAGTTACCAAGCCGTCATGCACTCCAAGTACATTGCTCTCTATCAGACCTACCACGTGGCATGAACGACCGAGACACCCAAGTAATGAAGTTCTATGGTCTCTTGTTTCTCATAACTATATTTCGTGTAATAAGGAAAAGTCGTCTCATATTTGCCATGTTTGTCAGCTTGGTATACATGTGCGTCTTCCATTTGCTAGTTCAAACTCTATTGTTTCTCGTAGTTTTGAAATTGTTCATTCAAATATTTGGACATCTCTTATTGTGAATGCTAGTGGGTTTAAATACTATGCTTTATTTCTTTATCATTTTTCCCATTAATTATAGATTTATCCTCTTCGTAAAAACTCCATGGTCTTTAATAAGTATGTGCCTTTTCGTTTTTATGTTCAAAATCAATTTAAATGTGATATTAGTTCATTTCAATGTGACTATGGCAGTGAGTTCGACAACACCAAACTCCTTGGTCTAATTGCGACCCAAGGTATACAAATGCTATTCTCGTGCCTCAAGACATCTCAACAAAATGAAAAATCTGAACGCATGATTCACATGAATTTCCCCTATACGGTTTCCCCTACTAGCCCAACCCCACCGGCCCAACACCAGCCCTTCGCCCACAACCCAACAACCATCCCCTATTTGTAACAATTCATATTTTCAGATTACTATTCATTCATGTATTTTACTATTCACTCTCGTATTTTTATTTATCATTCTCGTAAATAAAACTATTTCCATGATAACCTGAAAGTTTGACACTCATCGGGTTATTTTTGCAAAAGTTAATAAACCGTTTCGCAAAAACTGTTCTAATTTTATTTTTTGTTAGGAATTAGAAATTCCCAGTATTAAAGAGTCGGTCACCTCAAGTATATGTAATCGCTAGAATGCTCGTAGTCATAGTTATATTTAGTTAAGTAGTATTTTATAAGTAACAATCGTGGAGGATGGACGGGTCTTACCCAATGTATGCCCGATCCACCAGTGTGTGTATGCTTTTATGTAAGACTATTAATACTCTCTACCTCCCAAGGTAGAGAGTTGGAGCTCATAATAATATCTTTCACTTTTCTCTCTCACTAGTTCCCTAAACCTCTAACTTTCTCTCTCTAGAATTCCACTTATACACCCACTTGTGTTAATGGTTTGATATGTTTGTGAAATCCAATATCCAACCATTGGTATCAAGAGCCATGGTTAGATCATATCTTACACATCTTTGGATTTCTAGTGGTTTTAGGTGGTTTTTGAGTTTGAAAAGTTTAGTGGTTTTTGCATCATTTGGTTGATTTCTTGTGTTAAAGTTTGGATTTTGTTAGTACTTTTTTGTTTAGAATCATCACGGTTTTCATTGGTAAGCTTGAATTATCTTGGTTGGGTTGTTTTTGGATTGAAAAGTGATGTTTATGTGGTTTTTTCTTGCTAGCTTAATTTTAACACACGGAATACTTTCTTCGTAGTTTACTTGCTTTACAAATTTGTAGCGAGTTACAGCTTTTAGACCTAGCGATTTAGAACTAGCTAATTTAAAGTACAAGTAGTGGACTTTCCACCAGGTAGCGACTTGAGGTAGCTGACTTTGGTTTGTATGAGTTGCTCTTTTAGCGACTTGTATCTTTAGCGACTTGAGTAGCGAATTGTGCCAAAATTTTGCTAGCTTACTTTAATGCTTTTGAGTTACTACTTAGCTTAACTTGCACTGTTTGCTTAATTGGTGGTATAGCTTAATTAGGTGTTAGCGACTTAGAGGATTAGCTTAATTTGTACTTATTTAATTGGATGTTGATTTAAAGACTTGGGATTATTACTATTTAGTTGCTAGCGAGTTGGTTCATTATCTTCTAGCGACTTGGGTGATTGCTTACGGTTTTCTCTTGATTTAGTAAAATCCCGTGAAAGAATCTATTTCCCGGTTTAATCATAGAGTTATAAAATCCCGTATAATCTGTTAACATGTCTACCAACGTTCCTACTATCATCTCCACTGTTTCAGAGGATGTTCAAGCAGGTGGTGAGATACTTGTCCACCCATGCTTGATGAGGCCGACCTACGATTCTTGGGCTAAACGAATCAGATTGTACTGCCTTGGAAAGGAAAATGGTGTCAACATTCTCAAATCCATTGATGAAGGACCATATCGAGTTGAGGCGACTAGAGACATACTTGATACTAATGAAGATGGTACTCCTGTTTACGGAATGGAGCAGGACCTAAAATGTATGATGAGCTTGATGATAAGGAGAAAAAGAGATTCGATGCTGATATCGGGGCTTCTAACATTGTTCTTCAAGGTCTTCCTAAAGACATCTACAAGCTGATCAATCACAACACCGATGCAAAGGCAGATGGGATAATGTTAAGATGCTTCTCTCGAGGTTCGAATTAACTATGGAAGACAGAGAATCACAACTCTATGGCGAATTTGAACACTTCAAGATGAAACCAGATGAGAGTGTCTATGAGTACTATGTGAGATTTCATAAGTTAGTGAATGACATGAGGAACATCAAAATGACTATGCCTAACATTCAATTGAACTCAAAATTTGTGAACAACATGAATCCCGAATGGCACAAGTTTGTCACCTCTGTGAAGCTCACTAAAGGATTGAAGAATACAAACTATGAGCAACTCTATGCCTTCCTCCTTCAGAATGAGAGACATGCTATGTTTGAAAAATTGATTCTCAATCGGTTCAAAACCAACCAGGGAGAGACAAGCTCGTCTAATGACTCAACTGCCTTCTACTCAAACATCGGAATCACAACCAAAGCTTCACAAGTCATACCCTTGGGTAATGGTAATCACAAACTCATTCCCGATCCTATGTTCAAACAAGCTGATGCTGATGCACACGTGGGTAACTTCATTAATCAACTAGCTCTTCCGATTAGTCAAAACATGAATTCTCTCCCACAAACCAACAACAACCTCGAACAGAAAGATCTAACCCACACAATCAAGCCACTAAAAAGATGGAAGGATCGTGGTGCAACCATTCGGCCAGAAAGGCATGATGATCGGGGAAGAGGTGGAGCTGGTAGAGGTTATGTTGGCAATCAGAATCGAGGAAGGAATGGTAACCAAGGTCAAGCTAAGCCAATCAAATGTTATAACTGTGGTGGTGGGACACATTGCAAGGCCGCACATCTCCAAAGCGCCCACAGAATGCTGATTACTTCGAGATAAGATGCTCTTGTACAAGCTCAGACAATGGTGCTTTGGATGAAGAGGAATTGTTGTTTCTAGCTGAGGGCAATGCCAAGACCTATGATGCGTGGATGTGGATGAGCGACCTATTCAGGAGATAGGTCACAATCATCGAATGCCTTTCAAGTCATTGATTGTGATGCATACGACTCTGATGTGGATGATGGACCTACGGCACACACAATTTTATGGCTAGCATTTCTCCAATGGTTTCTCCCAAGGTCTCTTCTTCACCACTAAGGCCCATCCCAAGACAAACTCATCTCGAGGTATTAAAACTATACGATGATGCTGATGTGCAAATGATGCATGACAAAGTACAATCAACTGAAACTATTGAATCAAATATTGAAAATATGGGTAATATCAATGTTGTCCCATATGATCAATATGTGAAACAAAGTGAAAGTGAAGTTGTACCAAGTGATGCATCTTATGCAGTCAACAATGACTATGTTTTTGATGAATACACTGCATGTGCCCCTGATGATTCCGTAATTTACAGACTAAATGCCTATAAAAAACGTGTTGCTATTTATGAACAACGTGCTAAATTTGAGTTGACCACTCGGAGCGGGAAATGGATGACCAAGTGCGCGCAAATACAATCATTAGAAAAAGTAATTTTAGAGAAGAAGTATTGAAACAAGAATTAAATTCCTTGCAAGAAAAACTTTCTAAAACGGCTAAGCAAAAACAAGAACTTCAAGAAAATGTGAAAATGCTTAAGCAAGAATTTAATGCAAAGGAATCAAAACTCTTGAGAGATTTTTCTAATCTGAAAACTTTGAAAAACAAACTTGAAAACAAGTTGTACATACAAGGAAACACCATTCGACTGCCACATGGTCACTAAACATAGAGTTCTAAGCGATAAGCATAGCATTCCCCTTATTGATAAACCAAACCGACCACTAAAAAAGATAGCTAAAATGCTCAAAGGTGATCTATGATGGCAATGAATTCTTAAACCTAGACAGAAACCTAGTTGCGTTGAGTGCACCGAGGAAGATAAGAAATCAGATGAAGTCACTAGGGAAAGGATGAACAAAAATTAGATGATCCTAAATGCAAAGAGAAAAAAATAATTATCACTCCCCATGACTACAAGAAGGAAAACTGGATTTCCTTGAACATGTTTAAGCCTCGGACATTGTTGACTCCCGAACAAGTTTTACTGAAAAAGGATTTAGATAAGCGAAAGATGAAAATATTGTTGAAACAAACCCTCCCCTATGGAAAATGCCTAGTGTATCCTCCTAATACACCAATGCATCTTGTTCCTAGAAAAATTGCCACTAAAAGCAAGACCTTAATTAGCCAATATGTTATATTTCAACTATTTGTTGATTTTGAGAAAACTTGCAAGAAAAGGATCACACCCACCGGTATAACGGAAGGAGAAAGGGGTTTTGAGCAAATGAAAGAATGTTATTTAACTGAGGTCATGCCTTTCTTTAAACTTCTGAAAGATCACTTTGAGAGTCTTAAAAAGGGGATAGAAACTGATATCAAGGGAATGGAAAAGGAATTTGATGCAATGGTAGTTGAAGTTAGTGATTATGAGCGAGCACTAAAATATAATGAGATTGAGAGGAAGAACTTGCATACCTTAAATGAGACTCTTATTACTGAATGTGTTGCTCAAGATATTTTTTCAACGCTTTGCAAATTGCTCTATTAATGCTTCCAAATTTCATGAACTATCTGTGGCCCCGAAAGTCTCCCATGATCGTGTCATTGAGCTTGAAAAAACTAATTCTAAACTAAGCGAGAAAATTGAACTGGATGATCACGACAATTTGGTTAAACATTTTTCTAAACTGAAAGTTGAGCATTTTAATTTACAACTAAAATATCAACATCTTAAAGAAAATGTTAAAACTTCAAATATCAAGACATCCTCGGATGCTCCGAGTTTGATGCGATTTTTCAAATTAACAAACGTGATGAACAGATTCAAGCTCATTAGAACACGATCAGAAAGTTGAAAGCCCAAATCTCTCAATTAAAGGGTCAAACGAACAATATGACAGGCTCCCAAATGCCTCCTCCTTTAGATTCTCGGAATTCTCAAACTTTTCATCTTCAAAACTTAGTTGATGCCTTACAAAAGGAAAACGAGAGTTTTCTAGAAGAAAATGAAAAGTTAAACGACATTTTAAAGAGTTATATGATTCAATGAAAGTCACCCGTGACCAAAACAACAAAAAATAACGTCTTTACAAAAGGAAATTGAGAATCTGAGAAGTCGTGAAATGGGAACCGCCACTTGTTTTCAATAAGAATGTTGTCTCAAAGTCACCCTTAGATGCCAAATACACTGTGACATTTAAATATATTCCTCCTCATCTTAGGAATAATGAACATGCTTTTCATGAATACTGTGCTCACCTTAAGGATAGTCTAGAATGTCTCGGTGAGATTGTCGAAGAGGATTTCATTAACAAACCTCTTGATAGTGAAATTAGGTTTGCTTGCCTCCGGGCCAAACGATCTCAAGAGTTGCTAGAATGTGTAATTGCAACATGTCCCAAATCCTTAACCTTAGGTGCAAAAGGCAAAGCTGTGATGCCTTGTTCTATGCCTAGTGCCAAGCAGAAATCCGTTCTATGCCCAGTCTTAAGAAAGGAAACACTAATGTGCCTTCAAGTAGTTCAGATTCCGGATATGTTAGTGCTAAGAAAGTGAACTTTAGTGTGCCTGCAAAAAAGCTCAAATCACAGTCTTAAGAAAGTATACACTAATGTGCCTTCTAGTACTTCAGATCCTTGCACATCAAGTTCGGGAATGCAAAAATTAGATCAACCAACTAATGTTCCCATTCCCTCTACAGAGTAATCAATGACAGTAAAGCAAGCAGGTCAAAGTCTCAAGACAATACAAGGAATGATAGGACCTTGCAAGCTAAGAATGTGCATTGGAAGAGAGTAAGACCAATCTAGGAATTTTAAGCTTGAGTTGAATAAAATGAATCGTGTTGATTCTAGTATTAGCCTTAGGCGCATCAGTAATTAATTCAATTCTCGATACTATTTGCAAACCTTGTAATGATGTCTCGCTTGAATTCGTTGCTAATCATGAATGTGGTGTGAATGCTTTGTCTAATGCTGTCAAATGCCGAGTTAAAATTGTTAATGCTAATAATCGTGCAAATAAGGCAAAAAGGCAAAACCGAAAGATTGTTAGAAAAACAAAGAAACCCACAGAAGAACTTTTATAAAAATAGGTTATTATTGGATACCTTTTGGCCATAAGAATAATCAGTTTTGTTCTCAAACCGCTAAGATTATGCCCACTAGAAAATGGATGCCTACCGGTAGAACTATTCCCTTAAGAAGTGAACATACTTTGAATAGGTCAAATACGTGACACCAAAGATTGCATCTATTCCCAATGATTCCATTGCTTCTACTACGATATGGATGTTTCTGCTTCATGTGGGTGTTCCACTATCAACTAACCAAGTGGAACCCATTCTTGCATGGGGATCCCAATTATCCACTTATCCATTCTTGTCTGTGTTCAACTGCAGATCGTTCAAATCGCTCGTGGTACCCGGACTCGTCGCTCCAAGCATATGACCGAGACCGGTCGCGCTCATGAACTTCGTGAGCAAATTCATCGACAGTTAGATTCGTAATGATCATTTCGGTGTAATTATGGGTTATGGTGATTATGTTGTTGGTGATAGTGTTATCTCTAGAGTATACTATGTGGAAGGTCTTGGTCATAATCGTTCTCTGTTGGTCAATTCTCGTGATTCGATCTAGAAGTAGCTGTCAGAAAACATACTTGTTTTGTTAGAGAACTTGATGGTAAGGAACTTTTAAAAGGAACTCGTGGTTCAAATCTTTACACCATCTCTATCGATGATATGATGAAGTCTTCTCCAATTTGCTTGTTATCAAAGGCTTCGAAAACAAAGTCATGGTTATGGCATCGCGCTCAATCACTTGAACTTCAGCACCATCAATGATCTTTCCAGAAAGGACTTAGTTGTAGGTTTACCTCGACTAAAGTATGAAAAGGATCATCTTTGTTCAGATGTCAATTGGGAAAAAGCAAAAGTATGCCCATAAACCCAAACCTACTAACTCGTCACGAAGTTCTTCATATGATTCATATGGATTTATGTGGACCAATGAGGTGCGAATATCTTTGGGAAGAAATATGTGTTAGTTGTGGTTGATGATTACTCTAGATTCACCGGGGTCAAGTTCTTAAGGACAAAGGATGAAACTCCAGATATCATCATCAAACTCATCAAACAACCGCAGTTCGACTTAACAAAACCGGCCGTAATTATCGAACGACAATGGAACCGAAGTTTGTTAACAAACAACTTAGTGAATTCTATGAAAGCATTGGAATCAACCATCAAAGAAGTGTTCCACGAACTCCTCAACAGAACGGTGTAGTTGAAAGACTAAATCGAACTCTTGTAGAAGCCGCTAGAACAATGCTGATTTACTCAAAGGTTCCAATGTTTCTCTCGGTGAAGCTATTGCCATCGCATGCTACACACAAAATCGCTCCCTCGATTCACACTGCTCATGGAACAACTCCATATGAACTTGTCCACAACAGAAAACCTAATCTCTCTTTCCTTCGTGTGTTTGGTGCATTGTGTTATCCAACTAATGAGGGTCAAGACTTAGGCAAACTTAGAGCTAAAGCGAACATTGGAGTATTTGTAGGATATGCACCAAACAAAAAGGGATACCGAATCTACAACAAAAGAACCCAAAATATCATGGAAACAATTCACGCTACGCTTGATGAGTCGACCGTCAAATGGCTCGACAATCCAGCCTCAGGACCCGCACTTAAAAACAGTCCCATTGGTTCATCCCTTGTTCCAAACTCTTCTCAAGAAACTCCATATGTACCTCCATCCGAAGATGATTTAAAGAAATTGTTTGATCCTATGTTTGATGAACTTTATGATTCAAGTACTAATGAGGTGTTGATCCCTACAACAGAGGATGCTCATATTCCTGTGAATGAAGTCAATCCTTCAGCCTCAATATCTTTAAGTCAAGAAGCACTGCTGCACGATCCTTCGCCTCATCAACAAATCATCATTCTTCAAATGTACATCATGGAAATGTTTCAGGCATCAATGATGAAGTTAATCCCTTTGCTACTCCCGAAGATGCTCCATTTGAAAACATATTTGCTCCCTAATCATCATCAACCATCTTCTTCGTGAGACATCGACTCGCTACCTCAACCCCTCAACAACTACCACATGAACACCTTCGAAAATGGACTCACGATCATCCATTAGACAACATCATTGGAAATCCCTCTCGCCCAGTATCCACACGGAAACAACTTGCAACCGATGCCTTATGGTGCTTCTTCAACTCCGTACTCTAAGATCGAACCAAAAGATGTTAAAACTGCCATGAATGAAGATAGTTGGTTCAATGCCATGCAAGATGAAATTCATGAGTTCGATCGACTAGATGTATGGGAATTAGTACCGCTCCCGTGTGCTATGATTATTTCCCTTAAATGGATCTTCAAAGTGAAACTTGATGAGCATGGTGATGTGTTGAAGAACAAGGCTCGATTAGTTGCTAAAGGATACCGTCAAGAGGAGGGTATAGACTTTGAAGAATCTTTTGCTCATGTGCCTCGAATCGAGGCAATTAGAATCTTTTGGCTAATGCTGCAAGTAAGAACATGGTAGTCTATCAAATGGACGAAGACGGCATTCGAATCCGGAGATCTTAAAGAAGTCGCTCGTACGCCACCAACCCGAAGGATTTGTAAATCAAGAGCATCCTACTCACGTTTATCGTTTGAAGAAGGCTCTTTATGGTTTAAAGCAAGCTCCAAGGGCATGGTATGATACTCTATCAAAGTTTCTTCTATCTACCGGATTTAGCAAAGGAGCAGTTGATCCAACATTGTTCACCGTGAAGTCGGCAAACATTTAACTCATGTTCAAATTTATGTTGATGATATTATTTTTGCCTCGACCGACCCAATGGAATGTGATCGTTTTTCTAATGAAATGAGTTCAAAATTTCAAATGTCAATGATGGGACAAATGTCATTTTTCTTGGGATTACAAATTTCACAAAGTCCCTGAGGCATTTTCATAAATCAATCTAAATATGCAACTGAGATCTTAAAGAAATTTGGATTTGATTCAAGTGACCCTCGCTGACACTCCCATGATTGATCGAACCAAACTAGATGAGGACCACTCAGGATCATGATTGACCAAACAAAATATCGTAGTATGATTGGATCCCCGATGTACCTCACGCTAGTAGACCGTGCATATCTTGTTTGCCGCTTGCATGTGTGCTAGATATCATGCTAAGCCTACTAAAAAGCACCTTGAAGCGGTTAAACGGGTCTTTCGGTATCTCCAAGGAACCATCAATATGGGACTTGGTACCCGAAGGACACCGGTATGTCACTAATACGGCCTATGCGATGCCGATCATGCAGATGTCAAGATACTCGCCGGCACGCCCCGAGGTGCTCGGGGTGATAAGCTTGTGAGTCGGTCTTCAAAGAAGCAAACGAGTACTTCTATTTCTCTACAGAGGCTGAATACATAGCCATGTCATCTTGTTGTGCTCAAGTCTTATGGATGAGATCTCAATTATCCGACTATGGCTTTGAATTCAACAAAATCCCTCTCAGATCAGGATAATAAAAGTGCTATTGCTCTCTCTTGCAACAACGTACAACACTCAAGAGCAAAGCATATCGACATTCGACATCATTTCATCAGGGAACAAGTGGAAAAAGGTGTGGTGGAACTCTATTTTGTGAGGTCCTAATATCGCTTAGCGTATCTTCACCAAAGCTCTTCCAAGAGAACGCTTTGAGTTCATATTCTTCCCGACTTAGGCTTGAAAAGCTTTCAACCGAAACACTCAAACGCCTTCGTGAAGAAGACGAGGAGTAAAAGTCTATCTTCATCTATCTCTTGTATATATCTATTCAAAAATCAAAATACAAAATTATAAAACCTTCAAAATCCATAAAAATCAAAAAATTCAAAAATCTTCAAAAATATTGTCATTTTGTCATGCGTTTTTTCGGTTCGATAATATCTACGGTCTTTGTGCTGTCATTCAAAGAATGACACGGACTTTAGATGTTGTTCGAATTCCAAAAAAAAAAAAAAAAAATCAAAAATTATTTTTGGGAGAAAGAGAAACAATGGTTTATTGTCATTTCAAGCAGTAACCCGCTTTTCAAAGAAAGAACAGAGCCATAATTTATCATGTTTTCAAAATTCCATGCTCGATTCTTAAACATTTATCTCTGAAAACTAACTGCTTTGAAAAATAACTCAGTCTCTATTTTTGATAATCATCTCGACTTATTTGTCAAAATATCAATCTCTCAATCAACAACCTATGTCATTGATTGAGGGGAGAATGATTTCAATTAAATTAAAAAGTTATTTGGCATTCAATTGTTTTCAAAAGATATCCATGCATGTTTTATCAATGGAGTTTAAAGTCTTAAAATCCGATCATTATCACTTAAAACGCTTTCATAATCAAGTCACAATTCTCCTTAAAAGCTTTCAAAATCAATTTAAATCTATAAGAGATCACAAATCTCAAATGATTTGATAATTGTGATCGGGGAGAATGTGTGATTTAAATTGATTTAAACTGATAATTCGGTAAATGGTTTTATAAGGATGTACAAGCTCTCCTTCCCACATGAGACAAACGATTTCAAATTTTCCATGCACATGTTGAGGGGAGCATCTATCTTAAACCTATGATTTGAAACGTGATAACTTATCTCAAGGTGCAGGTTCCCTCTAGTATGTGCAAAACTCTTTTCAAATCTCGAGGCACATATTGAGGGGAGCAAAATCATGAAAACCTCATCCTTCCCAAAATGCTTTATCTACTTGATTCGATTAGGGAAGTGATGTTGATATTTTTTAAAAATGGTAATCAAAGAAGTTAATTCTTTCTCTTGCCTCCGGGTGGAAAACTATTTCAAATACTTGATTCACATGTTGAGGGGGAGTTCTTCTTCTAAAAATATCAAAACAATTCAGGTACAAAATGCTTTGATAAAATATCATAAGTATCCGGATTGATTTTCAAATGGTTTTCAATTGGTTCCTATGGCAGATGAACAATACCAAAAAGACCGACCAACTTTACATTATGTATGGTGATATAAGGATGATAAGGTTAGGTATGTGTTCCCATGATCCGCCGGAACCGGAGGGATCTACCCAGGAACTATCCACTAGTTAGTGTAGAGTTCTTAGGTATGATGATAAAAGGAGAAAATGAGATATGGGAAGAGTGCGGATCAGAGATGAGCTAGTAATCGAATAAACCCAACAAGGTTCTTGCTATGAAGTCTCGTAAGTAATCAAGGGGTTGAAGAATTTAAAAGAATTGAATGAGAAAAGGGTGAAAACAAATAGCCCTCCATTTATTCAACCTTAGGGCGTAAACCGGTTCAATTCATATGCTACTGATGGTAACATCGGTATTGAAGACAAGACGCATGGACCCAAAGGACGACCGCACTTCAACTTTTCAAACCACTCAAGTTCCTCTTAAAAGGACTTGTTTCATTCTCACGGGAACCGACATTATCTATCGACTTTCTCTTAGAGATTGTTGATATTGAAGAAGGAGACCCTCTCCCTAGTCTCCTATATAGGATCCAAATATGCACAAATTGAGTCTAGAGCCACGAGATCATCAATAAATCTCATTAGGACACTTTCAATGAAGACTCTCTGCTTCACACAATGTGGAAAGAGAGATTATATCTTGAGTCCTACGCATTATCCTTGTGGTATTGCCGGAACATCTGAGTGATGTGTTTACATATTCACTGTGAAGATGGAAAGCCTTCGGGAGCCAACATCTAACAAGCTCCTGGTAGGTGGCATGTGAGATCTATTATATAGATCAACCATGTGACAACCGAACGTAAACAATGGGGCGATACATTCTTTTGAATCAATCCTGGTTCAGGTTATGGATTGACGGATACCTTTGAAAACCGGTCTTTGTGCTTTAAAACTCTTTTCATTAGCACGCCGACCGTGTACTAATTTTTCAAATCAAAAGGTGTTTTATGATTGATAATTGATTTTCATTAAAACCTTCGTTATATTGCAAAACAATTTCTATTGAGCAATACACGATTGTTTTTCAAATCTCTTTTCATCAATCGCTGGACGAAATTATTTGGTTCACTCACCGTGTTGTCTTCTTTGAGACGCTCCGGTTTGAGAACGCTAGAGCAAATTTGCGAAACCCTCGGCAAGGAAATTCTTCGAATTATACCGATCACAGCAGATTTGTATCGATCAACGGGGAACCGTGGGCCGTGTACCTCAATTCATCGAAAGTGATCAAAGACACTTTCGTAGCGCTTTATTGCTAATCGCCTTATGCAGGTACACCCCGACGCTTGTGATCGAATGAAGCGGTCAATACATAGCCGCATGCTCACCTAACACATTCATCTCAAAAGAAATCATGATTAGTGCATCAATGACTCGGATATTTTCACTCCATGCTTCGCTACGCCGCCAATATCATGAATCAACGAATGCTTCCGCTACTCTGATGAGAAGATATCATGATCCGGAATGTGAGCATGTCGGTCCGAATGTCACAACATCACATAATACCAACACCACAATGGATGTATCGAGATTTTCTATTAGCCGATGATCTCAAAAGTCGGCTCAACATTATTATCACGCTGGATCAAGAAAAGACCTCCACTTGGATTAACCAAACATGCAATGAGTGGAATCAATGACTACGAAGCCGAGCAAAGTACTACATCAAGAATGCAAGATCAATTGTTAATGTAATATCCGATTGTATTCAATGTCATTTTAGTATATGTTTGAGGTGACCTCCCTTAGGGGGAGATTGTTAGGAATTAGAAATTCCCAAGTATTAAAGAGTCGGTCACCTCAAGTATATGTAATCGTTAGAATGCTCAGAGTCATAGTTATATTTAGTTAAGTAGTATTTTGTTAAGTAACACCGGAGGACGGACGGTCTTTACCCACGTATGCCCCGATCCACGCCCGTTGTGTGGCGAGTTATGTAAGACTATAAATACTCTCTACCTCCCAAGGTAGAGTTGGAGCTCATAATAATATCTTTCACTTTCTCTCACTAAGTTCCCTAAACCTCTAACTTTCTCTCTCTAGAATTCCACTTATACGCCCACTTGTGTTAATGGTTTGATGTGTTTGTGAAATCCAATATCCAACAACTTTTTTGTCTTAACGACATTTATACATCCCGGTATGTTCATCCAATATTCTAAACAAAAAAAAAAATACGTGTTTTTCATAGCTCACGACATTTCCAAAAGTTCTGGATTTTTATGTTTTATGATTTTAATTTTTACGCGTTTTTAGCCTACATTTTCAGTTTTAACAGGGTTTACACGATCTGTTAAACTTATCACTCATTTAGTATACTTAAATAAATTATATTGATTAGTTTAATCATTCCTACAAAGTTTTATTTTTTTATGATACCCGGTTTTAAGTTTCGTAATTTAAATACTTATTGTTAGCGATTACCGGGACCAAAACTCACTCCGTAAATCAAGATAATATCAAAATGACTAACCAAGTCATCCATATAATCATATGGACGAAATTTATGCACATCACCAAGCATTAGTGGTTTGGTGATGAACCATAGAACAATTAGGCATATATGTGTAACATTATGAACTATTAGTCCATTTTACTTCATGTGTAACATTTTTAACCACTAAATAGCATGGTAACTAACCTCCTCTCTAGCCTATAAATACTAACCTAAACTCATTCAAAAACTTGCACCAAACTTTCTTATATTTTCAAAGACCTAAAACCAAAGGCACTTCTCTTATATTTTATAAGAAAGTTTAAGAGTTCTTGAAGAAAAACTAGGTTTTAATCTTGTTTTCTTCAAGTTTTTAAGAAAGAGTCGTTATAGTCTTTAAATAAATTCAAGTCTCCAAAAAGACGTCGTTATAATCTCCAAGTAGTTTCGGGTTTTTCGGAGGTTATTAATTCCACGTCGAAGCTATGCTTATATTCCATTTTTCTTATAAACAAGCATTCTATATTAAGGTAAGTATTTATAAACTTTAAATATTTATGAACTTATATTTAATTAATTAATGTTTTATAAAATCTTAATATGTCTTATAAACATGAGTACGAATTATAAGATTAAACATTAAGTACTAAAATCTTAATATGTTTTCTTCAAGTTTTCAAGAAAGAGTCGTTATAGTCTTTAAATAAATTCAAGTCTCCAAAAAGACGTCGTTATAATCTCCAAGTAGTTTCGGGTTTTTCGGAGGTTATTAATTCCACGTCGAAGCTATGCTTATATTCCATTTTTCTTATAAACAAGCATTCTATATTAAGGTAAGTATTTATAAACTTTAAATATTTATGAACTTATATTTAATTAATTAATGTTTTATAAAATCTTAATATGTCTTATAAACATGAGTACGAATTATAAGATTAAACATTAAGTACTACAATACTAGGGAACTTCATGTGAGGGGTCTCTTTGGGGTGAACTTATTGAAGAGTTGTTGGATTGACGAATTAAAGTGTCATATCTCCTCATACGTTTACTACATGACCTTTGGAATATGATGGCCCGAACGGTAGTACGATATATATAAAAACTAAACATGTTTCATAAACCATTTCTATAAACAACATACACAAACTACAATGTACAACATCATGATCGATATAGTAAACTTATGTAGATTTATTTACATTTTCACGTCGTTGGTTTAAAACCTAAGACACAACATGATATTCTAGGTTGCTCGTAGAGGTTCTCACGGCATATCCATCGTTCTCATTATACATTTGATAACATTTACTCATGTGAGTTCATGGCCCCTACTTTTACTTGTTTAATTATTTTATAAACTCTATGGGGGGAGATACATGCTCAACTATTTCTAATTTTAGTCTCGATAATTTGAAATTGTATGTTTTATTTGAAATAAATGTTTATTTATGCTAAATAACATTACTGCCATACTTAGAGTTTACATATCATGGACCATTAAGCAATATGCGTAGTGAGTACGAATATTATGGTTAGATCTATTTGGATTAATGTAACTATTAAGTTGACTCAGTTAGAATAAACAAATGCAACAAATATTTGAGAACACTAGATATAACAACTGATTACCTACTAGACTATGATTGCAAAAATTATTCCAATTTCTATTGGTACGAGATTTACATTTTGGTTTTCATAATGATAGTGAAATAACAAACAATTTTCAACGCTTTGGGTGTATATCAACGTAACCCATACACAAAACCATTGGTGGCCCCCTACCGGTTAGATTGTCGAGGTTATCGAAATCTACAAAATGGGATGATTTCATGCACGTGGAACAAACTATGTGATCTAATAGACTTGGTGTAATCTCGAACTAATAGAATTGATATAATAACAAATCAACAGACCTGGTACAATTGTGAACACACCAGAAACCAGAAACAAGAAAATAGGTCCGGGTGGTTTCCCCACTTGACTATTATGTTAAACGAACAGAAACCATAAACTAGAAAACTTAAGGTTTCGATGTGAAGAACTTAGGGTAACGGAAACACTACCTATATGTGATATTGTATTTAGTACAATAGTTATACACTCGGAATATTTGAAGTTTACATTTAACATTTACATATTCTTGTTACCAAGATTTACTTACAAGGATTTCACATTATTTACTTATAAACCTATGAACTCACCAACCTTTGTGTTGACACTTTTAGCATGTTTATCTCATGTCCGTAATAAACGAGGCTGGCACGAAGGAGCACGGATACTCAAGAAGTCTATAAATTTTATTATTATTCGAAACTTATTTAATGTAGTTTGTAAACCGTGAAACTACTGAGACCTCATTTTGTAAACTCTGATATTTATATAATTTGAATGATAAATCTTTTTTAAACGACTCAATTAGAGTTCGTTTTCTATTGTTATAACTGTTATGCATGAACTAACGCCCAGTTTGAATTCCGCTGCATTCACGAAATTAGGGGTGTTACACTATTGGTCCAACCATTATATTTCCATCTACCCAAACTGATCAAACTACACACTCGGCCCAATCTCAACCAACAAATGCTCGAACTCATCCTATGGTCACTCGCGCTCAATTCAGTACTGTTAAACCCACTAATCATCTTAACCTTCATACGTCTCATGTGTCTCCTATTCCTTATGTTCGATGAATATAATGCGTTAATTAAAAATAATACATGGATACTTGTACCTAAACCACCTAATGTCAATATAGTTTGGTTCATGTGGTTATTTCGGCATAAATACTATGTTAATGGCAGCCTCAGTAGATATAAGGCACAGTTGGTTGCAAATTGTAGTAGTCAACACATCGGTATTGATTGTGATGAGTAGGGCTGTAAATGAACCGGATGAACACGAACGGAGCCTTGTTCATGTTCGTTCATTTGATTTTAACCGGACTAATAAACGAACACGAACGATTAAACGGACGAATTTTCTTGTTTATGTTCGTTTATTAAGAAAATGAGTTGTTCATGTTCGTTTATGTTCGTTCATTAAGACACTAAACGAAGGCTAAACGGACATAAACGATCGAACATAAATTAACATAGACAAACAAATGTAAACTTTATTAAACTATGCATCTAATATTGTTTTATAAGTGTTGTTTTGTTTAAACAAACTAATTTTAAAATTAGACAATTAAAAGATATATCATATATAAACATAAATAAATAAATTAACATAAACGAACGTTAACGAACCCATAATCGAACGTTCACGAACATAAATGAACGGACGCAACTTTTGTTCATGTTCGTTCATTTAACTAAACGAACATAAAATATTGTTCATATTCGTTCATTTAATAAATAAACGAACATAAACGAACTTTTTACCGAACGGTTCATGAAATGTTCACTGAACGTTCAGTTCGTTTCGGCCCTAGTGATGAGACTTTTAGCCCTATTGTTAAACCAGCCACTACTTGTACCGTGCGTTGTCTCGTCACTGGCCCATTAATTAACTTGATGTTAAGAATGCTTTTCTTAACGGTCATCTTACTGAGATAGTATACATGCATCAAGCATCCTGTTTTGTAGACTCTCGGTGTCCAAATAATGTTTGTATTTTGCAGCGATCGCTATATGGTTTGAAAAAAGCACCTTATGCTTGGTTTCAGCGATTTCATGATATGCCACTAGAGTCGGGTTTTTTCACAGTCGATGTGACTCATTGTTATTTATTTACAAACATGGAGCTAAGATTGCTTATTTATCAATTTATATGGATGATATTGTTCTCACCGCCCTCTTCTACAACTTTACTTCAGCGTATTATATCATATTTACATAGAGAGTTCGAGATGACAGACCTTGGGGCTCTTAACTATTTTTTGGACATTTTCGTTTGTCGTTTCAGTACTGGGATGTTTCTCTCTCAATGAAAATATGCTTTGGTACTACTTCAGCGAGCCCACATGAGCAACTGTAACCCCTCACAAACTCCCGTTGATACGGAATCCAAACTTGGCCCGGGGGTCACGTGTCTCCTAGCAAAAAATATTGTAGGGTAAATTTTTTAAAATATCTAGATTTTTAATTTGCTTCATTTAATAACTATTTTGTAATGTAGTTTCTAAAAATTATCAAAATGTACCTTTTTAAGCAAAATTTTTTGGCTCCGACTCTGGTCAGGACAAAGCACCTTCTCACTTCAATCGCTTGGACGTAACGGACTTAAAGTGAAGTTTCAATAGACCAAAGTAATAAAATCGTTAGCAATTCATCCATAAACATTAAACATACGCTTAATCATCTCATGTTACTAGATCAATGTACAAATCTAACCAGAGAAGGTTAAAACATATAATGACAAAACTTGAAACAGTGAAAACTTTGAAAAAATGGTGATTGATTTACAACACATGTTAAATCATCAACAGATATCACTTACTTTAATACCATCACACCTCTCTTTGACCTGTTTTCAGATAACTTGCCTATGGACTTTGAATCACTTTGTTATTTAACTTAGCCATTATTTGTGTTCATCAAGTGGTAAATTAATTAAAGATCTTTATATGGACAGTGTGGATCAGGATTTGTGTGCATAAAATTATTTCTTATGACCTTTTTCACAACAATCAACTGTTTGTTCAAATGATTATTACTGATTTTGAAATTTTCTAACAAGCGCAGGCTTTATGACTTTTAAGGTAAAGATTAAGTCATGAATCCGCTATCAAATTCAATATGTTATCAACTTAAACCCTAAGTTCACATGGAGCTCTATTTTTAACCCATACTAAAACCTAATAATAAAATAACTATATCTAGTTAGCAACATTATTGTTTGTCGTTCACAATATGAACCCATAAACTTGAAACTTCATTTCAAATGTTAAGTTGGACATGACAATATATTGGTACATGTAACAAAAAGATATATAACTCCAATGCATGGTAGCTAGGTAGGTCTATTCTACAAAAGCTTGGACAATATGTGTAGTACAGTACAATCAAAACCTGCACAGTCACGAGGGGGGTAAAGAGTGAAAGAAAGATTGATTGATGAGTGTAATCTATATATCCAAACACACGAGATGGATCTTCTAGGTTATAATATGCTATAAATGGATACTCAATTAAATAAACAAATAAAAGGCATTCAATGTTTTTTCACCTATTATTCTGTCATCCTACTAAACTACTCCCTCCGTCTCATAATAATAGTCCATATTTCTTTTTTGGGATGTCTCAATTTAATTGTCCACTTTCTATATTAAGTAAAAACAAGAGAATCTAAAAGAGTAATATTCTATTTGATTGGTTGAAAATGAAAGTGGTCCCACTTTTATTAAACTATGTGTTTCTTGTCTCCTGACAATAATTTTGAGACGGAGGGAGTACTACCCAGTCAAATACGTAAACTACTTACCAGAATATTTATGGCTTTTAAGATTTGAAATGTAAACATTTTTTTGTATTTATTTTTGCGAATAATCAAGACAAGCAAGTGTGAACTGATTCATTACGGATAATGTTTAATTATTAATTATGTTTTTCAAAAGTAAAAGAAACACAAGCCATTCAAAAAAATAAAAAAAATAAATACAAAGACGTACACCATGCATGATGTTTATAACTTTCGATTGTTTACATTTTGATTTTGATTATGATCAACGGATGTAGACGACAGACTAGTTGTTTGATCAACCAACGAGTAGATAAGCAAGACATGTGGCAGCTTCCCTTTTGCTCATATTAGGTCGTGCCCGTCTCTAATATTTATGCTCGTGTGTCTCCAATTGTCATATGTCAGGTAGTACATCTTAACCGTTAGTAACAGTTATGAGACAGTTGTCCCATGTGTGCTTGTACACGGCCTGAGAGGCTTCCCGAAGCCATGTGCGGCCTGGAATGTAACCAAGCTTATCAAGTGCTGATAATGGGCCCTGTTTAGTATTGATAATACTTCGGCATATAATTAGTGGGCTTGGGCCATTAATGTTGATACGCTATCGAGTCCCCTCAGTCTAGTATTATAGCATAATCTAATGGTATGATGCTGGGATAATAATAGTGATCATCAGGCTGGTAGATTACTTTGTCAGGCTCATAATGGAGTCTCCCAAGCCGATAAGCTTCCAAAGCCGCAACATGCCAGACATACAATCGTTTCCAAAATGCAAGTTTTTTGAGTCGTTTCAAGGTAACGTAGCATTTAATGTTTGCGTAGGAAATTCAAATCTTTTTGAATAATTTGAATTAAGTCAAACAGTCATTTTGGCGCCGTGTGAGCCCGTCCTTTCAACTATACGTGATGTCAACCTGACATTAGTCTCTCAGAGTGTGAATGATACGCGCATTAAGTGGACCTATTGGCCCAACGAGCTGTTGCCAAGTGTAATCCACTAACTCTTTGCTTTCCTTTGTTTTTGCGACATTGTTTTTCCATCTAAACATAATCAATGTTAGTAGTACCTCTCCTTCTTGTTTAGACAGAGAAAAGCCTTCGCCAAGTGTTTTACCATGTCTCGTGGTGAAAACGCAATTGTTTAGGATAACTCCAGTTGGGTTAAAGACATGAAATATAACAATTTTGTGTCGCAGCATCCATGGATAATGCAATTTCTTCCTTATATGCCTGAGGGCCATGAAAGGGCTCATAAGCTGCCGCTACCACTTGTGACATCCTTTTATTTAGAATACGCCCGTGACTTGCAACGTAGCTTGCTTGTGTTTAGACATATTTTATGTCTCCGAAAGCACGGGTCATGATGGTCTATTGAAAAGAGGTACAAAACTGACCATAAGTTTGTCACAGTTGGGTCTGCGAAAGGGTTGTCCGTTTGGCATAAGAACTAGGTATGTATAAACGTTTATGGGTGTTTTTGCTGATTCGTTATATTAGATGGAGCAACAAGGTGGGTCCTGATCTGGAGGATTCGCCACATGTTTCATCTGGTGATGAGCGTACCCTGTTGGCTCGCTTAAGTGACTTGGAGGTGTATGGTAGACCCATATTGGAGGGCGCATTGATGCAAGCTAACCTAAGTCAGTGGTGGGTGCCGCGGATGGTCGTGTGCTTATGCGAGATGGAGAGGGATGTATCTCATATCTATGTTCTTATGTTTGACTTAAGTATTGTTGCCAGAATAACCAAGCTTTTTTTATGGTCTATTTTGCAGTGATGAACATTCTTGCTTTTCTTAATAGTTATGATGATATGGGTGTTATTGTGGCTTATGAGCCGGTAATTCCTCCTGTAAATCCATATTTTGAAGGAAACCATGTTCCTTCTCCACATATGCATGAGGATGATGCTTCCCAGGGTTTATGTGCCCCTGGTATAGCTCTTTAGGTTGACCATGTGATGGAGGGAGTGGAAGATAAGGCTCCATTAGTTACGTAATTGGTGAGAAAGAGGAATCATCCATTTAACGAGGCTAATGAGGTGGGTGGTAGTGGAACTGCTGTAGCTGGTGAAAAATTTATCCGTTCATCCACTGAACTTGTGCCCCTAGATGTTACCTCCTTAATGTCTATGTACCCAATTTCAGATGATGATGATGAAGTTGAGAAACTGCTAGTGATGAGGTTGGCATGGCATCAGGGGTTGGCGTGTTTAAGGGCAAAAAGTTAATACAGGTTGTGGATCGAGTCATCAAGGTGGTGATGGTGACATGACCGCGTCCACCCTTTAGGTCAAGGTGCCCATAAATCTTCAGGACGTTGGAAGACATGTTCTTACTTTTCGTACAGGCTTAAAAATGGATAACATGTGTTGGTACGACCATTTAGCCCGAGCCTATTGTGAATAAATTGTGCTCCCTGCTCGTTAAGTTAGGTTCCTTGAAAGAAGTCTTTCTCATAGCCTTGCTACCTTTGATCGTGGTGTTTGTGATATCATCACGGAGTACGCGTATCTCAAAGAGAAAGCGATGCTTGTTCATAAGGCTAGCAAAGAGGTGGGTCATATAAGGAAGATTGTTGAAGACGTTGAGCCAAAATGGTTGAGGCTAGAGGCCCAGGTAAAGAGTCCGCGGGATACATGCTCTAAGGTAACCACTGAGAATGAGAAGTCCTTCTAGGTGTTGAAGGCCAATGAAGTAGATGCCAAGAAGAAGCACAAGGAGGAGATCACTGCCGTGAAGGAACAGGTTCCCAAGCTTGAGAGGGATCTCAAGGATTTCAATGGGGACTTAGCTTTAACTACTGAGTCTAATACTTTGAACCGCGACAGTGTTGCATTTTACAGGGCTGAAAAGGAGAAGATTGTAAGGGAGATACCTATGATTTTTGCGAATCTACTATGCTCCCACGAGTTTACTCTAGCTTTTGCTAGTGTTTTGAAGAAATCAATAGCTCTTGGTGCTCACAATTTGTTGTTGTTGAAGATCCAGAAGAACCTTCCAAATGTGCATGCTGAAGAGTTAAAGTTGGATGTCAGAGCTGAGAAGAAATTTGGCTAGGAGGCGACTAACTTAAGCCAGAAGGCATGGCCTTATTTGCTGGAGGTTTTACGGAATAAAGACAAATATGTCAAAGATTTATTAGCGATATGTTATGATCTTGCTCCTACTAAGCCGTCTTCTTCCCAGGCACCATAATTATTCCTTATTATTGTGAATCTTTTAAATTTGTTCTTTTTGTTGGCCAATGTTGGGCCTTGGAAAAATGTTTGAAAAAATATCTTTATTTAGGGTACCTAATATGTTTCAGGTGCAAAGTCATTTTTATGTAATAGTTTAAGTAAGTAGGTCTGGTATGTATCAAGCCGTTTTTTGGTACTCACATGAGTGAGTTTGAAACCTGAGAGTCCATAGCCTGGGTATTTTCAAGAGAAGGACTATGTCCTTTATATTTGATGAGGAAAACAAGTTGGTTCAGGCTCAGGCTACACTCTGCTAGTTCTCTAGAGATGTTGGTCATGTATGATGTTTCCCAAGCAGGGGTATCTAAGCTTCTTGCTAAGAGATTGATAAGGATTTAAAATGTGTGCTTTTAGAGGGTCATTTAAGCTCTAATCTCGTACATTTATGATCAATTATTACCTTTAATCATTCCTTTTCACTTTTTAGGTACTTGGGACGCGAAAGCTGGAAACCGCATGCTTTAGACTAATTTGGACAAGAAAACAAAGAAAACTACCAAGTCACGAAAAAGTCGGGAAAAGGGCTCAAGACGACGTCACAACCTTAACGTGATGTCATCACTTGCATTTGGACGTGATGATTTGATGAAAATTTTACATGTCACTGCTCAGAACATTTGAGCAAGATTATAACCTAACGGCGTCACTTGTATTTGAAGACCAAGATTCAGTGTAAAAACTACACGAGACAACTCAAAATTTTTGAAGAGAGACGGCGTCCGACATCCTCACGACATCAGTGACCCAAGGCAACGTCGTCACAACTTGCGACAATGAAACTGAAGAAACCATAATGACGGCGAGCTGACGGCGTCACAACCATAAAGTGACGTGGTCACAATTGTAAAACTATATATATATATATTCGTATGTTTTCCATTATTGATGTAACACTTTTGGAGAGGTGAAACTCTAGACGATTTTTGGCTCTTTGGTAAGGCTTTTTACAGCCACTTTATCCATGTTTCATTGAAGATAAGTAATTCATCTTTAATCATTCAATATGTCTATGTGTTGTTTGATTTTATGTTTTTCTTTTCTTCACTTTAACATGCTAGGCTAGATCTATTAGTGTTTGCTTAGATTGAATGAAACCTAGTTATTGATTATTGATTGTCGTTTCTTGTTTAATTCGTTGCCTCACGTGAGGATAAGAAAATTGGCTTAATTCTTATATGTACTAGCTTGTCCATCTTATTAAACGCAACCCTAGAGTGCGCTAGTGGTTTTTTTCATTGTATTTATTGCATGAATTGCTGCTTGTAAATCCTAGGAGACTAAATATACTTTAAGCTTTCTTAGGGGATACTTATACGTTCATAGATTTAGAGCACATGGCACCTCCCTACGACCAGTAATAAGGAATACAACGCTCTAATTACAACAAAGACGTGACAATTCGACTGATCAATAAAAGATAACTATGGAGTAAAGATAATCTAAGTGGACACATTTTTTCTATCATAAGAGTTACCACTTTACTTTTCTACATAATTAGTTTAATTTTAGTTTAATTAGTGTTGTTTTAATTATTTAGTAGTTAAAACGACAACTCTTCAAACCCCGAGAGTTTAATTTGCTTTCTAAAAAATATAAAAAAATACAAAAAGACCTCATCTCTCACATTTTGACCTATCTCGACATACACTTCGGCCTTCTCAACACTATTCCCCTAGAGAAAGTTTCGGTTAGGTACAATGTCTAGGAGGATTGTAAAACTTTGTGGTTTTGCAAAAATCCACTATGAGAGATGAACAAGTTGATTCCTTACCTATGGTGGAAGATGTACTGTGATTGTGTCAGGTTGACATGAAAGTTTCGGGGTTGATGAAGAACCTTTCCTTAATGGAGTTATTTCTTGGAATAGCCTCCCCTTGTAGCACTTCTGTGTTAGCTTCTTCTAGTGTGGCAAATTACGCAACGGATTGCAACACCAAAGTTTTACAATCCTCTTAGGTAGAGTACCTAATCATTGTAGTGTAGTATAGGCAAGACTCGGGGAATTGATCATTTTCTAAAGGAATAGTGAGGTTGGTTCGAAGTGTATGATGATTTAAGCCTAAAGATTGAAAGAAGAATATTTTTGGTATTTTATGTTTTATATAAAAGCAAGTAAAATTCTAGGGTTTGAGAGAGGTTGTTTTAAACTACTAATTAAACTACTACTAAACTAAAATGCAATAAAAACAAATAACAAGAAAAGAAAAAGTGGTAGGAACTTCTTATAAGAAGGGAAATGTATTTACCAATAATTCCATTACTCCATAATTGTTTTCACGCTATGTTTACCGAATGTCACTTGTCTAATATAATGTGGAGTATTCCTCATTACCTATTACGGGTGGTTAGTCCCACGTCTATGAACTATCCTAAATCGCAGACATATGTCTGAATGTCAATATGCCACCCAATAACTAAACTACGTAATAAATACCTTACTCAATTAATTCCTAAGACATCAGCTTTAATTGGACATGTTTTAGTGGAAGTTCAAGCTACTCATATAGGATCATAGCCAGTTTTACCACTCCTAACATACACACCATTGAGAAGAGTGACAAACAAGCAATTAATAACTAGGTTTCATGCAATCCTAAGTAAATACTAATAACTTTAGCCTAGCATAATAATAAAGAAACAAGTAAATAAGCAAATCACACAACTATGTATAAAAATGATTGAATGATTGAATAGATAACTTATCTCAATAAAACATGATGTCTTCAAGGCCTAAAAATGCCTACAAATACTTTAAAAACTGACTAGGGTTCGATGGTATTCGTTCATCTAAAATCACATACATAATATCCGACTAGGGTTTCGTTTTATCCACCACCTTATTGTGACAACGTCACTTAATGCTTATGACATCGTTAGATGCCTTATGTCGTCGTCTTGCTTGGCCGTCTCTACACACTTACTCGTTACAAGGAGGTGACGGTGTCACAGATTCCGGTCACGTTTCTGGAGTTGTTGTTTTTCTTCATTATTCGTCCAATCGAGCCCAAGACTTCTACTTTTCCATCATATGTTGTCTCACGTACCTAAAACTCAAAAATAAGTAATTTAGGGCAATATATGATCAAATATGCACGAGTTCAAAGGCTAAATGACTCTTTAAGAATGTATGAAATAACACCTCATCAGCAAACAAACTTGCATCCTTTCCAGGGTAGTCACCCCTGGTCGTTGCTAGCCTTTCTTTTATTAGAAACTGATGACATCAAATAAGGTCATATTAATAGCATCATTTATCCTATGTATATTGCTTGTTTTATACTATTTTATATAAGATTTGGTACTTAATCGCTTAAATATTTCTATCTCAGATATTTACAAGCAATTGGTAAAAGTTAGCAATAATGAACGTGTTTTGAAGCAAATTGACCAAGTTCGATAAAGTCCACAAAACAGAAAAGAATACGCCGTATCATTCTAGACAAATATATTGTATACCAAGACTTGGACGATTATGAATACCATTGCCTGACTTTGAAGAATACGCCGTATCCAAGTATTGGATACGCCGTATATGAAACTTTGTTCAAACAGAAGAACGAGAATGTATTAGTCCAGATACATTGTACTCATCTCAATGACTTCACCAGATTTCCAAGATAAAGAAGTCCTGATACGCCGTATGCATATCTATAATACTCCATAATAGTAAGACGATTTACAAATATTCTAGAATATAATAATCTTGGACCCCACACAAAATTACCTTGATATGCCGTATTGGACCAATCCTATACGCCGTATAGACAGTTTTTTGAAAAGTATACCCTAAGTCCAGTTTTTAGAGAGGAGAAACCACCAAGTACGAAGCCAGAGACAAAAGAAGACCAAGAAGGCCCTGCTAGTGCCATAATTCCATAAAAGAATTCATTTAAATTGTTTTACTACACTATAATCATTCAGTTAGCGTATTTTTTTCTTTTGATTTATACTTGAATCTTTCAGAACATGTTATCTTGTATTATGACTGAGATTATGGGCTAACACCAATAGGTATTAGCCAAGTTTAATGATTATTTGGTGTTTTGGTTTGTTCTAATTCGATAATTTACTTAGTCCTAAGTATTGATTACGCTTATTACTTCATTAATATTGTTAACGTGTTAATGTAAGCCCTAGGTGGATAAATAATAAAGTGATAATCATTAAGGTGTGCTTTATGCAGATTTCAAGTAATCATGACAAGATTATATCTCTTGAAAAACTTAATACGCAAATCTAGAATCTAGCTACGACCTATATTTAAATCTGATAAATGCCAGGTCTTGAGTATCGTTGTGACAGGTCTTAAACTAATCAAACATCTTGTATGACTAAACTTGGTTAATACGTTTTCCTTACTATCGGCTTGACCTCTTCCTTTTATCTGTGTTTCTACTTGTGTGTGTTATCCATTGCTTTTACAGCTTTATTAAATCTAAACCTTGTGTCAGTCTCTCAGGCTGAAAAATTTTGCTGCGTTAAAATTAGGTTTAAATAGACTAACTAATATAATTAAAATAATGATAGATTCAAGTGTTAACATTTCACTCTTAGTGATCGATACGCTACTTAACAAATAGCTCACCCTCGACTGGATAAGTGTCCGAAAGTGTTTGTTATAGGTAAAGTCTAACAAATATAAATTTAAAACTTGAATACATAAATTACCGACACGACAAAAGACACATCAAGTTTTTGGCGCCATTTTCGGGGAGTGAATTATTTAATACTTGTACTTTTATTTAGGTTTTTAACTTATTTGAACCCTTTTTAGTTTTTAACTTGACTAAATTTGTTATATATTTGTATATTTGTGTTTTTCTTCATTTTGTTTGTTTGATTTGGGTGTTTTTTTGTGTTTTTGTTTATTTTTCTGCACACTCTTCTGCTGCATTTTGATGAGTTAAACGATACGGCGTATTCAATTTTGTGAATATGGCGTATTACGTTTTTATATTATATACAACGTATCAAATTATATTATTCGGATATGGCGTATTCGTTTTTCTGCATACGGTGTATTCTGTTTTAAACAAGATTTTTAAAACCCTATACGAGATACGGCGTATTAGTTATTGCGTATACGATGTATTAAATTAAAAGAAATCTGAAATTTTAAATCTAAAATACAACGTATTAATCATCAATACGACGTATAATATTTTCAGATTAAATCACTGACGTAAAATTTTTTATTACGTATACGGCGTATCCAGGGTACTGGATACGACGTATCGTTTGGCAGATATCAGCAGATTTTTGTTTTTCTTATTCCATTTTTGTGCTTAGTTTTTTGTATTATCTTCCTTCAGGGCCCATCCTATTAACGAATTTTCTTTTGTTCCAAGGAATTATTATGAACGATATCACTATGGAAGAATATTTAGCTAAGGAGGAAAAGAAGTGATTGAAGCAAGGCACGAGTGCTTCAATGGAGAAGTTATGGTATTTGGGGGACAATGATGAGGAACTAGCTAATAAAGTTGTTGAGCTATTTAGGATTGAAACTAACCTATTTGATTACGAAACGCCCTTGTGTAAGGAATTCAGGGAATTCAACCATCTATTGAAATATGATGCGAATGTACTAATTGGAGAGTTGCACGGATTTAAAACCTATTATGACTACAAGAACATCTGGTATTACGGAAAAGATAGCCAAGCACCATGGGTTCCTGAAGAACCATGGGAAGATGATGTAATCGAACATACATGTGCGCCTCTTCACTTTAAAAATGGACACGAAACATGGCCGACATGTAATTGGGAAAAAGATAGGGTGTGTAACGAAGGAGATCTCTATGGAATGAAACAAGTTGGGAATAATATCTATTTCCAAAATTATGATTGGTATGACTTGCTCGAAGGTAGCAAGAGAAAGATTAGAGCTTTCTTTGAAAAAACTAAATTGGAATCTTGTGAAGATGACGAGGACGGTATGGAAGAACTACAAGATTATCTGGAAGAAGATAACAAATCTTATTTCGTTAATCAAGATGAAGAAGTGTTTAAAGAAATAAAATGTAGATTACTTGGCATACCATACAAAGAGCCGCCAACGTCCACATCTAAGAAGTTTGAAGTTATCAAATATTCATTTAAACCACTAGAGGAATATGCTGCATTTAAGTTGTACAATTGCGACATTTTGATAAGAAATGAAGATAATGTGTCAAATGCTTACCACAACATTTTCCGCAAGAAGGATGAAGGGTGGTACGTGGTTAGAACAACGTAGAAGTTGAAGATGATTCTAACTTAAAGACTCTGGCATAAAGAGAAGTGCTTCCTGGGAGACAACCCGAAATGTTATTTTTTGATTTTTTAATCGAGTTTGTCAGACCTAGACATCGATGGATACGGCGTATCGACTGTACTGGTCATATCTATCTTTTATTTTTCTGCATTTTTAATATTTCTGCACTTTGGAACTTTTTGTCAATTACTTTGATACGACGTATCCAAGTTTTTGGATATGGCGCATTTAACTTCTGACTCGTATATTATTTGTTTTTTATTCCAGGCTCGATACGGCGTATCCCAACCTATGGATGCGGCGTATCGACTGACCTGATAATTTTCATTTTATTATTATTATTATTATTATTATTATTATTATTATTATTATTATTATTATTATTATTATTATTATTATAAAACATCACTTCATTAGAAAATCATAGGATTTACAAGAAATTAGTGGGGAGCCGAGAAACTAATTGGGCCCCCACACCTTTAGCTATAGCAAAGCTAATCATACTAAAAATATGCTCAGCAGCACGTGCACCAATTTCTTGAGTCAACGAGAAACTTCGAATGCGCTTTAATAGGGTTCTTTGCATCCTTCTCAAGCTCGCCAAAGGAAGAGAATGAGAAGGGGAGAAACCTGTATCCAATATCCGCATATTTAGCCTCGTACTTGACACGTTTGCGTTGCGCTGCTTCAACCACCACACGATTATTATTATTATTATTATTATTATTATTATTATTATTATTATTATTATTATTATTATTATTATTATTATTATTATTATTATTTTTCATATAAAAACATCCCTTTCATTAAAAACAAAACCATATGATTACAAGAAATTAGTGGGGAGTCGCGAAACTATCTGGGCTCCCACACCTTTAGCAATAGCAAAACTAATCCTACTGAAAATAGGAGTAGCTGCACGCGCCCCAATATCTTGAGTTATAGAGAACTTCCGGATCCGTTTAAGTAGGGTCACCGCATCTGCTTCAAGTTCTCCTAAAGAGGAGAACGAGAAAGGGATGAACCCATATCCAATATCCTCACATTTTGCTCCGTACTTAACGCGCTTACGCTTTGCGGCATCAATCACCACCCTACCTGGCACAAAATCAATTATACCGGTTTGCGTAAGGGGAGACGACCCCGTCAGATCGATACATACATCCTGCCCTCCATCCCAAGAATAGAGCAATATATCTGCTGGCCGTAAGACTTGCTCCCTTTCTCCACACAACCCGATGTCAACCTTGTTAGTACAAATAAGCTGTAAAAACGTTTATTTAAATTTTACGATCTTCTAATGTTTTGTTGATAACAAACGTAAAATCATTTTAACGAAACAAATAAAATACGTAAATGGTTTGAACCAATAGTTTTCTAACACACTTACGTTTTCACATAAAACACCAAAACAAGTATAAGTGATTTTATGACTTAGTAATATATATGTACAACAACTAGTGTTTACATATTGGGTAAATATATACGTAACTGTTATGTATTATAATGGGTAATACAATTGGGTAGAAACTTAAGTATTTGACCCATTGACCAAATACATTGAATGTAGTTGGGTACAACCCAAAGTCCATAACCTATACCCATGGAGCTTGACCCATAACCCATTGCATGACATCATGCTTATGTCATATATGGATAATATCCATGACCCATGGTTTTAATCCATGGCCCATAGTTTTAATCCATGTACCATGGACTAGATGCATTGCATCTTATAGATACATTGTATCTACTTGATATCCATGATCCATAACCCATGACCTATGACCCAAAACCTATGGGCAAAAGGGAGCGTCCCACGGATCTCCATTAATACACTGGACGGATTTCTCAAGTAAGGGATCCGTAGGATATGTGGAACAGTAGCCATTTTCTCTCTATAAATAGTGAGTCATTTCCTCATTGTTTCTCACCCCTTTCTCACATATTTTCTCTTTGAGTTATAAACTCTCTAACCTCAGATCCAAGTGATCTATGTATGTAGTTTTGTTTTTGTGTGATTCTCTAGGTTCCTCTTAAAGGCGAGATCACCCCCTTTTGAAGACAAGCAAGCTCAAGTCCATGAGTTGCCATGCTTCGTTATCAACAAGACTACTGAGGTCCTCTTGTTGATAGTTCTCTTCTTTCTCATAAGAAGTGTAGTGTTGAAGAAATTAGTGAAAGATGTCTAAAGGGTCAAGACGAAGACATTAGTGAAAGGTGTCGAACGTGCGTATAGAAAGCACTAGTGAAGGGTGCTTAGAAGTCAAGGCTAAAGGCATTAGTGAAGGGTGCCTAGTAGTCAAGTCATAAGGCATTAGTGAAAGGTGCCTTAAGATCGAGTCAAAGGCATTAGTGAAAGGTTCCTAAGGTGTACATTCGATATGGTGTGATTCGATGTACAAGGTAGATTAGTATTGGGTCAAAGGATATTGATATCCTTGTTGATGTTGTTATAAGGAGTAGATCTCCTTTGGGTTTAGTTGTTGTTGTAGTGGTGGGTAGTAGTTCCTCCATTGTAATGGAACTTGGTATCTAGCCTAGTACCGGATAAAGGGTAGGCGACGTTGTGATTGGTTTGGTTCTACCTCGTGGAAGAACCCGGTATCTAGACTTGTACTGGATAAATAGTAGGCAACATTGTGAAGGATTCTCCGCCATAAGGAGTTGGTGTCGTGTAGTGTTTACGAACTCTCGAGTAGGTGACTCGGAGAGTGGAGTAGGGCAAGGAAGGTGTCTGTGTAGCCGAACCACTATAAATACTCGCGTTGTAGTTTTGTGCTTCTTACTCCTTATCTTTTCATTACATACTTATATATGCTTGTCTATCAACATCCAACACATATGTTCAATAGATTGACATAAGTCGATCTAAATAGTTTAAAACTAAGTTTTAATCGGCAAAACTATTCAACCCCCTTCTAGTTTTCCACAATTGGCATCAGAGCTTCGTTACTAAGTTTCTTAAAGTATATTGTACTTTAAAAACTTGATACGATCCGTGTTTAATTGAAAACTACAAAGAAGGTCTCTTACAAAAACAAACACCATGTTTTTAAAACACTTTGTTTGGATGTTGATTAGATGACAACATTTTTTTTCTTACTATTTATTTAATTGCACTATACTTCTTTGTCATGTTTCTTAGTTAAAGTTCATACCTACCAAGCCATAGGTATTGCTTGGTAACAAGAATACCTTCCTTAAGAAGGTATCTTAAACACGAAGGAACCAGAATTGTCTACTGACATTTGTTGTGTCATTTGTAAAGAGATTCCTAAGTGCATTAGATGTATGATTTTCCACTTATCTCTAAATAACATTAGCTTAATAAATAAGTGTGCTTACATAGGAATTTATATGATTATCTTTTGTGCATATTCATATATTACACGTAGCTTCGTTAGGAAACTTTTCTCGCATACGTATTGCTCTTTCGTCTAAAGTCGAGGTTTATAAAATTTGTGTTTTATTTCAATTTATCCAAAAATCATATCTTTCTAATAATAAAAAAAACACAAATCTTAAAAATTCCTCCTTTCCCATAAAACTCCCTCCGACGTCACCAAATCCTCACTTTTTCAAATCTTCCACTTTCAAAAATTACCTCTCATTCAAAACTTCATCTTCCTTCTCATCTCATCTCATCTCAAACCGAACCAAGAAGGTTCTTCATCAACATGGTTTACATGGCCCTCGTACTCATCGCCTTAACACTCATCACTCTCGTGTTCCCTATGATGAAGTTCTCGTATGGAGATATGTACTTTGTGTTGTTAATCTACATTGGTGTTATATACCCAATCCTTTGTATCGTTCTTAGCATTGAAATGAAATATTACTAATGTTCTAGTTTATCGAGTTAATTTCTCATAATGTTTTTGTCATTTCTTTTGCTTTATATCTTTCGTATTTTTGGGTCTTGAGATACATTTGAAACCGACAATGCATGCTATAGTAATAATTGGCTAAAATACATACCTTTGTATAAACATATAAGATGCAAAAATCCTTTTTCGTCAAAACCCTTTTTCTGTCACTACAGATCCACGGATCCCTGTAGGTATACTAGCCGGATCCCTCATAGAAGGGAACCGTGAGATCCGTCATTCTGAATAACAGTTCTTCAGGCAATATAAAAACCGTTTTATTCCATAAAGAAATGTTCCACTAGATTTTCAAACATTAAGTGAGTTAATTATCATTGTTAATAAACATCTTGTAAAAACGTTAGGTAATCTTTGCTTTGCCCGTAATACGTCACATCCTATTAAATCTTCCTTTCTATAGGTCTCGCTATGTCGCATGAGTATGAGTTCGATTTTTCACTCACTTGCGTCTATACCCCTAACATATCTCTTGAGCCCAACACACTTGGCAATCATGTCCGTGGGTTCAATAATCTCGAAACCCGTCACTTCCATGAAGGACGTATTGTGGACACTCCTCTACAATACAAAAAAGGCATCAATACCTCCTTCCAAACCATTGGATTGGAATGTATTCTCGAAATTAACGAGAAAATATGTCCAAAGTTTGTATTGGAATTCTCCCGTCAAGTTGAACTCGTTCGTAACGAGGATCGCTCTCTATCTCTTTGGTTTTGGATCAAAAACCAAAAGTTTGTTTTAACCATTGGGCAGTTTGCTCACATCCTCCGAATTCCAAATCACGGACAATGTGCCTTCACTGAAGATTGGTCTCTTGATTCTCTCTTCAACTTTCGTGAAGAAAATAGTCCATATTGTTCATACATACCTTCCCCGCAAGACTTGACTCGCATGATATGCAAACCTCGACCCTATTACTCCGATCCAAACATTATCTATACACGGGATATCTGAGAAGAGTACAAAGCTCTCACACTCATCCTACGTGAAAATGTTTGGAGTCTTAGGGGATGTAGGACCTAAGATATATCAACCTTATCACTTTACCAAGCAAACCCACGTTATGCTTATAAACACGTTAAACCAAACACTTATATGTATAAGAAGATGAAATAAAGAAAGGAAGATGGTGACTTGAATGATATAAAATCCGTGTATGTGATGATAAGATATGCAAACAATAAGTTGTATATTCCTTGAGAGAGAAAATACACACACACACACACACTTTCAAGCACACCCCTCAAATGTCATACTTGAGGGATATTTATAGTAAGAGAGATGATGCCCTAAGGCTTGGCCATGGGCCGTGAGATGGGCTTGGACATGGATTGGGTTACATGAACTTATACAAGGCTAACTTAACTAAACGTCTAACCATTTAGCTTAGCCCAATCCATGAGCCCTTTGACTATTCTAGCACGATATCTAACACACGTTACAAAGTTCCTAAATGTGAATGACCATCACTTCTAATAAAAACTATTAAGGCTAACAATCTCCTCCTAAGGGGTGGTCATTCAAATGATGCTCCACTTGACTAGGTCTTTACTCTCCTTGAGCTTGAACTTTGTACGTAGATATAGAATAGTCTTGATTCTTTGTTCCTTCATGCTTTGTGATCGATAATGTGGTTGTCTACCGATGTCAACTTCGTTGGTTAGGTGTCTCCACGTCTTTCTCCACCATGCTCACACTTCTATTTGACTTTTGGTTGCCATTGATGTAGTTCTCGAGTCTTTAAACTTTGTGTAGCCTTTGATTGTGATGAGAACTTTCATGTGTTGGTATGAGCATGTGGCGAGTCTGCACGATCCATCCGCTCCGGAGCTTCAATAAGAAGAAAACATAAAAACAGTTAGTAATAAGCGGATTCCGGCACTTACAAGTTTGAATTTCGAGGGTGTTAACAGCATAGTGTGAAAACACGTCTCTAATTCTCACAAGGGCCGCTCCTGAACTGGAGTCCCACAAGTGAGATAACGCGATATACCGAAGTACATCTACAGTTCAGATGAGTCGCTGAGGTACACCGAAGCATCACCCCACGATTGTAGACCGTTTGAGACACACTAAGCGTAATCCACGGGGAGTTACCGAAGTGACCTGCTGTCGGGCTGCTTGATGTTGACCCGGCAGAATTTCCATTCAATCACGAAGATCACGATGTGAAACTTCTCATAAATGTTCTGGCATATTGCTAAGACCTGCGTAGGACTCTATAATATATCACTTGTGTCCTTATTGATGAACAACAAGCAATGTCATGTCAAGTGTTCCTATGAGATCTTTTGATGAATCTCGTGGCTCTAGACTCAATAGTGCATTTTGGTTTTCCTGAGCGGAGACTAGGGAGAGGGTCTCCTTCTTCAATACCAACGATCTCTAAGAGAAAGTCGATAGATTATGTAGGGTTCCCAGTGATAATGAAACAAATCCCTTTTAAGAGGAATTGAGTGGCTAGAAGGTTTAGTGCAGTGCCATCGGGTCCATGACGTCTTTGTCTTCAATACCGGTGTCATCTTAGTGCCAAGAGTGCATGAATTGAACCCGGTTTTACGCCCCTAAGGTTGAATATGGAGGGCTATTTATTTTCACCCTTTTCATTACATTTCTTTTAATTCTTCAACCCCTTCTTTCTCCTTTCTCACATTACTCCTTTTTCAATCATACCTGAGGACTTCTAATACTAACTATGGGTAATTTCCTTGGGTAGATCCCTCCGGCTCTGGCAGATCATAGGATGAATTTTCCTATCCTTAGTTACCTTATAACTCCATGATCGTCCCCATGTTGCCATAAAACCATTTTTCATGAAAATCTCTCAGAGTGTTTATGATAGAAAACATGTTTGAGACACTCTGAGAGTTTTATATTTTCGAAACACTCCCCTTCACATGTGTTTATATTGTTTTAACAGAAATCTGCACATAGAGGGTAGAGTTTGCACTTTTTGAATTGATCGGCTCATGATAGACAATTCCTCACGAGACACGGTTACGTTGCCTAGTTAAAGAGTTCCATTGTTAGTTTTTAGTTGACAACTAGCTCTAATAACTAACTTCAAGTTGTAAACACTCCTTGAAAGGGAGGTTAGACCCATGAAGGTGCATATCTATCACAAGTTTCTCGAGATGGTACATTTACTGACTTTGATTCCCGTCAATTCATTGGTTCCGTCTGAGTCGAGCTCATTTTGAGATTCAAACAACGATCATTAAACTTTTTGATCACATTTTAATCACGTTTCTCCTCCTCAAAAATAGCATATCCATGATGTTTTTGAAACAAAATGATTAAAAGATATGTTTTTCGAAAACCATTTGGAGAGAAACTGATTTAGCATGAATTTTGGAACAATTTTGGTTTAATACTCCCCTTAAAGAAAGCATAGTTTTCATACAGAAAATTTAGAATCAATTAAGGGTTTAGAGGGAGTTATCTTGGTACCAAATGTGAGATTTTGAAAAATCTTTTTGAAAAATTTCGAATCAATGGTACGCAAGATGAGAAGAAGATTTTGAAAATCTTTTGAAGATATTTAGAGAAAAATTATCTTCATTTGTTTTAGGATAAGTGCTCGATATTTATGAAAATCGATTTTACGTAGCACTTTCCTTTCTTTAAAGATCGGGTTACGGTCAAGTAATCAAAGCCATTATGTTTTAGGAAAAGTGCTTGAAGAATATTTAAAACCTTTGATTTTGATAAGCACTTTCCTTTCTTTGAAGCGGTCTGAATCCGATGTGTCCAGAAGCCATTATTTTGAAGTCCGGGTTTCGTACTGAAGTATACGAAAGCCATTATGTTTTAAGAAATTTTGAGAAACGACATGTTTTGAAAAACATTAAAGAACTCTCGCTCAAGCATCTGTACATACCCGTATCATTGTTGAATGACATTTCTAGAAACGTACAGAATATCGATTATACAAGAGACATGTCGTGAGAAGAATATTTTTGAATTTTTTGATTTTATATTTTTTGAAAAAATTTTATATTTTTGTATTTTGCTTTTGTTGGTTTTATAAAAGAAATGGAAAATCAAAGATAGAAGATAGAGAGAATGAAGAAGAAGAGTTTACAGAATTAGAACCCTCTGATGAGCTGGGTTCAGAGATATTTGATTCACCTGCAACCAAAGATGAAGAGTTTTCACAAATAACAGTGTTAGAAGTACAAGATTCCTCACGGTGAGGGTGATCACTATCAACGGTTGTAATGGTTTCTACTTCCTTATCTTGATGATTGTCACTATTATCTGTGTTGGTGCAAGTATCAAAAATCTTTCCTGTGGGAATCCATCTAAGACCTATTGTGCTGAAAACTTTTCCCGTGGGTTTCCACCTAAGGTAAGATCTAGGAGTTGTTTTCTTATCGATGCAAATGGAAGACTCTTTTTTAAAAAAACTACGTCCTGAAGAGATCCACCTATTAGGTTTCCTTTTGATGTTCATCTTGTCACCGGGTTTGTTTCTATTTGGTGTGCTTGAGTGTGTTTTGTGTGTGTTTTTCATATGAAATATTGTTTCATCTTCTACTCTTTGTCTCTCTAAAACACACATATCTTCATTCAAGTCACCACATCTTTTCCTCATCTTTCTAGTTTTATTGTGTGAAATGGATTGATAAAAGGGTCCTAACAATTGGTATCAATCGCCTAACAATGGTTTAGGAGTGTTTGTGTTTGTTTTGAAGGGTTACGCGTATAAGCTCACGTTTTACATATTTGAAACGCTTAAAGCTTTCATATTTTCACCAAAAAAAAAAATTCAAGATTCTTGTGGTTTAAGGTTTATTTGGTGCTAAAGTTTCAGTTTTTGCAAAAGTTCAAGCTTTACGTGTTTTACTTCATTTTTAAGCTCGTATTTGGTTATTGGTCATTTCTACTCGTAACTTTTCTAAGCACTTTGGGTGAAAAGGTCAACATTTTTGGGTTATTCGAGTGTTTTAAGGCTTTCTGTGCAAAAGAAATCATTTGAATCGTTGGAAATTTCTTATGAGTAGAAGTCAAAAAGTCAAAACCCTAGTTTTCTACTCGTAACTTTTGGTGAAGAATCTTCGTATTATAACTGTTACTCGCTGCTTCCTCACTTGGATAAGTGTGTGGAACACTTCGACTTGTGGATATCCCTTACTTATTGTGACAGTTGTAAAGGATTTTTGTTTCTTAACCATAGTTTACGCATAAGCTAAAAGCTTACGAGTAACTCTACGCATAACTTCAAAATTACGCGTAAGGTTTACGAGTAACTTTTTGTCTACGCATAAGCTTAAGGTTACGCATAAGGTTCCTACGCATAAGGTTCCTACGCCTAAGGTTCCTACGCATAAGGTTCCTACGCTTAAGGTTTCTACGATAAGGTTTCTACGCGATAAGCTTCCTACGCATAAGATCCTACGATATGCACCGATCCTACGCCTAAGTCTCGTCTACTCGTAACTTCGTGTTTCTACGCCTAAGCTCTTCATTTTTCAAAAAAAAAAAAAAAAATTCAAATTTTTGAGGAGACTAAACGTTCAATTTTTACGCGAGATTCAAATTTTGGTTTAACTGTGAAAATTTTGGTCAAAAATTCAAATTCTTGAGCCTAAATTCAAAATTTTCGGGTCAAATTTGGCGTCAAAATTGTCATAACTCAAATTTTTCATACGACCTTAGAATTGATTTTTAAAGTGAATTTCAAATTTTGGGCGAAAATTTTTTTCGACTAAGAACCAAGGTTACGAGTACGACTTTCAGAATCACCTCAACCGAGTTTAATCTTCATCAACCACAACTCCTTTATCGTTGAATCGATCCTACATCAACTTTATCAGATCATACCTTCATCAATGGCAACTGATGAAGATCGTCTCAAAACTGCTTTCATAAATGCTATTGCTTCATTCTCCAATGCATGGATTTCAGAGTTCAAAACGCAGTTTGCACAACCATGTATGCATTTGAGTCAAGAAGGACACATGGTTGATGTTATTGGGAATCAGAATGAATTTGCTACGGGTATACAAATGGGGAATCAGATGCCATATGCAGGGCAGTTTGTTGGACATCAAGGGGGTCAGATTGTGAATCAGAATATGAGATATCAAAATGGAAATAACTGTTTTATGACTTCGGTTCAGAATGCTACCTCCGAACCTCAAAGCCAAGACTCAGGGCATCGTCGGTTCAGTATGCTACCTCCGAACCTCAAGTACAGGTGTTGTTAACAAAGAAAGAAAATTGGGAATAGAGTTGATCTGAGGAATACAATCTTGTATCCGGACGGGCCGAGAAAGCAAATGATAATGCAAGCTACTGTCTTACAGTCAACCAGCAGGACACAACATCAAGTGCTACTTTTGACTCACCTCCTATCTACGACACAGATCCACTCAATGAGGTACCAAATTATAGTAATGTTGCTAATTCGTTTACTCATGAGAAGCCACATTCTGTGTCTCCGGAACCTTATTATGACACATATGTGGGGGAGCAAGTTAATAGCAATGTTAACTCTCAAACTCCATATATGGATCCTAATGAAGGTCGAGATGAACAGAATGGTGCTAATGATGAGGAAACACGTGCTTATTTTGAAACATTAATCAATAATTGTGGTATTCAGATTGAGAAAGTTAGAAAGGTCAGTCGCGACGTTAAGGCCGCGAATGTGAAATTGACCGCTGAGCTTGAGAGTTACAAGGAGAACGCAAAAGCTTTTGAATTTCACAAAACCAAAGAGTCAGAATTAGAAATTGGTTATCGAGATTCTGTTTTAAGAGAAAAAGAATTGCAAATCAAGTATAACACGCTTGATGTTAATTTGAACTTGAAAATAAAATCTTTAAACAAGGAAATTTCTGATCTTCAAAACCAACTTTCTAAACAACAAACAACCTATTCTGATCTTGAAAAAGAGAAGAAACAGTTGATTGCTGATTTTTCAAAACGTGAAGATTATCTTCTTGATGAAATTCTTGATAAAGATGAAAAAATCAAAAAATTGGAAAATTTGCTTGTTACAACGGGTCATTCAGCTAAATCAACTAATATGTTGATTAATCAAACAAATCCGTATTTTCATACAACACAAAAAATGGCTCTTGGTAACTCACCTCCTTGTTTCCTCAAGAAAGCTCAGAAAGAACAGAATGTGTTGAATAATGGAAAAGCTTTGCATGAACCCATAATTGTTCGTGATTCTCTTGAAACGTTAGAACTATCTGATGAGAGTAAATCAAAAATGAAACAAAAGAATCCAGATCTAAAACCAATCGATTATAACAAATGGAACAAAATTAATGGAATTACTTTTGTGTCACAAAAAGAAAAGTCAAAGTTTTCCATCACACCAAGTGTTTCAAACAAAGTGTCAACACCAGTTTCAAAACCTGTTGTTGTCTCACAATCTCTTTCGAAAATCGAACAAATGTCTTCAAACAATCCTTTTAACACAAGTGATGCTAGAAGTATTTTAGAAAATGTGAAAACTAGAATTGCGGGACTTCAAGAGACTGTTAAAACTAAAACCACTATTACACCTAACAACTGGTTCTCTAGTTTTGACATCGAACAGAGAAAGTTTTTTGAAACTGAAATTGCCCCTCAGCTGAATGCCATCAGTGCAAGGGTAATTCATTTTGAACAAGCATTTTTGAAAGAAACAGCTGACTTTGTCAAGGACCATAAATCCCTGGTAAAGCAAGCTAATGAAAGTGTTGAACACATCAAAGTTTTGGAAACTTTAAATGACTCTCTCTTCGAAGATGTTCGACTACTCGATATTATGTCCATTATTTTGCAAACATATTCTCGTTGAAGATCATGAAAGACTCAGCCTCTCGAGACCTCCGCAATTGTTTCAAAATATGAAAAAGCTCTTGAAAAACTTGAAAAAGAAAACGTGTCCTATTTTAAACAACTTGATCGAAAATCCGAGGAATGCAAGTATGACAAACTGTCGTATGAGCGTGCATACAAGGACATGAAAGAGCAAAATGATCTTTTGAGGGCTCAGCTGGAATGTCAAAAGGAAAGGTCAGGATACTAAGTTTGCAAAACCATTGACTGAGGAGAAAACAAATGTTCCCAAGCCGGTTTTCAAACCAAAAATGTCTATTTCTCAGCCTCCTCCAATAGTCAATGAGAAAAATGATTTGTCAAAAACAGTCACTCCAGTCCCCTGCCCTTTAAAAAAAGAATTTTAAAAGTTTTTGAAAAAGAAAAAGCGGTTTTTGAAAAACCAAAAGTGATTACACCTGGCATTTCTAGGAATATTACACGGAATGTGACCAAAAATCCAGTTAAAGAATGTGTCGGTTCTAACAACATGGTCAACAATCACTATCTAGAAGAAGCTAGGAAAAAGGCACAGACTCAAAAAGACGGAATTCTAGGTGCAACATCTAGGGTGATGAATTCTACAAGATTTCAAGGCACTGCTAGTAGTAGTAAACCATTACCTAGGAACACTCTACAAAAGAATAGGGATTGGCTTACATCTAAGAGTAGTTGCGCAAAAGAAAATGCTATGCCCTTAGAAAACATCACTAGGAATTCTAAGTCTTTTTCGAACAAGAATCAATTTCAAAAAGACTGTAGTGACAAAGTTAAAGCAGCTGTTTTAAACAAGAATATTGAATTTGTCTGTACTACATGTAAAAAATGTGTCTTTTCAGCTAATCATGATGCATGTGCCTTACAATATCTCAAGAAAGATAACTCTCGTGCCGAGGCACAATCCACTAAGACACCAAATAGAAACAAACCCGGTGACAAGATGAACATCAAAAGGAAACCTAATAGGTGGATCTCTTCAGGACGTAGTTTTTCTAAAAAAGAGTCTTCCGCTGCATCTGATAAGAAAAAAACTCCTAGATCTTACCTTAGGTGGAAACCCACGGGAAAAGTTTTCAGCACAATAGGTCTTAGGTGGGAAATCAAGAAATCCTTCCCGCTTGTTGTGCTTACATAATGTATTGTTTGCTAACACAACAACCATACAATCTCGCCTACTTATTCGCAAGACGAATTGTAAATCTTCAAGGCTCCAAGAATAAAATAATCCCTTATGGAATGTTCTTGACATGCCTTTATCATCACATCATGTACTTCCATCCTCAATTTCAAAGTCCGTTGTACGTACTTGTGAACAAGATGATGGAACCTCTAAACACATCTCTCATGAAGACTTTCTTCATTCCTGAATCGGCGAACACTCATCAACCATTTGATGATCCATCTAGCGAAAATGCTCAAGGAACTTAGTTTTCTTTCAAAATAGGGTCAATCCTTATTATTCATGCTTTATCAATGTAATATAATTTGTTTCATGAAATAAAACATTTAACTTTTGATATCTCCACTATATTAGTGTTAGAGCTTCTTAGAAAACACTAACTTTGAAATATGATGCCTTGTGCAACCCTTGCATACCTTTTGTAAAGGATCTGTTTAGCAGAGAGATGGGTCCTAAAGTTTGAGCTAGACGGATCCCTCCTTCTAGGGAACCGTGGGATCTGGCAAACAGAAATGCAGTTGAAATCATTATATTTCAAAACATATCTTTAGATCACTTCACACTAAGCTAAACATAGTGCCTTAGGACCAATTTAGTCCTTATCAAGCTGAAGATTCATACTCACGCATAACTCATTTAGATCACACTCAAGGTGCTTGTAGATTTATCATTTTACCAAAACTCATTACTCTTCCGCTCTTATACTGACACATGATCCCTCACATGTTAATACATCTAGCTTTAGAAATCTGTTCAATCTTAGCAAATTGGTTGTAGTCATCATTACCTCAAAATAGGTCTAAATGGGTCAAATTCTAGCTTTTCCATCTTAAGGTTTTAGAGTATCCTCCAAAACATTATCTTAAGTTACTATCTGGTCTCTAGGATCATTTAGCTCTATTAGAAACTCTCAAATCTTTAGTGTCATCTTTGGTCACTCATTGGTACTCATAAAAGTTCCAATTTCTTCCATAAAAGGCAATCATTATCTACGTCACTCATTGCCCTTAAGCATTTAAGTACCCTTTCATTTAAGACACTTAGATAGACTGAAACACTCAAGAAGGTATAGGTATTAGACCTTACAAACATCATTGTTATCTTTTCCTAGCTGCTGAGAGCCGGATCCCTAGGATTAGCCTAGATGGATCACTCATTGGAAGGAACTGTGGGATCCGTGTGACAGATTCATGTCAACTCTAGCTAAAACAATCATTTCAAGCTTATCTTGCTAACTTGAACACTCCATCTCATCTTAATTAAGTTCCTAGATCAGTACAACTCTGAAGTTGACTCTTGTGAATGCTAATCATCACATTACAAGGAATCTTAGTGGCTTAAGTCTTGAATGTACTTGCCAAATCTCTTGCTTTATAAACCACATTGTTAGGACTCCTAAAGTCATCATCTTCATCCTCATTTTCAGCACTTAGAAACCTTTACAAACCTCTTTGAATCATCTCATCATGAGGAAAGCTCCAAGTAGTAACTCATCCACCAAAGGACCACCCAAGAAAATTGCTCGTGTCATACATGAAATTTCTTCAACCGAATCATCTCCTGTTAAATCCACAAACGCTAGGATTTCTCCTCAACCAACTCAACCATTCAAACCAATCCCTAAGAGGATAGTACCCACAAAACTACCAATGCCAAACACCACCATACCTCCTAAACCAAACAATTCCATTTCCACTAAACCATCACCATTGGTGCCTAGAGCCCTATCATTCACCACTACAATCTCATCACCACACCTCTACAATCTAGAGGATTTGCCTCCTAGGCCATCTCATCCTCCACCACCGGCAACATTCTCCTCATTAGGAGGAATAGTGGAACTAAATCAAGGTGTTGAGTCAACACTAGCTCCGGCTTCCTTTTCTCCGTCACCATCAAATAATCCCATTTGGATTATGAGAAATTATCAAAGTCAACCACACGACCACATGGAAGTTGACACCTCTCTACCACCACCATCATTCTTGGTCGAGCCATCTTCGAATGCACCTCCTCTAATCCCTCCCTCGTTTGAGGCTCCTCAACCCGCTTCACTTGATCCTTCACATCAAGCAATTTCCTTTCTTCCATCATCACTACCTAGCCAAGACAAAGATTGTTATCATTGTCAACATATTGAAAGTTTGATACATGAAGTACCGGAAGATCAACGTTTCATGTTTTATCACCTCCTCGAACGTTTTGACGAGATTAAACCTAAACAAACTTGAGCTTGAGGAATCTAGTGGTGTCCTAGTATCAGGAGTGACTTAGATAGTCTAGTAACTCAAAGTCATGTATCGTTCATTTTCTTAGTTCTTAGAGTCATGTATATCATATCTCTAGTTTTATTAAATGAAATTACATGATATTTGCTATTGTTTTGAGTATATGATTATCGGTCTAATACATATCTCATTTTGATGCCAACATCTTTTGGTACATCACATTTGCTGTTTTTTAGTTACAGATAGACGTATCCCTACGTTTTGCCTAGACGGGTCCCTCCAAGGAGGGAACCGTGGGATCCGTACAACAGAAGACTAGTTTTCTACTAACTTGAGTCTTATTTGCAGGAAATTATGCATTATATACTTGTCTTCTAACCTTTGTTTTGTAGATTTTCAATTTACACGTGAAGACTTTGACACCCTAAGCTAGGGGAGCTTTGTGTCAAAGCATTACATTGCAAGATCACTTGCAATATTAGGATTACATTTCATAACGTCCCTTTGCAAAGTTTCAATCATCAAGGGGGAGCATTATCGTCACTAACACGAAACCATTTGCAAACATAGTTGCAATGCATTAGCTTAGTAGCTTTTATTTACTTGACGCCCTCACAAAGGGATGGACTCGTCAAAGGGGTGTTAACACGAGAACTCTTCCCGTCACTTGCTCTCTATTTTTTTTCTTTAACATGTCTTTCTTAAAACAATGTGTTAGTTCCTTTCCAAAGCTCTTTTTGTTTCGACAAAAAGGGGGAGAAGAAAGTAAAAACTACAAATTCAAACTTTTACGAATTTTAGTTTTACCTTAAAATAATTTTATGTTTTGTCATCAACAAAAAGGGGGAGATTGTTAATACAAATAAGCTGTAAAAACGTTTATTTATATTTTACGATCTTCTAATGTTTTGTCGATAACAAACGTAAAATCATTTTAACAAAACAAATAAAATACATAAATGGTTTGAGCCAATAGTTTTCTAACACACTTACGTTTTCACATAAAACACTAAAACAAGTATAAGTGATTTTATGACTTGGTAATATATATGTACAACAACTAGTGTTTACCTATTGGGTAAATATATACGTAACTAGTATGTATTATAATGGGAAATACAATTGGGTAGAAACTTAAGTATTTGACCCATTGACCAAATACATTGAATGTAGTTGGGTACAACCCAAAGTCCATGACCCATACCCATGGAGCTTGACCCATAACCCATTGCATGACATCATGCTTATGTCAGATATGGATAACGTCCATGACCCATGGTTTTAATCCATGGCCCATAGTTTTAATCAATGTACCATGGACTAGATGCATTGCATCTTAAAGATACATTGTATCTACTTGATATCCATGATCCATAACCCATGACCCATGACCCAAAACCCATGGGCAAAAGGGAGCGTCTCACGGATCCCCAGTAATACATTGGACGGATCCCTCAAGTAAGGGATCCGTGGGATCCATGGAACAGTAGCCATTATCTCTCTATAAATAGTGAGCCATTTCCTCATTGTTTCTCACCCCTTTCTCACATATTTTCTCGTTGAGTTATAAACTCTCTAACCTCATATCCAAGTGATCTATGTATGTAGTTTTGTTTTTGGGTGATTCTCTAGGTTCCTCTTAAAGGCGAGATCACCCCCTTTTGAAGACAAGCAAGCTCAAGTCCATGAGTTGCCATGCTTCGTTATCAACAAGACTACTGAGGTCCTCTTGTCGATAGTTCTCTTCTTTCTCATAAGAAGTGTAGTGTTGAAGACATTAGTGAAAGATGTCTAAAGGGTCAAGACGAAGACATTAGTGAAAGGTGTCGAACGTCCGTATAGAAAGCACTAGTGAAGGGTGCTTAGAAGTCAAGGCTAAAGGCATTAGTGAAGGGTGCCTAGTAGTCAAGTCATAAGGCATTAGTGAAAGGTGCCTTAAGATTGAGTCAAAGGCATTAGTGAAAGGTGCCTAAGGTGTACATTCAATATGGTGTGATTCGATGTACAAGATAGGTTAGTATTGGGTCAAAGGATATTGATATCCTTGTTGATGTTGTTATAAGGAGTAGATCTCCTTTGGGGTTAGTTGTTGTTGTAGTGTTGGGTAGTAGTTCCTCCATTGTAATGGAACTCGGTATCTAGCCTAGTACCGGATAAAGGGTAGGCGACGTTGTGATAGGTTTGGTTCTACCTCGTGGAAGAACCCGATATCTAGCCTTGTACCGGATAAAGAGTAGGGAACGTTGTGAAGGCTTCTCCGCCATAAGGAGTTGGTGTCGTGTAGTGTTTACGAACGCTCGAGTAGGTGACTCGGGGAGTGGAGTAGGGCAAGAAAGGTGTCCTTGTAGCCGAACCACTATAAATACTCGCGTTGTGGTTTTGTGCTTCTTACTCCTTATCTTTTCATTACATACTTATATATGCTTGTCTATCAACATCCAACACACATGTTCAATAGATTGACATAAGTCGATCTAAATAGTTTAAAACCAAGTTTTAATTGGTAAAACTATTCAACCCCCTTCTAGTTTTCCACAAACCTCTTTACGAGCCGAGACCCCAGATCGAGAGCAGATATCAACCAAAGTATCACGCACCATGTTGTGCCGATGTTTAATACCAATGGTGCCAGCACACGACACAACATGGTCCCCGTAAATATCCCCCGCAAAAACCTTGGAGCAGGTTGAGCACGGCATCTGGACAGCGAAAAGGGGAACGCCTAGCCGATATCATAATATGCTCCTGTAAGTTCTGGCATTCATAGTCTGTCCCAGCCCAGATATCGGAACCACCCTAAGCCAGTCTGAGGTGTGGTCCTCCTTTTTCGAATTCCAGAGTGCCATTTATTGAGGAGATAAGCAAAATGTGGATTCAGCCATTTGGGTAACTCCTGTGAAATATAGATCTGTCAATTTCTTCATGAGTTTGGGGGCAGCGATCTCATCCGGGTTACTCAGAAGGTCAATCTCCATTTTCGCATTAAAAGCACTCTGGGCCTCCTCGAAGGAAGGTTCCGAGGTTATTATTATTATTATTATTATTATTATTATTATTATTATTATTATTATTATTATTATTATTATTATTATTATTATTATTATTATTATTATTATTTTTTTATTTTTTTAATAAACATCACTTTATTATTATTATTATTATTATTATTATTATTATTATTATTAATATTTAACCATCGATTATCGTAGATATACTATCTGTAATTTTATGCATATTAACACCGGCGGAGTAATAAGATTACGAAAGAAGCGGTGGTTCACATATATGCTTTATTTTATGTGTGTTGTAGTCATGCAGGGATTCAGACGCCTATACACAAGAAAATAAAAGGTTGCTCACAAACGCATCATGAAGGATCATACCGAGCAAATCTCAGGAGAGTTTTCATTCTAATTCTTTCCATTTCCTGTATTTAATTTTCAATTTACACAACGAGGATATTGTTTATCTTAAGTGGGGGGGGGTGGGGGGGTGGACAATTAGAACATTATTTGTGTTGGAATCACTCCTAACTTGTATTTCAAGTGTTTGTAATCAATATGTAATAGGTAGCTTAATTAGGCTTTTATGTTTGTATTAATGGCAAGACTTATGTAGAAAGCCCATAAGCCTTGGCCCAAGTCCAATAAGGATGGAAGGAACTAGTAGTGTTGCCCTAGTTCCGTTCCCCTATAAATACTCTTGTAAACCTTCCTTGGAAGGTTGGTTGTTCACTTTCACATAATACCTACGCATAACTTTTGTTACTTTCATATGTGTGTTTGTGTGTGTGTTCATCCGCTCTATATCTTCTCTATTTCTTACATATTGATACTTGTGTTACATTATGGTGACCTAACAGTGGTATCAATCGCCATCTAGTTGGGTGAAACATATTTGTTTTTTTTTGAAGATTGTTATCATACGCGTGGGTTTTGTGTACCAAATCTTTTATACGCTTAAAGCTTAAAATTTTACACTTAAAAACTCAAGATTCTTGTGGTTTAAGGTTTATTTAGTGTTAAAGTTTAAGTTTTTAGCATCAAGTTTCAAACTTTACGTGTGTAGAATAGTTTTAAAACTTGGTTTTGTTCTTGTGGTTTTGACTACGCGTAAGGGTGAAAGTTGTGTTCAATCATCAAGTTTAAAACTTTCTTGTTATTTTAGTGATATTGAAGCTATTTCATCATTAAAATCAGGTTACAAAACATTTTTTAGGCATAAAAATCAGTTTTGGTGAAAGTTGATACTTTCTACTCGTAGTAAAACCCTATTTTTACTCGTAAGCACAAAGTCTACGCCTAAGCAGCAAGTTATGCATAAGGATTTCATCATTTGCTATTCAGAGCTGTTAGTTTACTCAGTGTTTTCTTGCTTGGATAAGCCTAAAAACACTTCAACTTTGGATATCTTTTACACTTGGACAAGTGTAAAGGATTTTTGGGTAAAACCCTAGTTTTACGCCTAAGCTTAACACTTACGTGTAGAAACTTCTTTGCCTAAGCATTTCCTACGCATAAGCTTGTCTTACGCCTAAGGAAATATTAAGCATAAGGTTTCTACTACTAAGTCTATAGTTTACGCCTAAGCTAAGTTTTTCTCAAGTCTACGCGTAAGAAGTTCATACGCGTAAACTCTTGTCTACGCGTAAGCTGTTTTCTATGCATAAGCTGTTTTTCTACGCTTAAGGTTACTTCATCAACAAAGTTTCATTCGACTACAAAGATCCATCATCAACACAAGTTTCAAGATGTCTCAACCACCATACTCTAGCTACTTTCCTCATGAGTATCCTCAACAACAACAACAATTCTATCAACAATATCCTCCACCATCTCCACAATAATTGCAACAATTTCAACACTTTCCTCAAGGAGCAAACCCTCTTACACCACAAATGGTTCAACCAAACCCTCGTCAACAAGTACAATATTATACCTACTTTCAAAATCAGTATCCCGTCAAGTATGCTATGAATGTTACAACACCAAAGGAACCCTCTTGGTTTGCAAAGATGTGTGAAGCTTTAAGTAGCCAACAATCCATTCATGAAGCGGGATCCCTTGATAGACCTCCAATGCTCACTCCCAGAAACTACGATCAATGGGTGATAAGGTTCTTTAGGTTTTGTGATCTCAAGAAGCCACATGGTAAGTTTTTGAAGAAAGTCATCCTTGAAGGTCCTTTTCAAATGCCTACTATCACTGTACCCGGAGATCCAAATGCTAATCCACCAAGAGATGATGTTACCAACGTTGTCGGTCTTGATCAACTTACTACTAACCAACTTCTTCACTTAGAAGCTGATAAAATTGCAATGCAATATATCCTTTTAGGATTACCCAATCCGATTCTTCGTAGTGTTGATGCTCAAAAGACTGCTAAAGCAATGTGGGAGCACATTCATCTTCTAATGGAAGGCACTGAACTCAATCAAGAAGATTTGAAATCCAAAATCTACTTAACATATGAACACTTCATGATTGAATCAGGGGAGACATTAGAGTCATATCATCATTGGTTCTCAGACATCATCAATTACTTGGATAAACATAATATCATTATGCCAAGGATTGCAATCAACACAAAGTTCCTGAGTTGTCTTGGTCCTGATTGGGAGAAGTATGTTACATTCATCCGTCAAGCAAAGAATCTTCATCATGCTACTTACGGATTGTTGTACGACTATTTGAAGCACCACCAAAAGGAAGTTGACAAAGAAAGAATCATCCGTGGAGTCCCTGCTTCGCCTTCACTCCCGGATAATCAAACTCTTGCTTTGTGGGCTCAAGCATGTTATCCTCAATTTCCAACCTTGCCAACTGTATTCATAAACCCTCCCCAACCAACTGCTCAGATTACACCATATGATCCATCACAACAACAATCACAAGAAACTCAATTGGTTCCATACAACAACAACAATGATCAAGCACTCTACAGTGAATCAAATGAGGATGCAGAAGCCTTTGATGCATTGAATCAAGGATTTGTAATGATTGCAAGAGCCTTCGGACGATTTGCTAACAAATCCAAGAATCGCATTCGCACCTCATCAAATACAAGAAATCAAGCTGTTGTTAACAATGGAAGGGTTGAGGTTCAGAATCGTGGAAATGGTCGTCAGATGAATAGCGGTCAAGGGTTTAACGTTAATGGAAGGAATAACATGGGTGCTCCACAACAAAGGGTTCAAGTGGTTGATCAGGGAAATGCTCAGACTGGGGTTAATGGTCTCCGATGCTATAACTGCAATGAGAAGGCTGGCTAATGCATGCCCAAAGCCGAGGGCAAGAGGCAGCGCTTATCACAAATAGGCTTTACTCTTGGCTCTCAAGGATGAAGCTGGTGGAACTCTTACCAACAAGGAACAGAGCTTCATGGAAAATGTAGATTCTGATGATGACATGGAGGACTTGCAGGCTATTGCAGCTGTGATGTTAATGGCAAACATGCAAGAGCTCCACATGAGTGACACAGGCCCAGTGTATGACACTGATGGCTTGTCTCAGGTACCGGATCCAAACATACTTATACATTATCTGATGTCTCCGTCAACATCTGCATCCGACAAGGCACAGAGTGTTCAAAATGAGCCCTCTACATCTCATTCTGACGAAAATCAAATGGATCCCGTAGTTATATTTTACGAGCAAGATGACCTTATGGTTAATATTGATAATCAAGTTGACTCCGTGGTCATATTTGAGGATCTAAATAATGACTATGTTGAGACTCAAGTTGAACAAGATGAACCTTTGTCTAATCCAGATCTTGAACTCATGACCAAATTAATTCAGACCAACCAATCTCAACTGGAAAAGTGCAATGAGATCAATAAGAAATTGCAAGATAAAATTGCACTGTTGAATAAGGATAATGAATGCTATAAGTTCCAACTCAACATTTTCCAAACTAAAGAGAAACATGAAAAAGGTTTTGAAGTCGCATTTGCTAAATCTTACCAAAATGAAAAATCTTTGGAAAAACATATATGTGATCTAGTTGCATCCAAGAATGCTTTGTTCTCTTAAATAGAACAATTGAAATTCGATCATTAACAACAACTTAACGCTCTCACTTAGGAAACTGAAAAAGCCAAGTCTGAGTTGTTAACTTGTCAAAAACAGTTTTGTGAGTTTAAAAAGCATTCGAGGAGAAAAATATATGACTATCTAGATGAAATTGTCGACTTACAACACAAAATCAAAGAGTTTCGAAATGTTGTTTACAAATATGGTAAGTCAATCATAACAATTCAAAAGGTTACTTTTAAACCAAATCCAAATGGATATGGACCAATTCTTGCTGATTACAAACCACGTTTCTCACATAGAGCATTCAAACCAAATCCTCAAGTTTATAGTGCAGAACATAGAATTGATGATTCCATTATGAGTGTTGTTGAATATAATCGTGCTGAGGAATTAGATGCAGAAGACGAGAGTCGGTCAAAATTGGAAAATGTTGTTTATTGCAAACCATTTAACTATTCAAAAGCCATAACTTTTGTCACACAACAGGATAATTCTAACACACCTTGGGTTGTCACACCAACTCCAGAGTCCTCTTCTAATGATGGTCCCCTCTCCAATATTGCAGAAATTAATGGTCCTTTACCTTCATTTAGTGAAATAAAGCCATTAGCTGACCGATGTCAAGTTCTAAAATATTTTGATACTTTTATGTCTGACATCAAACTTTTGGAACATGCAATTGAAGTTAATTCTGAAATAAAAGCTAAACATTTTCAATCGCCATTTGCGTGACAACAAAGGGATATTTTTCAGAAAGGGCTTTTACCACATGTCCGAAATCTAAAAATGTGTGCAATATATTGGGAACGGGATCTTCAGAAGGAGATTGGTCTTATGAAAAAAGTTTTCGAGCAAACAGAAACATCGATTTCAAATACTAAACGTAAAAAGAAAAATGTTAAGAAATCATGTTGACCGACTCTTGGAAGATGTAATCTGTGCTGATACCATAAATGTTGTGTTATTACATACTGTTGCGTATGCATTTGATTATATTGATGTTGACTCTGTTGATAATGTTGAGAATACCGATAATGTGTCACAAATCGAGCCTTTAAAAATTGAAAATGAGCGATTGTTAAATGAGCTTTCGAATGCAAAACGTCGTCTTCAATGGTGTCAAAAAGATTGTCAAAATCGTGAACTTGCTTTGCAAAACAAAATCAACCAGTTGAGTTCAAAATTTTCTAATCCAAAAATAGAACAACTGGATGATAAAAACGTGTCTTCAAAATGTCAAATTTCAAAATATGAACAAGAAATTACCAAAGTCAAAACAGAATATGGTGTCATATTTGATTTGCTCAAAAAGACTCGTGCTCAAGCGTTAAAAGATGCTGATGGTCATCTTGCATATACCAAAGAAGTTTTACGAAATAAAGGAAACACTCGCTCTGAAAATCAAGATTTGTTACACACTATGCATGACTTAAAAGCAGAGTTGGTGAAACTTAAGCAAGATAAGATTAGTAACAAAAATGTACTTGCACCTGGAATGCTTAAAATTGACACTAGAACACTTAATGGCAAACCACAAGACATTAATGTGCTTCCTTCCACTGATACATGAATAGTTCCCTCTTTTCTCAACGCTAGCACTTCACAGCTTAAGAGCAAAAACAGGAAGAATAGGAAGTTGCGACATAAGAAAAGATCAATGAAGACCTCTGAAGTAGAAGAACACCTTAGGACTTTGAATAAAACTCAAGTTGCACCCACTTTAGACATTGCGTTAGACAAATGTAATAGTAAAAGTGATGTAATGAATGCTGAACCTTTAAGTACTTTGAATGTTTTGTTTGAAGCATCTTCTGTTGTTTGTCGTAAAAGCATGTTTTCTGGTTTTCATGATAAATGTGTTGCTAATACTATATTATCTCGTAAGCGGAACAATAGAAAATAGAATACCTCTAGGTCCACTAATGCTTCTAAGTCTGTGCTAGGTAAAACGCCTACTAATGTTTCTGCTATGACCGTTGATGTACCCATAGAACCCACTTCACCTCCTAGGAAGAGAATATTACCTAGTGCATTCACTAAGACCAAAGCTAAGACTAGTTGGACTTGGCAGAGATGGTTACAGAACATACCAGGCTTTAAATGGATTCCCAAGATCATTAACATGTGTGTGTCTAATGTAACTGTAACGGAACCCTCTAACTCTTCGGGTTCCCCCTTTACTTCTATTCCACATGTGTCGTCTGTGTGTAATTCAGGTGATACAGATCATCCTCTGGATTGTTGATAGCGGATGTTCCCGACACATGACAGGTAATCTCAAACTGTTATCAAATTTTGTTTCAAAGTTCATTGGCACTGTCAGGTTCGGGAATGATCACTTCGCAGCTATCATGGGCTACGGAGATTACATTAATGGGAACATCGAAATTAGCAGAGTTTATTATGTGGAAGGTCTCGGTCACAATCTCTTTTCAGTCGGTCAATTTTGTGATGGAGATTTGGAAGTTGCTTTTAGGGAGAAAACTTGTTTCATTCGTGATCTACAAGGAAACGATCTTATGTTTGGAAACTGCACATCAAGTCTTTACACAATATCAATGCAAGACGTGATTGCTTCATCTCCCATCTGTCTACTTTCTAAGGCAACATCTACAAAATCTTGGTTGTGGCACCATCGTCTTTCACACTTGAACTTTCAAACGATAACCAATATTGCACGATACAAACTCGTTGAAGGTCTCCTAAGATTTTGGTATTCTAAAGATCATCTATGCTCAGCTTGTGAACAAAGGAAAAGCACTCGTGCTCACTTTCCTTCAAAGGTGGAACACAACTCCCAGCATGTGCTTCATCTTCTTCACATGGATTTGTGTGGCCCGATGCGTGTGCATACGATTAATGGCAAATGCTACATTCTAGTAATTGTTGATGACTACTCAAGATGGACTTGGGTTTATTTCCTTCAAAGTAAAGATCAAGCTGCACAAATGATCATCACCTTTCTCACAAAAGTTCAAGTTCAGCTCCGGAATACAGTCAGACAAATCAAAACAAACAGAGGGACTGAATTTGTAAATCAAACTCTTCGTGAATACTATGAGAAAGTGGGAATTGAGCATCAAACATCAATTGCACGGACACCAGAACAAAATGGCGTTGTTGAAAGACGAAACCGTACGTTAGTGGAAGCTGCAAGAACGATGTTGATTAATGCGAAACTACCAGATTACTTGTGTTCAGAAGCCGTGTCAATTTCATGCTACACTCAGAACCGTTCTATGATCACTAAACGCCACAACAAAACACCTTATGAGCTTATCCATAATCGCAAACTGAATCTAAACACTTTCATGTATTTGGTTCTCTTTGTTACCCAAATAATGATCGTGATGACTTTGGAAAGCTCAAGGCTAAAGCTGACATTGGAGTCTTTGTTGGATACTGTGAAAACTCTAAGGGATTCCGGAACTGGAATCGTCGTGCAATGGAGATTATGGAAACGATTCATGCCAATTTCGATGAGCTTACAGATATGGCTTCTGAGCAAAACAGTTTGGAACCCGGACATAACCGTCTTAACTTCCCCCAAACCCCATCATCAGCTGAACCTAGCCTACAACTTACTCGTCGTCAAATGAAACATCTATTTGCTCCTCTGTTTAGTGATGATATTGATCAACGTGCTTCAAATGTATCAAATGTTTCCGCTGATCAACCTGATAATAATCCAATACCTGATACACCTGCAACAACAACAACTGTTGAAGAAGCACCTCCAATTGATTCTACCACAACAACCGAATAAACCGCATCCAATGACGCTGAACCAGCTGATGATCTTCTGAATCATGATGTACCTACACCCGCAGATTATGATGCAAATGCGTTCTTCAATCATTTCGCTAATGAAACTGCCACTTCTGATGTTGCGGAATCATCTACAAGCCATTTGAATCCTCCCAATCTGCATAATGTATATCAACATCAACCCTCCACTCATCGTTGGACTAAAGACCATCCACTTGTGAACATCATTGGAAACCCAAAGCAACCAGTCGTAACTAGACAACGCCTTCAGACTGACGGTGAATATTGCATTTATGCACTTACCGTTTGCCAATTTGAACCCAAAAACATTAAAGAAGAAATGACTTATGACAACTGGGTTGAATCCATGCAAGAAGAACTTAATCAGTTTAAACGTCTTGAAGTATGGGAATTGGTTGAAAAAACAACAAGGGTCTATGTTATTGGTCATAAATGGATTTGGAAAAACAAGTTGGATGCTGAAGGTACGGTTATCAGAAATAAGTCACGTCTGGTGGCTAAGGGTTATAGACAAGAAGAGGGGATTGAATTCGAGGAATCCTTCGCACCAGTTGCTAGACTTGAGGCTGTACAGATTTTTCTGGAATTCGCAGCTCACATGAACATCACGGTCTATTAGATGGATGTCAAAACCGCTTTTCTGAATGGTAAACTGAAGGAAACGGTCTATGTTAGTCAGCCAGAAGGATTTGTTGATCCAGAGTTCCCTAATCACGTCTACAAACTGAACAAGGCTCTCTACGGTCTCAAACAAGCCCCTCGGGCATGGTACGATGAGTTGTCATCCTTTCTCCTATCTCATAATTTTGTTAAAGGATCGGTTGACCCAACACTATTCATACCATATCTCGGGGAACACATTTTAATCATTCAAATCTATGTGGATGACATCATTTTTGGGTCAACACATAAAAAGTACTCAAACGTTTTTTCAAAACTTATGAAAACACATTTTGAAATGTCTATGATGGGTGAACTTACGCTCTTTCTAGGACTGCAAGTTCATCAATCACCCCGTGGTATTTTCCTAAGTCAGTCCAAATATGCTCTTGAAATTTTAAACAAACATGGAATGCAAAGCTGTTGATTTACATGGGAAATTGGTTGACCCTACCAAATACCGAAGTATTATTAGGTCACTCATGTATCTAACAGCCAGTAGACCTGACATTGTATTTGCTGTATATCTTTACTCCCGTTATCAGTCGAGACCAACTGAAACTCACCTCTCTGAGGCTAAAAGAATCCTCCGATACATCAAGGGAACCATCAATTTGGGGATCTGGTATCCGAAGGATTCTGGTTTTGAACTAATAGCTTTTTCAGACACTGATCACGCATGTTTCTTAGATTCTCAGAAAAGTACTTCAGGTGGTTTGCAATTCCTTGGTGATAAATTGGTGTCATGGCATTCGAAGAAACATGATTGTGCATCGTTGTCCTCAACCGAAGCAGAATATGTAGCCATGTCAGCGTGTTGTGCTCAAGTCATTTGGATGAGAACACAACTCAAAGACTATGCCATTGCGATCTCTTGAAACACCGTTCAACATTCAAAGTCTAAGCACATTGATCTTCGATATCATTTCATCAAAGAGCATGTGGAAAAGGGTACCGTTGAATTATATTTTGTGGGTACGGAACACCAACTGGCGGATCTTCTCACCAAAGCCTTAGCTCCTGCTAGGTGTACTAATTTGATCCACCGGATTGGCATGAGGTGTTTGACTCCAGAAGAGCTGGATGAACTTTTAACACATTCTTAAAACTAGTCAAACACCAAAACCTCTTTTGTAAATAAATTTATCAAAAGCAAAATAAAAAATATAAAATATGATAAAATCCAAAAAATATTCTTCTATCTAAATTTCTTTCAAACATCGCAAGTACAAATCTTCCGTCAACATTGTGTTCTATCAAACTTTTCACAATTTCCCTGAACAAGTGTTGAGGGGGAGAAACTAAATATTTTTTCAGTTTCATAAAACCTTGTACTTGCATGTTACCAAAAATATGTTGTTTCTTCTAAAATGTGGATACGTTTCTTGTCAAATACTCTCCTCGGACTCAAATGTTTTCAAAATTCACCACTTCATGTGCATTTACTCCTAAACCACCAAGATCAAACGGCCCAAATCAAATCTTCAAAATCCGTTCAAGCTGTTCATAATATGTAAGTTCTAAATTGTTTTGATCAAGATTCTAAACAAGGATTTCAAAAATCTTTCAAATCCAACGGTTAAAACTCTTTAAACTGATTTTGGAAAATTGTTCACTCGAACGAATTGGTTGTTTATGCATAAAAGTGTTAGGATTGAAATGAGTTATGATAAAACCTTTCTTAGTGTCTATTAAACTTGTTTCAATTGTCCAAAACCATCCAGAATCTTAAATTTCATTAATTTGAATTCTAGGGTTCTTGCGCTCATTTAAGGTTTTTCTATTCTGTGATATGTTATTAGGTGGTCCAGAAAGTGTTAGAATAAGTATATATGCATGTTTTGAACCTTTAAATTTGCCCAGAAACATCTAAACTGTAAGAATTTAAGTTTTAGATTTTTAGGGTTCATCTCCCATGAATCTTCTGATTCTGTGGTGGAAATGTGTTAAATCTTGTTCCATTGCACTCATATGACATCTAGGACATTCCAGAAACATTCTTGTTTGATTTGTGAAGCTATATCTCTTACGCGTAGATTAAGGGTTTAGGGTTTAAGTAATTTTACGCCTAAGTCTTTCTGTGTATCTGATATGTTCTTATGCTTGTTTTGTGATCTAAAAGATGTTTGGAATTAACTGCAATCAAGTTTCCATTTTTATATTTAACAGGTTAATTATTCGTAATGTAAGAATCTTCAGGTGTTCAAACCGTTACGCTTAAAAAATACTTTTATGCGTAAAGGTAACGCCTAAGAGAAATCTTACGCGTAACTCTTACGCATAAGAGGTCTACAGTGGATTACGCGTATCTTGGAAAGATATTCGTAAACGAGGTTTGCTACGCATAAGCTTTACTCTTACGAGTAAACTTTACGCGTAACATCTAGCTTATTCCTACGCGTAAGCCTAAAGCCTTTGAACTTGTCTTACACGTAAGAAACTCTTACGCATAAGCTTGGTCTTACGTTTTAGCTTACTACTACGCATAAGCTCCTTTCTTACGCATAAGTATCCTTGTTACACATAACCCACTGTTCACTACATTTTGGCCTGTTACGCATATATTACTTGTTAAATGTTACGCATAAGTCACAAATAATTGATGTTTCATATAAGCTTACATAAGTTAATATGTTGTGTGTTAAGTGAAAAATTGGACTTTGAAATTTCAAAATTAACACGTTCACGTAACTTATCACATCAACTTCAAACAATTGGACAAATGTGACTTAGGACTTGTAACTAACATAAACATGTTACCATCAAACAAGGAATTAAAAACACATTGTGTTTCCATATGTCTGTCTTTTTGTCTAATGTCTTTCAGATCACAAAATGGCTGCAAATCAATCAAACATCAATGCCACAGCTGAGCTTTCGATGACATACACATTCCCAGCTAGATACGACAAAACAATTGGCAAGAACAATCTCCGTGTCGTCTTCAACAACTTCATATGCTCAGAATCATCTTGCAGAATTGCTGTGGACATCCTTCTGCAACATCCATTCAAATTCATGCTCACAAAGTCTTACTGATGATGAGTATGATTCAATGGATGAGGAAATACAATTTCGTAAGACAATAAAGCAGAAAAGGTTGGAATACCATGCTTCAACCTTTCCGGTTAATCAACCCGGTGGGGCAGGAGGGTCAAGCAGTAGTCCTCCACTTATGGAAGATCCATTGCAAACAACTCTTACCCCATCCGATCCGGTTAATCAACCCGGTAAGGATCAGGGTGTCACTGTCACTACAACTGTTGAAATGAAGCAACCACAACAATATCTATAACAACTGCAAGAAGAATAGCATAATGAAGATGAGGAAACTTATGACAAAGGAGATTATGATCATGATAAGGATGAAAGAGTGCCTGATGATGATAATTTGGCGGCTGAAGAGGAAATTTGTGAAAAGAGGCAGAAGAAGCTGCTAGAGCTGAAGAGAAAAAGTTAAAGAAGGAATCAAACAACTACATAGTTGACAATCCAATACACAAACCTCAACAGTCTTCTGAACCACCTCTTGATACTTCCACCAAACCCAAATCATCATCTCAATCATCACCTCCATCAACAAAAGAAACAACTAAGTAAACAACAAAATATGTTAAGAAGGCAACTCCATCCAATGATTCGACAAATGGTTAAGTAGGTTATCACCACTACACAACAAGCTACACAGCCTCCACCATCTAATTAACCAAGGGATTCAGAAACCACACCACCAATGGAGAAAACCATTGATCACTTGACATACACTGGTGGTGAGGATCACGACATACCAGAACCTCAACCGAAATTTAGATCAAGTACATTACTGCACTCCTTGTTTTCATACGCATCAAATCAAAGAGTGTGTTGAAGATCTCCACCTCGGGGTCGAATTTTACCAAAATTCTTTACTTCAACGGAATCAATCAAGAACCTCAATACAAAATCGTTCATAATCCAAAGTTTGGGTTTGTCTACCTATGTGAAAATCATCATACTTGCTTCATGGCTTTTGATGAATTTCACAAAGTTATATGACGCCACCCTAGAGATGGTTCGAGATGGATTGGCATATCGTTTGAAGGACATTGATTTGGGTATAATTCTGACGAAGAGATGGAATTCAAAGGATCGCTAGGATGTTTCGTTGATTTATCACTATGATTGATTAAAGGTCGATTCATCAGGATTAGATGCAAAGGTTGGAGAGCTATGTGGGAGGAAGACCAAACTTTCCGATTCTGACTTACCAACGTCATCAGAAAGTAGTTGATCGTCTGTAATCATTGGGTACTCTCTTAAGTCTCTTGATTGTGATTTTGTTTATTTGATATATTGACTATGGCTTGTACACACATAACAGTGTACAACCCGTACTTGTAATGACAGGACCTTGTGGTACGCATCAGAGCCACAATCCTTATAAAAGGAGCGAAAGCTTCTTACTTTTGAGTAAAACTTATCAAAACTTTCTTTTTTTAAAGTTTTGCTCAAAAGAACAAGTACTTCCCCTTATGTTTTCAAGGCCTAAAAAGTTAATATTACTTGTTGACGGGGAGTATTTACTTAAAATCTTTGTTCACAAATTGTTCTTCGTGTAAATCTTCCCATAAAGCTCGAAATGGTCATATTCGATATCAAAATTTCATCAAAAATAACATTTATATGCCATTTTTGAGGGAGAGAAAAATTATGTGATACAAATATGTTGTATATGTGATTGAATCTTCGTATGCTAAGACTTAACCCATGAATTGATGAGATCTGAACTGTCATACATCGAAAAGATTCATCTTCCAAGACTTATTCGAGTAGATCGTACCTATTCGAGAAACTCTTGATAGACATGAACCTTGACGGGTTTGACAACCTTTTGAGGTTTTTCTACAACTTCAAGGTAGTTATTAGAGCTAGTTGTCACCTAAAAGCTGACAATGCAACTCTTTAACTATGCAACGTAACCGTGTCTCGCGAGGAATTGTCTATCTTGAGTCGATCTATTCAAAAGTGCGAGCTCTACCCTCACTGTGCAGATTTCTGTCAAAACACTTGAGCACATGTAGAGGGGGAGTATTTCTGAAAATACAAAACTCTCGAAGTGTTACAAAATGATTTCACTCATAAACACTTTGAGAGATTTTTTGAGAAAATGGTTTTATGGCAACATAGGATAGTCATGGAGTTATAAGGTGACTAAGTTTAGGAATAAACGTCCTATGATCCGCCAGAGCTGGAGGGATCTACCCAAGGACATCTGTTAGGAATTGGAAATTCCTTAAGTGAAGTGTCGGTCACCCCAAATATTATCTAGCATAAGTTAGCTCGTAGACATGTCGTTTGTTACGTTATTTAGTAGTTCATTAGTTAGTTTGTAGCGTAGATTAGTTTAGTGTAACACCGTGGAGGAAGGACGGGTCTTTAACCACTGTATACCTGATCCACACGCCGTCAGGAGGTCATGTAGTCTGTAAGTATAAATACCCCTTCCATCCTTGGAAGGGGAGGTGCTTCTTAATCTAACATTTAATTTTTTACAAAGCAAGTCTCTAACAAGAAACACCCTCTCACTCTTTCTCTCTCTAAAACATGGCTTTTTTGTATCATCACCATCCTAGACCACCCGAATCATCAAACACAATAATATTTACGATCCTACAAATGGTATCAGAGCCAGGTTATTGTGTTGTGTTGATTTGTGTGGTTTCGAACCATGGTTATTGTGTTTTATTGATCTTTATCGGATTAGTATGAGTTGTTGAAACTGTTTTTGTGTCATTCTCATGGTCTATTCATAAACAGTTTTCACACTTTTTTGTTTCATTTTCATGGTCATTTTATGTCTGTTTTGTGTATGTCCAAACATTATCTATTTGACTTAACTTTTTGTTAATATTATGTGATATCATTTGGTCAGAGTCTTTTGGTCATCTTACATGGTCATATGGGTCAAAATGGGTAATATGTATCTCCTTTTAAGTCTTTTTCTGGGTTTTGCAACTTGGTCAGATAAAGTGGTCATATGTTTCTTCATAGCGACTTGTCTAAGTGTCCAGATTCATTGTACCTTATTTATAGCGACTTGGGGTAGCGAGTTGCCAAATTTACAAGTAAGCAGCGAGTTGTGATAATTGATAATGTAGCTACTTGTCTTTACAAGTCGTAGCGACTTGACAAAACCAAGTAGCGACTTGTTGAGTTAAAAGATGTAGCGACTTGACTATTGACTATTGAGTCAATAGAGACTTGTAAGATTTAAAGGTTAGTGACTTGTGACAAAAAAAGGTTAGCGACTTGTGACATAAAAGGATAGGTTAGCGAATTGACTCAAAAGGTTAGCGACTTGAATCAAAAGGTTAGCGACTTGACAGAAATGATGAAGAAGAAGACTAAGACTAGATCATGAAAACCAAACACCAAAACATCAAACGGCTTCAGTATTCTCAACATCATCAGTCGACAAGGTCCAATGAAAATAAAAATTTACACACGGCTATTTAGAATTAACCTCGTACAACTCCAACATCCTCAAATCCCAAATCTATCCTAATCTCAACTCCAAGCATCAATCAAGAAACAGGACTCGTATAACAAATGTAATCACTTCAAGATCTCAGATTCAATTTCATGTGTATTGATAGTATTCTCATTCATTCAAGGATCAACACGAAACACTCATCATCACAGATTCAAAGGTTAAAAGGAGAACGAAAAGGTAATTAAGATAATGATCTCAGCTTTGATCCCTTGTGTGCGGTTCATAGAACACATAGATCTATAAAGATCTATACACAAAAGATTGTGTGCCTCATGGATCTAAAACGTTTTTTTTAATATCCAAATATTAAAGGAATGATATTAACAAGTATGTTAACTCATGTCCTTGGCCCGTTTGTGACTCAATAACAACAACAAAGGAACGAGATGAAGAACCTACCTTGGTAATTCGGATCATACCATCCCTGTGGCATCTTTGTTTCGTTTAAGCCATCCCTGTGGCCTTGCTCCTTTTTTATTTTCTGTGTTCAACTTAATTAATAAGGAGAAGCAGTTGTAATAAAAAAATAAATAGGCGGATTATTTTTGATGAAGTATTAGGGTTTGGTGAAAGGGGTGTTACAGAGATGAGGGGCGGATTTTTGGTGAGTGATATTAGGGTATGTGTGAGTTTAAGTTGCGTTTTATATCCCCCTTCAATATTAGGGATACGTTGTTGATAAACAGCATTTGGATCATGGGTGGGATTCGGATTGGACCAAACTTGGGCTTTGCAATCCGCATATTGTCTTGGACTGAAACGTGTTATATTGGGTTGATATATGTTCTCATTATCCGAGTACATTGGACTTGACGTGGGCCGTGATTATATGTTATTAACTTATTGATTGACTCCAATAAATGGGCGTGCATTAAGAATTTGTTATCCGAAATTTTAATTTTGGGTACAAATGATATTATTTGTGGTATAAAGTTGGTAGCTTAGAATCTCAAATTTCGCTGGATAATTGTTTACGACATGATTTATTAAATGAGTTCGAGATTCTTGAATGGCATTCTTATTTTGGTATTGAATTGACGGTTCAAATGGTTTTATTTAGACGACTGGACTTGGACATGATTTGGTCGGATGGGCTTCTCAAGAGACTTTTTGATGATGAGACTTGTTGAGATCTGATATGATTATTAGTGTTGACGTGCTATGTGGTTTGATATTTGGTTTATGCATTTTCACAGAGATTATTATGTCGCGGCTTGAAGTGTTTATTGAAAATGTTGACTAGGAGGTGTTTGGATGATATTTCTTATTTGGATTTGATGTGAGTTTTTCCGGGAACGTTTACTTATTTTCGTCTTCTTTCTTTCTGCCCTTCCGCGAAGATGACTTGTTTGGGCATTTATAGAGTGCGATAAAGACTTGGCTATTTAGTTACGGTTGTGATTCTTTCTCGCTGAACTCACAACGTAGCTATCACTTCGGTGTCTCACGCAGATGAGGATACGTCAAGAGGTTTTGTACATTGGGTACACCGTTTCTTCTTCACAAGGATTAGTACAAGTTTAAGTAACAAATCTGGGGAAGTTCACTTCATGATCAAGTTTGGCATATCGGGTTTACTTCACCATGTTGTCACTGCAATAGCCGACATAATGTGTAAATGATGTGTTTACCAGAGTGTTTATTGGATGGTTGATGAAGTTGATGATGTTGGATAATGAACCGTTGATGAACAGCTGCATGTTCCCCTAAAAACAAATATTCACCGAAACCAATGTTGTCATAACACTTTCAAGCTAACATTGTTTACGGTTTTGTCTTGATTTTGTAAAATCCCGCAAAAGAATTTATTTCTCGGTTTAAATCATAGATTTGTAAAATCCCGTGACAATGGAAACATCCTAGTAGTAGTAAAGTGCATTTCCGGATCTATCTTACGGTTTATTCTTGGTTTAAACTATAGAATTGTAAAATCCCGTGATGATGGAACCATCCTGGAGAAAGGAAAGTGTATGTCGGGATCTTATCTGATGCTGGTGCTACGGTTTCTGCTTCGAAGAAGGGATAAAAGGGTGTATTTCATGAATTAGGTGTTTGTTTGGATTTTCTTCATGACGGTTTGGTTACTTCTAAGTTTCACAGGGATATGCTCATTAAACCATGGTTAGGATGAAAACCATTATCAGAGTTCCCTTAAAACGTCAAAGGAGGCTAGAGTTGAGCTTTTAACCAGATGATGTCACAACGGGGTTAAATCACTATTATTTATTTGAGGTTGAAGTGAAATATCACGGGCAATTGTACTTAGTATCTGAAGTTATCGGGGATGGTTAGATGAAGATTCTTCGAGATCCTTGTTCGAGCTTATTCAAAAACGAAGACTTAGAAATCTAGTTATTTTTGGGTGACTTTTCCTTTTCTTTTACCACTTGGGGGAATTGGGCTCTTTCCACCACAAAATAACTATCACTTTAAGGAGTTACATTGTAGTACTCAGTGTCACATTCAACTGTGGATTTTCAAGAGGTAATGTACGTCTTATACTTGATGGTTGGTTGGTTGAAGAGTATAGAGTACTTAGAGAGTACTTAGAGATGCTAATGGAAATCGGCACCGCTCTTTGTTACATATGTGCAAGTTTAAGTCACGAGTTCGAGCTAGTTTACTTCAGGGTCAAATTCATCATATTGGGTTTTCTCCATCAGCTGTCAATACAAAGAGCCTACCAAGAGAGCCGAAAAGAGAGAGATAATGACGTTTGAATACTTCAGTTCAAACCTCGTTCTCTAAAGAAAAGAAAAGTGTACGTTTCAGTGCGCCTTATCTTCGAAAGAAGAGAAATCTTCTTATGACGTTTGAATACAACAATTCAAGCCTCGTTTTCTAAAGAAAAGAAATGTGTACGCTTCAGTGCGCGTTATCTTTGGAAGAAGAGAAATCTTCTTATTATGACCATTCTCATCAACATGCTTCATGCTGTTTCCATGCACTTCAGTCATCAAGTGAACTGGACTACTGATAATTACTCTTATTCCACTTGCTCAATATAATGAAGATGGCAACATCATGTGCTAATTTTGCGGGGGAGAAGTGTGAATAGAATACATTTGGATGATAATCACTTGTTTAATCAAGAATGGCATCTCCGTATGCAATTCTTGAGGGGAGAAGAAGTGTGATAATTCTGCATGGTTGATTGTTATCTGAGAATAAATGGTCAAATGGCTCCAAACTCATGTAAGAACTGATCTTCTTATTATCGGGTCATCTTCACATGGAGTTTTCTTCTATGAGCCGTTGGTTGACATCTTCACACGGGATGATATGATTAAATGACAAAGTGCTTCCAGTTGCGGGGCTGATTTCCTTAATGAACATCTTTCTGTTCTTGTTTGATTGGGAGGGATTTGAGTTAAGGGGATTTGCTATTTTTATGTTAACGTGAATGCATTTGGTGAGTTGAAGATGTTGACTTTCTATTCCCCAACTGGACAATCTTGAAGAAGGTCGAGTCTACACCGCTTTTACACTTTCTGCTGCGTGTTAGAAGACTTAAGACGAGTTCCATTTAACAATCTAAAGACTTCTTCTTAATCTGGGCATTTATCAAACATATTGTCGGTTTAGGGGAGAGCACTAATTGGGGGAGGGTGAAATGTCTGATTTAATCCCCAATTAGAAATGCTCACATATTTCTTCAGCAAGTTGATTCTCACAAATACATCTGAGCTTATGTTGGTCTTCTCAAAAGATTTCAAGTATTTGGGCTTACAGTGTGTTGCTAATTCTGAAGTGTCAAAACCAGCAAGGGGGAAGGAGACACGTATCTAAACGCGAGTAATCTTGATTAGCTTAATACTTCTAAGTGATTGAAGATAACCTGGGAAGACTATTGTCATTACCGCAAAGAAACTCAAGGGTTGACTCATGGCGTTTAGTGTTCTTATTCCAACTATGTGGGGGAAGAGATGGAAGAGTTAGTTTATGAAGATGAAAGAGGTACACAAGTGTGTGATGATTTTGATGTCATCACAATCATCGTGAGGAGAGATTTTGTACATTGGGGATGCTCACAATTGTTTTACTTGAGGGCTTAATCAGTTATTCAGAGATATAATCACTTATTCCGGAGTTGACATCCCAGAGATAGTCACCGCAGAGATAATCGTGATTCGGCCTCGCTTCTTCAATGTTATCGGTTATTCTCTCTTTGGGCATTCGGGTGCACGGGTTCTTGGGCTTCATACACTTTCTTCAGGGGGAGCGAAAAGTATACATCGGGGTTATTCTTTGGCTATTGGACTTAATCTGCTACTTCGATGGTATAAGTTTCTTTGTATTCGGGTATGTGTATTCGGGTTCGTGAGCTCTAGTCTAAGAGACTGACTGCATCAATTCATCTACTTGGGGGAAGTGGTCTCTTGAAAACTCGTTGGGGATGCATAGCTTCAGACTTCAGTGGTAATGAAATATGAGAAGAAATTTAAAGAGTGGGATGATACGTTGATGTTCTTGTTGATGATATAACCCCGAACGAAGAATCTCGATTTTCATTCTTAAAAGGAGCAGCGGGATTTATGATAATGGTGTGCTTCTATGATAATGAAGTCCTGAATTGAGAGAAATTGAACCGTCTGAAAGTGAGACTTTGGCAGCTTCCCCCCAAACCGAAAATCCATTAGATGAGCAGATTCGAAGCTCTAAACTTTGGAAATCACCGGACTTCATTTTATTAAAACTTAAGTCACTCAATCATCGACTACGGTCATCGATTGAGGGGGAGAGTGATTTTAAATAAAATATTTTCAAACGATATTTCATCTATCTAGTCCGTTTTGTACAATATAAAGTGGTGATCTAAAGATTTAATGTTATGTCATGGTATGATTTTCTTTAAAACTCAAAGATCTTGCAAAATGAAATTTTTTCTGTTCTTGTTTGATTGTGAAATTGTTTTATTTTACTCAAAGATCTCTTAAAAACTATCATACCTGACACTAACAATCTTTAATGTCTCAAATTGATCCGTATCAGTCATCTTTCAAAATTAAATCTTGCCACGTCTTTCCCCAAAATTTTCTAAATGATTTAAATCAATTGGGATCACAAATCTCAATTGGTTTGAAATTTTTGATTGGGGGAGAGATCGTGATTTAAATCTCAAATCTGTTTTAATGGAATTGGTTTTAGTCCTTCAAAGGCACTCCCGCCTCCATGTGCCAAACGATTTCAAATATACAATGCACATGTTGAGGAGGAGCACTTATCCAAAAACAAGATGAGAATTTAAACCCAGCCACATTTTCTCCCATGTTTTCTAAACCTTATTAAATCACTTGGGATCAAAAATCTCAAAGTGTTTGATATTTTTGATCGGGGGAGAATTTGTGATTTAATAATGAAATTTGATAATTAAGTGATCGTTTTGATTCAAAAGTGCATACTGCTCTCCCATATGTGCTAAACGCTTTCGAATCTCGAAGCACATATTGAGGGGGAGCATTTAAAAAGAAAATAAACTATCAAGGTACAAAGATTTCTATATTTCAACATAATGTACCTTGATTGATTTTCTAATGGTTTTCTGTATGGCAATATGATCGTGAAAGTACTTCTAAGAACTCTTTCCTCTATGTGATAAAATTATTTCAAATATTCTACGCACATATTGAGAGGGAGAATTTACCAAACAAAATCAAATGGCTTTTTCCACGGGAATTGTGATCAAGAATATATATCAAAGAACTCTTGCCTCCATGTGCTAAACAATTTTAAAATCATATGCACATGTTGAGGGGGAGCATTTCTAAAAGATAAAAAACAATTAAGGTACAAAATGCTTTGATTTTATATCACAAGTACCTTGATTGATTTTTCCAAATGATTTTTCAATTGTTTACATGGAAGAATGAACAATACCAAAAGACCGACCAATTTACTTTATGCATGGTGTTATAAGGATGGTTAGGTTAGGTATTCGTTCCCACGATCCCGCCAGAGCCGGAGGGATCTAACAAGGGACAATCCACTAGATAGTGTAGAGTCCTTAGGTATGATGAAAAAAATGAGAAAAGTGAGATATGGGAAGAGTGCGGACTGAGATAGAGCTAGTACTGGAATAAACCCAACAAGGTTCTAGTTATGAAGTCCTGGTAAGCACTGAAGGGGTTGAAGAATGAAAAAGAAATGAATATGAAAAGAAATAGCCCTCCAATAATTCAACCTTAGGGCAGAAACCTGGTTCAATTCATATGCTACTGGTGGTTACCAAGGTAACACTGGTATTGAAGACAAGACGTCATGGACCCAGTGACGCACTGCACCTAACTTCTCAAGCCACTCAAGTTCCTCTTAAAAGGTCTTGTTTCATTCTCACGGGGAACCGATATTATCTATCGACTTTCTCTTAGAGATTGTTGATATTGAAGAAGGAGACCCTCTCCCTAGTCTCCGACATAGGAACCAAATGTGCACAATTGAGTCTAGAGCCAAGAGATCATCCACAATATCTCATTAGGACACAAAATTAATGAAGACTTGCTGTTTCACACAATGTGGAAAGTAAGTATATATTTAGAGTCCTACGCATTATCCTTGTGGTATTGCCAGAACATCCGAGTGATATGAAATATTTACGATGAAGATGGAAATCCTTCTAGAGCCAACATCAAACAAGCTCTTGGTGGGTGACTTGTGAGATCTTTTCAAAAGATAAAGCTTGTGACAACTGGACAGAAACGATGGGACGATTCACTCTTGAATCAACCTTGGTCCAGGAAATGAATTGGCAAATACTTTTGGAAAAACCGTTCGATGTGCAAATCTTCTTTTCTCTAGCACATTGAATGTGTATTCATATTTCAAACTCAAAAAGTATCTTTGATTGAAAAAATACTTTTGGAAAAACCGTTCGATGTGCAAATTTCTTCTTTTCTCTAGCACATCGAATGTGTATTCTCTTTCAAATACAAAAGGTATTTTTGATTGAAAATTGATCTTTCTCATAAAATCTTCGTCGTATTGCAAAATTCTTTCTTCTAAGCAATACGCGATTGTTTTTCAAATCATTTTTCATCAATCATGAATCTCAATTTGTCGGTTCACTCACTCCGTGTTGTTTCTTTGAGACGTTCGGTTTGAGAACAAATATAGAACATGCGAAACCCGGCCAAGGAGATTCTTAGGAATCCTTCCTTATCACAAAGTGCAAGACTTTAATCGATCAACGGGAACCGTGGGCGTGTAATTCAATTCAACGAAAGTGATCAAAGACACTTTCGTGTGTTTTATTGCTAATTGTTGTTGCGGTACCTTTGGACGGTTGCAATGCGATCGTAATTGAGAAGTCAATCCAAGCCGCATGCTCACAAAGATCCACACTTAATTGAATAAATCATGACTAGTGCATATCTACATAACCTGGCTCTGATATTTTATACTATGTTTCGCTACACTGCAAATATCATGAACCGGTAAAAACTTCCGCTACTCGATGAAAATATGTCATGATCCGTAGTGTGAGCATGTCGGTCCGAAAGTCACAACATCACACGAAGGCAACACAACAAAGGGTGATCCAGAGATTTACTGTGGCTGATGATCTCAATGAAAGCTCGAAGATCATCAAAGATGTGGATCAGTTAAAGGCCTCCACTCAAAATACAATATAATCGGACCTATGAAGAGTCACTACTAAAGCACAATGATGCCGAAGTTGAAGAATTAAAGTCTACGAGCTCAAGAACGAAGTCAAGAATAGAATGCTAAGATTCAAAATGTAAAACATGGGGTGACCTCCCTTAGGGGGAGATTGTTAGGAATTGGAAATTCCATAAGTGAAGTGTCGGTCACCCCAAATATTATCTAGCATAAGTTAGCTCGTATACTTGTCGTTTGTTACGTTATTTAGTAGTTTATTAGTTAGTTTGTAGCGTAGATTAGTTTAGTGTAACACCGTGGAGGAAGGACGGTCTTTACCCACTGTATACCTGATCCACAGGCCGTCAGGAGGTTGTGTAGTCTGTAAGCATAAATACCCCTTCTGTCCTTGGAAGGGGTGGTGCTTCTTAATCTAACATTTCATTTTTTACAAAGAAAGTCTCTAACAAGAAACACCCTCTCACTCTTTCTCTCTCTAAAACATGGCTTTCTTGTATCACCACCATCCTAGACCACCCGAATCATCAAACACAATAATATTTACAATGCTACAACACCACCAATAGTTAGAATTTAGAAGTTCTTAGGTATGATTATAAAAAGGAGAAAATGAGAATCGGAGAAAGAAGGAGTTGAATAATTAAAAAGAAATGTAAAGAAAAGGGTGAAAAGAAATAGCCTTCCAAATTATTCAACTTAGAGGCGGACAGAATCTAAAATCGGTTCAATACATATACGCTATGGTTGACACCGAAAAAAACTTACATTATAATGTTCTCAAAAATTCCATTTAAATAGGATGATACAAGATAAATTAATTGTGTGAATTGGTCGATTTCCTTTGGTATTCAATACTCCACCATTTTTGATGTTCACCCATATCACCCATATTCTCCAAGTGCATTTCCTTTATATTCACTTATCATTAAACGAAAAAGTTGTGAACAACAAAAATAAAACCCTCCTTCCCCATTTATTTTTGAAGATTAAAGGTGATTGAAAGGGTCTTAAAATTTGGTTGTGGCAAGAAGGAATAAGTCTTCTTTTCCTTGTTCCAAGAACTATGGTCCGGTTTTTCTTCTTTTGTCTCTCGATTCGGTGGTTCACCTCATTCGCAAATGTTGAATATATATTATCCAAAAATTCATGAGATGCACCGACTTGGTATTAATCTAAATTTTTCTTTTGTTGTTAGATGTATGATGTTTAAAAACATCGTGTGATGGTATATGATCCTATAATCTTAGATGCATTATAACGATTATGGTAATGTTTTAGCACTTATGGGGTGTTTTTGAGAGCATAGTATGTTTTCTAATCATAATATATTTTAGCTTTTAATTGTTTGAACGAACGAGCTGCATATAATGTGGGGGTATATTAGATGGAGTTTTGAAAGTGTATTGGGAGAGTCATTTCATGATGTCTCTTATTTTTGTTCGGTAAAAAATAAAAAATAAAAAATATTGTATTTAATGGTTACTCTATATGTTATAAAATATTTCACTTTTAACCCTTAACTTTCAATGCGCATGCAAATCATGAAAAATAATTTGCACCATCTATACATCAAAATAACTTTAATAATTATTACCTAAATTATTTATTTCATCCATTACTAAAATGAAACTCAAAAATATTAATACGATGTTGCATATATATATTTAAACCAATCGAATAGAAATGCGTTGGTCTTCTGTTCATATACTTTCCTTTTCATGCAATTCTATCCCTTTTCGTCGTTCTTTGCATCTCATCTCTTGCTTTGTTTAATGCGATATTGAACTATTGTTTTGGTCACTTCTCACCACTTCTTATTTTAATTTACTTCTCACTAATCCCTACTATAGACCCGAGCTATATATATATATATATATCGGCCCCTTTCATATATATATATATATATATATATATATATATATTTGTTCTCGTTATATATATATATATATATATATATATATATATATATATATATACAAAGCACACGATATATATATTTGTTTTGTTGGCTCGTGGTGGATATCCCCTTTTCCTATATATATATATATATATATATTTGTTCTCGGTTCATATATATAGGATAAAGATCAAATAAAAAGACAAATATTCAGAAAAGATAAAAAGATTTTTTTAAGACCAAAAAAGTTCTCGTGAAAAAATACAAAAAAATTCTACAAGATCGGTATGATGGTGCCTTAAAATAAGAAGGAATAAGAAGAACTAAACCGAATCCACAAGATCATCCCTATAATCTTAGCATTGTATGTTTTCATTAAAAGTATTAGATGCGGAAAAATAATTTACCATCTATACATCAAAATAACTTTCGAAACTCAAGATGTTGCATATATATATGAATAGAAATGCATCTACTTTTTGGTACTTCTCAAATTTTAATTTACTTCTTACTGGATCCCTACTATATATATATATATATATATATATATATATATATATATATATATATATATATATATATATATATATATATATATATATATATATATATATATAGTGGATATTTTTCAGAAAAAAAAAAATTATGAAAAACTTTTTCTAAAAGTATATTTTTTCTAAAAAAAAATTATGTTATTAAATCGTTTTTTGTGTATCAAAAATTCATTTCATCAAAATAACATCATAAGATCTAACTAAAACAAGTTTTTGCACCCTACATATATATATCTTTTTATTTTAACTTTACCCTATATATATATATATATATATATATATAGAAAAGGAAAAAAAGAGAGAAGAAAAAGTGAGATTGTGAGATAATTGGTTCGTCTAAAATTAACCGATTCTATATTTTGAGCTAAACGATTATTCGTTAGTACGTATTATAAACCAAAGATGTAAATATTTATGCATCGCAAGGGTGTTGGCCGTTAAGGGAAAGCAAACTAACGTTTATTTATGAGATGATGATTAAGACATCATTGAGTCTAAATCTTGTCTACATACTAAAATGTGAGTTTTCGTGTTAAAGCATGAGTTAGTCTATGATTTGTGTCTTTTTCGTTGGAAGGTTGGAAAATAATTAACTACATGTTTATTATTTCGACTTAATCTATTTATTTATTATTTTATTTTACACCAATTATATGTATTTCCTATACCTTGTGAAAATATCTAATGCATTAATATTTTAGTGACTATCTGTGATCAAATGATGCGCCATCGATCTAGGGTGTATATTTTGGTGACCATCCGTTACGTAAATAATGCGCCAGCGATCCAAGATATATTATTCTAGTGACCATCCATTGTTTGAGTAAATCAAGAATATGCGCCAACGATCTAATATTTTTTTGTATGAGATGTTTCAACATAACCCTGGTGCAACCTGTTAATACAAATAAACAATAAAAACGTTTATTTATATTTTACGATCTTCTAATGTTTTGTCGATAACAAACGTAAAATCAATTTAACGAAATAAATAAAATACGTAAAAGCTTTGATCCAATAGTTTACTAACACACTTTTACTAAACATATTAAAATCATCAAAACATGTTTAGCTAAATAAGTTATATAAAACCAATGACATTTTTATAAAGCACTAACAAGTAATATTGTTTACTTACATCTTATAAAAATATATATGTACTTTGTATATGTTGTAATGGGTAAATAATGGGTAAAAACCAAGACCCATGATCCATTGACTAGGTACAATGAATCTTGTTGGGTAAGAACCAAAGTCCATAACCCATACCCATGGAGCATGATCAATAACCCATGACCCATTGCATGAAGTCATGTTGGATATTATCTATGATCCATGACCCAAAGTGCATGACCCATGACCCAAGATCCATAATCCATTGACTAGGTACATTGTATCTTGTTGGGTATCCATGATCCAAAGTCCATGACCCACGTTCCATAACCCATAACCCGGTTTGCAACCCAAAATCTGGACTAAACTGACCTAGTAGCCCAAAATCTGGAACCGTGCCACCTCTTGAAGACTTGCAAGCTTAAGTTCATGAGTTTCTAAGCTTCGTCATCATCAATACCACTGAAATGCATCTTTTTGATAGTTCTTTCCTCCTTCCATAGAGTGTCTTGGTGAAGGAATTAGTGAATGGTGCCGAAGGTGTACATTCGATATGGTGCGTTGATGTACAAGTTGTGTAGTTTGGGTCAAAGGATATTGATATCCTTTCTAGTATTGTAAAATGGAGCGTGTCTCCTTTGGGTTGTTGTGTTGGGGTGTAGTGTTGGGGTGTAGTGTTGGTAGTAGTTCCTTCTTTCTAATAGAACTCGGTATCTAGCCTTGTGCCGGATAAAGTGTAGGCGACGTTGTGATAGGTTTGCTCCTACCTCATGGAAGAACTCAATGTCTAGCCTTGTACCAGATAAAGAGTAGGCGACGTTGTGAAGGCTTCTCCGCCACGTTAAGGAGCTTGTGTTGTGTAGTGCTTAGAAACTCTCGAGTGAGGTCTCGGGGAGTGGAGTAGGGCAAGGAAGGTGTCCTTGTAGCCGAACCACTATAAATACTCGTGTCTTGGTTTTGTGTTCCTTTACTCTTTATCTCTTGTATTACTTACTTATATTTTCATCTATCTATATCCAACACACAATCTAAATAAATTGACATAAGTCGATCTAAATACTTTAAAACGAAGCTTTAATCGGTAAAACTATTCAACCCCCTTCTAGTTTTCTACAATTGGCATCAGAGCTTCGTTACCAAGTTTTTTTAGAGTATATTGTAGTTTAAAAACTTGATACGATCCATGTATATTTGAAAACTACAAAGAAGGAAATTTCTTGAAACCAAAAAAAAAATTCATGTGATAGAAATTTTTATATTTTTAACAAATGTTTATAGTGATAGATCATTCTAACATTTTGTTTTGAGAAATATTCATGCTAGGATTCTTCCTATGACTTTTTTCTATTAAAAAAAATGAAGTCAACACCCAAAGAAGAACCCAAAGTAATCACAACTTAGTTCTACAAAGTACAATTGAGTACTTTAAAAGTTCATGAAGTATTTCGCGTCTATAGTTTCTAAAAACCATAAAAAGGGAATATAGCAAAGGTATGTTCTCTTAACTATAGCTAGTTGATCTATAAATGTAGTAATTGCATGTGGATAAAATGCTGGTATATTCTTTTCTCTCACAATAAGCATCTTTATAAAAACTTTGCATATATACTATGTGCATGTATATATGCAAAGTCACAAGTTTCTAAAAAGTCTTTTTCACTACTTTCCATCTTAACGCATCATCAGGAATAGTATTCCTCCTTGATTCTCCTAAAAACTTGTAAGTTCGTCAAATCTACGCCTTCATCACAAAAAAATATATTGATAGTTAAAGTCTTGATCTACCATCCTTCGCTCCATTTTCGGTAAACAATTTCCCAAAACATCTTAGCTAAACGTCTACTCAAATAGGACTATAACCAAAATCTCATTCTACAAGTCCTTCTCTAAAATAATTTATTGTATAACTTATTACAAGTGAAAGAATAAACCAAATCACTCCAAAATTTGTCTACAGCATCAGATCCTTCAATTTGTATTAGCCGAATCCCTCAAACAAGGGAACCTGCGGAACCGTGCAAAAAAACAAACAGGAGACTCATTTTTTAAAACCTAAACCACTCCATTTTCCCTCTTCCTAAACCTAGAACGACCAAATCTAAGTTCCCATCATCCTAGAGCTTCATACTCTCAAGCATCTCAATCCTAAACATCATTGTAAGTAATTACCCTCATATTTTGTATTCATCATCATCTCCATCTTAGGGTTTATGGTCATAAACTTTTCAATTGGTTTCAATTTTTCACATCATCAATTGGCAAATTGTTTTCCATACAAAAAGTTCTACATAATTAAGGTTTTTCAAAAGGCGTTGTTGATACAAAATAAACTCATAAACCCATCTTGAGAAATTTTACCTAATTGGAATATTATTTTTCTTCAAGGATCAAACATTCCTAAATCCACCCAACAAGACCATCATGACACTGTCCACTACATTCCTAGATATGATCGCAAAGAAGGGTTCTCAAATAGTGATCGTAAAACCTTCAGAATGCTTCAAAAATGACTCATCCACGAAGGTCTTGTAATTTGTTGGGAATAAAGCTAATAGTTACAACTGATAAGCTGTGGAAGACACTGCTAAAGATTACACTAGCAGTGAAAACTCATTACCACTGCCAGTACATTATTACCACTGCTATTAGGATAATTGTTATATATCCGTGTATTGATAAGTATAGAAAAGATCTTGTGTATATTCTATATTGTTAGCATTATACTTATCTTGTAAAAGACTCCTTTTGCTATAAAAGGAGATCCTAGGTCATTGTTTAGAGTACACGAAATACTCACGTAAGCTTCAAGGTGTAAGCCTAGTGATAAGAAAGATCAATCGTATTATTCTTAATAATATTGGAGCTTTGTGTTAAACTGTTCTTACTTACATTACATCATATAATCCGTCTTCTAAGTATTACTAAGTATATTCCGCGTGCTTATTAATATAATTCAAAATATCACTAACACAAGGTGTGTGTTTAGATCCATCAAGTGGTATCAGAGCGAAGGTTCTGATATTTTGATTTAGAAGATACAAGGAATAAGCTTAACCTACTCACTCAAATCAATGGAGATGGAAAACCACCATTACGCTCTAAGGCTTCCTAAGCTCAAACTTAATGAGTTTGAGATGTGGAGGATAATGATTGAGCAATACTTTCTCATACAAGACTATGCTCTATGGGAGATCATCTTACTTGGTGATTCCTTCAAATCTCGAGAAGAAGACCGAAAGTTGGTGACCAAGAAGTAGTAACAGTTTCAGACTGAGACTAATTATGAAAGAGCAAAGAAGAAGAATGACCGAAGGCCATAAGTTTTTACTTATGGCTCTTCCTAAAGACCAGATCATTGCTTTCAAGAAATACACAACAACAAAAGAACTTTTTGAAGAGAGCTGCTTAGTGTTTGGTGGCAATGATGCTACAAAGAAGACACAAAAGACATTGTTGAAGCAAAGTTATGAAAACTTCTCTGCTTCAAGCAGTGACTCACTTGACAACATCTTCACCAAACTCTTAAGATTGTCACACAACCGATCGCGTGTTTGGCATTGAGGGAGAAAAGGAAGACCTCAATTTGAAGTTTCTAAGAAGTTTGCCTTCTGAGTTTCATACAAATGTTACAGTTTGGGAAAATAAACCATATATTGAAACTATGAAGCTCAATGATCTTTACAACAACTTCAAACTCATTGAACAAAGATTGAAGAAGGTAGGGAAACTTGGTACAAGCTCTAGCAGCTTGGCATTGTTGTCAACCTCGTTGATGTGATGATTCAAGATGACTATGATGATGATTTTGCCACCGCCGGTTCTATCGTTTCCACCGGTAATGCTAGTGTTACCACCGCAGTTCAATGAGGAAGGTTGCTGGTATTGGAGATCCTACCTTTTATGCTTTTATCTCCACTCAAGTTAATGGCTCTATATTAACTCATGAAGACATAGAGCAAATCGATGATGATGACTTGGAGGAGATGGACATAAAGTGGCAAATAGCTCTTCTTAGCATGACGGCTAGGAAATTTTTCAAGAAGACTGGCAAACCAATACACATCAATGGTAATGAAACTGCAAGGTCCGATAAAAAGAAAGTAGAGTGTTTCAACTGTCACAAGTTGGAGCATTTTGCTAGAGAATGCAGAAGACCAAGGAACCAGGACAAAAGGTCTACTTGGTACAAGCAAAAGAAAGAACCAATTGTGGAAGAACAAAAGGCAATGCTGGCAATTGATGGTGTGAGCTATGATTGGAGTTTCATAGCTGATGGACAAGAGGAACAACCTTCAGATGTTGCTCTTGTGTCTACGTAACATGCTCTCATGGCTTTCTCTCGACTCGAGGTACAAAACTTTTAAAGTTGTTCTAAAACATGTAGGGCTTCTAGAGAATGTGAAAGGCTTAATTAATTATTTGACAACCAAAGAACAGAGTTGTTTGCTGCTAATTATACTGTGTCAAACCTTAGAAGAGGCATATCTGTTTTAGAGAAACAACTAGAGCATTATAGAGAAAATGAGTCAAAATATAATGATGATATGATTATTCTTAGAAGAGAGATAGATCATAAGACAACAGTGAATGAGGCATTAAAAGAAGAGTTTGAAAAACTTAAAAAGATAAATGAGAATGTCAATTTAACTATTGACACCTGTTATTATCGCCTAGGTCAATTGATAAAATTTGGAATGCTCAAATTACTAGTAAAGTTAAGTCGGGTATGGGATACAATAATTGCTCCTCCACCACTAAGGGTGTTCCATCACCTCCTGGCATAGATTTAGCTCATACAGGTCTAGAGGAATTTCAGGATCTGAATCTTGAATATGGTCCTCCCAAATTTGTGAAAAGTGGGGAAGAGGTTAAGCATGAAACTGTTGTTTTTGAAAGTGCTAGTGACTCATCAGTTGTAGATGAGAATGTTAATAAGAATGTAGAGGCTTCTATCCCAAAAGTTGTTAATACTATTACAGAGGAACCTAGGAAACAAGTTAACAAGCCTAAATCAACTCCAAGGGGTAACCAGAGGAGTTGGAATCATGTCAAATCTCAACAACTAGGTAGTGATTTTGTGATGTACAATAAAGCATGTTATATCTGTGGTAGCTTTAATCATTTACATGCTAATTGTGACTATCATGTTGGGAGAAGGGAAGTCCATGGGAATAAAAGGGTGGAGTCTAACAAGTTTCAAAATAATGTACACCCTAATTCACACAGCAAAATGATCCCAATAGCAGTTCAACTAAAAAGTGGTCTTAAAACTCTTGCCACTGCTAAAACTGTTAACATGCCACCCTAAATCACCTGTTTCAAGTGCAAAATCCAAAACAACTTTTTCAAAATCTGCACAAATAGGGAAAAGGTATGTTCAAAATAAAAGGGTTAACTATAACCAACAGTGGGTACCAAAATCTAAACCAGCAGTTACCACTTCCCACTACAAGGGTTGTAAACAAGACCAGGGGTAACATGGGAAATGCTGTGAAGGCCTCAGCACGTTAGGAATGGAAACCTAAAGGAATTACCTCAACAACCAATCCCAAAGCTGTATCAATGACCTTTGATAGATTTAACTATATTGATACATGAGGCAGATACAAGTCAATCATGGCTTGGGTCCCCAAAGGAAACTAACTCCTTTCTTATATGTGCAGGAACATCCAAGGACAAAGAAATCAGATCAAGGCTACACAGATAGTGGATGTTCAAGGCACATGACTGGCAACAAGTCCTATCTCTCAAATTTTGAACACTATGATGGACATCATGTCAGCTTTGGAGGTGGAGTTAATGGAAAAGTTACTTGTCAAGGGGTCATCAAAACTAGTAATCAACACAAAGCTTTTTACAGATAAAAGAAGTAAATCACAACCAGTATGATGCAAGGAATTTAAAGAAAAAGACATGGATTTTTATTATTATTAAACAAATCTGCACACAGAGTGCAGAGGGTACATCCATTAGTTACAGACAACCAGCATCATTACATAAATGGAAAACAGAAAACATCATACAACTACCAACTGATGACACAAGCTTCACATTCTACCCCAACCCTACCCCAACCTAACCACCAACTACCACCTAAGGCTTCTTAGGAAAGGCCCACTCTGGCATCACTTTAGGCGCCATTCTCCCATCAATCACCCTCCACACTTTTGGGCATGCTAGCCCAATCACTTTTCCTTTGATAGGTGGTGATGATGATGAAGGACCCTTTGGTGGTGGTACTGTCAACAGTGGTAGAGAAGGTGGTGCCTGCAGCTCTCCTGATGGAAGGATTGTAGAAAGGGGAGGAACTACAAGGACTCTAGAAGTTGTTTCATCATCAGACTCTTCATAAGGAGACACATATGAACTGATGTCTGAGCTGTCTTCTTTGATGAGAGCATCCTGAGGCATTGGTTGGATTGATGAAGGACCAGCAGAAAAAGGGTTTGAGAGAGCACCGGAATGAGTTCACTTTCTTGAAACAACCTCTTCATACTCCTCTTTCTCTACTTTCCCTGGATTGTTAAGCACAAAATCATTCCAAACACTATCCGAGAATGAGCTGTCAGATGAGACATTGATAGGGTTTGAATGACTCATGGTGATTTTTGGAGAAAAGTAAGTTTTTAAGAGAGAAACTTTTTGGGGTATGTGTGATATGAGTGGTTTGTGAGTTATTGGTTCTTAAATACAAGTTAAGTTGGATTCAGTAAGTTAATGAGAGGAAGGTGTAAGTTGTTGAGGAGTAAATGAAGTCTTTGACTTTGGTGGCATGATAAATAACATGTAGTTGACTTGTTGACTGGGTGGTTTAGTATTGTTTTAACCACTGCCAGCAGAAATTTTATTCAATTCGAGTTATTTACTAATCACTACTAACCTTAACAATGCTTTCAGTGTGTGGTTTATGTTTGTGATATGCAGGTTTGAAGGATTTTTTGTATACATTGGAGTTGTTGCTGTTTAGTGCTTGTATTTTTGGTTGTCCACTAACTTTTATGTAGAGATTATGCCTAACAGTGGAATCTATAATGCAAGCAGTGGTAAAAGTTACTCATACAGTGGAAACAGTAAAACAGAGAAATTCCATTGCATAAGAAAAGGTTCCTTACATCTAACAGAGAGTGCTTACAGCCATCATCAAAACATAAAAGATAAAAACCTAACACATTCTTCATCACCACATCCTACACTAGCTACTTCATTGGCTTCTTAGCCTTGCCCTCATAGTAATGCTTGTTCTTCTATGCTCTCTTCCTCTTGTTTTCAAAGGTTGACTGCATTCTTGGACAAGCAAGACCAAGAACTTGTGGAGGAGGCCTTGGTAGTCTTGTAGGCTTCTCTGGTATTGATATATGCTTCATGTTTAAGAGAGTTGTTTCCAATGCCTTTGTCAGAGCCCTTGGTAACTCTTTGGACAAGGAATAGGTCTCATCATCAGCATCATCATCTGACGAACTGGAGTAGAACTCAATAGAAGGTGCAGGTCTGGCATCTGATGCAGGATTGGTAGTTTGCTTTGCTGGCTTCTTGGAAGAAGAACTTGTAGCACAGGGTGGAAAGTAACCTGCCCACCTTGATGCCTCTGAAGATGACTCTGAAGCAATCACAATCTCTGTATCAGAATATGAAGAGATGTCAATAATATTGGAAGGATTGCTCATGGTGATGTTTAGGGATTTTGTGAGTTAGAATGTGTTTTGGTAAAGACTATGATGTGCCGAGGCCCTTTATATAGGCAAATTCGATCACAAGAGTTCATTAAAGAATAAATTTATTTTTCCCTATTTTGGTAGGTTGAAGAGTAAATATAGATATTATCGGGTTGACTTTGGGAAGATATTTTAAGATAGTGGCTTGGTTAAAAGTAACTTTGGTTAAAACAAGTTGGTTATTCATATTCTTTGTATTATGCTAACACATGAAGGTACATAACCAATCTTGGCTGGGAGTTGATCTTAAAAGGTGTGTAACTGAGACATACAACAAATGGTTATTGATTCACCATGTCAAATCTACATAAGAATCAACTAGAACAGAGCAAACGACTACTGGTAAAGACTTGACAAATCCGTTTATGGTTGATAGTTTACCAAAAACTATATAGTTATCAACTCACCATATTCTTTATGATTAAGAGTTGGCTAGTCCATAGCAAACGGCTCATGGTAAAGACATATCAAATCGTTGATAGCGGTAGTTTGCTAAAACTATAATGAGAGCGTTCAAATTTTCATATGTTTTTCTTACCACCGCTTTGAAAATTTTTGTAAAAAATTACCACTGCTAGTTCACAGTTTCCACTGACAGTGTTATTTTTACCACTGTTGATCTAGCCGTTACAACTGTTGTGTCAGTAACAAATTTTCTACTTTCCAAATTGCAATTTATCCTCTAAAGATAAATCTTTTCCTTGGATACGCTTTCTTGTGCAAAACTCTAAAACCCTAACAGTATATATCTTTCTCTCTAAATTGGGGAGTTCTTTATACAATTCATACTGACACAATATATTTTTCATCCAAAGATACTATGGCACCTATCATTTTTGCAGATGAGCACAACCAAGTGGCCTATTTGGAAAAGTCAAACGACAAGAGTGGCCTTATTTTTCATCAGATTGTGGATTTTTTAAACACTACTCATGTGAGGTATGCTTTACTTCTTAATCCCACAATCTATATCTCAAATCAAAGCTTTGGTCTGTCACCATAACCATTGAAAATAGAGATACACATGAAACGTTGGATGCTCTTAGAGCTGGACGGGTAACTATTGATGTTACTAAGGCATCCTTGAGGAGAATTCTCCAATTGGATGATCTCAATGGTATCATCACATTACCTATGCTTGAAATTCATACACATCTTTCATCCATGGGGTATGATACCACTGACAAAAGGCTACTTTCAAAACGAGTGGTTTCTCGTCCTCATTGGAGATTTTGATACATTCACATTGTCTTAGTCCTAAGAAAACATCTTATGAACAATTCACCAACAATGGCTTACCTTTTGGTTTGTCTAACGATAAGATTTTTAATTGGTCAAAATATATTTTACAAGTATGCAAGGCAATGTAAAGAGTTCAACAAAAATTTTGATGTATCCAAGGTTTGTGCAAGAAGTGTTAAATGAATTTCAAGCGCAACCCCATACAAGAGTTTTCGTGTCATACTTCAAAACATTATTCATGCTTCATCATTTATCGCTTATTGTAACCGGTTTACGAGCATCAAATTCACGAATCGTAATGGTTTAGTCGTGAATTCATGATTATATCATCGAGGTCATTTCATATAGACTAAGTTTAGTCTACATTTCATTAACATCATTGTCATCACATTAGTTCATGCATGGTTTTGCATTTTACATTATACATATTTCCTATTAAATAAACACTATCGCGTAATTAATTATTTTGAACAATTGATCCGATACTTTCAAAAATTATCCCGATATATTTTTATACTCATATTATGAGTTTACCCAGTGTTTTAAATTTATTTCGTATATAAATTGTTATATTTATATAATTACGACGGTTTTCGTAAAAACTACACGATAATTATTATTTCACTCAAATTTTGCAAGAAATGTATTTTTATAATTTTTATGACATCGATATATTTTATTTTGTTCTGTTAAAATTTATTTCTAGCTAACGCTACCCTAAATACTATTTTAACTTACAACTTACAAACTATACCTACACATTAATACATTTACTAAATAAAAATTCATTGCCAACTCTTCTTTCTTGTCATAAATCCCACGCCACCACCATAGTATTCTCCATGAAATATGGATCTTGTCTTGTGAATTTGCAAAATATCTACAAGTGTATTAAATTATATTCATTCACTTCACATACAACTTGTTTTTGTAAAGGGAAAAATCATTTTTCCTTCTTTCCCCTCTAGAACCGCCACATAGGAAGATCAAGGAGGAGATCACATTTTTTACAAGTCAAGTTAAATTCACAACTATAATATACTCTTAATCAAGGTTTTGGAATAAAAACCTAGGGTGTTTAAGTTTAATCCTTTGTTCTTTTCACCTCATCAAGTTAACTTGTAAGCATTTCATATACATCATCATCTTTCATATTTATTTTCATGATCATATCATTTTATTTGAGAAACATGCAAGTCTCATGAGGTTTATACCACTTTTACATTGATTTTTAAGAGTTATATATATATTGACATCCTATAATTACTCCTTGTTATATATTATTTTTGGTGATGTCTAGGAACCCATGACACCCTAAGAAGGTGTATGGTAGGATTAGAATACGAGTTGTTTTGAATGGGTTAGAATAGGTTTGGCGAGAAAACTCATTTCTACACGCTTTGAAAAGGGTCTGTCCTTATTTTGAAATTCTGGAAAATCCGACAGTAAGTAAAAATATTTGGCCTAGATATTTAGAAAATATACTTTTAAAACGAAACCGTGCCGCTTGAACGGATTAAAACGAGTTATAACGAAGAAGTTATGAATTTTTTCATTTACATTTAAAAATATTCCGGAAATGAAACATAATTAGGATATCATTTCAACGTAAATACAAAGTATTTTATAATACTAACGAGATGTCATAAACATATATTTCGACGATAAGTGTTATTTTCAAAATTCACAAGTGGTATAGATATCATCCGAACTGCATGCATAACATTACATCATAACTTATTATGTATCATATCATTCATAATAGGTCAAGTTTAGAGATTCACGTTACATTTTGGTGTATCCACTTTTGTCATCATAATCATTGCAACAGGTGAGTCATAGCCCCACTTTTTCTCGTTTTAATTATTTATGAAACTCTTTGGGGGAGATACATGCTCAACAATTTTTATGACATTCATGACTATTTGTAAACTATGTGTTTATCCGAATGAATGTTTAGTCAAGTAACAAAGATTGCCATACTTAGAATTTCCATATCATAATCATTGAACTGATTCTGGTATAATCATTGAACTAATGGTCTTGGTATAATCATTGAACTGATGGTCTTGGTATAATCATTGAACTGATGGTCTTGGTATAATCATTGAACTAATGGTCTTGGTATAATCATTGAATTGATGGTCTTGGTACAATTATGAACTAATGGTCGTGGAACTATTCGAAACAACACTCATATGTGCTATATCAATTGACTATTGATACATTAAGTAATGTACAATTATGTGAATACATTAGTCATCATGCACTTGAACATAAACTATACACATTTTGGCAATGGGTTGTAAACACACAGGTTGCAAGCTTTGTATGGGCGGAACTTGGAACTGAGTGGATTTGCAATGCCTTTGCTGCATGAACATTCTCTAAAGGCTTTACATTTCAACACAAACTCTATGAACTCACTCAACCATTGTGTTGACACTTTTTAGCATGTTTTATCTCAGGTATCTAAGGCATTCACTTCATGACATCCATATGGACATATCATAGAGTCGTGGTGACGACGCCACACACATGGGATTTATTCATTTTAAAAACATCGCTTGACTTGTAACAAACTTATTTCCGCAAGTTAATTTCATTTGGGACCTACACTGTAAACTCATTTTATTAAATCAAAAGATGTGTTTTCCAAACGACACTTTAGGTCGTTCAATATATCTGTAACTATGATGCTTAAGTGTCAATCCCCGTGAATTCCATTCCACGAAACAGTAATTTGGGGTGTATTGTATTTAGCGATAGAGAACTAGGTTGCATCATTGACCCTAGACAATAACTACATCATCGTAGCATCTCATCATTTCATCATAAGTGCATGTTCACTTTACATGCGGTTTATACGTACATTTTCAAGTTATTTACTTTCATTTCAAAATCGATTGTCACATAGATGCCTTCAAATACCCATCCTATCATACTCACATCACGGACTGGAGAATGCCCTGCCCCTATCACAATTATAACATCAGTTGACTCAACACCAAACAACATATGAGTCGATTAGTCCAAGCATTGCATAGTTACTCCTAAATTATACATAGCTTGATCACCTATGTCTAATTCAGGAAGAATCATGCAATGAAGGGAGTAGTAGGCTTATATGTGTAAGCACTAATCGAATTTTCAAAAGTCATCCTTCAAACCAATTTAGCCTAATCTCACACGCTTGATGAGTTAGAGATTAAGTGAAAATTGGTTGGTAAAAAGTCTTTTGAGGGTTTTGCTCGAGAATGGGAAAGTTTGCCACATCAAACCTTAAATTCGATAGACTATCGAATCAATTCAGTGGATCAATTTTGTTGGGCTTAATGTGACAACTCGTATTTTCGTGTCATACTTCAAAACATTATTCATGCTTCATCATTTATCGCTTATTGTAAACCTGGTTTACGAGCATCAAATTCATGTAACCGTAATGGTTTAGCTGTGAATTCATGATTATATCATCGAGGTCATTTCATATAGACTAAGTTTATTCTACATTTCATTAACATCATTATCATCACATTAGTTCATGCATGGTTTTGCATTTTACATTAATTACATAATTTCCTATTAAATAACGCTATCGCGTAATTAATTATTTTGAACAATTGATCCGATACTTTTAAAAATTATCCCGATATATTTTTATACTCATATTAAGTCTATAAAAATAATATTATGAGTTTACCCAGTGTTTTAAATTTATTTCATATATAAATTGTTATATTTATATAATTACGACGGTTTTCGTAAAAACTACACGATAATTATTATTTCACTCAAATTTTGCAAGAAATGTATTTTTATAATTTTATGACTTCGATATATTTTATTTTGTTCTGTTAAAATTTATTTCTAGCTAACGCTACCCTAAATACTATTTTAACTTACAACTTACAAACTATACCTACACATTAATACATTTACTAAATAAAAATTCATTGCCAACTCTTCTTTCTTGTCATAAATCCCACGCCACCACCATAGTATTCTCCATGAAATATGGATCTTGTCTTGTGAATTTGCAAAATATCTACAAGTGTATTAAATTATATTCATTCACTTCACATACAACTTGTTTTTGTAAAGGGAAAAATCATTTTTCTTCCTCTTTCCCCTCTAGAACCGGCCACATAGGAAGATCAAGGAGGAGATCACATTTTTTTCAAGTCAAGTTAAATTCACAACTATAACATACTCTCAATCAAGGTTTTGGAATAAAAACCTAGGGTGTTTAAGTTTAATCCTTTGTTCTTTTCACCTCATCAAGTTAACTTGTAAGCATTTCATATACATCATCATCTTTCATATTTATTTTCATGATCATATCATTTTATTTGAGAAACATGCAAGTCTCATGAGGTTTATACCACTTTTTATTTGATTTTAAGAGTTATATATATATTTGACATCCTATAATTACTCCTTGTTATATATTATTTTTGGTGATGTCTAGGAACCCATGACACCCTAAGAAGGTGTATGGTAGGATTAGAATAGCGCTTGTTTTGAATGGGTTAGAATAGGTTTGGCGCGAGAAAAGCTCATTTCGACACGTTTTGAAAAGGGTCTGTCCTTATTTTGAAATTCTGGAAAATCCGACAGTAAGTAAAAATATTTGGCCTAGATATTTAGAAAATATACTTTAAAACGAACCGTGGCCTTGAACGGATTAAAACGAAGAACGAAGAAGTTATGAATTTTTCAATTTGGCTTACGAAAAATATAAATTTCGGAAATTTCAAAAACATAATTATCGTAGGATATCATTTCAACGTAAATACTTGTAAAGTATTTTTTATACTACCGAGATGTCATAAACATATATTTCAGCGGTAAGTGTTATTTTCAAAATTCACAAGTGGTATAGATATCATCCGAATCGCATGCATAACATTACATCATAACTTATTATGTATCATATCATTCATAATAGGTCAAGTTTAGAGATTCACGCTACATTTCGTTGTATCCACTTTTGTCATCATAATCATTGCAACAAGTGAGTCATAGCCCCACTTTTTCGCTTTAATTATTTATGAAACTCTTTGGGGAGATGCTCAACAATTTTTATGACATTCATGACTATTTGTAAACTATGTGTTTATCTCGAATCAATGTTTAGTCGCGGCAATGTGATTGCCATACTTAGAATTTCCATATCATAATCATTGAACTGATGGTCTTGGTATAATCATTGAACTGATGGTCTTGGTATAATCATTGAACTGATGGTCTTGGTATAATCATTGAACTGATGGTCTTGGTATAATCATTGAACTAATGGTCTTGGTATAATCATTGAACTGATGGTCTTGGTACAATTATGAACTAATGGTCGTGGAACTATTCGAAACAACACTCATATGTGCTATATCAATTGACTATTGATACATTAAGTAATGTACAATTATGTGAATACATTAGTCATCATGCACTTGAACATAAACTATACACATTTTGGCAGTGGGTTGTAAACACACAGGTTGCAAGCTTTGTATGGCTGAACTTGAACAGTGTGGATTTGGCAATGCCTTTGCCGCATGAACATTCTCTAAAGGCTTTACATTTCAACACAACTCTATGAACTCACTCAACCATTGTGTTGACACTTTCAGCATGTTTTATCTCAGGTATCTAAGGCATTCACTTCATGGCATGCATGTGGACACATCATAGAGTCGGGACGACGCCATCACACATGGGATTTATTCATTTTAAAAACATCGTTTGACTTGTAACAAACTTATTTCCGCACAAGTTAATTTCATTTGGGACCTACACTTTGTAAACTCTGATTATTTTATTAAATCAAACGATGTGTTTTCCAAACGACACTTTTGGTGCTCAATATATCTCAACTATGATGCTATGACAGTCAATCCCCGTGAATTCCATTCCACAAAAATGTAATTTGGGTGTGACAGATTGGTATCAGAGCTTCGCTTATAGAGAACTAGGTTGCATCATTGACCCTAGACTATAACTACATCATCATAGCATCTCATCATTTCATCATAAGTGCATGTTCACTTTACATGTTTATACGCATTTTCGAGTTATTTACTTTCATTTCAAAATCGATTGTCACATAGATGCCTTCAAATACCCATCCTATCATACTCACATCACTGACGGAGAATGCCCCTCGCATTCCCTATCACAATTATAACATCAGTTGACTCAACACCAAACAACATATGAGTCGATAGTCCAAGCACAGATAGTTACTCCTAAATTATACATAGCTCGATCACCTATGTCTAATTCGTGAAGAATCATACAATGAGGGAGTATGTGCATAAGATCGATCGAGCCAAATTTCAAAAGTCATCCTTCAAACCAATTTAGCCTAATCTCATGACAGCTTCTCTTTGATGAGTTAGGAGATTAAGTGAAAATTGGTTGGTAAAAAGTCTTTTGAGGGTTTTGCTCGAGAAAGAAAGTTTGCCACATCAAACCCTAAATTCGATAGATTAACGAACAATTCTGGATCAATTTTTGGTTCATGTGACAACTTCAGATTTCAGTCATACTTCAAAACATTATTCATGCTTCATCATTTATCGCTATTGTAAATGGTTTACGAGCATCAAATTCATGTAACCGTAATGGTTTAGCTGTGAATTCATGATTATATCATCGAGGTCATTTCATATAGACTAAGTTTAGTCTACATTTCATTAACATCATTGTCATCACATTAGTTCATGCATGGTTTTGCATTTTACATTAATTACATAATTTCCTATTAAATAAACGCTATCGCGTAATTAATTATTTTGAACAATTGATCCGATACTTTCAAAAATTATCCCGATATATTTTTATACTCATATTAAGTTTATAAAAATTATATTATGAGTTTACCCAGTGTTTTAAATTTATTTCGTATATAAATTGTTATATTTATATAATTACGACTGCCGTAAAAACTACACGAAAATTATTATTTCACTCAAATTTTGCAAGAAATGTATTTTTATAATTTTTATGACATCGATATATTTTATTTTGTTCTGTTAAAATTTATTTCTAGCTAACGCTACCCTAAATACTATTTTAACTTACAACTTACAAACTATACCTACACATTAATACATTTACTAAATAAAAATTCATTGCCAACTCTTCTTTCTTGTCATAAATCCCACGCCACCACCATAGTATTCTCCATGAAATATGGATCTTGTCTTGTGAATTTGCAAAATATCTACAAGTGTATTAAATTATATTCATTCACTTCACATACAACTTGTTTTTGTAAAGTGAAAATTTTTCTTCCTTTCCCCTCTAGAACCGGCCACATAGGAAGATCAAGGAGGAGATCACATTTTTTACAAGTCAAGTTAAATTCACAACTATAATATACTCTTAATCAAGGTTTTGGAATAAAAACCTAGGGTGTTTAAGTTTAATCCTTTGTTCTTTTCACCTCATCAAGTTAACTTGTAAGCATTTCATATACATCATCATCTTTCATATTTATTTTCATGATCATATCATTTTATTTGAGAAACATGCAAGTCTCATGAGGTTTATACCACTTTTACATTGATTTTTAAGAGTTATATATATATTGACATCCTATAATTACTCCTTGTTATATATTATTTTTGGTGATGTCTAGGAACCCATGACACCCTAAGAAGGTGTATGGTAGGATTAGAATAGCTTCGAGTTGTTTTGAATGGGTTAGAATAGGTTTGGCGAGAAAACTCATTTCCATCGCGAAAAGGGTCTGTCCTTATTTTGAAATTCTGGAAAATCCGACAGTAAGTAAAAATATTTGGCCTAGATATTTAGAAAATATACTTTAAAACGAAACCATGGCCGCTTGAACGGATTAAAACGGAGTTATAACGAAGAAGTTATGAATTTTTCAATTTGGCTTAATTTAAAATATAAATTCTCGAAATTTCAGCAAACATAATTATCGTAGGATATCATTTCAACGTAAATACTTGTAAAGTATTTTATAATACGACGAGATGTCATAAACATATATTTCGACGGTAGTGTTATTTTTTCAAAATTCACAAGTGGTATAGATATCATCCGAACTGCATGCATAACATTACATCATAACTTATTATGTATCATATCATTCATAATAGGTCAAGTTTAGAGATTCACGCTACATTTCTGTGTATCCACTTTTGTCATCATAATCATTGCAACAGGTGAGTTTTCATAGCCCCACTTTTTCTCGCTAATTATTTATGAAACTCTTTGGGGAGATACATGCTCAACAATTTTATGACATTCATGACTATTTGTAAACTATGTGTTTATCTCAATGAATGTTTAGTCGCTAAGCAAAAGATTGCCATACTTAGAATTTCCATATCATAATCATTGAACTGATGGTCTTGGTATAATCATTGAACTGATGGTCTTGGTATAATCATTGAACTGATGGTCTTGGTATAATCATTGAACTAATGGTCTTGGTATAATCATTGAACTGATGGTCTTGGTACAATTATGAACTAATGGTCGTGGAACTATTCGAAACAACACTCATATGTGCTATATCAATTGACTATTGATACATTAAGTAATGTACAATTATGTGAATACATTAGTCATCATGCACTTGAACATAAACTATACACATATTTGGCAAGGTTGTAAACACACAAAGTTGCAAGCTTTGTATATGGAACTTGAACTGAAGTGGATTTGCAATGCCTTTGCTGCATGAACATTCTCTAAAGGCTTTACATTTCAACACAAACTCTATGAACTCACTCAACCATTGTGTTGACACTTTTTAGCATGTTTTATCTCGGGTATCTAAGGCATTCACTTCATGACATCCATATGGACATATCATAGAGTCGTAGGACTTAACGCCACATGGGATTTATTCATTTTAAAAACATCGTTTGACTTGTAACAAACTTATTTCCGCACAAGTTAATTTCATTTGGGACCTACACTTTGTAAACTCTGATTATTTTATTAAATCAAACGATGTGTTTTCCAAACGACACTTTAGGTCGCTCAATATATCTGAATTATGATGCTATGACAATAATCCCCGTGAATTCCATTCCGCTGAAAACAGTAATTTGGGTGTGACAGATTGGTATCGAGCTTCATTATAGAGAACTAGGTTGCATCATTGACCCTAGACAATAACTACATCATCATAGCATCTCATCATTTCATCATAAGTGCATGTTCACTTTACATGCGGTTTATATGCGTACATTTTCGAGTTATTTACTTTCATTTCAAAATCGATTGTCACATAGATGCCTTCAAATACCCATCCTATCATACTCACATCACTTCGGACGGAGAATGCCCTGTCATTCCCTATCACAATTATAACATCAGTTGACTCAACACCAAACAACATATGAGTCGATTAGTCCAATGTATCAGATAGTTACTCCTAAATTATACATAGCTCGATCACCTATGTCTAATTCTGTGAAGAATCATACAATGAAGGGAGTAGTATGCTTATATGTGTAAGCAATTCCGCATCGAGCCAAATTTTCAAAAGTCATCCTTCAAACCAATTTAGCCTAATCTCATGACAGTTCTCATTTGATGAGTTAGAGATTAGTGAAAATTGGTTGGTAAAAAGTCTTTGAGGGTTTTGCTCGAGAATGGAAAGTTTGCCACATCAAACCCTAAATTCGAAGACTAATCTAATCAATTCGGGGATCAATTCCTTTTTGGTTGGGCTAATGTGACAACTCGTATTTTCGTGTCATACTTCAAAACATTATTCATGCTTCATCATTTATCGCTTATTGTAAACGGGTTTAGCATCAAATTCACGTAACCGTAATGGTTTAGCCGTGGAATTCATGATTATATCATCGAGGTCATTTCATATAGACTAAGTTTAGTCTACATTTCATTAACATCATTGTCATCACATTAGTTCATGCATGGTTTTGCATTTTACATTAATTACATAATTTCCTATTAAATAAACGCTATCGCGTAATTAATTATTTTGAACAATTGATCCGATACTTTCAAAAATTATCCCGATATATTTTTATACTCATATTAAGTTAATAAAAATTATATTATGAGTTTACCCAGTGTTTTAAATTTATTTCGTATATAAATTGTTATATTTATATAATTACTTAATTTTCGTAAAAACTACATGATAATTATTATTTCACTCAAATTTTGCAAGAAATGTATTTTTATAATTTTTATGACATCGATATATTTTATTTTGTTCTGTTAAAATTTATTTCTAGCTAACGCTACCCTAAATACTATTTTAACTTACAACTTACAAACTATACCTACACATTAATACATTTACTAAATAAAAATTCATTGCCAACTCTTCTTTCTTGTCATAAATCCCACGCCACCACCATAGTATTCTCCATGAAATATGGATCTTGTCTTGTGAATTTGCAAAATATCTACAAGTGTATTAAATTATATTCATTCACTTCACATACAACTTGTTTTTGTAAAGTGAAAAATCATTTTTCTTCCTCTTTCCCCTCTAGAACCGGCCACATAGGAAGATCAAGGAGGAGATCACATTTTTTTCAAGTCAAGTTAAATTCACAACTATAATATACTCTTAATCAAGGTTTTGGAATAAAAACCTAGGGTGTTTAAGTTTAACCTTTGTTCTTTCACCTCATCAAGTTAACTTGTAAGCATTTCATATACATCATCATCTTTCATATTTATTTTCATGATCATATCATTTTATTTGAGAAACATGCAAGTCTCATGAGGTTTATACCACTTTTTATTTGATTTTTAAGAGTTATATATATATTGACATCCTATAATTACTCCTTGTTATATATTATTTTTGGTGATGTCTAGGAACCCATGACACCCTAAGAAGGTGTATGGTAGGATTAGAATAGCTTCGGAGTTGTTTTGAATGGGTTAGAATAGGTTTGGCGCGAGAAAACTAATTTCGACACGCTTTGAAAAGGGTCTGTCCTTATTTTGAAATTCTAGAAAATCCGACAGTAAGTAAAAATATTTGGCCTAGATATTTAGAAAATATACTTTAAAACGAAACCGCGGGCCTTGAACGGATTAAACGGAGTTATAACTAAGAAGTTATGAATTTTTCAATTTGGCTACTAAAAATATAAATTTCTCGAAATTTCAGAAACATAATTATCGTAGGATATCATTTCAACGTAAATACTTGTAAAGTATTTTATAATACGACGAGATGTCATAAACATATATTTCGACGGTAAGTGTTATTTTCAAAATTCACAAGTGGTATAGATATCATCCTAACCGCATGCATAACATTACATCATAACTTATTATGTATCATATCATTCATCATAGGTCAAGTTTAGAGATTCACGCTACATTTCGGTGTATCCACTTTTGTCATCATAATCATTGCAACAGGTGAGTCATAGCCCCACTTTTTCTCGTTTTAATTATTTATGAAACTCTTTGGGGGAGATACATGCTCAACAATTTTTATGACATTCATGACTATTTGTAAACTATGTGTTTATCTCGAATCAATGTTTAGTCAGCGAAGTAACAAAGATTGCCATACTTAGAATTTCCATATCATAATCATTGAACTGATGGTCTTGGTATAATCATTGAACTGATGGTCTTGGTATAATCATTGAACTGATGGTCTTGGTATAATCATTGAACTGATGGTCTTGGTACAATTATGAACTAATGGTCGTGGAACTATTCGAAACAACACTCATATGTGCTATATCAATTGACTATTGATACATTAAGTAATGTACAATTATGTGAATACATTAGTCATCATGCACTTGAACATAAACTATACACATTTTGGCAGTGGGTTGTAAACACACAGGTTGCAAGCTTTGTATGGGCGGAACTTGGAACTGAGTGGATTTGCAATGCCTTTGCTGCATGAACATTCTCTAAAGGTTTTACATTTCAACACAAACTCTATGAACTCACTCAACCTTTGTGTTGACACTTTTAGCATGTTTTATCTCGGGTATCTAAGGCATTCACTTCATGACATCCATATGGACATATCATAGAGTCGTGACGACGCGCCACACATGGGATTTATTCATTTTAAAACATCGCTTGACTTGTAACAAACTTATTTCCACATTGTTAATTTCATTTGGGACCTACACTTTGTAAACTCTAATTATTTTATTAAATCAAACGATGTGTTTTCCAAACGACACTTTAGGTCGCTCAATATATCTCAGAACTATGATGCTATGACAATAATCCCTCAGAATTCCATTCCTACGAAAATGTAATTTGGGGGTGTGACAAACCCCATACAAGAGTTTATAAAATTCGTTTCCTTAAGCCTAAAGTTTTTCAAAACATGAACAAAGATGGCAATAGGATTATTACACCTCTTTTTCCTCAAATGCTTGCAAAGAATTCACAGGTACAAAACTCACCCACTATCACAGTTCCAAACATTGACTACACTCCACCGCCACACCTATTAGAGGAGGCATAAAAAGCCAACTCCTCCCATTACAACACAAAGATGTCCCCGATCCTTTGGTTTAGGAACAAGCAGGGTGGTTCCGTGCTTCACTCTAGTCCAACTAGGGAGGAATCTGAGCCAATGCCCTATGATTCACCTCTCCTAAAGTGTCACACAGCTTGAACGTGTTGAGGGCAGTGGGCAACAAATGGATTTGATGGAACTTTGTACCAAATTAGCAAAGCAGTGTTGAATCTTCGAACAAGACTTGGCACAAGTAAAGAAGCAAAGATGCCAAGGATATTACACATTTGAAAGAGGAGATTCAGACCTTGAAGGAAGAGTTGCAGGGGCTGAAACAGAAGAGGAAAACTACAAAGATAGTGATATCATCTCCATCCTCACCTGATGATGGTGATTCAAAAGATTTCAGTAAAGATTTGGGAAATTCTCCCAAACAGGGGAGGAAAACAGATGCTGAAACCAAGGGGAGGAGAATTGACTTTGGAGATGAAGGTGTTTCAAGTAAAGGTAATGAGGAAGTTGATGATATTCAAGAAGAAGTTCCTCACCAGCAATCAAAACAAGCAATTTCACTGATGCAACTACAACTGCAGATTTTACCACTGATACAATTTCCACTACTGAGCCAAGAGTTCCCACTACTGGACAAGATATTACCACTGCAAGTGAAGAAATTGAAATGCAGAAGAAAGAAAAAGGTAAAGAAGTTGTGCAGAGTGAAGAGCAACCAAGAAGAAAGGTTTCAAAGAGAGAACAAGCTCAAATTGTTCATTATGCGGAAGTTGCTAGAAAAATCAAAGAAGATGAAGTTGTAAAATTTATGGAGGCTAAAAGGCTGGGCAGAATGGAAAATATTGATCCAATGGATGTCAATCCAATTTCTACTATTCCACATATTATTTTCAGAAAAAGACTCCAGAGTTTAGCTATGTACCTACAGAAGAAGAAATTGATTTCTTGATTGCTAATGATCCAGTAGTCAAGAAGAAGGCAATTGACCTAGTTGCAGATAAGTCTTTAACTGAATTACAAAGAACATCACAGTTAAAGGATTTCAATCAGATGAAGCATAATCAAGCATTTCAAGATGCTATTGTTTCAGTCAAAAAGGGTCAAAAGAAACCAAGACAACCAACCAAGTCACAGGTGATTTCAATGATGAAATATTATTGTTGCAGTGTTGGTGGCTGGAAAAGACATCAGTTCAAAGGAATTTCTGATGATAAAGTTGAAGGTATCTACTACAGAGTTAAAAGGCAAGACCAAGATTTTATTCCAATGAACTCTGAAGAAGAAGAAAGAAGGTATCCTAATATGAAGAGAAAGGCCAAAGATAGTGAACCTCAGACATTTAAGAAGACAAAATTTGCTGAAGAACAAGAAGTTCAAGTTGAGAAATTCACTGAAGAACAGATGACTGGAATGATATTGATAGAAGAAGAAGATTTTTATCCTGAACCACTGCAAGTCAGACATCCTATTATTGATTGGGAAGTGTTTACTGCTAGCAATTTTGCTCCAGCATGGAAGATTACAAGGCTAGGTGGTGAAACTTCATCATTCATTCAATTTGAAGAACTCATCAAAGCATGTGATAGACATGATCTGGATACTTTGTGGAGATTGGTTCAAGAAAAGTTTGATGCTGAAAATCTCAAATATATGAAGGAAATGCAGTTATGGGTTAATCTAAAAAGGCTCTATGAACCAGATACTAATGATGATTTCTGGAAATTATCATGTTCATGTACTGGTACTAAATGGTTTTATTATGATTCATGTGAAGTTTATCATGTTTCTACCTCAGATGGAGTGGATGCATTCATGTTTGTTGAGAAAGAATACCCACTCAGAGTGGAACTCTCCGTGATGTTGTGTACAACAATAAGAGTTCATGAAGATAATGAGAATGTCAGAGCATTGTTACTTAGGCTTCAAGATCAATGTTCAAGAGCTATTCAAGAATTAAGGAGAAAGTGAAGTGTTTGAAAGAATTCCCCAAATCCTTACAGAAGATGCAGATTGAAGAAATTTATTGATTTGCAGAGAAATCATAAGTTTAGGGGAGGATTGTTGGGAATAAAGCTAAAGCTACCATCGATAAGCTGTGAAAGACACTGCTAAAGATTACACTAGAAGTGGAAACTCATTACCACTCATTATTATTACCACTAGCTATAGGATAATTGTTATATATCTGTGTATTGATAAGTATAGAAAAGATCTTGTGTATATTCTATATTGTTAGCATTATACTTATCTTGTAAAGGACTCCTTTTGCTATAAAAGGAGATCCTATGTCATTGTTTAGACTACACGAAATACTCACGTAAGCTTCAAGGTGTAACCCTAGTGATAAGAAAGATCACTCGTATTATTCTTAATAATATTGGAGCTTTGTGTTAAACTGTTCTTACTTACATTACATCATATAATCCGTCTTCTAAGTATTACTAAGTATATTCCGCGTGCTTATTAATATAATTCAAAATATCACTAACATAAGGTGTGTGTTTAGAGCTATCATAATTGAAGAATGTTTTCTTGAAAATACCGACATTCCTCAAGTCTTTTCCGCAATCAACTTTGATTGCCTCCTCAAAATTGATGAACAAATTTGGCCGGTCTTCATCTTCGAATTTTAGAAGAGCGTTAGAATTATCCGAAACAATGATGAAAGTATTTCAATCACTTTCGTCATAAACAACCAAAGCATCACCTTACCTCTCACCACATTCGCGCAAATCCTTCGCTTACCATGTGAAGGAATTTGTATGTATTCCAAATATTGGTCAATTGCTTATCAATCCTTTGCATTAGACTCTAAACCTATCTATCACACTTTACTGGATAACCCCATTGTTTTTCGAGATACCATCTTGATGTGTCGGACGTGTGCAAGTTTTAAAAATTTAGAAACACGATTTATCTGGGTAATTACTTTAACACATACGAGCAAGTATATTCGTTCGTGATAGCAAAGGTAGGTAAGTCGAGATCGTCCCAAGGGATTAGCGTTTAGTTTGTTAAATTGTTTGAGACAAGAAAGCTTGTCAATTATCAAGAGTGTTCATGAAAGCTTGGTTTAAACTTGATGCAATGCACAAATCATAAGCAAATGATTTCCAATCCATGGTTTATGTTTTGTAAAAATCATTTTAAGAATAAAAACACATAGGTAATCCTTTTGGTCCTTAACCCAATGATTATTCTTTAGAAAATCCATTTGTTTGAAAAAGATTCTTATTCAACTTGTTCTTACGAACACTTTCGGCCTTTACGTAATGAAATCGTTTCTAGTCTTGTTTTAACAAGTAAATATGATGAGTGTCAATCATCATATCCCCATACTAGTTTGTCACTAACGTTTTGGAATAAAACATAAGAGAAAACCTTTCGGTCCTTTATCTTGAAAATGTTTTACCAACCAATTAAACAAGACTAGTAGTTATTCCAACAAACTCATTAAACAAGAACGTTTAAATGCATCACATATATAAGAATACTCCTACAATTGCCTACATCCTTACACACAAGTATACTCAAGAATTACTCCATTAAAACCATATCATAACACAAGAAGTAACCATGTAATTCATATAATTCATAAGAATAGAGATTCATGACAAAGTTCATAAGAATTCCTAAACTTCGGATTACAAGAACTAGAAAATTGTGGAACTATAGCAACCACGCGCCTCCAATCGCCTTATACTACCCGTATAACTCCAAATGACTACCGAATGGTTGAGAACTGTTCTCACCAAACTCCTGGATGTTTTATAGATGAAATAGGACTTTTAGGATGAATAAAAGTATTTGGTAATTGTCTTGGTGTAAGCCTATTACTCTTTTGGGTGTGTCACACTAAACTACTAAGTCTAGGTGCATTATATAGCTAGGAACTCTTCACCAACATGTCAAAAACGTCCATAAGGAGTTATTAACTAGAAATGATCGGACTCCAATGATTAATAGAAGTTATGGCATCAATAAATGAGAGAAAATGTAACTGCAGCTTCCCCAACCGGATTGGTTGCGAAGCAGCCAATTCGGTTTCATTTTGACCATTGCTCAGACGATTCGGTTGCGGGATCCAACCGATCGGCTAGATACCTTCCGTACAACATATCTTGACTTTTCTCGACGCATGCCTTTTTCCTTGCTTTCGATGCTGATTTCCAAGATAAAACTTGATATTTATTTGATGTAGATGCTTAGAAATCCTTGTGCTTCCAATCATCGAGTCCTTGAGCCTTCTCACCTATCTTTACTTTCTCGGGAATTATCCAAATGTGCATGAAATCGTCATTTCTTCGCCTTTTAGGATACCTGGCTACATTCACAAAAAAATACACTTCTTTTGCACTTTTGCAACAATTATGTGTAAATATTGTTAATACAAATAAGCCGTAAAAACGTTTATTTATATTTCACGATCTTCTAATGTTTTGTCGATAACAAACGTAAAATCATTTTTAACGAAACAAATGAAATACGTAAATGGTTTGAGCTAATAGTTTACTAACACATTTACGTTTTCACATAAAACACTAAACAAGTAATAGTGATTTTATGATTTAGTAATACATATGTACAACAACTAGTGTTTACATATTGGGGAGATATATACATAATTAGTATGTATTATAATGGGTAGAAGCTTAAGTATTTGACCCATTGACTAAATACATTGAATGTAGTTGGGTATAACCCAAAGTCCATGACCCATACCCATGGAGCATAACCCATAACCCATTTCATGACATCATGCATAAGTCATATATGGATATTATCCATGACCCATGGTTTTAACCCATGACTCATGGACTAGATGCATTGCATCTTGTAGATACATTGTATCTACTTGGATACCCATGGTCCAAAGTCTAGGACCCATGACCCATAACCCATGACCCAAAACCCATGGGCAAAGAGGAGCGTCCCACAGATCGCTAGGATTACACTGGACATATCCGTGGAATAGTAGCACTTTTTCCTCTATGAATAGTGAGCCATTTCTTCATTGTCACTCACCCCTTTCAAATATATTTTCTCTTTAAGTTGTAAACTCTATAACCATAAATCCAAGTGATCTTTGTATGTAGTTGTGTTCTCGTGTGATTCTCTAGGTTCCTCTTAAAGGCGAGATCACCACTTCTTGAAGTCGAGCAAGCTTAAGTCCATGAGTTGCCATGCTTCGTCATCATCAAGAGCACTGAGGTTCTCTTGTTGATAGTTTTATTCTTTCTCATTAGAAGTGTAGTGTCGAAGACATAAGTGAAAGATGTCTAAAGGGTGAAGACGAAGACATTAGTAAAAGGTGTCGAAGCGTCAAAGTAAAGGCATTAGTGAAAGGTGCCGAGTGTCCGTATTGAAAGCACTAGTGAAGGGTACAAAGAAGTCAAGTCTAAAGGCATTAGTGAAAGATGTCTAGAAGTCAAGTTTCAAGGCATTAGTGAAGGGTGCCTAGAAGTCGAGTCAAAGGCATTAGTGAAAGGTGCCTAAGGTGTACATTCGATATGGTGTGTTCGATGAACAAGATAGATTTGTATTGGGTCAAAGGATATTGATATCCTTGTTGATGTTGTCATAAGAAGTGGATCTCCTTAGGGATAGGATTTATGTAGTGTTGGGTAGTAGTTCCTTCATTGTAATGGAACTTGGTATCTAGCCTAGTACCGGATAAAGGGTAGGCGACATTGTGATAGGTTTGGTTCTACCTCGTTGAAGAACCCGGTATCTAGCCTTGTACCGGATAAAGAGTAGGCAACGTTGTAGAAGGATGTTTCTAATGGATATGAAATCCCACAGATCCCTTGCTTGAGGGATCATATCCAGCATACTTGTCATCTTCATTCATAGAAGACTAACTATATCGTGCTTTATGTTCTTGATGTTTAGTTTAGGATTTCATATCCATTAGAAACATTGTCTTGGATATTGTCTAGTATCATATTCTTGTATCTATGACTAGACTAGATGGTTTATGTGTTTGTGCCATAAAACACAAGGTTTGTTATGTTGGGCCACAAATCATAACAAGTGTCATAGATGTGTCGTATATCTATGACTAGACTAGATGGTTTATGTGTTTGTGGCATAAAACACAAGGTTTGTTATGTTGGGCCACAAAACATAACGGGTGTCATAGATGTGTCATAGACATAAGTGAAATATGTCTAAATGAGTCAAGATGAAGACATTAGTGAAAGGTGTCAAACGTCCGTATTGAAAGCACTAGTGAAGGGTGATTAGAAGTCAAGGCTAAAGGCATTAGTGAAGGATGCCTAGAAGTCAAGTCACAAGGCATTAGTGAAAGGTGCCTTGGAGATCGAGTCAAAGGCATTAGTGAAAGGTGCCTAAGGTGTACATTCGATATGGTGTGATTCAATGTACAAGATAGATTAGTATTGGGTCAAAGGATATTGATATCCTTGTTGATGTTGTTATAAGGAGTACATCTCATTTGGGGTTAGGTGTCGTGTAGTGTTGGGTAGTAGTTCCTCCATTGTAATGGAACTCGGTATTTAGCCTAGTACCGGATAAATGGTAGGCTTAATGCTGTGGTAGGTGTGGTTCTCCTTTGTGAAAAGAACCCGGTGGTTAGCCTAGTACCGGAAAAAGAGTAGGCGACGTTGCGAAGGCTTCTCCGTCATAAGTAGTTGGTGTCGTGTAGTGTTTACGAACTCTTGAGTAGGTGACTCGAGGAGTGGAGTAGGGCAAGGAAGGTGTCCTTGTAGCCGAACCACTATAAATCCTCGTGTTGGTTTGTCTATCCTTTTACTTATCGCTTTACTTTTATTCTTGCATTACATAGTTTATTTTCTATGTGGTTGATGTCTATATTTGTGATACATAATTGGTGTTTCATATAGTCATAAACTATATTTCACACTTTACATATTATGACACGCTTGATCAAGAAAAAGCAACCGGACTAATAATGGTGAAACTTGATTTATAATGAACCATTAATCTTGCGGAATCTTATGTGATATTAAGGTGTTGGCCTTACATGCCGTAATGCATTAAATTCATCCTCGCGTCGAGATTAGAAAATGCTATGGTTTATATTATATTTGATACAAAAGTTTTATGTTTGAAACGGAAACGTATTCACCCCCCCCCTACATTTTCACAATTGGTATCAGAGCGGGTTGGCTCTAGTTTTTAAAAAAAATGGTTTTTAAAACGATTAAGGTCCTTGTATCAATTTTTTGGTGAAGTCAAGCATAATATGAAAAGTGTTTTGTTGATTTTTTTTTCTCTTTGAAGTTTTGTTGTTAGATATCTTGTTAATGAAGCTTGAATAAAGGTAAAAATGGATAATATAACTTTACTAAAAAGTCTACAAAGGTTAAACCTTTTCTCCGGGTCAAAACATGCATTTTTGTAATTCTGTGTCAGATCCGCGATTCCCTCAGGTTACACTGGACAGATCCCTCAAGCAAGCGATCTGTGGGATCCATGGTACATAAGACAATTTTTGTCTGAATTTCAAAAATTCATAACTAATTAATCGTAAGTCGTTAGAAGTCATGCCACCTATCGTTTTAAAGGTATTTGAGTCTACTTTCATTTAAAAATGATTTCATAAACTGATTCAAAACAAAAATTTACAGAATCATTAATTTATAATAGAAAGTCATTTTTTGGTCATAACTTTTGCACAGACTTTTGATCTAATTGGAGACAGATGTTTTCATCTTTGAATAACAATGTGTCCTCTTTTGAAATTAAGGTTTTGATCATATTTATAAAAGAAACTAATCAAGCTTGGTATACATGTTTATATTTAACACAAAGCGATGAAAAGAACTTTCGTATGCTATGCTAAATGATAAATTGTCTTCCTTGCATTACTTGATTATTTGCTTATCTCAAATAGCTTTTATGCTTGTTTGATTGAACAAAATATGCGGTTTCTTTACCTTGCTATTCATTCTCTTGCATGGGGATTTAGTAATATTCTACTAATGAATGTGCTACTTGAAGGAGTGTTTGGGATAACATCTAGTTGTGTCGAAAATGTAGTTTTATAAGTTGAAAAATGTTTAAAACATATAACACACTAAATGGCTTTTTGATTTTGTCATGTGTGCAACATAAATGTTTTATGTGCTTATATGATTTCTTGATTTCATATTTTCTTGTATCGTTTTCTAAAAACAACAAGAATGTACATTGGATCATAACCTAAACTTGTGTTGATGATGTACTCTCCCGTTTTCCTTTTCATGATTGCTCTCCAAGCTTCATAGTAGGATTGAAAACTTGATTATTTCATCCGATATACTCAAGTAAATTATTTTGCAACGCAAATATAATTGTTCATATCCGAAAGTCCAAACTCGAGCTTTCCAACAACATATGTTGAACTAGCTCATCCAACAATTTTTTTGTTCACCATATGAACAACTTTTAATTTTTTGACACCTTCGTCACCTTAGTTGTTTCAAGTATAATATTAATAAAAACGAAGCAAAGAATCATCATTGTTACTCTTCGATAGGCCATTGTAGGAATATAAATTTTCCTAACTTGAGAATGAATATTGGAGAACTTATTGCACTAGAAACTCAATTTAACCTAACAGTTGAATTGCTTCCTTGATAGAAGTTGGGTATGTGGAATCGCCCGTAAAAATGGTCATGTTTAGCCGTAATTGAGCACCGCTAGTAATAGTCTCATATTCATTCTCTCATTTGAGAAATTTATACTCCTATGTTTTCCTAAAGTAAGTTTACAATGGAAATACTTTGCATTGTCTTAGGATTACTAATCAAACAAGTTGTAAAATTAATTTTTCTTTTAGTTAATCACAACCACTTGCCTCATCAAGCAATTATCTTGCTTTGATCGAGAAGAGCTACATGACTTAATGGATGAAGCTCATTGTATGCTAATCACCATCCATAATGACTAGATTGTCCTAAACTAGCACCTCACAATTCTTTTGTCTTGAACACCATCATGTGCTCTTTTCTTTCTAGAAACATACCTTCCATCTCATTGTTAGTGTAAATGATTTACTAATCTAGACTGTAAATCTGTTTTGGGCTTCTTGAATAGTGCTTGTTAAGTTTGCTAAACCTTTGTGTTATTTGTAAGCTCGATCTCATTCGATTGCCTATATGTGATCTCTACATGCTCTCCTTTCTTTGCTTAACGTGTATACATGTTTGCTTGCTGTAAAATCATTAGTTTCATAATTCGAAACATAGAGCAAAATTCTCCAACTATTCTGTTAAGAAAATATGTCTTAGACGCCGGATCCCTTAGATGTAACTAGACGGATCCCTCAAGTGAAGGATCCGTGGGATCCGGGTGGACAAAAGTTTCTTTTTAACCTCCTTGCGTCAATCCAACATTCTTGACCTTATTGGACTAGTTAAACATGCTACATTAGGATCACTTAAACTTTCCTTAGGCTCAGTTGATTTCACATTCACTCATGGATGACTTAGGATCACATTCGAAGTATTTTTGATCTATCATTACTTCAAAACTCACCATCTTTCCGCTCCAATGTTTACACATTGTTCCTCTCATCTCAAAACACATAGTTTGATATTTCTCTTAATTTTAGCAAATTGATTTTAGTCATCCTTACCTCAAAATGGGTCAAAAACTAGTTTTTCAATTTTTGTAATTTTTAAGGATTTTTCAAATTTTATCTCAAGTTTACATCTGATCTCTAGGATCATTTAATATGACTTGACTCCATCAAAATTCCTAGTGTCATCCTTGAACACCCATTGGTGATCATAAAGTCCCATTTTCCTTCCATAAAAGGCAATCATTAGCTACATCACTCATTGCCCTTGATCATTTAAGTACTCTTTCATTTAAGAGACTTAGGAAGACTGAAACACTCAATGAGGTATAGGCTTTAGACCTTACAAACATCATTTTTATCCTTTCCTAGCTGTTGAGAGCCGGATCCCTAGGATTAGCCTAGATGGATCCCTCATTGGAGGGAACCGTGGGATCCGGGTGACAGATTCATGTCAACTCTAGCTAAAACGATCATTTAAGTCCATCTTCATGTAAGACACTTAATAAACTGAGTAACTTAGGATATGTAGGTGCTAGACCTTGCTAGAACCCAATCACCTCTTTTTCACCTCGTCTGTTAGCCGGATCCCTAGACTTAAGCTAGCCGGATCCCTCTAGTGAGGGAACCGGTGGAACCGTGGAACAGTAGGTACTTTATCTCTTTAGATAATCATTTCAAATTTCCTTTTTCCCACACAAGCACTTGTTCAACACTTAGGATTATCATTTTCTTATATGTCTATAAATGAGTTGCATTTATATGATTCTTTACGTGTTCTTTTCGTTTCATGATTTTATGTGAACAATTTATCCATTTGTATAAATGTTTTCCTTTTGTACTAACTATTTTGGATTCTTGTAGGATGACAATGGTCGATTTCATCATCAAGTCAAGTTGTGCTCATTCGCATATTTTTTTAATTCCACTTTTTATCACTACTCATAAAGTCATCATGTCTACCACCTCTATCGAGTCATCAACCAAGTCAAAGATTAACCTTGATACCTTTTGTTGTTCCCAGTTGAGCAAACGATCTAATATAGAAGCTGACTTAAATAAACTGTTAAACACCACGTGGAATTTAATGTTTAACCTTAAGAAGAATAACAGTAATAAACACTAAACACCTCAATATTATTAATACGAATAATCTGAATAGTATTAGGGTTTTACAACCTTGAAGTGTATCGACTTTAGATATATCTAACACGTATGTCTAACTCTAACCTAGGACCTTCTTTTATAGGCTAAGGAGTCCTTTACAATATACAATACGTAACCTACAAGATAAATATCTTTTCCATATTTATCTAATACAAATCATTATACCGACATACATAACTATCAGTGCTTATATTACATTAGCAGTGGTTCCATGTGACTACTAGCCGTGGTTTAACATAGTAGTGGATTCCTTTCTTCTAGCCGTGGTTATCTTAAAGCTGGCCGTGGTTCCATACTTAGAATAATTCCTTTCATTGGAACCTAAAACCCAACAATCCGCCCCTAAACTTGATATTTACAACCAAAATCATCAAGTTTCTTTTAAAACCCATACAGTCTTCACTTGGAGGATGTATCCAAACACTTATCAGGATGTACTAACTTCTCAAACTTCCTCAGCAACCTGTAAGCTTGATAATCAAAGGGTTTCTGCAGCTTTAAACCACCAGGCTGTAACATCTGAGTAATAACCCCTGGATGATTATTCAATTTAGGATAATCGCTTTCTACACACATATGAATAACATCTCCAGAAACAGTTAATACATGAACTCCACAAGACTGATATAAATACTGATAACATCAAATAGTCTTGAATATTAAGTGTCAATTTCCCTCGATAATGCTTGTTATATGGATTTATGCTTGTTTCCAACTTTCAGGTAAATTACGAGCATTGGAGCTAAAGAGACGCGGAACTGGAGAAATATCAAATGATTTATCATAGTATGCTGACTTTGAAGAAGTTACGGCATAACTCTTCTCTCACATTACGCCATAACTAAAGCGTGTTGGGATATGAAAGTGCTGAAAAATGACAAAGTACTGGAAAAAGTCAAAGTACTGCTAAAGAAGAAATCAAAGTACTGCTGCACCTATTGATAGTACTTTGGATGATTTGGATGATCCTACCATGCCTGGTTTAGAAGATACTGATGATGAGTTAGATAACGGCGGTATTTTCTCAGATTCCAATGAAGATGCTGATTTCACTAATTTGGGTGATAATTATGAAGTTCCACAGACTCCTATCTTAAGAAGTCATAAGAATCATCCTGTTGATCAAATCATTGGTCCTTCAACTTCTGGAGTAATGACAAGAACCAAAGCTAAGGGTTATTCTACACCACATAATGCTTTGCTTAGCTTTGTTTATAAACAAAACAAGTTAAATCATAAGGACCATCAAACATGCCTGTTCACTTGCTTTATCTCTCAAGAAGAACCCAAGAATATAGCTCAGGAATTATCTAAAGAGAGTTGGGTTGAAGCTATGCAAGAAGAACTTCTTCAATTTAAACTTCAAGAAGTTTGGGTACTGTGTGATCTACCTGATGGAAAAAAGGTCATTGGTACAAGATGGGTGTTCAGAGTCAAGAGAGATGAAAGAGGAAATGTCATCAAGAACAAGGCAAGATTAGTAGCTCAAGGCAACAGACAAGAAGAAGGAGTAGATTATGATGAAGTATTTTCTCCTGTAGCAAGGATAGAAGCCATTAGAATATTTCTTGCTTTTGCTTCATATATGGGATTTCAAGTTTACCAGATGGATGTCAAGAGTGCATTTTTATATGGGAAGATAGCAGAGGAGGTGTATGTTAAACAACCTCCTGGTTTTGAAGATCCTGCACATCCAAACAAAGTCTACAAGGTGGTTAAGGCTCTTTATGGCCTTCATCAAGCACCTAGAGCTTGGTATGAGAGGCTCTCTACTTTTTTATTGCAACATGGTTACAGGAGAGGAGCCATTGACAAGACTTTGTTTATCAAGAGAGACAAGAAGGATATCAAGTTGGTTCAAGTATATGTTGATGATATCATATTTGGAGCTACCAAACAGTCAATGGTTAAGGAGTTTGAGCAGCTGATGCAGAATGAATTTCAAATGAGTTCAATGGGTGAGTTAACTTTCTTTTTGGGACTTCAAGTTAAGCATTCAAAGGAGGGAATTTTCATAAGTCAAGACAAATATGTATCTGACATACTTAAGAAGTTCAATTTTGATGCTATGAAGCCAGTTACGACACCTATTAAATCTATCAACTCATTGGGCAAGGATGAAGATGGACAACCTGTTGAAGTCAAGTTGTATAGATCCATGATTGGATGTCTTATGTACCTCACTACATCTAGGCCTGATATTATGTTTGCTGTTTGTCTATGTACAAGATATCAAGTCTCACCTAAGGTCTCTCATATGAATGCAGTGAAACGGATTTTTAGTTATTTGAAACAACAACCTAAGTTGGGGTTGTGGTATCCAAATGATTCACCTTTTCACTTGGAAGCTTTTTCAGATAGTGATTATGTAGGTGATAATTATGATAGACGATCAACCACTGGAGGATGCCAATATCTTGGAAGAAGATTAGTCTCTTGGCAATGCAAGAAACAGACTATTGCAGCAACATCCTCTACTGAAGCAGAATATGTGGCTGCTGCAAGCTGTTGTGGACAAGTTTTGTGGATGCAGAATCAACTCTTGGACTATGGGTTCAATTTCAAGAATACTCCTATCAATATTGATAATGAGAGTACAATCTGTATTGTGAAGAATCTAGTTTATCACTCCAAGACCAAACACATTCAGATTAGGCATCACTTCATCAGAGATTGTTATGAGCACAGGCTCATTAATGTTGTCAAGGTTCACACGGATGATAATGTAGCTGATTTACTCACCAAAGGCTTTGATGTTTCAAGATTCAATCACTTGGTGGTAAGCATTGGCATGATTAATTACTGAGCTACATTTAAGGGGAGGACTATTTAGTATAAGTATAGTCCTATGCATTGTTTGAGGGGAGGAAATTCATGTTTCTTTGATGTATTTGCTATTGTAAAGAGGAGAATGGGAAAGTACTGCTTTTTGGTTTTATGAAAGTACTGCTTGGAAAGTACTGCACACGTGGAAAGAACTGTTTGTCGTATCAACGTACTGTTCCAACGGTTATATTGAGGGGTAAACTTCACTAACGGTAACTCAGTTATTAAGGGTTGTGATTTTTAAATCTCACTTGTAAATAACTACTCTCCGAATTTCCCTCTCATATTGATACCTTATAATCTTTTCCATATTTCTCTCTCTTTCACCCATATTATTCATCATATCACTTTCTGTGTAAACATATCATCAATGGCAAATCGTACTACAGTTTTAAAACACAACATGGTGGCGAATTTAGAAAAGACTGAAGCCAATGTGATTTTTCATGATATCATTGATTTTCTCACTGGGTCTCCGATTAGTTATGAGCTTTTAGTGGAACCAGATATCATTGAGCCCTAGATTCAACAATTTTGGGCAACTGCTAGGGTTCATATGGAGAATGATGATTCGTATATTCAAGCTAAAGTTGCTGGGAGAACTGTGAAGGTTATTGTAGCCTCAATTCGTAAAGATTTATTGTTTGATGATGAAGAAGGGGCTGTTCGTTTTGATAAGCAATTGATTTGGGATACATTCAGAGACATTGGGTATGAAGGGTCCTTAACTGAACAAACATTCAAGAAACCCTTATTTTGTCCCCACTGGAAGTATTTAGTTCATGTTTTGCTTCATTGAATTAGTGCTAAAAGTACATCATGGGAGCAATTTGGGTCTAACATGGCATCTGCTATAGTGGGATTGGCTACAAATCGCATTTTCAACTTTTCAAGGCTAATCCTAGATGGAATGCTCTCACACATCTCTCATGGTTCAAAATGGTTGATGTATCCAAGTTTTATTCAAGTGATCCTAAACAAACAACTTGCTGATGTACCAAAGCCTACCAGTCTTCTACCTGTTGTGGTGCAACCAGCCAAGATTTTCACTTTTATGGCTAGGAAAAGTGATCTATTCACTGGAAGGCACACTCCTCTAACCACTTCTATGATGGAGGTTGTTCAAGCAATCAGAGATGAGGCTGCAGAGAGTAATTACAGAGAAGGTACTGCTTCTACACAAGGTACTGCTTCTCAAGGTACTGCATCACATGGTACTGCATCACAAGGTACTGCTTCGCAAAGTACTGAAGTTCAAGAAGATGTTGCAGTTTCACCTCCACCATCTCCACAAGTCTCTGTTCATGATTCTCATCAAGAAGAACACTCACCATCGAGAGGAGATGAAGAAGCTGTGGCGCATGAGGATACAACTCTAAACAATTATGCTTTATCAAGAGAATTGACAAGATTGAAGAAAACTTTTGAAGATCAGGCTACACAGATTAAGAAGTTGAAGCTTAAGTTTAGAAGACTCAAGAAGTTTGTCTGGCCATTGGTTCAACATCATCATCTATGGGTCAAGTCTCAAAGAAAGCAAGACAGGCCAGTTAGGCAATTTAAGAGGACAACCAAAGGCAAAAGGGTTCAACAATCATCTTCATTCCAATTGGGGAGGAATTTGGAAGATAAGAATTTGAATGAAGAAGCTGAACCTCAAGGTACTGATGAACCTCAAGGTACTAATGTTCAACCTCAAGGTACTGAAGAGCAGGTTAATATTGAAAGTACTGAGGAAGAAAGCACTAGAGTTAAAAGTACTGATGATCAAAGTACTGCTTTTCAAGGAACCTACAGGCAAGAGTTAATTACACCAAGACTGTTAGATTTTGAAGAGGAAGCTGGTCCTTCAACTGTTTTAACTAAAGAGGAAGCTGGTCCTTCAACAGTCATATTAGAAAAGGAAGTTGATACACCCAAACCTATACATACTGCAAGTGATGATGAAACCATTGCTGAAATCTTGCATGATTTGTCAAAGCCAAGGGGTGTTAGCATTCCAGGAGTTACAGAAGAACAACCAAAGCTTCTCAACTTGTTATAGATCCAAAAGATAAAGGAAAAGGTAAGTTGGTAGAAACAAAGAAGAAAAAGAAACCTACTTTAGCACATATAAGGGCTGCTCAAGTTGCTATGAATGAGGAAGCAGCTAGAAAGTTTCAAGCTGAATTGAATGCTGAAATGGATATTGAAGAAGCTAAGGATAGAGAAGCAGCTAAAAAATTACAAGAAGAATTGAATGCTGAAGCTGCTATACCATTACAGTCACCTATTCCTATTTCTGCTCTACCAAGAAGACCAAATCTTGCTAAGGAAAGAAATGCTATGATGGCATATTTAAAAGGTCAAGGGTATATTGGATTGAATAAGCTGAATTATGTTGAGATGAAAGGTTTGTATGAAGCTGTTAGAGAGGCTTATAAGAAGAGTGTTGAGAGTATCAAAGATTTTAAAGATGATGATGCTCAGAAAGAAGATGATAAGAAAGGAAGCTTAAAAAGAAAAATAACATCTGAAGTTGAAGATACATAGCCATCAAAGAAAGTTGAGTTAAGATCTGATACTAATGATGAGCTAAGGAATTACTTAGGAGTAGTAGAATTTGAGTATTCTAAAGATGATGCTGAAATGAAGATGAACAAATCTCCAATAACTAATTTTGAAGTTGTAGAGTGAAAGGAAGGAAGTTATCTAATGTTTCAGAGAGAAGATGAAAGCTTCAGGGTGTTCAATATGCTATGGGATTTATTGCATATAATAAATAGAGTGGATTTATTTCATTTATATCATGTCGTGCGAGAATATTTTGAACACCATCCATCAGAAGGAGTTTGTTTAGTCTTGCTTGGAGATCTCACAACTGTTTGGGAAACTGAAGAAACAAGCACTACTGAGATTTGGAAAAACCAAAAAGATTGGGAGATTATCAGCTGGAGATTCTTTGAAGAATCTGGAATACATGTTCTAGAGTTAGAAGATGGGACTATGATTCACATGTTAGCAGATAGAAGGTATCCGCATACATCAGATCTCATGAGGAGAATGCTAGAGCATGGAATGGAAGTTGAAGAAGATAATGAAATTGCTATTATGGTCATCAAATTGTTTATCAGATGGACGACTATGGCTGATGATGATGCATGAAAAACTGGTATGAATCTTTAATGAATAAATTATTTTTCAAGTATCAGTACTTTATTCAAAGTACTGCTGATCAAATAGTACTTTCATCAAAGTACTGCTTGCAGCTTTAAACCAGTTAATGATTTTTGAAAAACTTGTGTTAAGTGACAAATATTTTGAAACAAAGGTTAAAAGAAATAAATGGTTTTTGAGATGGTAACACCAATAGGTTATCAATTCACCATGGTTACAAAATGATTGGCTAATCCATGAGCAAACGGCTCTGGTACAGATATATCAAATCCGTTTTATAGTTGACAACTTGCTAATAAGTTGTATGGTAATCAACTCACCATATCAGTAAATGTGAAGAGTTGGCTAGCCCACAAGAAAATGGCTTGTGGTAAAGGCTGTGGAAAAACCATTATTTGGTAATTAGTTCACCATAGATGAAAGAACTAACTATTCCAAGAGGGTACAACTTTTGTTAAAGACAAATCAAATCTGTTGATAGCTGATGATTTGCTAAAAATCATATGGTTATCAGTGTACCATGATCTTACACATCAAAACATTTGGCTACTCCAGAGTTAATGGCTTTGGTAAAGAGACATTAAATCCATTAAATTTTCAATGATTCACCTCTCACAGGAGTTTACACACCTGGAAGTGATGAGAATAGATTGCAACTTAAACTGAATTAATGTACAAATTGTCATATGTTTATGTGTTGCTGAAAAGATGGAGCTTGCTGAATGATGCTGTAAAAGAATTATTTCTAAATGTAGGATATTGGATTTCACATACACATCAAACCATAACACAAAGTAGGCGTATAAGTGGAATTCTAGAGAGAGAAAGTTAGAGGTTTAGGGAACTTTATTGAGAGAAAGAAAATTCTTATTATGAGCTCCAACTCTCTACCTTGGAAGGTAGAGAGTATTTATAGTCTTACAATAAAACGCCACACAACGGGCTGTGGATCAGGCATACAGTGGGTAAAGACCCGTCCGTCCTCCACGGTGATACTAAACTAAATACTACTTAACATAAAAGTACTATGACTACGAGCTTTCTAACGATTACATATACTTGAGGTGACCGACTCTTTAATACCTGGAATTTCTAATTCCTAACAATCTCCCCCTAAGGGAGGTCACCTCAAACATATACTAAAATGACATTCCTAACAATCTCCCCCTAAGGGAGGTCACCTCAAACATATACTAAAATGACATTGAATACAATCAGATATTACATTAACAATTGATCTTGCATTCTTGATGTAGTACTTTGCTCTGAAGCTCGTAGTCATTGATTCCACTCATTGCATGTTTGGTTAATCCAAGTGGAGGTCTTTTACTGATCCACGTGATAATAATGTTGAGCCAGCTTTTGAGATCATCAGCTAATAGAAAATCTCTGATACTTCCATTGTGGTGTTGGTATTATGTGATGTTGTGACTTTCGGACCGACATGCTCACATTCCGGATCATGATATCTTCTCATCAGAGTAGCGGAAGCTTTCGTTGATTCATGATATTGGCAGCGGCGTAGCAGAAGCATGGAGTTAGAATATCAGAGTCATTGATGCACCAATCATGATTTCTTCGATATGAATATGGTGTGTGAGCATGCGGCTATGGATTGACCGCTCCATTCTGATCAGCTGCAAACGTCGGGGTGTACCTGCATAAGACATTTAGCAATAAAGAGCACGAAAGTGTCTTTGATCACTCTTGATGAATTGAGGTACACGGCCCACGGTTCCCCGTTGATCAGTACAAGTAATCGCCTGTGATCGTATAATTCAAGAATTTCCTTGACAAGGTTTCGCACTGCTCTAGCTGTTCTCAAACCGAACGTCTCAAAGAAGACAACACGGAGTGAGTGAACCAGCGAATTTAAGTCCACGGATTGATGAAAAGAGATTTGAAAAACAATCGTGTATTGCTCAATTGAAATTGTTTTGCAATATAACGAAGGTTTTAATGAAAATCAATTATCAATCATAAAACACTTTTTGATTTGAAAAATTAGTACACGGTCGACGTGCTAATGAAAAGAGTTTTAAAGCACAAAGACCGGTTTTTCAAAGGTATCCGTCAATCCATAGCCTGAACCAGGATTGATTCAAAAGATTGAATCGCCCCATTGTTTTTGTTCAGTTGTCACATGGTTGATCTATTTGATAGATCACACATGCCACCCACCAGGAGCTTGTTTGATGTTGGCTCCAGAAGGCTTTCCATCTTCATTGTGAGTATGTTAGCATATCACTCATGTTCGGCAATACCACAAGGATAATGCGTAGGACTCAAGATAAAATCTCTCTTTCCACATTGTGTGAAATAGAGAGTCTTCAATGAGAGTGTCCTAATGAGATTTATAGATGATCTCGTGGCTCTAGACTCAATATGTGCATATTTGGTTCCTGTGCCGGGGACTAGGGAGAGGGTCTCCTTCTTCAATATCAACAATCTCTAAGAGAAAGTCGATAGATTATGTCAGTTCCCCGTGAGAATGAAACAAGCCCTTTTAAGAGGAACTTGAGTGGTTTGGGAAGTTGTAGTGCAGAGCGTCACTGGGTCCATGATGTCTTGTCTTCAATACCGATGTTACCATCAGTAGCATATGAATTGTACCCGGTTTCTGCCCTATGGTTGAATAAATGGAGGGCTATTTCTTTTCACCCTTTTCTCATTTAATTCTTTTTCATTCTTCAACCCCTTCAGTGCTTACCGAGACTTCATAGCAAGAACCTTGTTGGGTTTATTCCAGTACTTACTCTGTCTCAGTCCGCACTCTTCCCATATCTCATTTCTCTCCTTTTATCATCATACCTAAGAAGTCTACACTAACTAGTGGATAGTCCCTCGGTAGATCCCTCCGGTTCTGGCGGATCATGGGAACAAATACCTAACCTTATCATCCTTATATCACCGTACATAAAGTAAAGTTGGTCGGTCTATTTGGTATTGTTCATCTGCCATTTGGAACCAATTGAAAACCATTTGAAAATCAATCCAAATACTTGTGATATATTATCAAAGCATTTTGTACCTGAATTGTTTTTGATATTTTTAGAATAAGAGATCCCCCTCAACATGTGCATCAAGTGTTTGAAATCGTTTTGCACACGGAGGCAAGAGAAAGAATTAACTTCTTTGAATTCCATTTTCTAAAAGATATCAACATCACTTCCCTAATCAAATCAAGAAGATTAAGCATTTTTGGGGAAGGATGAGGTTTTCAAAGTTATGCTCCCCCTCAATATGTGCCTCGAGGTTTGAAAAGAGTTTTGCACATACTAGAGGGAACCTGCACATTGAGATAAATGATCACGTTTCAAATCATTGTGGTTTAAGATAGATGCTCCCCCTCAACATGTGCATGGAAAATTTGAAATCGTTTAGCACATGTGGGAAGGAGAGCTTGTACTACCTTATAAAACCATTTACCGAATTATCAGTTTAAATCCAATTTAAATCACACATTCTCCCCCGATCACAATTATCAAATCATTTGAGATTTGTGATCTCTTATAGATTTACATTGATTTTGAAAGCTTTTAAGGAGAATTGTGACTTGATTATGAAAGCGTTTTAACTGATAAGGATCGGTTTTTAAGACTTTAAACTCCATTGATAAAACATGCATGAATATCTTTTTGAAAACAATTGAATGACAAATAACTTTTTAATTTAATTGAAATCATTCTCCCCCTCAAACAATGACATAGGTTGTTGTTTGAGAGATAGATATTTTGACAAATAAGTCCAGATGATTATCAAAAATAGAGTCCGAGTTATTTTTCAAAAACAGTTAGTTTTCAGCAGATAAATGTTTAAAGAATCAGAGCATGGAATTTTGAAAACATGATAAATTATGGCTCTGTTCTTTCTTTGAAAAGCGGGTTACTGCCTGAAATGACAATAAACCATTGTTTCTCTTTCTCCCAAAAAAATATATATATATATATATATATATATATATATATATATATATATATATATATATATATATATATATATATATATATATATATATATATATATATATATATTTTAAATTCGAACAACATCTAAAGTCCCGTGTCATTCTTTGAATCACAGCACAAAGACCGTAGATATAATCGAACTGAGAAAAACATGACAAATTGACAAATTTTTTTTTTTTTTTGAATTTTTCAGATTTTTATGGATTTTAAAAGTTTTATAATTTTCTATTTTGTTTTTCGAATAAATATTTACAAGAGATAGATGAGCATAGACCTTTACTCCTCGTCTTCTTCCTGAAGACGTTTGAGTGTTTCTGGTTGAAGGCTTTTCAAGCCTAGTCGTGGAAGTATGAACTCAAAACGTTCTCTTGGAAGAGCTTTGGTGAAGATGTCTGCTAACTGATATTCAGACCTCACAAAATAGAGTTCCACCATACCCTTTTTCACTTGTTCCCTGATGAAATGATGACGAATTTCGATATGCTTAGCTCTTGAGTGTTGAACGTTATTGCATGAAAGAGCAATAGCACTTTTATTATCACAGTACAGAGGGATTTTGTTAAATACAAAGCCATAGTCAGTTAATTGAGATCTCATCCAAAGGATTTGAGCACAACAAGATGACATGGCTATGTATTCTCCCTCTGTAGAGGAAATAGAAGTACTCATTTGCTTCTTTGAAGACCAGCTCACAAGCTTATCACCCAAAAACTGGGCACCTCCAGACGTACTTCGACGAGTATCTTGACATCCTGCATGATCAGCATCTGCATAGGCTGTTAGTGACATACCGGTGTCCTTCGGGTACCAAAGTACCATATTGATGGTTACTTAGAGATACCGAAAGACCCGTTTAACCGCTTGATGAGTGTCTAAATACTCATCATTTTTGTACAATCTAAACTGCAAAATCATCTGAAAACATTCAGAAACACATCAAAATGAGCAAAATATCACAAATCAGTGTTTTATGTGTTTTAAATGCAAAAATATCAAAATCAGATGAAAAATGATCCAAGTTTGCAAAATTGGCAGTTTTAGTCCCCCAAGTTTTAAAAGTTGTCAAATCTAGTCCCTAGAATTCAAAAATGTGAAGTTTTGTCATTCAAGGTCCCTGAAATCTTCTAAGTTGTTAAAAATGGTCCTTGAATGATTCTTTGGTCAAATGGCATAAAAGGTCCCTAAACTTTGGAAAATTGCAAAATTAGTCCTTGGACCTTTTAAAATGGGATTTAATGCAAAAAGGGTCCTTGCACTATCAATGTTTGTCAAGTTTAGTCCTTGTGAGAAGTTTGGAAAAGTGTCAAGTTCAGTCCTTGAAGTTTGGATAAATTGCAAAGTTGGTCCTTGTGCTTATACTAAACCAAACGGATCCAATATCCAATCCAATCCAGCCGGCCCAACATAATATCCAAGCCCAACTCCACATGAACCTTGACCCCCTTTGGCTTGACCCTTGACCTAGCTCAAAATCCCTTTTGATCCCTGTTACAACCCAATTGTGACCCCCCCCTTTTATATTAATACCCCGGTCAACAGAAGTCAAAAACAACCAATACGCGCGCAAAACCAGTTTCACTGTAGCTCTCCCTCTCCAGCTACTGAAACACCAAAACCAGGTAGTTTTCCATGACTTTCTCCAACCCCCCCCCTTACCTTGTCCCCTCCACCTCCACTAACACCCAAATATCTTTAATTGATTGAACCAAATCCATTAATTGCTCAAACCTGCTTTGAAGAAATATTTGGCGCCAAAACTACAAGTGGACGGATATGATGGTTTTAGCCAATCCAATGGCTCAGGAGTGGTGGGAAAGATTCAGAGGTCAGAGAGAAGTCACTAAAGTCTATAAAGAGGAGTGGAGATGCATTGTACAAATCTATCTAGTGTATTTTTTAATTTCTTAATGTCGTTTTAAGCATTTTTCAAGTTTAAGTGTAATTTAAAGCTTTCAAGCATTCTGTTTAAGTATCTCAGTGTATTGTAAAACTTTTTCAATTATCAGTTTCAAGTTTTAATCATATCTCAAGTTTATGCAAAATTTCATGTTTATGCAAAATCTCATGATAGTTCAAAAGTTGTTTTTAGTTGTTTGTATGGACTGAAACAGAACACATAAGCTCCTAGATAGCTTTTCTAAGCTATTAGAAACACTAAAACTCAGTTTAGAAGCAAAAACAAAAAATCATCAAAAATACAAATTAAATAGGTGAAAAATCAAAAATCACTTGGAAATGGCATTCACAGCTGGAGCAGGGTAGATTATGGATGGCCTTGGGTTAGAAGCTTAGTGGTAAGCTAATAGGGGTGTTCATTGGTTCTTGTTCTCAGTTCTGAGCTTGGAAAGCTTTTGTAAGCCTTTTTAGTCATTTTTGCATTTCACTGTTGTAGTTGTTAATTAGCTTTAATCTCTGTTTCTTATTGTTTATTAGATATAATTAAGTGTAGTTAATCATTAAAATAAGTTGGTTGTACTTTGTAATTTGAAGTTTATAAAAATTTCCTTTTAACAGTCAAAACTGCATCATTGTCAATTCTTAGTTGTATGTTGTTATTGTTAGTGTTTAATGCTTCATTAGTCCTAATTAGTGATACTATGATGTCTGCAATAAGTTTCATGGTTTAAAATTGTGATTTGCTTTGAAAAAGTTCCATAACAGTCCTATAAGGTTGTTTGGATTTGTTTGCTTAAACTGTTATAGATATTGTTTGAGTTGTTGTTTGTGCTTGCTCTGTGTCTCTTTAGTGTCTATAAACTCATTTCAGTCAAGAAAACTAGCTCTCACAAGCTTAAAAGTCAAAATACCATATAATCTCATTTCTGTGGCTTACTGTTGGAAGTTCATGATCTATGATCATTGATTTGTGTTTATAAGTTGTTATTTTTGATCAAATCAGTCTTATCTCACCCTAATACATCATATTAAGTGAGCAGAATCAAATCAAAGTTCATCTTTGTCAACTCTTTTGGTTTTCATAAAAGTCAAAATTTCCAACTTGGTCGTTTTTGAATAAAAAAGATATTTTCATTGTGTGTTCATTAGTAAGATTCAGCTTATAAGCTCTTAGGGTATTAAAGTCTAGTTGCTAAACAAAAATATAAAAATGCTAGTTCTCTGTTCATCAGCTTATTGAGTGCTTATTTTCCTCTTTCTTTTGGACCCCTTGTCTGCAACCATGCCCTGTGCACAGTTGGTAGGTCCAACTTGATAAGCTCACATAGAGCTTATTAGATGCTCAAATCTGGTGATCTTTGGTTCTTTGGGTAGCCAACCTAGCTATCTTGAGGTCCCAAGTTCATTTTTTCATTTTGAAGCTTGTTTGGTAGGGCTGCAATAAGCTCTAAGTTTGTCCCATTTATGTGTTGTCAATAAGTGCTTATTAGCTTATTCCTAGCTTTTCAGTGTGCTTATCTGTCTCTTTTAGCCTCATTTCAGTTCATCTAGCTTATTTGCATCTATTTTAAGCTTCTGTTTCAGTTGGTTAGCTTGTTTGAGCTTATTTCACCAAATAAGCTCATAAGCATAACTGTTTGGATCATAAGCTCATCAAACAGCTTATTTGTAGTTTGTAAAATTTGTCTTTGTTAAAGTTTCATATTATCAGTATTAAAGTAGTTTTCAAAAAGAAAATCCAGAAAAATATCAAGTTAAAATCAGTGATAGTGTTTATTTAATATTTCCTAGCTTTTTGATTTTTCTTTTTAGCTTATTAATAAGCAAATCTTGTTTTTATACTTTTGTTAGTTTTCTGTCATCATATAGTATTTTTAGAAAAAGTTTCATAATTTTCCTAATCTATTTAGTATTTATTATAATTTTAATTAGTTAAAAATAGTAATTAATTAGTAATATATAATTAAAAAGCATAAAAAATATCTTTTCAGTTTTAAAATTAGTTTTATCATATTTTAGATTTTTCCAAGTTAAAATTTCATTTTTCCAGGTTTATTTTATATTTTCTAGTATTTAAGTGTATTTTAAATAGTAATTAATTAGTAATAATTAGATAAACAGTGTGAAAAATATATTTTTAGTTTTAAAACTAGTTTTATAATATTTTAGATTTTTTTGAATCATAATCTTATTTTTCTAGCCTTATTTCATATTTTCTTTTATTTTAGGTCATTTTTAAATAGTTAAAATAGTTTTTAATTAATAATAATTAATTAAATAGTTGTAGAAATTATTTTCTTTTTCTAATAATTTTATTTTATTTTTAGGATTCCAAAAATGTTATTTTCATATTTTTAGGTCTTTTATTTCTTAAATTTCACTTTTTATTTTGTACGTATACGTAGTTTTTAAAACTTACGTTTACATTTCTCTTATCTGATTGTTGTGCTTTTCCAATTCTGTTCCCAATTCCATTCCAAGCAATCAGTAGTGTAATTTCTTAATCCAAAACCTTTACTGATCACTATCCTTAGTGATCACTCTATCATCTGAGTTTGTTTTGACACACCATTGAGTCTCCGTGGGACTTAACGACCCGGGAATTCATTCTATTCTCCAGGACTTCATTGCATTTGTTTCTGAGCTGTTTTAAGCTTCTTACGGTTAGCCATTCACAAGTGGCTAGCTTGTGTGAGGTAGCTTGACGGTTCGGGACAGATCAAATTTTGGCGCCGCTGCCGGGGAGGCTTTAGCGTGTGTTTAGCCATTTTCAGACCCATTCTTGCACATAACCCATCATTTGTAAAAAGTTTTTTGTAAAGTTATAAAAATCCAAAAAGTTCATTAACACTTTTCCTAAAGTGTTAACAAACCCAAAACAATATAAAACAACAAAACAATCGGAACGTTTTCTATTTTGTATTCTCTTTTAAGGTGATTCTTGAAGAGATACGATTTGGTTAAACGAGACGATACCAAAAATATTGTCCAAAAGTTTTTGAACCCTTTGCACAAATCTTACCTACGTCTTTTCAGTGGTACTTAATATATACATAAAAATCAACCACCGCAAATCAAGGCAGTGCACTACCTAACTGGGGGTGCGACCATAATAAGTTCCCGAACATCAGATTTAAAACTTGCCTTTGTGTCACTTGTGATTTGGTGTACCTTTTTCAAAGAAGCCATTTCATTTGTGATTATTGGTTAAGTTCACTTGTCATTTTGCCTCATTTGTTTTGAAAATTGATTTTTATACTTAGTGCATGCGCACTCGTTCTTCCAGTTCTACAAGTCCACTTTCAGAACTTGGAAAGATTCCTCGTAGACGTAGGGACGTTCTGCTCCTTCACCGCGGATGAGGAACGTACCACAACCACCACCTGCCGTAATGGCAGAAGACAAACCCATGAACGAGCTTCTCCAAGCACCCATCGAGGGTTACGGAGATGCTATTGTTGTTCCAGCCATCGTGGCTGAAACTTTCGAGCTCAAAACCGGGTTGCTTAATCTAGTAACCCAAAGCCAATTCTATGGTTTTGAGCGGGATGATCCTCATGCACACATTCGATGGTTTAACAAGATTGCATCTACCATCAAGTACAAGAATGTCCCACATGAAGCTATCAAGCTTCTTCTGTTCCCATTTTCTCTAGAGGGACAAGCCCGGAATTGGCTTGAGAAACAACCCCCTCGTTCTATTGAGACATGGGAAGATCTTGTCACCAAGTTCGTTAACGAGTTCTATCCTCCATCCCGAACCACAAGTCTTAAGAATGAGATAATGAAATTTTCTCAGAGATTTGATGAATCATTCGGGGAGGCATGGGATCGTTACAAAGAGTTGCTTCGCAAGTGTCCGCATCACGGTTTTACCGAGTTAATGCAAATGGATACTTTCTACAATGGTCTCAATCAGACTAATCAAGACTCTTTGAATGCCTCCGCGGGAGGTAATTTCCTGAGCAAGACCACAAAAGAGGCCTTGCAGATCATTGAGAACAAATCTCAGGTCCGCCCTTTCCGAGCTAAGACATATCAGTCTCATGCTGGACCTTCTTCTTCTTCATCTCCCGTGAGTACATCTAGCACCGATGCTAAGATTGACAAACTCACAGACATTGTTCAGGCTTTGGTTCTTGCTAACCAGAAGAAAGTGACCTTCACTCAGACACCAACACATGCTGAAGTGAAGAAAGTCGAGAGTTGTGTTACTTGTGGTGGTCCTCATGCATACTACAATTGTACTGCCACCGATGGTAGTCCTTTTGAAGCCAATGCTCTAGCCGGTAGTTCACAGCAAGGAGGTAATCAATACCGTCCTCAAAATGAACCACACTACCGTGCTAACACTAATCGGGCACCACCCGGTTTTAACCAGAATCATAACATGCAAAACCGGAATCAGAACCAACCAAGAATGAACCAAGGTTATCAAAACCAAGGTAATTTCTATCCCGGACCCAATCAAGGTTTCCAACATCAAGGAACCTCCATCAAAACAATTTCAATCGAGGGAATCAATTTCATGGGAATGTGAATCCTAATCAAGGGAATTTTGGCTATAATCAAAACATACGGCCTCAATTTATCCCTCCAGCTCCTCCCGTCATTGTTCCTCCAGTACCATCATCTGATGAGTTGTTGAAACAATTCATGAAGTCCCAAGATGAAATGAACAGTTGTTGGTCACCGATTGCTGACCTTAAGAAGTCTTTAAATGATCAACCCTCGGGCTCAGGAAAACTTCCGAGCAACACGATCGCTAACCCGAGGGGCGATGCTAAGGCGATCACAACCAGAAGTGGTGTTTCATATGATGGACCTGCTGTTCCTACTACCTCTTCTTCTTCTTCTCTCCCTAAGGTAGTGGAAAGTGAACCGAGGACACACAATGGACCTACGACTCCAATGCCCCCTCCACCTGTGGCAATGAGTCAAGTTACCAAGGAAACAACGGACAAGGTGCATTATTCAAGCCCACGAAGTACCGCACACGTCCCACCTTCGGTAGTCCAACCTCAAGTTGTCCAGAAACCCAAGTCAAATCAAGGAGTTGTTTTTGAACCACCTGTAGCTCCCGTTGAAAACCAGAAATCCAAATCTTCTATTCCTTACCCATCACGTTTGAATGAGCAAAAGCTCCGCGAGAAAGCCAGTCATCAAATGGACAAATTTTTCCAAATTTTCCAAGAGTTACATTTTGACATAAGCTTTGCGGATGCTATCATGCTGATGCCCAAGTTTGCATCGACTCTCAAACACATGTTAAGCAATAAGGAAAAGCTGTTTGAAATGGCAAAAACTCCTCTTAACGAGAACTGCTCGCAGCTATTCCAAGAAGCTTCCTGAAAAGCTTGGAGATCCTGGGAAATTTCTCCTACCTTGTGTATTCCCATGAATGGTTGAATGCTTTGCCCTAGCAGATCTTGGTGCAAGCATAAACCTTATGCCTTATTCAGTGTGGAAGAAACTTTCTCTTCCGGAACTTACTCCTACATGCATGACTCTCGAGCTTGCAGATCGTTCCATATCCCGTCCTCTTGGCATTGTTGAGGACGTATTTGTGAAAGTAGGAAAGTTCCATTTTCCAGCTGACTTCGTGGTTGTTGATTTTGATGCCGATCATAGGGTTCCTCTCATTGTTGGTCGAGGATTCCTGAGAACGGGCCGTGCTCTCATTGATGTATTTGAGCAGGAAATCACATTACGTGTTGGTAATGAAGCTGTCACCTTTAACCTTGATCAAACTTCGAGGTACTCCGCAAATTATGATTCTGAATCGGTTAACCGAATAGATATCATTGATGTTGCTTCTGAAGAGTACTCTCAAGAAGTTCTTGGTTATTCTCATAATTCTGTGAGTGGGGATTCCACCACATCTTCTCAACCTATCATAGCCAATTCTACTCCTTCTCTCACTCCGTTTGAGGGAAGCGACTTCATCTTAGATGAGATTGAAGCATACTTGGCTAGTGATTCTGTTCCATGGGAAATTGATCATGCTCCAATTGACATTGAGGGGGACATACTTCTTATTGAGAAGTTGCTTAATGATGATCCATCATCAACCCCTCCCCCTAGTGATTCAATTCCTGATGAGATTAATCTGGAGGGAGATATTCTTCTTGAGGAATTGTTGACTCATGACACTTCTCCTCCTCTCCCTCCCATCAAACTTCATAACAAGGAAGTCAAGTCAGTTGAGAAAACTGAAGAATTTCCTGAGGTTGAGCTTAAGGACTTACCTCCTCATCTCGAGTATGCATTTCTTGAGGGTGATGATAAATTACCAGTCATTATTGCTAGAGATTTGAGTAAAGATGAAAAAGCTGCTCTCATAAAGGTTTTGAAGTCACACAAGCAAGCAATTGCTTGGAAACTCTCCGACATAAAGGGTATCAATCCTGAGTTTTGTACTCATAAAATCTTGATGGAGGATGACTTTAAACCAGCAGTTCAACATCAGAGACGAGTGAATCCAAAAATCCATGATGTTATCAAACAGGAGGTTATCAAACTTCTTGATGCAGGATTGATTTACCCTATCTCAGATAGTCCTTGGGTTAGCCCAATTCATTGTGTTCCGAAAAAGGGTGGCATTACTGTTGTCACAAATGAAGATAACGAGTTAATTCCAACTCGATTGGTTACGGGATGGCGTGTGTGTATTGATTATCGTAAGTTGAATGACGCCACCCGTAAAGACCATTTTCCTCTACCCTTTATGGACCAAATGCTTGAGAGATTAGCAGGGAACGAGTACTATTGTTTCCTTGATGGTTTCTCAGGATATTTTCAGATTCCCATTGATCCACAGGATCAAGAGAAGACTACATTCACCTGCCCATACGGGACTTTTGCCTACAAACGTATGCCTTTTGGCTTATGTAATGCTCCTGGCACGTTCCAAAGATGTATGATGGCCATTTTCCACGACATGATCGGGGAAACAATGGAGGTGTTTATGGATGACTTCTCGGTCATTGGGGATTCGTTTCAAACATGTCTCTCCCATTTAGAAAAAATGCTTCAAAGGTGTGAAGACACCAATCTTTGTCTAAACTGGGAGAAGAGCCATTTTATGGTCAAAGAAGGCATAGTCCTTGGCCATAAAATTTCAAAGAACGGGATTGGGGTTGATAGAGCAAAAGTCGATGTTATTGCTAAATTACCTCATCCTACTACCGTCAAAGGTATTAGGAGTTTTTTAGGTCATGCCGGTTTCTATCGCAGATTCATACAAGATTTTTCCAAAATCGCCCGGCCTATGACCCATCTTCTTGAAAAGGATGCTCCTTTTATCTTCTCACCCGAGTGCATCATAGCTTTTGAAACATTGAAGAAAAAGCTTACTGAAGCACCCATTCTCGTTGCTCCCGATTGGGACTTGCCTTTTGAGCTCATGTGCGATGCAAGTGATTTTGCTATCGGTGCAGTCCTAGGGCAACGAAGAAACAAGCATTTTCAGCCTATCCACTACGCAAGCAAAACTATGACTGAAGCTCAAACTCATTACACCACCACAGAAAAAGAGCTATTAGCCGTGGTGTATGCATTTGAGAAATTTCGGCCGTACTTAATCTTGACCAAATGCGTGGTGTATACGGATCACTCGGCTCTTAAATATCTCTTTGCAAAACAAGATGCAAAGCCGAGATTGCTTCGTTGGATTCTCCTCCTCCAGGAATTTGATATCATTATACGTGATAAAAAAGGAGCCGAGAATCTAGCTGCTGATCATCTGTCCCGATTAGAGAACCCTCACCAGGATGTTTTCGAGAAAAAGGAAATAAATGAAACATTTCCTCTCGAGACACTCAATGCAGTTTCTTTTGGTGGAAATTCTACCACCCCATGGTTTGCTGACTTCGCAAATTACCATGCGGGTAACTTCATTGTGAAAGGGATGTCGACCCAACAGAAGAATAAGTTCTTCAAAGATGTTAAACATTATTTCTGGGACGACCCTTTCTTGTTCAAAATTTGTGCGGATCAAGTCATCCGACGATGTGTTTATGGACAGGAAGCTATTGACATTCTCACAGCTTGCCATGCTGGACCCACCGGGGGCCATCATAGTCCAAACTACACAGCCAAAAAGGTGTTTGATTCCGGATTCTATTGGCCCACAATCTATAAGGATGCCCACGAATTTGTCAAAGCCTGTGACGCTTGTCAACGTCATGGAAACATATCTCAAAGAAATGAAATGCCACAAAATGCCATTCAAGTTTGTGAGATATTTGACATCTGGGGTATTGATTTTATGGGGCCATTTCCTTCGTCTCGTGGAAACAAGTACATACTCGTGGCTGTTGACTATCTGTCAAAATGGGTTGAAGCAAAAGCTTTACCCACCAATGATGCCCGAGTTGTTGTAAAATTTTTGAAATCTCTTTTTGCCAGGTTTGGAACTCCGAGAGCGATAATCAGTGATCGTGGTACACATTTTTGTAATGACCAATTTGAAAGAGTCATGCAAAAGTATGGTGTTACCCACCGTCTCTCTACTGCATACCACCCCCAAACAAGTGGGCAGGTGGAAGTTTCAAACCGTGGTATTAAAAGGATTCTGGAGAGGACGGTTGGCGAAAACCGTGCCTCTTGGTCGGATAAGCTAGATGACGCACTCTGGGCCTTCCGTACAGCTTACAAAACACCCATCGGGTGTACTCCATACAAGCTAGTGTACGGAAAGGCATGTCATCTTCCGATTGAGCTAGAGCACAAGGCTTACTGGGCCTTAAAACATGCCAACTTCGATATACAGACAACTGGTGATCACAGAAAAGTTCAAATGAATGAACTAAATGAACTTCGTGATCAAGCTTACGAGAACTCTTTGATTTACAAGCAAAAGACAAAGAAGATTCATGACTCCAAGATCAAGAACCGCGTTTTCAACGTTGGTGATCGAGTCCTTCTTTTCAACTCTAGATTGAAGATTTTCTCGGGAAAGCTCAAGTCCCGTTGGTCTGGTCCATTCACCATTGCTAAGGTTTATCCTTACGGTACCGTTGAGTTATCTCAAACCGATGGTCCTAATTTTAAAGTGAATGGTCATCGAGTGAAGCATTATTTTGGAGAGGACATTCCTCCTGTGGTTGTCCCGGATTTACAAACATTCCCCATGAACTGATGAATGCGGGGATCGAGTCAAGCTAGTGACTCGGGAATCAAAAACATTAGCACACACCATATGGGTTTTCACCCATATTTCTGTCTTCTTTCTCTGTTCTACCACCCTAGTGTGGGGGGGTTGCCCCACACTGTTGTATATAAATTTCAAATTTATAAGAAAAAAAAAAAAAAAAAAAAAAATGGCCGTAGTATTTCCCTTTTACGTTCTCAGTTTCGGCATAACAGCCGGTACTTTGAATATTGAGGGCAATATTCATTTCTAAGTGTGGGGGGGAATTCTCACGAATTTTATCATGTAATTATACCACCCAATTCCCCCATTTTTGGCCAAATTTTTTTTTTTTTTTTTTTTGGAGTAAGTGTTTTACACTTACTCATTTGGTTATCAGTCCGCCATGTCTAATAAACTAAAGGATTGGCTAATCCAGGAGCAAACGGCTCTTGGTAAAGATTTCTCAAATCCGTTTATATGGCTTGCAATTTGCCCAAAATTGTATGGTTCTCAACTCACCATATCCTAAAAAGTGAAGAGTTGGCTAGCCCGCAAGGTTATGGCTTGTGGTAAAGGCAGTGGAAAAACCATAATTGGTAATCAGCTCACCAAAGATAATATTGATAATTTATCTAAGAGTTGGCTAGTCCAGAAGGGTACGGCTTCTGGTAAAGACAAAATCAAATCCGTTATATGGTTTATGATTTGCCAATAAATCATTTGGTTATCGTTGTACCAAGGTTCTTACTTGAATCAAAACAATTGGCTACTCCAGAAGTGATGGCTTTTGGTAAAGAGTTTTTCAAATCCATTAAAGATCTAAATCATTGCTAGGGACTAGCAATATCTCAGTGTGGGGGATTGATGAGTGTCTAAATACTCATCATTTTTGTACAATCTAAACTGCAAAATCATCTGAAAACATTCAGAAACACATCAAAATGAGCAAAATATCACAAATCAGTGTTTTATGTGTTTTAAATGCAAAAATATCAAAATCAAATGAAAAAAGATCCAAGTTTGCAAAATTGGCAGTTTTAGTCCCCCAAGTTTTAAAAGTTGTCAAATCTAGTCCCTAGAATTCAAAAATGTGAAGTTTTGTCATTCAAGGTCCCTGAAATCTTCTAAGTTGTTAAAAATGGTCCTTGAATGATTCTTTGGTCAAATGGCATAAAAGGTCCCTAAACTTTGGAAAATTGCAAAATTAGTCCTTGGACCTTTAAAATGGGATTTAATGCAAAAGGGTCCTTGCACTATCAATGTTTGTCAAGTTTAGTCCTTGTGAGAAGTTTGGAAAAGTGTCAAGATCAGTCCTTGAAGTTTGGATAAATTGCAAAGTTGGTCCTTGTGCTTATACTAAACCAAACGGATCCAATATCCAATCCAATCCAAAGGCCCCCAACATAATATCCAAGCCCAACTCCACATGAACCTTGACCCCCTTTGGCTTGACCCTTGACCTAGCTCAAAATCCCTTTTGATCCCTGTCACAACCCAATTGTGACCCCCCTTTTATATTAATACCCCGGTCAACAGAAGTCAAAAACAACCCATACGCGCGCAAAAACCAGTTTCACTGTAGCTCTCCCTCTCCAGCTACTGAAACACCAAAACCAGGCAGTTTTCCATGACTTTATCCAACCCCCCCCTTACCTTGTCCCCTCCACCTCCACTAACACCCAAATATCTTTAATTGATTGAACCAAATCCATTAATTGCTCAAACCTGCTTTGAAGAAATATTTGGCGCCAAAACTACAAGTGGACGGATATGATGGTTTTAGCCAATCCAATGGCTCAGGAGTGGTGGGAAAGATTCAGAGGTCAGAGAGAAGTCACTAAAGTCTATAAAGAGGAGTGGAGATGCATTGTACAAATCTATCTAGTGTATTTTTAATTTCTTAATGTCGTTTTAAGCATTTTTCAAGTTTAAGTGTAATTTAAAGCTTTCAAGCATTCTGTTTAAGTATCTCAGTGTATTGTAAAACTTTTTCAATTATCAGTTTCAAGTTTTAATCATATCTCAAGTTTATGCAAAATTTCATGTTTATGCAAAATCTCATGATAGTTCAAAAGTTGTTTTTAGTTGTTTGTATGGACTGAAACAGAACACATAAGCTCCTAGATAGCTTTTCTAAGCTATTAGAAACACTAAAACTCAGTTTAGAAGCAAAATCAAAAATCACCAAAAATACAAATTAAATAGGTGAAAAATCAAAAATCACTTGGAAATGGCATTCACAGCTGGAGCAGGGTAGATTATGGATGGCCTTGGGTTAGAAGCTTAGTGGTAAGCTAACAGGGGTGTTCATTGGTTCTTGTTATCAGTTCTGAGCTTGGAAAGCTTTTGTAAGCCTTTTTAGTCATTTTTGCATTTCACTGTTGTAGTTGTTAATTAGCTTTAATCTTTGTTTCTTATTGTTTATTAGATATAATTAAGTGTAGTTAATCATTAAAATAAGTTGGTTGTACTTTGTAATTTGAAGTTTATAAAAATTTCCTTTTAACAGTCAAAACTGCATCATTGTCAATTCTTAGTTGTATGTTGTTATTGTTAGTGTTTAATGCTTCATTAGTCCTAATTAGTGATACTATGATGTCTGCAATAAGTTTCATGGTTAAGATTTGTGATTTGGTTTGAAAAAGTTCCATAACAGTCCTATAAGGTTGTTTGGATTTGTTTGCTTAAACTGTTATAGATATTGTTTGAGTTGTTGTTTGTGCTTGCTCTGTGTCTCTTTAGTGTCTATAAACTCATTTCAGTCAAGAAAACTAGCTCTCATAAGCTTAAAAGTCAAAATACCATATAATCTCATTTCTGTGGCTTACTGTTGGAAGTTCATGATCTATGATCATTGATTTGTGTTTATAAGTTGTTATTTTTGATCAAATCAGTCTTATCTCACCCTAATACATCATATTAAGTGAGCAGAATCAAATCAAAGTTCATCTTTGTCAACTCTTTTGGTTTTCATAAAAGTCAAAATTTCCAACTTGGTCGTTTTTGAATAAAAAAGATATTTTCATTGTGTGTTCATTAGTAAGATTCAGCTTATAAGCTCTTAGGGTATTAAAGTCTAGTTGCTAAACAAAAATATAAAAATGCTAGTTCTCTGTTCATCAGCTTATTGAGTGCTTATTTTCCTCTTTCTTTTGGACCCCTTGTCTGCAACCATGCCCTGTGCACAGTTGGTAGGTCCAACTTGATAAGCTCACATAGAGCTTATTAGTTGCTCAAATCTGGTGATCTTTGGTTCTTTGGGTAGCCAACCTAGCTATCTTGAGGTCCCAAGTTCATTTTTTCATTTTGAAGCTTGTTTGGTAGGGCTGCAATAAGCTCTAAGTTTGTCCCATTTCTGTGTTGTCAATAAGTGCTTATTAGCTTATTCCTAGCTTTTCAGTGTGCTTATCTGTCTCTTTTAGCCTCATTTCAGTTCATCTAGCTTGTTTGCATCTATTTTAAGCTTCTATTTCAGTTGGTTAGCTTGTTTGAGCTTATTTCACCAAATAAGCTCATAAGCATAACTGTTTGGATCATAAGCTCATCAAACAGCTTATTTGTAGTTTGTAAAATTTTTGTCTTTGTTAAAGTTTCATATTATCAGTATTAAAGTAGTTTTCAAAAAGAAAATCCAGAAAAATAACAAGTTAAAATCAGTGATAGTGTTTATTTAATATTTCCTAGCTTTTTGATTTTTCTTTTTAGCTTATTAATAAGCAAATCTTGTTTTTATACTTTTGTTAGTTTTCTGTCATCATATAGTATTTTTAGAAAAAAGTTTCATAATTTTCCTAATCTATTTAGTATTTATTATAATTTTAATTAGTTAAAAATAGTAATTAATTAGTAATAAATAATTAAAAAGCATAAAAAATATCTTTTCAGTTTTAAAATTAGTTTTATCATATTTTAGATTTTTCCAAGTTAAAATTTCATTTTTCCAGGTTTATTTTATATTTTCTAGTATTTAAGTGTATTTTAAATAGTAATTAATTAGTAATAATTAATTACTATTTAATATTAGTTTTATAATATTTTTAGTTTTATAATATTTTAGATTTTTCTGAATCATAATCTTATTTTTCTAGCCTTATTTCATATTTTCTTTTATTTTAGGTCATTTTTAAATAGTTAAAATAGTTTTTAATTAATAATAATTAATTAAATAGTTGTAGAAATTATTTTCTTTTTCTAATAATTTTCTTTTATTTTTAGGATTCAAAAATGTTATTTTCATATTTTTAGGTCTTTTATTTCTTAAATTTCACTTTTTATTTTGTACGTATACGTAGTTTTTAAAACTTACGTTTACATTTCTCTTATCTGATTGTTGTGCTTTTCCAATTCTGTTCCCAATTCCATTCCAAGCAATCAGTAGTGTAATTTCTTAATCCAAAACCTTTACTGATCACTATCCTTAGTGATCACTCTATCATCTGAGTTTGTTTTGACACACCATTGAGTCTCCGTGGGACTTAACGACCCGGGAATTCATTCTATTCTCCAGGACTTCATTGCATTTGTTTCTGAGCTGTTTTAAGCTTCTTACGGTTAGCCATTCACAAGTGGCTAGCTTGTGTGAGGTAGCTTGACGGTTCGGGACAGATCACCGCTTCAAGGTGCTTTTTAGTAGGCTTAGCCTGGTATCTAGCACACATGCAAACAGCGAACAAGATGTCTGGTCTAGTAGCAGTGAGGTACATCAGGGATCCAATCATACTACGATATTTCGTTTGGTCAAACATGATCCCTGAGTAGTCCTCATCTAGTTTGGTTCGATCAATCATGGGAGTGTGAACAGGGTCACTTGAATCAAATCCAAATTTCTTTAAGATCTCAGTAGCATATTTAGATTGATTTATGAAAATGCCTCCGGGACTTTGTGAAATTTATAGTCCCAAGAAAAATGACATTTGTCCCATCATTGACATTTGAAATTTTGAACTCATTTCATTTGAAAAGCGGTCACACTCATTGGGGTCAGTCGAGGCAAAAATGATATCATCAACATAAATTTGAACATGAATTAAATGTTTGCCTGACTTTCTGGTGAACAATGTTGGGTCAACTGCTCCTTTGCTGAATCCGGTAGATAGAAGAAACTTTGATAGCGTATCATACCATGCCCTTGGAGCTTGCTTTAAACCATACAGAGCCTTCTTCACACGATAAACGTGGGTAGGATGTTCTGGATTCACAAAGCCTTCAGGTTGGCTGACATAGACGACTTCTTTAAGATCTCCGTTCAGGAATGTCGTCTTCACGTCCATTTGATAGACTACCATGTTCTTACTTGCAGCATTAGCCAAAAAGATTCTAATTGTCTCGATTCGAGCAACAGGAGCAAAAGATTCTTCAAAGTATATACCCTCCTCTTGACGGTATCCTTTAGCAACTAATCGAGCCTTGTTCTTCAACACATCACCATGCTCATCAAGTTTCACTTTGAAGATCCATTTTAGAGCAATAATCATAGCACAATCTGGAGCAGGTACTAACTCCCATACATCAAGTCGATCAAACTCATGAATTTCTTCTTGCATGGCATTGAACCAGCTATCTTCATTCATGGCGGTTTTGACATCTTTTGGTTCGATCTTAGAGAGTACGGAGTTGAAGAAGCACCACAAGGCATCGGTTGCAAGTTGTTTCCGTGTTGATACTGGACGAGAAGGATTTCCAATGATGTTGTCTAATGGATGATCGTAAGTCCATTTTCTGAGGTGTTCATGTGGTAGTTGTTGAGGGACTGAAGTAGCAGAGTCGATTTCTCCTGAAGAAGATGGTTCTGATGAAGATTCAGGAGCAAATATGTTTTCAAACGGAGCATCTTCAGAGTAGCAAAGGGATTAACATCATCAATGATGCCAGAAACAGTTCCATGATGTACATTTGAAGAATGATGATTTGTTGATGAGATCAAGGATCAGCAGCAGGCGCTTCTTGACTTAATGATTTGAGACTAAGGGATTGACTTCATTCACAGGAATATGAACAACCTCTGTTGTAGGAATCGACACCTCATTAGTACTTGGATCATAAAGTTCATCAAACATAGGATCAAACAATTTCTTTAAATCATCTTCAGATGGAGGTACATATGGAGTTTCTTGAGAAAAGTTTGGAACAAGGGATGAACCAATGGGACTGTTTTGAAGTGCGGGTTCTGAACTGGATTGTCCAGGAGCCATTTGACCGGTCAGCTCATCAAACGTAACGTGAATTGTTTCCAGGATATTTCGGGTTCTCTTGTTGTAGATTCGGTAACCTTTTTTGTTTGGTTTACTCAATTCCTCAGTTCTTTTCACTAACTCCAGAAGCTCTAGATAAGTGTCTTGTTGGGTTTGCTGAGGAGTTTGAGTCATTTGGCACTGTGGAGGTTGGTCGTGATATGGATAGTCGTAATTGTTACAAGGAAATGGATTCCCTGCTTGACAATCGAGTTTAAATGGGGACCTCCATAATTCTCACAACAAAATGATTGTTGTGACTGATTTGGTGAATAACATGGATATTGATCATTTCCAAAGTTCAGAGTGTTATCAGAGATTTTTTCATAGAAAACGTGTCTCGGTCGACACTCAAATCCTTTGTGAGGACCTCCACAAAACTCACACAGATATGTCAATATCTCATGATGTGGTGGCTGGTAGAATGAATCAGATGTGTCATGGTAAGGATAGGGAGCTTGGTTATAGACAGACCCATCTCCTGACTCTACCATGCTAAAACTGAGACAATTATCATCATTATAAGGGTCACCACACCATTGACAACCAAGAAGGTGAGGATAAGACATAGAAAGAATCAAAGGGTTCCAGAGGGTAAGAAATGAAGAATCAAAAGGGTAAGAGGGTAAAGAGGAATATTTTTGGTATTTTTGAAAACATTTTGGAATTATAAGAAAGAAAATCTTTTTGGGTTTTTTGTGTTTGTTGAAAACTGATTTTAAAATGTTTTCGAGAACCGTTTTGTTTTTATATAATAATAATAAGAAAATATGAACAAGGATGGTAAATATACAATGGATGTATATTCAACAACACCGATGCTTCAAATTCGTAGTACGCAAAGACACCTCCCGCAAGGCGCCAAAATTTGATTTGCTCCGAACGGTCTATCTTTTATTAGTCAACCACTTGTGAATGGTCAACCATAAAAGTCAAACAGAACATAATGCAATAAAGTCCAGAGGATTTTAGTGTTTCCACGGGTCGTTAAGTCCCAACGAGGTGTGAACATTGTAATACAACGAATTCGTGATCGGGTGAATATTGAACAGGAAAGGGTGATGATTGATTATACTAAGGAAATGAATCTATTTAAGGACTTTGAAGTCCTTCTAATTCTATTCTAAAAAAACGTTTAACGATTAATACCTAAAAACGTAAAACTTAAACTAAAACAAACGTAAACGTGTAAAATAAAAATGTGAAATCAGAAAACTAAAAGACTCATGAAAATGAAAATTACTTTTTAACAATTCTAATAATGAAAGAAAATTTTAAGAAAAAGAAAATTATTTTTAAAACTATTTATCTAATTATTATTAATTAAAAACTATTTTTAACTATTTAAAAATACATTAAAATACAAGAAAATATAAAATTAACCTAAAAAATGAAATTATAAATTGGAAAAATCTAAAATATTATAAAACTAATTTTAAAACTGAAAATATATTTTTTAGACTTTTAAATATTTATTATTAATTAAAAACTAGTTAAAACTAATTAAAATCAAGAAAAAAACTAAATGAACAGTAAAAATTATGAAAATTTCCAGAAAATTATAAAATAAAATTAGAAAGCTAGGAAAAATAAAATGAGAACTGTCAAACCCATAATAAGCAGAATGGGCGAAATAAGCAGTTTGCTAATAAGCTAAAAATAAGCTAAAAAGCTCTAAAAATTACCAAAGGCTACTACAGCCTAAATCTAACCTAAAATGAGCTAATGCAACTGATTGGGACCTAAAAAGCTCAAGCTACAGAAAAAAAGCTCGAGACCAGAGTCTAACAACTATATGCCAAACGGCCCTAAAGTGCCTACTTTAAGCCCTGATTAAGCCAGCTTATAAAATTCACAAAAATAAACTAAAATTACCTAGTTACCAATCACCAACCAAAGTGCTTAAGTTCCAAATTTCAGGACCTGTAAGCTTATATTGAGCAAATTAAAAATCAAAAACATAAGCCACTTGGACAGATTGCTGCTGAAACAGTTAACTGAAATGGGCAATATGCAGATTTTAAATGCAAATTTAGCTAAGGTAAGATGATCCTAAGTGCAAAGAGACTACTGATATGTTGAAAGGGGCATGTGAGGCCTTAAGAAAAGCAATCTTGGACAGTTTTTGATGGCTAAACAAGCTTGGAAAAACACTGTGAAACAGCAGGTATGCTGCTGTTCAGTGCAGAAATTTTGAAGACAGAAAACCTCTTATTGGTTATCAAAAACTTGTAAACTTTGTGATACAAGTTAAAACCACTTTTGAAAACTTAATAACACCTCAAAATACTTTGACTTTGAAAGTCAAAGTGAGTGAAAAATCAGTTTTAGACCATAAATAAACTAGTGCCAAACACCCTTATCAAAACTGAAATGCAAGCTAAACTATCAAATTTTTAATTCTCAACCATTACAGCCTAATAACTATGATCTAATACCAATATATAAACTAACTAATGCAAAAACAACAATTAACACTAATAGATTTAAGCTACACTAATATTAGCTAATCTAACACAATTTTAAACTAAGAATAATATTAGAAAATAAAGCAAGGGCTATTCAAGACTGATTAAACTAATCTAACACAATTTTAAACTAACAATAAGCAAAGAATGTCTAAAATAAGCTAGAATAAGCTAAGAAACAGTAAAAATGGAAATGTGTGCAAAAAACTGAAAATGGCTTACAACTGATCTGGCTCACAGAACAGTATGAATGGATCAGAAACACTTCTTGCTTGTCCAGAACAAGCTAGAAAACCAATTTAGCCGTCCAAAACAGCTTATTCTCCAAAATGCTTAATTTTCACTATTCTTGTTGACTTTTGTTGACTCTGTGTGATACTTTGCATTCAGAACAGGAAACTACTTTAATTCACTTAAATAAGCTTGAATAAGCTTGAAGAAGCTTATTTGAACCATTGTAACAGATTAAAACGTAAAAAATGACAATGAACAAATTTGGCGGGAAAATGAATTAAGGCTGTAAACTTGGAATTTCTTAACAAAAACATTTGAATCATAACTGAATTAACTTATACAATTCATAAATAACAAAACCCAGAAAAATGTTTTACATAAAACTTAAAGCACAATTTAAATTACACTACGAAAATGGTCTAAAAACTGGGACCTTTGATTTCTCTGTCTTCATTCCCATAAATAGTCATCCAAAAATCATCTCTCTTCATCCCTAGCCATTGGATGGCTTTAATTAATCCAAACCGTTGATTTCCATTTTTGGCGCCAATTTTGTTGCAATTGGGTCCTGATAACTTGTGACAGGGGAGGGAGCATTAAATGCAATTTGTCTGGTGTGTTTGAAAGGTGGGAATAAGGGGCAGAGTTGGTGAAGGTGATGGAGTGTGGCAGTGAGCAAGTGGTAATGGTGGTTTGGAGGGAAAACGGGGCGGGTTTTGGTTTTGGGTTTGGGGTTAAAAAGGGTCCGGTTGGTTATTAGCTTAGTAACACAAGGACCATTCTTGCAATTCATCCAAACTAGAGGGACTGAAACTGAACTTTTCCAAAAATTATTATAAGGACCATAGATGACAAACTTTATTAACCAAGGACCATAAATAATATTTTCCATTTTTGAAAATCCCGGGGACTTGTTTTGCCATTTTTTGAAAGTTGGGGGACTGAAACTGCCAATTATGCAAACTTTGTTCATTTTTAGCTGTTTTTACTCATTTTGCATTTAAAACATATAAAACGCAATTTTGAGATATTTTCAGTATTTTGATGCATTTCTGAGTGTTTTAAATGTTTTGCAGTTCAGATTTGACCAAAAATGATGAGTATTTACACACTCATCAATCCCCCACACTAAACTATTGCTAGTCCCTAGCAATCTTTTGAGAAAAACTTAATGGATTTGAATCTCTTTACCAAAAGCCATTACTCCTGGAGTAGCCAAATGTTTCAGTTCAAGTAAGAACCTTCGTACAATGATAACCAAATGATTTTGAGCAAATCACCAGCTTCCAACGGATTTGATTTGTCTTTACCGTAAGCCGCTTTGCTTCGGACTAGCCAACTCTTAGATAATATATCTTTGGTGAGTCGATTACCAATTATGGTTTTCCAACTGCCTTTACCACAAGCCATAAACTTGCGGGCTAGCCAACTCTTCACTAATTAAAGATATGGTGAGCTGAACACCATACAATTTTGGGCAAATTGCAAGCCGTCAACGGATTTGAGATATCTTTACCAAAAGCCATTTGCTCCTGGATTAGCCAATCCTTTTGTTTATTAGACATGGCGGACTGATAACCATAAGCTGAGTAAGTGCAAAACACTTACTCCAAAAAAACATTTTGGCCAAAAATGGGGGAATTGGGTGGTATAATTACATGATAAAATTTGTTGGTATAATTACATGATAAAATTTGTGAGAATTCCCCCTCACACTAGAAATGAATATTGCCCTCAATATTCAAAGTACCGGCTGTTATGCCGAAACTTAGAACGTAAAAGGGAAATATTACGGCCATTTTTTTTTATTTTTTATTATTTTTTTAATTTGAAAACTTATATACAACAGCGGGGGGCAACTCCCCCACACTAGGGTGGTAGAAAGTAGAAAGAAGTCAGAAATATGGGTGAAAACCCATATGGTGTGCTACTGTTTTTGATTCCCGAGTCGCTAGCTTGACTCGATCCCCGCATTCATTGGTTCATGGGGAAAGTAAGTGGAAGAGACAGTCTCCATCGGACTTTCATTCAAAATGTTTGTATAAACATTTGAAGCACGCGAAAGTTCCACACCGATGAGATCTAGAGAGATCCGGCTCACAAATAATAAATGAAAATGCCGGGGTCAAAGATAGTGTCCTCATTCCCGAAGGAGTGAAGAACAGGAGAAGCCACGGGATAGGTGAAGAAAAGAAAGAAAGTCATGATGAAAATCATGACTAACTCATCTTCATCCATAGGAGAATCCATAATTTCAGTATTATGAATCTCATCATTTAAGCTCACGTGATCAAGACAAATCCTGGGTGTGTCATGATCAAAGTGGAAGTTATCATACTCCGGCGGAGATATGATATAAGTGAGTTCACCGGCGAACTCCTCGTGAAGAGAATCAATCACAAGATGTAAATCTGTGAATTCTTGTTCCAATGTAGACTCATCACTATCCTCAATCTGAGTATCAAAGAGTGGATTCTCAGAAATTAAAGTGAATTCAGAGTCGAATTCAAATAGAGGATTAGTGAGAGTTGTTTTGAACGCAAAGTGCTCAACATTCTCTATTGGACTGTTGGGATAATAAGTGAGTGAACGATCATTATAAAGGAGACTTTCAATCTCTCCTAGGTCGGCTTCGAAATCAAAGAGATCATCATCACTTTCCGATGAAAGTGGATTGATGTGAGTGAGTTCATCGGTGAACTCCTCAAGAAGAGGATCGGACTGTGGGAGTGATGCCTCAACATACTTGATGTTTCCATAAGAAGCACAATCGTCGCTAAAATCGGAGAAAGTTTCAAAATGATCTAGAGAATACTCAAGAGGGGAAGAGAATCACACATATGCTCGAAGTTCCCTGTGACTCTCTCGGATTGGGACAAGGTTCTCAACACTGGACTTTATGAATTCGCTTTGATTCCTTTTCAGTGAACAAGTGTCAAGATACTCATCCCCATGTTTAGAGAGTGAGTGGGAGCTTCAGGTGTGATAGCAGTTGTTTGAGAATGAATCTCAACTGCTGGGATATCAACTGATGAACTTGATGAATCTTTATAGAATTGAAGGATATCAAGTGTATCCTCATCATCACCGTCATCAGGAATAAAACGAAATTGAGAGCTAGATCTGGCTGCTTTTTCTTTTGCAATTGATTCCCTAATAGATTTTTCAAACGCAATTTGGGAATTTATTTTAGCAGCCTGATATGTGTCTAAATACACATATATTTGTATTGAATAAACCCACAAAAACAACCAAAAACACACAAATAACTCACAAAATGTTATAAATTCATCAAAATGTGTTTTTATGTGATTCAGGTACAAAAGATTGAAAAACAAGTGAAAATGATCAATTTCACAATAATTGTCGTTTTAGGTCCCTAATTTACACAAAATGGCAAAACTAGTCCCTGAAGTTTCAAAATGAAAGAGAAGTTAACTTAAGTCCTTGGGAAGTCAAAAATATTCACAAATGATCCCTGGATAAAAGTTTACACATATTGGCAATTTTTACCCCTCAAGTATCAAAATTGGCAAAATGGTCCCTGGGTATTCTAAACTTGGAATTTTACAAATAATACCCTTGTACTATGCATGATTGAAAATTGGAACACTTTTGATAACTTTTGGAAATTACAAAACAAGTCCCTCAAAAAAAAAAATCCAAATTTACACAAAAGGTCCTTTAAGTTTATAAAATAATAAATTATACAACTTTGGTCCTTGTACTAACCATATTTGGCAGGTTTGGTCCTTCAAAGGAAGTTTGGAAAATTCACATGATTAGCCCCTCAACTTTCATCAAATGGCAGAAATAGTCCTTGGGCTTTACAAGCTTAAAATACCAAATGGACCTTTAATATCAAAACAAATCCAATCCTTAACCCAGCTCAGGCCCAAATCCAATCCTATAACCCGGCTGACCCAAACCCAATATTTAAAACAGAGAAAACCGCGGTCACTGTTCATCCTTCCCCCCCAAACCACTTAGTCACCATACCAGGTGGTTTTTACCACCTGTTTTCACCCTCCACCTCACTACTCTACTCAACCACTACCTCCACCACTTCTGTGACTACAACCCACCACAATTAATGCAATTCCCATAACTTTTCACTCCAAACATCACCTCATCCTCTGTTTTCTTCCCTATCACCCCAACTTGCCTAAAAACTATTTCAATTGTCCCCCCTCCACCTCCACATACAACCAAGATGCATTAATTGCATCCAAACTGCCTCAAGTTACCAAGTTCGTTTTTGGCGCCAAAATGCCATATGTACGTTTGAGATGAATTTGACCAAACCAAAGGTCAGGATGTGTTGGGATTCAGTTCTTGGTCTCCAAGGAGTTCAATGAATATAAAAAGCAGAGGAGAGGCAAAGAAAAGGCTAACTTTGGTTTTTGACCATTGTTCACATAGTGTAGTTTTACTGCTTGCTTTAAATTAATGTCTTTTAATGTTTTAAAATGCTGTAATTTACTTTAAACTAGTGTAATGGAATGTTATTTCCAGATTTAATTCAAGTTACTTTTAATTTCCATGTTTTGCTTTATTTACTTTTAATTATCAAATCGTTTAAATTTCATGTTAAGTGGCTGTTTTAAGGTTTCTATAGCTTTCCTAAGCTCTTGACAAAAGCTCACAAAGCTTTTAGAACCATTAAACTAGCTAGACCTTTTTAATTAAGAAAAGTACTAAAAAAAAGCTAAAAAAGTCAATGGAAGTCAAATATGATCAAATAAGAAGTTCTGGGGAAGTAGAAGCTAAGTGGATGGATATCCGGTTTCTAGCTTATTGACAGTAAGCTAGGAGTAGTTTTAGACCTTGGTACTCGTTTCATCAAAATCACTTGTGAGTTCCATTTTTACCCTTTTTACCATTTACTGCTTTATCATTGTTCATGCTTTGATTCTCATGTTTTCCTGTTCCTTTGTTGTTGATTATTGTTATATTAGCTTAAAATAAGTAGTTGGTTCATTAAGATTCAATTGTGCTCTAAAATTGGAAAGTTACTTAGTTAAAATGCAAATATGACAAATCTGTGTTCTTAACTGTGTTCTTGACTGTTTTAGGCTCTAATGATCTTATTATGTGTTAGTATAATGACTGGATTCTGTTTTATGCTTAAATTCATTAAAACCTTTTTTGTTCATGTGACAAGTGAAGTTAAAGGGGTGTTTGGATTTGCTGATAAACTAGTACTCCAGTGTTTATCTTTAGTTGTTTGTCATTGCTTCATGTTACATTAGGTACTAATAGCTCAAATAAGTCATAATATTGAGTCTTTGTTTTGTAAAAAAGTCAAATTTCATTTTAATTTGCCTATGCAGTTTCATGTTATAATTTTAGCTTATGATAATCATAGTATTAGCTTAAAACTTGTTAACCTAGCTCTAGATTACCTTATTACAGTTTAATATATCATGTTCAGTCCTTAGATTCAATCTTAAGTTCATATTAGTCAAACTTATTGATCTTGATAAAAGTCAATTTTCATTCTGTTTTGCCACACCACAGTTTTATGGTCAAGTTCATGAGCTTGCAAAAGCCTCATGACTTGACCATAGCCTGTGAATTTTACTTCTTTGTGTAGCCTTTGTGGCCCTTTCATTATGTTCATATCTGTTTTTACATTATTAGCTTAATTAGATAGCTTAATCATCCCAAACTTTTTTGTACATCTTACTCCCTTCACTGAAGCAAACAGTGAAGGTGAGTTGTTTTCATAAGCTCATGTTAGTCTCCTCACTGAGCTTAAGTATTTGGTTTTTGGCTTTTCACAAAGCTAAACTACCATTTTCAATAACTCGCTTGCTTGTTGAGCATTATTAGCTTATTAGATAAGTTCAAGTGAGCTTGATAGTTTGCCCACTCACAACATACCATGAGCAATCGAGGTATTGCACCATTCCCACAAGCTCACAACAAGCTCATTAGTGATCACAAGCTTGTTTGGTTTAGCTTTTTAGGAAGTTTAGCCACCCAACTTGATGATCCAGTGTTTAATTTTCACATTGCAGCTCATTTACTAGGTCTGCAATAAGCTTTTACTTATCACCATTTCACTAAAAACACTTTAACTCAGTGAAATCTAGCCTACTTCATAAGCCAATAAAAAGCTAATCAGTGGGTCCCACTTGTTGAGCTTGGGCTTTTTGGAATCCTAACCAACTCAGCTTGCTACTCCAATTTCTAGTTTGCCATGATAAGCTCATATACTTAGCTTAATTTGCCATTAAATAAGTATGCAGGTCTGTTTGGTACTATAGTGTACTGAAAAAGCTTAATAGCTTATTTCAAGCTTATTTGGTGAAATCAGTATATTTGTTTGTTCATACCTGTCAATATTGTTTGTATACATACTATTTTTCTTTTACTTTTAAGTGTGGAGCTTATTACAGGCTTGTGAGGCCTCAATTCCATCCAAGTCAAGCCTTTGGCTTGATTGTCTAAACCATAAGCTCACACCATTTATGTCCAATTTTCTTGTTTATACTTATCTATTGGACTTATATTCATCTCAGTTTACTTTTTGTTTCTTGTGTATAGCTTATTATAAGCTTATAAATAGCTTGAGCTCCAACAGTTAAGCCAAAAGCTTACTGTTGGACTCATAAGCTTGTAATCTGCTTATTTTTAGGTTTGTAAAGTTCTATTTTCATTAAATATGTTTAATATCACTGTATAATTAGTCCAGAAAAAGAAAAACCAAAAAGAACCATTTTTAAGCTAAGTAGTAGCTTTTCCTTAAGAGCTTATTTGCTTATTAGCTTATTTTAACTAACAACATATAGTTTTTCTACTTTTCCTAGCTTCTTTTATTTATTTTAGAATTTTGTAAAAAGTTTGAGATTTTTCTTTTACTGTTTAGTATTTTTAATACTTAAATATTAGTTTTTAATACTTTTTAATAGTTAATAATTATTAATAAATAGAATAATTGTGTAAAAAATAAATTTTCAGTTTTAAAATAAGTTTTATAATATTTTAGATTTTTCTCAATCATAATTTTATTTTCCTAGCTTTATTTCATATTTTCTTCTATTTTAGGTTATTAATAAATAGTTAGAAATAGTTTTTAATTAATAATAATTAATTAAATAGTTGTAAAAATAATTTTCTTTTTCTATAAATTTTCTTTTATCATTAGGATTGTAGAAATATATTTTTCATATTTTTAGGATTTATATTGTGTAAGTTTCACATTTTTATTTTGTACGTTTACGTAATTATTTAACGTACGTTTTAGGTTTTAAACGTTCATCACTTTAAAAATAGTGATAGCGTTTATTTAATAGATTTTAGCTTTTATCTCTTTTAATTTGCATTTAAGTCGCTAAGACATGCAAATCCCTACTGTAATTATAATCGTTTTGTTTTTATACGTTTACGTTTTAATTAAACGTTCGTTTGTATATCTTTTAGTTTTTAGGTTTCGATTGTATGCGTTTCTTAATTGAACTAGCTGTGACAGAGCTATTACTATTCACATTCATGTTAGTCAATCGATTCCTGTTTTCCTATACTAATATTATTTTCAACAATTCAAGTCATTGTACGAACATCACGCCACCAGGACATAAACGATCCAAGGATATTTTTAATCTTTGGTAAACTTGCATTTTCTCCCGGGCTGTCTAGCTTTTAGTATCAGCCATTCCCAAGTGGCTGGGAAATAAAGTTAGTTAGTTCGGGAGAAATCAAATTTTGGCGCCGCTGCCGGGGATCGAACCCGGGTCACCCGCGTGACAGGCGGGAATACTTACCACTATACTACAACGACAAATCAAATCCGTTGAAAGCTGGTGATTTGCTTAAAATCATTTGGTTATCATTGTACCAAAGTTCTTACTTGAACTAAAACAATTGGCTACTCCAGAAGTAATGGCTTTTGGTAAAGAGTCTTTAAAATCCATTAAAACTTCATAAAGATTGCTAGGGACTAGCAATAGTTCAGTGTGGGGGATTTGATATGTGTCTAAATACACATATATTTGTATTGAATAAACCCACAAAAACAACCAAAAACACACAAATAACTCACAAAATGTTATAAATTCATCAAAATGTGTTTTTATGTGATTCAGGTACAAAAGATTGAAAAACAAGTGAAAAATGATCAATTTCACAATAATTGTCGTTCAGGTCCCAATTACACAAAATGGCAAAACTAGTCCCTGAAGTTTCAAAATGAAAGAGAAGTTAACTTAAGTCCTTGGGAAGTCAAAAATATTCACAAATGATCCCTGGATAAAAGTTTACACATATTGGCAATTTTTACCCCTCAAGTATCAAAATTGGCAAAATGGTCCCCTGGGTATTTAAACTTGGAATTTTACAAATAATACCCTTGTACTATGCATGATTGAAAATTGGAACACTTTTGATAACTTTTGGAAATTACAAAACAAGTCCCTCAAAAAAAAAAATCCAAATTTACACAAAAGGTCCTTTAAGTTTATAAAATAATAAATTATACAACTTTGGTCCTTGTACTAACCATATTTGGCAGGTTTGGTCCTTCAAAGGAAGTTTGGAAAATTCACATGATTAGCCCCTCAACTTTCATCAAATGGCAGAAATAGTCCTTGGGCTTTACAAGCTTAAAATACCAAATGGACCTTTAATATCAAAACAAATCCAATCCTTAACCCATTTCAGCCCAAATCCAATCCTATAACCCTACTGACCCAAACCCAATATTTAAAACAGAGAAAACCGCGGTCACTGTTCATCCTTCCCCCCCAAACCACTTAGTCACCATACCAGGTGGTTTTTACCACCTGTTTTCACCCTCCACCTCACTACTCTACTCAACCACTACCTCCACCACTTCTGTGACTACAACCCACCACAATTAATGCAATTCCCATAACTTTTCACTCCAAACATCACCTCATCCTCTGTTTTCTTCCCTATCACCCCAACTTGCCTAAAAACTATTTCAATTGTCCCCCCTCCACCTCCACATACAACCAAGATGCATTAATTGCATCCAAACTGCCTCAAGTTACCAAGTTCGTTTTTGGCGCCAAAATGCCATATGTACGTTTGAGATGAATTTGACCAAACCAAAGGTCAGGATGTGTTGGGATTCAGTTCTTGGTCTCCAAGGAGTTCAATGAATATAAAAAGCAGAGGAGAGGCAAAGAAAAGGCTAACTTTGGTTTTTGACCATTGTTCACATAGTGTAGTTTTACTGCTTGCTTTAAATTAATGTCTTTTAATGTTTTAAAATGCTGTAATTTACTTTAAACTAGTGTAATGGAATGTTATTTCCAGATTTAATTCAAGTTACTTTTAATTTCCATGTTTTGCTTTATTTACTTTTAATTATCAAATCGTTTAAATTTCATGTTAAGTGGTTTTAAAGGTTTCTATAGCTTTCCTAAGCTCTTGACAAAAGCTCACAAAGCTTTTAGAACCATTAAACTAGCTAGACCTTTTTAATTAAGAAAAGTACTAAAAAAAAGCTAAAAAAAGTCAATGGAAGTCAAATATGATCAAATAAGAAGTTCTGGGGAAGTAGAAGCTAAGTCTGGATGGATATCCGGTTTCTAGCTTATTGACATAAGCTAGGAGTAGTTTTTAGACCTTGGTACTCAGTTTTCATCAAAATCACTTGTGAGTTCCATTTTTACCCTTTTTACCATTTACTGCTTTATCATTGTTCATGCTTTGATTCTCATGTTTTCCTGTTCCTTTGTTGTTGATTATTGTTATATTAGCTTAAAATAAGTAGTTGGTTCATTAAGATTCAATTGTGCTCTAAAATTGGAAAGTTACTTAGTTAAAATGCAAATATGACAAATCTGTGTTCTTAACTGTGTTCTTGACTGTTTTAGGCTCTAATGATCTTATTATGTGTTAGTATAATGACTGGATTCTGTTTTATGCTTAAATTCATTAAAACCTTTTTTGTTCATGTGACAAGTGAAGTTAAAGGGGTGTTTGGATTTGCTGATAAACTAGTACTCCAGTGTTTATCTTTAGTTGTTTGTCATTGCTTCATGTTACATTAGGTACTAATAGCTCAAATAAGTCATAATATTGAGTCTTTGTTTTGTAAAAAAGTCAAATTTCATTTTAATTTGCCTATGCAGTTTACTGTTATAATTTTAGCTTATGATAATCATAGTATTAGCTTAAAACTTGTTAACCTAGCTCTAGATTACCTTATTACAGTTTAATATATCATGTTCAGTCCTTAGATTCAATCTTAAGTTCATATTAGTCAAACTTATTGATCTTGATAAAAGTCAATTTTCATTCTGTTTTGCCCTGCACCACAGTTTTATGGTCAAGTTCATGAGCTTGCAAAAGCCTCATGACTTGACCATAGCCTGTGAATTTTACTTCTTTGTGTAGCCTTTGTGGCCCTTTCATTATGTTCATATCTGTTTTTACATTATTAGCTTAATTAGATAGCTTAATCATCCCAAACTTTTTTGTACATCTTACTCCCTTCACTGAAGCAAACAGTGAAGGTGAGTTGTTTTCATAAGCTCATGTTAGTCTCCTCACTGAGCTTAAGTATTTGGTTTTTGGCTTTTCACAAAGCTAAACTACCATTTTCAATAACTCAGTGCTTGTTGAGCATTATTAGCTTATTAGATAAGTTCAAGTGAGCTTGATAGTTTGCCCACTCACAACATACCACCGAGCAATCAGGTATTGCACCATTCCCACAAGCTCACAACAAGCTCATTAGTGATCACAAGCTTGTTTGGTTTAGCTTTTTAGGAAGTTTAGCCACCCAACTTGATGATCCAGTGTTTAATTTTCACATTGCGGCTCATTTACTAGGTGCAATAAGCTTTTACTTATCACCATTTCACTAAAAACACTTTAACTCAGTGAAATCTAGCCTACTTCATAAGCCAATAAAAAGCTAATCAGTGGGTCCCACTTGTTGAGCTTGGGCTTTTTGGAATCCTAACCAACTCAGCTTGCTACTCCAATTTCTAGTTTGCCATGATAAGCTCATATACTTAGCTTAATTTGCCATTAAATAAGTATGCAGTGTTTTGGTACTATAGTGTACTTGAAAAAGCTTAATAGCTTATTTCAAGCTTATTTGGTGAAATCAAGATATTTGTTTGTTCATACCTGTCAATATTGTTTGTATACATACTATTTTTCTTTTACTTTTAAGTGTGGAGCTTATTACAGGCTTGTGAGGCCTCAATTCCATCCAAGTCAAGCCTTTGGCTTGATTGTCTAAACCATAAGCTCACACCATTTATGTCCAATTTTCTTGTTTATACTTATCTATTGGACTTATATTCATCTCAGTTTACTTTTTGTTTCTTGTGTATAGCTTATTATAAGCTTATAAATAGCTTGAGCTCCAACAGTTAAGCCAAAAGCTTACTGTTGGACTCATAAGCTTGTAATCTGCTTATTTTTAGGTTTGTAAAGTTCTATTTTCATTAAATATGTTTAATATCATGTATAATTAGTCCGTAAAAAGAAAAACCAAAAAGAACCATTTTTAAGCTAAGTAGTAGCTTTTCCTTAAGAGCTTATTTGCTTATTAGCTTATTTTAACTAACAACATATAGTTTTTCTACTTTTCCTAGCTTCTTTTATTTATTTTAGAATTTTGTAAAAAGTTTGAGATTTTTCTTTTCGTTTAGTATTTTAATAATACTTAAATATTAGTTTTAATACTTTTAATAGTTAATAATTATTAATAAATAGAATAATTGTGTAAAAAATAAATTTTCAGTTTTAAAATAAGTTTTATAATATTTTAGATTTTTCTCAATCATAATTTTATTTTCCTAGCTTTATTTCATATTTTCTTCTATTTTAGGTTATTAATAAATAGTTAGAAATAGTTTTTAATTAATAATAATTAATTAAATAGTTGTAAAAATAATTTTCTTTTTCTATAAATTTTCTTTTATCATTAGGATTGTAGAAATATATTTTTCATATTTTTAGGATTTATATTGTGTAAGTTTCACATTTTTATTTTGTACGTTTACGTAATTATTTAACGTACGTTTTAGGTTTTAAACGTTCATCACTTTAAAAATAGTGATAGCGTTTATTTAATAGATTTTAGCTTTTATCTCTTTTAATTTGCATTTAAGTCGCTAAGACATGCAAATCCCTACTGTAATTATAATCGTTTTGTTTTTATACGTTTACGTTTTAATTAAACGTTCGTTTGTATATCTTTTAGTTTTTTAGGTTTCTGATTGTACGTTTCTTAATTGAACTAGCTGTGACAGAGCTATTACTATTCACATTCAGTGTTAGTCAATCAGATTCCTGTTTTCCTATACTAATATTATTTTCAACAATTCAAGTCATTGTACCAGAACATCACGCCTCACCAGGACATAAACGATCCAAGGATATTTTTAATCTTTGGTAAACTTGCATTTTCTCCCGGGCTGTCTAGCTTTTAGTATCACCATTCCCAAGTGGTGGGAAATAAAGTTAGTTAGTTCGGGAGAAATCAATTTTGGCGCGCTGTCGGGAGGCTAGCTGCGTATTATGACTTGTATTTTGTATTTTGTTGAAATACATATCCTTGTATGTAAATTACATATACTTCATTTCATATAAACAATATAAAATACAAAAAGATTTTTATGGTTGAAATCTATCTGTGCTTTGATTTGCATTTGACTGTCAATTTTCCTAATCTTGATATTCCTAGGTCTAAATTTTGGCTAAACACCATGTTTACACTAAAAAGGATTTACTGTGCTTAGTATAATTCCTGGAAAGTGATAGATTAGGTTTAAATCAGTATCATGTATTAAAAATCTCATTTAGGTTTCATTTTTAGCCATTTCTTTGTATATATATATAAAAGTTATAAAATTACAAAAACATTTTTCGTTTCTGTTTATATTATATTCAAAAACCCAAAAAGATTCTCCCTACCTTTATCTTCATAATTCTGTGAGTGAACCCCACTCCAATTTCTCGTCAAATCATTTTCACTTTTCTTACCCATTTCTAACACCTAAGTGTGGGGGTGTGCCCCACATTTCGTACATAGATTTATAAAACATTGAGAAAATTGTAAATATTAAAAAATAAAATAATTGTTGTGTTTCCACACTTTGAATATTGAGGACAATATTCATTTCTAAGTGTGGGGGGGAAATTCTGGCGAATTTGATCATAAAATGTACCCTTTTAGTCCCTTTTTCCCCCAAAATGGCCAAATTTTAAAATTTTTTTTGTAGTGGAAGTACTATGTACTAAACACAACAAATGGTAATCAGTCCACCATGTCTAACCCACATAAGGATTGGCTAATCCAGGAGCAAACGGCTCTTGGTAAAGATATCTCAAATCCGTTTATGGCTTGCAATTTGCCCAAAATTGTATGGTATTCAACTCACCATATCCTTAAAAGTGAAGAGTTGGCTAGCCCGCAAGTTTATGGCTTGTGGTAAAGGCGGTGGAAAATCCATAATTGGTAATCGACTCACCAAAGATAATATTGATAATTTATCTAAGAGTTGGCTAGTCCGTAAGTGGTACGGCTTCGGTAAAGACAAATCAAAACCGTTGAAAGCTGGTGATTTGCTTAAAATCATTTGGTTATCATTGTACCAAAGTTCTTACTTGAACTAAAACAATTGGCTACTCCAGAAGTAATGGCTTTTGGTAAAGAGTCTTTAAAATCCATTAAAACTTCATAAAGATTGCTAGGGACTAGCAATAGTTCATGTGGGGATTTGATATGTGTATAAATACACATATATTTGTATTATATAAACCCACAAAAACAACCAAAAACACACAAATAACTCACAAAATGTTACAAATTCATCAAAATGTGTTTTTATGTGACTCGGGAACAAAAAGATTGAAAAACAAGTGAAAAATGATCAATTTCACAATAATTGTCGTTTTCAGTCCCTGAATTTACACAAAATGGCAAAACTAGTCCCTGAAGTTTCAAAATGAAAGAGAAGTTAACTTAAGTCCTTGGGAAGTCAAAAATATTCACAAATGATCCCTGGATAAAAGTTTACACATATTGGCAATTTTTACCCCTCAAGTATCAAAATTGGCAAAAATGGTCCCTGGGTATTTAAACTTGGAATTTTACAAATAATACCCTTGTACTATGCATGATTGAAAATTGGAACACTTTTGATAACTTTTGGAAATTACAAAACAAGTCCCTCAAAAAAAAAAATCCAAATTTACACAAAAGGTCCTTTAAGTTTATAAAATAATAAATTATACAACTTTGGTCCTTGTACTAACCATATTTGGCAGGTTTGGTCCTTCAAAGGAAGTTTGGAAAATTCACATGATTAGCCCCTCAACTTTCATCAAATGGCAGAAATAGTCCTTGGGCTTTACAAGCTTAAAATACCAAATGGACCTTTAATATCAAAACAAATCCAATCCTTAACCCAGCTCAGGCCCAAATCCAATCCTATAACCCGGGGCCTACCCAAACCCAATATTTAAAACAGAGAAAACCGCGGTCACTGTTCATCCTTCCCCCCCAAACCACTTAGTCACCATACCAGGTGGTTTTTACCACCTGTTTTCACCCTCCACCTCACTACTCTACTCAACCACTACCTCCACCACTTCTGTGACTACAACCCACCACAATTAATGCAATTCCCATAACTTTTCACTCCAAACATCACCTCATCCTCTGTTTTCTTCCCTATCACCCCAACTTGCCTAAAAACTATTTCAATTGTCCCCCCTCCACCTCCACATACAACCAAGATGCATTAATTGCATCCAAACTGCCTCAAGTTACCAAGTTCGTTTTTGGCGCCAAAATGCCATATGTACGTTTGAGATGAATTTGACCAAACCAAAGGTCAGGATGTGTTGGGATTCAGTTCTTGGTCTCCAAGGAGTTCAATGAATATAAAAAGCAGAGGAGAGGCAAAGAAAAGGCTAACTTTGGTTTTTGACCATTGTTCACATAGTGTAGTTTTACTGCTTGCTTTAAATTAATGTCTTTTAATGTTTTAAAATGCTGTAATTTACTTTAAACTAGTGTAATGGAATGTTATTTCAGTTTAATTCAAGTTACTTTTAATTTCCATGTTTTGCTTTATTTACTTTTAATTATCAAATCGTTTAAATTTCATGTTAAGTGGTCGTTTTAAGGTTTCTATAGCTTTCCTAAGCTCTTGACAAAAGCTCACAAAGCTTTTAGAACCATTAAACTAGCTAGACCTTTTTAATTAAGAAAAGTACTAAAAAAAAGCTAAAAAAAGTCAATGGAAGTCAAATATGATCAAATAAGAAGTTCTGGGGAAGTAGAAGCTAAGCTGGATGGATATCTGGTTTCTAGCTTATTGACAGTAAGCTAGGAGTAGTTTTTAGACCTTGGTACTCAGTTTTCATCAAAATCACTTGTGAGTTCCATTTTTACCCTTTTTACCATTTACTGCTTTATCATTGTTCATGCTTTGATTCTCATGTTTTCCTGTTCCTTTGTTGTTGATTATTGTTATATTAGCTTAAAATAAGTAGTTGGTTCATTAAGATTCAATTGTGCTCTAAAATTGGAAAGTTACTTAGTTAAAATGCAAATATGACAAATCTGTGTTCTTAACTGTGTTCTTGACTGTTTTAGGCTCTAATGATCTTATTATGTGTTAGTATAATGACTGGATTCTGTTTTATGCTTAAATTCATTAAAACCTTTTTTGTTCATGTGACAAGTGAAGTTAAAGGGGTGTTTGGATTTGCTGATAAACTAGTACTCCAGTGTTTATCTTTAGTTGTTTGTCATTGCTTCATGTTACATTAGGTACTAATAGCTCAAATAAGTCATAATATTGAGTCTTTGTTTTGTAAAAAAGTCAAATTTCATTTTAATTTGCCTATGCGTTCTTGTTATAATTTTAGCTTATGATAATCATAGTATTAGCTTAAAACTTGTTAACCTAGCTCTAGATTACCTTATTACAGTTTAATATATCATGTTCAGTCCTTAGATTCAATCTTAAGTTCATATTAGTCAAACTTATTGATCTTGATAAAAGTCAATTTTCATTCTGTTTTGCTTTGCACCACAGTTTTATGGTCAAGTTCATGAGCTTGCAAAAGCCTCATGACTTGACCATAGCCTGTGAATTTTACTTCTTTGTGTAGCCTTTGTGGCCCTTTCATTATGTTCATATCTGTTTTTACATTATTAGCTTAATTAGATAGCTTAATCATCCCAAACTTTTTTGTACATCTTACTCCCTTCACTGAAGCAAACAGTGAAGGTGAGTTGTTTTCATAAGCTCATGTTAGTCTCCTCACTGAGCTTAAGTATTTGGTTTTTGGCTTTTCACAAAGCTAAACTACCATTTTCAATAACTCAGTGCTTGTTGAGCATTATTAGCTTATTAGATAAGTTCAAGTGAGCTTGATAGTTTGCCCACTCACAACATACCACTGAGCAATCAGAGGTATTGCACCATTCCCACAAGCTCACAACAAGCTCATTAGTGATCACAAGCTTGTTTGGTTTAGCTTTTTAGGAAGTTTAGCCACCCAACTTGATGATCCAGTGTTTAATTTTCACATTGCAGCTCATTTACTAGGTCTGCAATAAGCTTTTACTTATCACCATTTCACTAAAAACACTTTAACTCAGTGAAATCTAGCCTACTTCATAAGCCAATAAAAAGCTAATCAGTGGGTCCCACTTGTTGAGCTTGGGCTTTTTGGAATCCTAACCAACTCAGCTTGCTACTCCAATTTCTAGTTTGCCATGATAAGCTCATATACTTAGCTTAATTTGCCATTAAATAAGTATGCAGGTCTGTTTGGTACTATAGTGTACTGAAAAAGCTTAATAGCTTATTTCAAGCTTATTTGGTGAAATCAGTATATTTGTTTGTTCATACCTGTCAATATTGTTTGTATACATACTATTTTTCTTTTACTTTTAAGTGTGGAGCTTATTACAGGCTTGTGAGGCCTCAATTCCATCCAAGTCAAGCCTTTGGCTTGATTGTCTAAACCATAAGCTCACACCATTTATGTCCAATTTTCTTGTTTATACTTATCTATTGGACTTATATTCATCTCAGTTTACTTTTTGTTTCTTGTGTATAGCTTATTATAAGCTTATAAATAGCTTGAGCTCCAACAGTTAAGCCAAAAGCTTCTTGTTGGACTCATAAGCTTGTAATCTGCTTATTTTTAGGTTTGTAAAGTTCTATTTTCATTAAATATGTTTAATATCACTGTATAATTAGTCCAGAAAAAGAAAAACCAAAAAGAACCATTTTTAAGCTAAGTAGTAGCTTTTCCTTAAGAGCTTATTTGCTTATTAGCTTATTTTAACTAACAACATATAGTTTTTCTACTTTTCCTAGCTTCTTTTATTTATTTTAGAATTTTGTAAAAAGTTTGAGATTTTTCTTTTACTGTTTAGTATTTTTAATACTTAAATATTAGTTTTTAATACTTTTTAATAGTTAATAATTATTAATAAATAGAATAATTGTGTAAAAAATAAATTTTCAGTTTTAAAATAAGTTTTATAATATTTTAGATTTTTCTCAATCATAATTTTATTTTCCTAGCTTTATTTCATATTTTCTTCTATTTTAGGTTATTAATAAATAGTTAGAAATAGTTTTTAATTAATAATAATTAATTAAATAGTTGTAAAAATAATTTTCTTTTTCTATAAATTTTCTTTTATCATTAGGATTGTAGAAATATATTTTTCATATTTTTAGGATTTATATTGTGTAAGTTTCACATTTTATTTTGTAATGCGTTTACGTAATTTTTAATTTAAACGTACGTTTTAGGTTTTAAACGTTCATCACTTTAAAAATAGTGATAGCGTTTATTTAATAGATTTTAGCTTTTATCTCTTTTAATTTGCATTTAAGTCGCTAAGACATGCAAATCCTCTGTAATTATAATCGTTTTGTTTTTATACGTTTACGTTTTAATTAAACGTTCGTTTGTATATCTTTTAGTTTTTTAGGTTTCGATTGCGTTTCTTAATTGAACTAGTGTGATGAGCTATTACTATTCGCATTCAGTGTTAGTCAATCAGATTCCTGTTTTCCTATACTAATATTATTTTCAACAATTCAAGTCATTGTACCGAACATCACGCTCACCAGGACATAAACGATCCAAGGATATTTTTAATCTTTGGTAAACTTGCATTTTCTCCCTTGTCTAGCTTTTAGTATCGACCATTCCCAAGTGGTTTGGAAATAAAGTTAGTTAGTTCGGGAGAAATCACAACAGCTCTTGACTAGCAATTCTTCCATGGATTTCTCATGTGAATTTTGAATGACGGGACATTGTGGGGGTGGAGATTTGTCAAAACCGGAAGGTTGACATTGATAATCATCATGAGGACCCCACAATATACACAAGAAAAACTGGGAGCATTTCGAAATCTTTGTTTTACTCAATTCCTCAGTTCTTTTCACTAACTCCAGATGCTCTAGATAAGTGTCTTGTTGGGTTTCGAGGAGTTTGAGTCATTTGGCACCGTGGAGGTTGGTCGTGATATGGATAGTCGTAATTGTTACAAGGAAATGGATTCCTGTTTGACAATCAGAGCTGAAATGGGGACCTCCAAAGTTCTCACAACAAAATGATTGTTGTGACTGATTTGGTGAATAACATGGATATTGATCATTTCCAAAGTTCAGAGTGTTATCAGAGATTTGTTCATAGAAAAATGTGTCTCGTCGACACTCAAATCCTTGTGAGGACCTCCACAAAACTCACGATATGTCAATATCTCATGATGTGGTGGTGGTAGAATGAATCAGATGTGTCATGGTAGGATAGGAGCTTGGTTATAGAGCAGACCCATCTCGACTCTACCATGCTAAACTGAGACAATTATCATCATTATGAGGTCACCACACCATTGACAACCAAGAAGGTGAGGATAAGACATAGAAAGAATCAAAGGGTTCCAGAGGGTAAGAAATGAAGAATCAAAAGGGTAAGAGGGTAAAGAGGAATATTTTTGGTATTTTGAAAACATTTTGGAATTATAAGAAAGAAAATCTTTTGGGTTTTTGTGTTTGTTGAAAACTGATTTTAAAATGTTTTCGGGAACATTTTTGTTTTTATATAATAATAATAAGAAAATATGAACAAGGATGGTAAATATACAATGGATGTATATTCAACAACACCGATGCTTCAAATTCGTAGTACGAAAGCACACCTCCCCGTGCCGTAAAATTTGATTCGCTCCGAACGGTCTATCTTTTATTAGTCAACCAATTGTGAATGGTCAACCATAAAAGTCAAACAGCGAGCAGAATGCAATAAAGTCCAGAGGAGTTTAGTGTTTCCCCGGGTCGTTAAGTCCCAACGAGGTGTGAAAACTGTAATACAACGACTGATCGGGTGAATATTGAACAGGAAAGGGTGATGATTGATTATACTAAGGAAATGAATCTATTTAAGGACTTTGAAGTCCTTCTAATTCTATTCTAAAAAACGTTTAACGATTAAAACCTAAAAACGTAAAACTTAAACTAAAACAAACGTAGCGTGTAAAATAAAAATGTGAAATCAGAAAACTAAAAGACTCATGAAAATGAAAATTACTTTTTAATAATTCTAATAATAAAAGAAAATTTTAAGAAAAAGAAAATTATTTTTAAAACTATTTATCTAATTATTATTAATTAAAAACTATTTTTAACTATTTAAAAATACATTAAAATACAAGAAAATATAAAATTAACCTAAAAAATGAAATTATAAATTGGAAAAATCTAAAATATTATAAAACTAATTTTAAAACTGAAAATATATTTTTTAGACTTTTTAAATATTTATTATTAATTAAAAACTAGTTAAAACTAATTAAAATCAAGAAAAAAACTAAATGAACAGTAAAAATTATGAAAATTTCCAGAAAATTATAAAATAAAATTAGAAAGCTAGGAAAAATAAAATGAGAACTGTCTAACCCATAATAAGCAGAATGGGCGAAATAAGCAGTTTGCTAATAAGCTAAAAATAAGCTAAAAAGCTCTAAAAATTACCAAAGGCTACTACAGCCTAAATCTAACCTAAAATGAGCTAATGCAACTGATTGGGACCTAAAAAGCTCAAGCTACAGAAAAAAAGCTCGAGACCAGAGTCTAACAACTATATGCCAAACGGCCCTAAAGTGCCTACTTTAAGCCACGATTAAGCCACTTATAAAATTCACAAAAATAAACTAAAATTACCTAGTTACCAATCACCAACCAAAGTGCTTAAGTTCCAAATTTCAGGACCTGTAAGCTTATATTGAGCAAATTAAAAATCAAAACATAAGCCACTTGACAGATTGTCTGAAACAGTTAAGCTGAAATGGGCAATATGCAGATTTTAAATGCAAATTTAGCTAAGGTAAGATGATCCTAAGTGCAAAGAGACTACTGATATGTTGAAAGGGGCATGTGAGGCCTTAAGAAAAGCAATCTTGGACAGTTTTTGATGGCTAAACAAGCTTGGAAAAACAACTGTGAAGCACGTATCTTCTGTTCAGTGCAAAATTTTGAAGACAAAACCTCTTAATGGTTATCAAAAACTTGTAAACTTTGTGATACAAGTTAAAACCACTTTTGAAAACTTAATAACACCTCAAAATACTTTGACTTTGAAAGTCAAAGTGAGTGAAAATCGTTTTAGACCATAAATAAACTAGTGCCAAACACCCTTATCAAAACTGAAATGCAAGCTAAACTATCAAATATTTAATTCTCAACCATTACAGCCTAATAACTATGATCTAATACCAATATATAAACTAACTAATGCAAAAACAACAATTAACACTAACATATTTAAGCTACACTAATATTAGCTATTTTTGGCTTTTTAAGAGGATTTTTCTAGAAAATAAAGCAAGGGCTATTCAAGACTGATTAAACTAATCTAACACAATTTTAAACTAACAATAAGCAAAGAATGACTAAAATAAGCTAGAATAAGCTAAGAAACAGTAAAAATGGAAATGTGTGCAAAAAACTGAAAATGGCTTACAACCGATCCGCTCACGAGAACAGTATGAATGGATCCAAAACACTTCTTGCTTGTCCAAAACAAGCTAGAAAACCAATTTAGCTGTCCAAAACAGCTTATTCTCCAAAATGCTTAATTTTCACTATTTCTGTTGACTTTTGTTGACTCTGTGTGAAACTTTGCATTGAGCGGGAAACTACTTTAATTCACTTAAATAAGGTTTGAATAAGCTTGAAGAAGATTATTTGAACCATTGTAACAGATTAAAACGTAAAAAATGACAATGAACAAATTTGGCGGGAAAATGAATTAAGGCTGTAAACTTGGAATTTCTTAACAAAAACACTTGAATCATAACTGAATTAACTTATACAATTCATAAATAACAAAACCCAGAAAAATGTTTTACATAAAACTTAAAGCACAATTTAAATTACACTACGAAAATGGTCTAAAAACTGGGACCTTTGATTTCTCTGTCTTCATTCCCATAAATAGTAATCCAAAAATCATATCTCTTCATCCCTAGCCATTGGATGGATTTAATTAATCCAAACCGTTGATTTCCATTTATGGCGCCAATTTTGTTGCAATTGGGTCCTGATAACTTGAGACAGGGGAGGGAGCATTAAATGCAATTTGTCTGGTGTGTTTGAAAGGTGGGAATAAGGGGCAGAGTTGGTGAAGGTGATGGAGTGTGGCAGTGAGCAAGTGGTAATGGTGGTTTGGAGGGAAACGGGCGGGTTTTGGTTTTGGGTTTGGGGTTAAAAAGGGTCCGGTTGGTTATTAGCTTAGTAACACAAGGACCATTCTTGCAATTCATCCAAACTAGAGGGACTGAAACTGAACTTTTCCAAAAATTATTATAAGGACCATAGATGACAAACTTTATTAACCAAGGACCATAAATAATATTTTCCATTTTTGAAAATCCCGGGAACTTGTTTTGCCATTTTGAAAGTTGGGGGACTGAAACTGCCAGTTGTGCAAACTTTGTTCGTTTTTAGCTGTTTTTACTCATTTTGCATTTAAAACATATAAAACACAATTTTGGGATATTTTCAGTATTTTGATTCATTTCTGAGTGTTTTTAAATGTTTTGCAGTTCAGATTTGACCAAAAATGATGAGTATTTACACACTCATCAGATGGTGAACCAGTTGAGTCAATAGAAACCGGAGCATGAGCTTCAGAAACTGGATGATCAACATTCGTCGGAGGTTGAAAGTACTCATCAAACATATCTTTGAAAAACAATGAATCCCAAACATTGATTCCCAATTATCCTTAGTAAGTGAAGCATTAGGCGTTGGAGGAGAGTCATCAAAAATCAAAACAATGAATCCCAGTTATCCTTAGTATATTTACTCTTCATCAAAAAGAATATACACTCATCATCATCAAAAATTAAGTCGTATAACCATTATTCAAATATCCATAATCATGTAGTATATTCACTCTTCTCCCCCTCAAAAATTGCATCCGAAGTTGCCATTTTTGATTTAACAAGTGAATAAGAGTATACACCAATGAACGCAGATCCACTTGATGACTGAATGAGCGTGGAAAAACATGAAGCTTGTTGATGAAGAATGTAGATGAGTATGGCCATTCATGAGAGAATTTCTTTTAGGCTGAAGATAAAGCTACGAGAAGAGCGTACACTTTTCTTTTCTTTGAAGAACGGGGCTGAAGTGTTATCTGCAGACACCATAATGATGAAGAACGAGGCCTGAACTGAATTGAACAGACGTCATAGCCGAAAGAATATCAAGATTGAGTTACTTGAACCCGTGAGTTATGAGATATCAATCCTTGTGTTATCCATACTTTAAACCAGTCCATGTATTGAAGGATCGAAGTATTCGCGAATCAGTAAGGTCTACCTGTACTAACATTACAAGCTTGATTGCATATATATTGGTTAGTGACATTAGTATCCAAGCCCTTTGGGGTTTCACGGTCAACCTTGATTTTGTCATCAGAAAACAGCTTTCCGATATGAATCCACCTAAGTCCAGCATCCTTAAACATTCTACCAGACGGTATCCACTTATGGCAAGGTCTAGGATTGTTAGGCTTCTTATGCACAGTGGAAGACTTATCCTTATGCCAAGTTTCGAAAGATTTAGCAGTTGGTATCCATCTAGGCGAAGTTTTTGGTTTGTTTTGCTTCACAACATGTTGAACCTTAGTCACGTTAGTAGTCTTAGTGGATTGTACCTTAGCATGTGAATTAGGAAAATGTTTCTTATGTGGAAAAGACTCAGAATTTCTAGTTTTGTTTTCTACATGCTTAGCATTCATATGCACATAACCACTCTTAGATGCACGCCAATCCCTAGTCTTTTGAGTGTTCCTAGGTAGTGGTTTACAACTACTAGTAGTGCCTTGAAATCTCGTAGAATTCCTCACCCTAGGTCTTGCACCTAAAATTCCGTCTTTCGAATCTGTGCCTTTTTCCTAGCTTTTTCTAGATAATAGTTCTTCCACAAGTCATTCATATCATATGAATTATGGGTTTTAATGCTTGGTTTTGACACTATTTTTGAACTAATCCTAGAGGTGCTGGGAGTAGAAGTGGCTACGTGTTGAGAGTTAACAGAGCTAGAAGCCTTATTCTTAGGTAATTACGGTGAAGTGACCGGTTTTGACAAAACTTGTTTCTCATCAACTTGGGAGGCAAACCGTGTTTTTGAAAATTTTGGTCTTTCGGATATAAACGCAAGAGCGCCTAACAATGGACCAGTTTCTAATGGGATGAGAAACTGGTTTCCCCAAGGTTGATGGTTTTGTAAACTTAATGTTCACACTTTTCCCTCATTTTCCTAAGATCATTCTTTAAGGCAACAATAGCGAAAATCTTATCCCAAGTTGAGCTTTGAGATCATCAATTTTTTCTATCAAAGAGTTTGTTTGTTCCATTGACTTAGTTCTAGCTTCTTTGACTGAGTCACTTAGTTCTATGTGATGCTTTCTCAAAGACTCATTTTCCTTTAGTAATTTAGTCACATAAATTGATAGTTCATTATTTCTTGTTATAATAGCATCAATGTCTTGTGTATTCATGACTAAATTACTTTTCTCATTCAAGATAGAAATATGTTTCTTCAGATTGTAAATGGTTGACTCTTTGTCTTGAAGCTGAGCTTTCAAAGTGTTAATTTCAAAAAGTTCATGGAATTCAGGAAGTTCCGGTTTTTTACATGATTTGTTAAGTTGAAAACTTTCTTCTTTGCTCTGTATCGTGATTTCATGTGAAATGCAATGTTTTTCAAGATTTGAGAATTTGTTTGAAAGTTCATCAAAAACCTTTTTATCAACCATATCTTTTGTTTTGAAACACTTAATCTCAGACTCAGCCTCAGTTACATAACATTTATGAAAGTCATGTCCAGCATCATGATCAGTTTGTTTAAGTACTTTAGCAAATGCACTATGATGAACAGTTAAGGGTACCTCATTAAATGAAACCTGTTTAATTTTCGGTCTGATATCTGCATCCACATCATGTGTAACAAGAGTCACCGATCTGCCGCGTGTCAAGCTTATCTATCTCTGAGCCTCTGTATTCAGTGTCAACTGATCCATCACCCGCTGCCTTAATGGTCTCAACACTACAATTTAAAGATTGTACCCGACATTCATTCACCTTTCTGATCACGGCATCCACTTTTTGTGTGACAGGAGTTACTGAGCAGCTGGTTACATCATTCTTTGTTGTCTCTGATATTCTGCATTCAACAACACCCGACCTTTCAACTGATACATTACCCAACTCATCACAACTTTCTGTCAACTGCACCAGATAGTCATCCACTTTTTCATCTTTCTGAGTAACTTCCTCAATATACTTCTCCACATTATCCATGAGCTGGATAAGTGTCTCAATGAACACGCTAATTTCCATTCCGTGTGTCTCGAAAGACATTTCGGTCATGTCTTGATCATAATCGATGTAAATTCCCACTGATGAATGGCGAAATTGGTTGTGGATCACTTGAAGTCTTTATTGGAAACTAACCTTTTGAACTTTCTCTTTATCAAGTTGTTGTTCCAATTGTTCTAAGTTCAATAGTACTGTTCCCGTTAATGTGGATAAGTCTTGACGGAAAAGGGCAATGCATGTTCGTTCCATTCTTATCGGTGTGAGCAACATGAGGTGTGAGTGAAGTTGTTGATAAGGTTCAATGCTACTTTCCTTTTGCATGGCATTCTGCAAATCTTTCTCATTGGACTCAGAGCATGAGGAACTCAAATCATCATTGATTGATTCAATCATCTTTAATCGTTCAGTGTAGCATACATTATCATAGTTGTCCACAACATCATACAATTTAAGTACTTCCGAAATCACTAGGTCAGTAGAGTAAGACATGATGATGTAGTATACACGGGATTTTACAAGTCTATGATTTAAACCGAGAAATAGAATGTTTCACGGGATTTTACTAAAATCAAGACAGAACCGTGATACAATGATCAATAGAACGTGTTAAGATAACTGATGGATCCACACAATGATAGAATATTATGTGTTAGGAGTGATGATTGTTTGAAGGATTAGCTTAAGTGTTATTTGGTTATGATTTGGTTTGGTTGATGCACGTTTCTACAGTGAAATTTAGGTCTAAAAACTTAAAAGCTCAATAACTTCCTTTCAGAGGGGATTTGGGCCTCGAAAAATTCGGCCTGTTCCGGTCGTTTTGACAGGTATTTCGCTGAAAACGGAGTTACGGATCAAAAGTTATGGCCGTTTGAAGTTTTGACGTAAAAAGTCAACAAGTCGCTAAGAATTTTTGAACCAAGTCGCTAAGTAGCAACTCGCTAAGATCTCAATTTCCTGTGAACCAAGTCGCTAAGACCTAAGTCGCTGGACACAAGTCGCTAAAGCACCAAGTCGCTACACAGTCAAGTCGCTAAAGAGCAACTTCGCTAAGATCCAGTCGCTAGTATCAAGTCGCTAACAATTTGCACTACAACTTCGCTAACAATTTCGAAACAAGTCGCTAACCTAACCAAGTCGCTAGCCGTAGTGGAGAATCCACTAACTTGTACTATTTGTCGGCTTGTCTCAATAGACAAGTCGCTAGGCTCAAGTCGCTAACAACTAACACTGTAACTCGCTAACTTTTACTGAAGCAAGTCGCTATGATGAAATTCACTCCGAGAGCCAAGTCGCTACCAAGAAAAACTTCAAAAACACACTTTTCAATCCAAAACAAGCTCAACCACAGTGATTCAAGCTTACCAAATCAAAACCCAAGCACATACAATGATCCTAAACACAAAACAACACCCAAGATTCAAACTTTAACACTAGAAATGATCCAAATGATGCAAAAACCACTAAACCTTTTCAAACTCTAAAACCACCTAAAAGTCACTAGAAATCCAAAGATATGTAAGAGATGATCAAACCATGGATCTGATACCAATTGTAGGATATTGGATTTCACATACACATCAAACCATAACACAAAGTAGGCGTATAAGTGGAATTCTAGAGAGAGAAAGTTAGAGGTTTAGGGAACTTTAGTGAGAGAAAGAAAATTCTTATTATGAGCTCCAACTCTCTACCTTGGAAGGTAGAGAGTCTTTATAGTCTTACAATAAAACGCCACACAACGGGCTGTGGATCAGGCATACAGTGGGTAAAGACCCGTCCGTCCTCCACGGTGATACTAAACTAAATACTACTTAACATAAAAGTACTATGACTACGAGCTTTCTAACGATTACATATACTTGAGGTGACCGACTCTTTAATACCTGGAATTTCTAATTCCTAACACTAAAAATACTTGATGATACTGATATAAGCATAGATATAATCTAAAGACAAAGACACAATCTTTCCTTGAAGATGGAGCTGTTAAAGATAAGTTTACAAAAGAACTTGAAGTCAAGCAAGTAGAATTCAAGTTAGGGGAGGATTGTTGGGATATGAAAGTGTTGAAAAATGACAAAGTACTGGAAAAAGTCTAAGTATTGCTAAAGAAGAAGTCAAAGTACTGCTGTCAGAGCCAAAGTACTGCAAAGCTAAAGAACTTTTATATTCGTTTATGGAAAGCTTTGTTATTCTAGAATATTCTTTGTTTAGATTACTTGTCGTACAAGGTTACAAATTGTAAACCGACTAGGGTTATCCTTGAGCCTATAAAAGGACTCCTAGGTTGGCATTAGAGAGTACGTACATTATTAGAGAATTTGATATTAGAGTTTTAGAGTTGTTAAAAAGTCTGCATAATAAGCAGATTTAGAGTTATTAATAAAATCGTTGAAAGTTAAAGTTATATTCTTCTTAGCTTTGTTAAGTAAATTCCGCATACTTAATAGAGATTACTTAGTGTTTCATTGTTAATAACTTAGGATTTATCCGAGGTTATTAAACCTTTAACAAGCTATATAGTTAGTTTGGTTAGAGTACATCGATCCAACAAAGCGTGACTAAGAAAACTAACTCATCAGAAGGTTACGGCGTAACTCTCCTCAAAGGCTACGACGTAACTATATTAGGTCAAATGAGGTTCCACGGCGCTGATAACTACGCCGTAACTATTTCATCAACTACTGCGTAACCAAGTACATTGAAGACTACGACATCACCACTAATAAGGTTACCCGTAACCAGAGGATCTAGTGCAAAATATGAAGGAATTGGTGGTTACGGCGTAACTCTTATATTAGTTACGCCGTAACCAGATCTGGCCTATAAATACCCCACGAATTCCAGCATTTCTATTCATCACATTTCACACACAACAACCAGAGAACGTGGGAAAAAGCCAAAGGTAGGTTTAGAGGAGCATACGGAGCTGTCTCCAAGGGAGAAATCACTCCCCTACTATAAGCATTAGCATTTTATCTTTTCTTTACTTTCGATTCATGTATTTCATAACTTTGAATATTGAATTGATTTGTATGGTTAATATGAGCGGCTAAGCACCTCTTGGTGCTGGCCTAGTTATGATTCCTTAATTGTTTTGTTTGCATTTACATTACTTCCGTATAATTATTTCTAAGTGTTTGCATGCATAGTTTATTGGTAGATACCCTTGTTTCGGTAGTTTTGAATGGCGGTAGAGGCCAATTGCCTAGGAGATATGACCAACTGACCCTAGGTGAGCGGACTGAGACGGGAAAGGTAAGATATGACCAAGCTGACCCACCTTTCTACTTGTGTGATTTGACCAACTGATCACCTACCGTTTGGATGAACTTAAGAATTAGGGGGTGAGTGTTTAAGTTGCTAACGCCCGAGCACTCACTATTATAAATCTAGCATGTAGAGGTACTTAATGACTTGGCTTAGGGGACCAGGAACAACAGGACTTATGAGAGGACACCTGACTTCTCCTGTGGTGGCGTCTTTGCTGATAGGTTAGGGCGAATTGACCAAATTTTGTCCTCTCGACTTTGACCCCACCTGAAGTAATTGGAAGTAAGTAGACGTAGACATTACTAGCTAGGAGGAATAACTAAGTTAGCACCACTCTCCTCTATTGATTTATCCCTTGCCTTTATTTGTTGTTATCTGCTTTAGTAGTTAATTAATTCCTTATCGAAATCATTATTAAAATCTATGACACTTAGACTTAGTAATAATCCAACACACATAGCTCTTGGGACGAGCTCGGTTTTACCGGATACTACACTACACGCGACCGGGTACACTGCCCGTTAGTGCATTAGGGTAGACCATAGGTATAACGAGACTTTATAAATATTAAAACCTGGTCAGTAAAACCTGTATCAAGTTTTTGGCGCCGTTGCCGGGGAGTTATATTAGGATTAATATTAAGTCTTTCATTTCGTTTTAAACTTTTCTATTATTATCACGATCATATTTCGAGTTTTCAGGTACCATGGAAGTTGTTAACATCGATGACCTCACTCTTGAGGAATGTTTGGCGTTGACAAGAGCACAATAAGGTCCGGGTATCGTAAGACCGGCAATTGGAGCGGATGTCCGTTTCGAAATCAAAGACCAATTTATGAGGGAGCTTCGTGCTAACCCTTTTTCTGGAAACAGGGACGAAGATGCATATGAGAACGTTGAAAATGTCCTATACATCGCAAGCCTTTTCAACATTTCGGGGTGTCTCATGATCTTTATGCTAAGGATATTCCCGATGACTCTTATTGGAGCTGCCAGAAGATGGATTGAAAGATTGCCCGCGGGGGCAATTAATACTTGGGCTCTACTCAAAAAGCACTTTATTCAGAGGTATTGTCCGCTGTCAAAGATTTCTAAGTAGCTTTTGGAGATCCATAATTTCAAACAAGAAGACGATGAAACATTGTATCAAGCTTGGGATAGATACAACGATCTCCTTTACAAATGTCCTACACATGATCTGAACAACCAGCAAAGGTCAACATCTTCTATAAAGGAATCAACGTAACTATGAGAGAGATGCTGGACTATCAAGGACCTATTCTGTACATGACTCCTACTCTTGCTATTGAAGCTATTCAAAAAATGGCTGATCACTCTCAAAAATGGCATGACGGAGGAAGTAAAAGAAACCAAGGCGGAAGTTTCAACGGAATTGCAGCAATCGCTAGTAAAATTGAAAATCTTAATCGAGACATGCTGAAAGTCTGAGAAACCGTTCATACCATCCTAGTGGGTTGTGAAAGCTGTGGGGGACGAAATCTCACGAAAAATTGTCCTCACGTTGACGAAGAAAATATAATTATAGAAGCAAAATATGGAGAAAATCGACCGTTTTACGGAGTAATCGAAATAATAATGGGTACCGTGGAAATTACAACCATGGGCCTTATGGAGAAAGAAAGCCCAGTCTTGAAGAAATAATTAAGAAATTCCTGGAAAGTTCAGCCCAAAGACAAAAGGAGCAAGATGAGTGGTTAAAGGAATTCTAGGAAAACACTGACAGAAGCCTTTCCAATCATGACACAACCCTAAAAAACCTTGAATCTATGGTGGAGAAGCTGAGTGAGAAAGTAAGAAGGAATAACAATAAACCAGAAGGATCAAAACCCGCCATGGAATGTAAAGTGATTTTTGCTGATAATGACTCAAAGATATAGGGTAATTCTCACATTGAAGATGCGAATACTTGTGAAAATTCCGTCGCGAGTCTTGAGTTACGCCGTAACCTGTCTGAAGAGTTACGGCGTAACTATGTCTTTGACAGCGATCAAGGAGTTATGACTGATATTGATAAGGATGACTCAAGTGAGTTACGCCGTAACCATACATCACAGTTACGGCGTAACTGGGATACATGGGCAGACAGGTTTCTCGAAGTAGACGAATCAGGAACACAAGTAATTAATGGATGGTCCCACAACATTAATATGTGCCCTCTGTCCCCATCTAAAAAGAAATATCACTGGTGCAAGGCGATACCCGTAACAAAGGGGGACTCGTATGATTTATGGGCTTCATGCGACCCTAGAAACGAAACTTGCGACGGGGGAGCCGATAAGGATAGGATCAAGAATAACAAATTTATGTGGGCTGCATATACTGATGAAGAAAGATTAGAAAATCTCTCCTTTGAGGAAGAAGAGGA
>OU343224.1:70800413-71033327 GCA_910596185.1 Chrysanthemum makinoi | reverse complement strand
TTAACAAAAGGGACTTTCATAAGGAACTTGGATTGATGAAGGTAGTTTTCGAGAAAACAGAAACATCTATTTCTAATACTAAACGTAAAAAGAAAATGTTGAGAAAATATGTTGATCGACTCTTGGAAGATGTCATCCGTGCTGATGTCCATATTTCTAATACTAAACGTACAGAAAACTTTTTACAAATGATGGGTTATGTGCAAATATGGGTCTGAAAATGGCTAAACACACGCTAAAGTCTCCCCGGCAGCGGCGCCAAAATTTGATATGTGCTGAAAACAGTCAAGCTACCTCACACAAACCGGCCACTTGTGAATGGCCGACCGTAAGAAGCTTAAAACCGCTTAAAACACAAATACAATGAAGTCCTGGAGAATAGAATGAATTTCCGGGTCGTTTAGTCCCACGGAGACTCAATGGTGTGTAAACACTTGATCAGACGATAGAATGATCACTAATGATAGTGATCAGAAAGGTTTTGATTAGAAATTACACTACTGATTGATTGGAATGGAATAGGATACAGAATAGGAAAGCACAACAATCAGATAAGAAAAACGTAAACGTAAGTTTTAAAAACTACGTATACGAACAAAATAAAAAGTGAAATCTAAGAAGTAAAAGACCTAAAAATATGAAAATAACATTTTTGGAATCCTAAAAATAAAAGAAAATTATTAGAAAAGGAAAATTATTTTTATTACTATTTAATTAATTATTATTAATTAAAAACTATTTTAACTATTTAATAAATACTCTAAAATAGAAGAAGATACAAAATAAGGCTAGAAAAATATACTTATGATTCAGAAAAATCTAAAATACTATAAAACTAATTTTAAAAATGAAAAGATATTTTTTATGCTTTTTAATTATTTATTACTAAATAATTACTATTTTTAACTAATAAAAATTATAATAAATACTAAAAAGATAGAGAAAAATATGAAACTTTTTATAAAAATACTATATGATAACAGAAAACAAAGAAAAATAGAAAAACAAAATTTGCTTAATAATAAGCTAAAAAGAAAAATCAAAAAGCTAAGAAATATTAAATAAACACTATCACTGATTTTTAATTGGTCTTTTTCTGGATTTTTTTTTTGAAAACTACTTTAATACTGATATTATGAAACTTTAACAAAGACAAAAATTTTATAAACCACAAATAAGCTGTTTTGATGGCTTATTGACCAACAGTTAGCTTAAGAGCTTATTTGGTGGAAATAAGCTCAAACAAGCTTGACAGATGAAACCAAGGATAGATAAAGATTCAAATAAGATAAAACAACTCAAATGAAGCTAGAAAACACAAACACTCATACTGATAAGCTACAAAAAAGCAAATAAGCACTTATGTAGAACACAGAAATGGGACAAGCTTGAGGCTTGTTGCAGCCCTAGCAAACAAGCTCCAAAATGAAAAACCAAACTTGATACTTCAAGATGGCCAGGTTGGCTTTCCAAAGAACCAAAGAACACAAGATATGACCAACAAACAAGCTCTGTGCAAGCTTATCAATATGGACTGGCTCAACTGTGCACAGGGCAGTTTTTAAACAGGTACCCAAAAGAAGCTCAAAATAAGCACTTAAAAAGCTGAGAAACAGAGAACTAGCATTTTTGTATTTTTCTTTAGCAACTATACTCTAATATCCCAAAGAGCTTTTAAGCTAAAACTTAGTATTAAGCACACAGAGAAAATATCTATTTTATTCAAAATCGACCCAAATGAAAATTTGACTTTTTGGTTTGCACTAAGAGTTTGACCAAAGTGACTTTTGATTAGATTTCAATCACTGATTATGTTATGTAAAGGTGTAATAAGACTAACTTGAGCAAAATTAACAACTTCCTAACACAGAATCATGATTATGAATCCTAAAAACTCAACAGTGAGCTCATAAGATGAGATCAAATGTATTTTGACTTTTGCTTATGAGGACTTATTTTCTTGACTGAGATCAGTTATATAACACTTATGTGAAACAAAGCAAGCATAAACAACAACACAAACAAGCCCTGATACAGTTTAAACAGGTAAATCCAAACACCCTTTTGTTTACTGTTTTAGAACTTTTTCAAAGCAAACCACAACTTATAACCATGAAACTGATTTCAGATATCATGTAATCATTAAATAAGATCAAATAAGCTTAATCCAACAGTAATAGCAACTTAACACTAAGAAATGAGACTTAAGCCATTTTAACTGTCCAAATGAGATTCTTGCAAAATACAAATTTAAGAAAACAACCTACTGATTTTAATGATCAAAAACACTTAATTATAACTAGTAAACAATAAGAAATGAAATTAGAGCTAATGAACAAGTACAACAAAGGAAATGCCAAAATGGTTAAAAAGCTTACAAATGGGTATCCAACTGCAAACCAAGAACCAATGATCAATACCAATCCTAATAGCTTTCCACAAAGCTTCTAACCCAAGGCCATCCACAATTCACCCTGCTCCAGCTGTGTACACCATTTCCAATGGATTTTTGATTTTTGAACTATTTAATTGGTATTTTTAGTGATTTTCTATTTTTGATTCTAGGTTTTAGAGTTTCTAAAAGCTTGATTAAGCTTTCTAGGAGCTTAAGTGACCTATTTTAGTCCATAATAACAACTAAAAACATCATTCAAATAACATGAGATTTTTGAGCATAAAATTGCATAAAACTGAATTTATAACTTGAACACTGAAATTGATACTTGTAAAAGGATTCAAATACACTTAATAAGCTTAAACAAAACACTTGGAATTGAAAACATACAATATAAAACTTGGATTAAAGAAAACGACTAAGGAAAACTTAAAATTACACTAGATACTATGATACATTGCATCTCTCTTCATCTTTATAGAATTTTCGGACTCCCATGTGCTTCGATTGAATCCCACTTCATCTGAGCCCTTGAATCACTGAATTGAATCAAAACCGTCCAAGTGGATATTTGGCGCCAAAATTCTTCATAGCAGTTTTGAGCTTTAATGAGGGTGGGTTGAGATAATTAAAGGTTTTGTTGTTTAGAGGAGGTGGAGGGAACAAGGTAAAGGGAGGTTGAGTAAATCATGGAAAACTATCTCGGTTTTGGTTTGGCAGTGATATGTGAGAGGAGATGAACAGTGGCCGGTTTTGGGCGCGTTTTCTCTTGGTTTGACTTGCGTTGACCAAAGTGTGATATCAAAGGGCCGGGTATGGATTGGGCCAAGGGATTGGATTTTGGGCTTGGGTTGATATATGATAAGGATCCGGTTTGGTTTAAAAGTAACAACAAGGACCAATTTTGTAATTATCCAAACCTCAAGGACTGAAAGTGCCACATTTCCAAACTTCTCTCAAGGACCATACTTGACAAACATTGATAAAACAAGGACCCTTTTTGCATAAAATTCATTTTAAAAGGTCCAAGGACTAATTTTGCAATTTTCCAAAGTTTAGGGACCTTTCTTGCCAATTGACCAAAGAATCATTCAAGGATCATTTTTAACAACTTAGAATACTTCAGGGACCTTGAATGATAAAATTCCACATTTTGATATTTCAGGGACTAGATTTGACAACTTTTAAAACTTGGGGGACTAAAACTGCCAATTTTTGCAAATTTGATACGTTTTTCATCTGATTTTGATCTTTTTGCATTTAAAACACATAAAACACTTGTTTGTGATATTTTGATCATTTTGATGTGTTTCTGAGTGTTTTCAAATGATTTTGCAGTTTAGATTGTACAAAAATGATGAGTATTTAGACACTCATCAATCCCCCACACTGAGATATTGCTAGTCCCTAGCAATGATTTGAGAAAACTTGATGGATTTGAAAAACTCTTTACCAAAAGCCATCACTTCTAGAGTAGCCAATTGTTTTGATTCAAGTAAGAACCTTGGTACAACGATAACCAAATGATTTATTGGCAAATCATAAACCATATAACGGATTTGATGTGTCTTTACCGGAAGCCGTACCCTTCTGGACTAGCCAACTCTTAGATAAATTATCAGAATTATCTTTGGTGAGCTGAATACCAATTATGGTTTTTCCACTGCCTTTACCACAAGCCATAACCTTGCGGGCTAGCCAACTCTTCACTTTTTAGGATATGGTGAGTTGAGAACCATACAATTTTGGGCAAATTGCAAGCCATATAAACGGATTTGAGAAATCTTTACCAAGAGCCGTTTGCTCCTGGATTAGCCAATCCTTTAGTTTATCAAACATGGCGGACTGATAACCAATTGAGTAAGTGTAAAACACTTACTCCAAAAAAAAATTTTGGCCAAAAACGGGGGAATTAGGCGGATAAATATGATAAAATTCGTGAGAATTCCCCCCCACACTTAGAAATGAATATTGCCCTCAATATTCAAAGTACCGGCGGTTATGCCGAAACAAAGAACGTAAAAGGGAAATACTACGGCCTTTTATTTGGAAAGATTTTTTTTTTTTTTTTAAATACTTATATACAACAGTGTGGGGCAACTCCCCCACACCAGGGTGGTAGAACAGAGAAAGAAGACAGAAATATGGGTGAAAACCCATATGGTGTGTGCTAAAGTTTTTGATTACCGAGTCATTAGCTTGACTCGATCCCCGCATTCATTGGTTCATGGGGAATGTTTGTAGATCCGGGACAACCACAGGAGGAATGTCCTCTCCAAAGTAATGCTTCACTCGATGACCATTCACTTTAAAATTAGGACCATCGGTTTGAGATAACTCAACGGTACCATAAGGATAAACCTTAGCGATAGTAAATGGACCAGACCAACGGGACTTGAGCTTTCCCGAGAAAATCTTCAATCTTGAATTGAAAAGAAGGACTCGATCACCAACGTTGAAAACGCGGTTCTTGATTTTAGAGTCATGAATCTTCTTTGTCTTTTGTTTATAGATCAAAGAGTTCTCGTAAGCTTGATCACGAAGTTCATTTAGTTCATTCATTTGAACTTTTCTATGATCACCAGCTGTCTGTATATCGAAGTTTGCATGCTTTAAGGCCCAGTATGCCTTGTGCTCGAGCTCAACCGGTAGATGACACGCCTTTCCGTATACAAGCTTGTATGGAGTGCACCCGATGGGTGTTTTGTAAGCTGTACGAAAAGCCCAGAGTGCGTCATCCAGTTTATCCGACCAGGATGCACGATTTTCACCTACTGTCCTTTCAAGGATCCTTTTAATACCACGGTTTGAAACTTCCACCTGCCCACTTGTTTGGGGGTGGTATGCAGTAGAGAGACGATGGGTAACACCATACTTTTGCATGACTCTTTCAAATTGGTCATTACAGAAATGTGTACCACGATCACTGATTATCGCTCTCGGAGTTCCAAACCTGGCAAACAGAGATTTCAAAAACTTCACAACAACTCGGGCATCATTGGTGGGTAAAGCTTTTGCTTCAACCCATTTTGACAAATAGTCAACAGCCACGAGTATGTACTTGTTTCCACGAGATGAAGGGAATGGCCCCATAAAATCAATACCCCATATGTCAAATATCTCACAAACTTGAATGGCATTTTGTGGCATTTCATTCCTTTTAGAAATATTACCATGACGTTGACAGGCGTCACAGGCTTTGACAAATTCGTGGGCATCCTTATAGATTGTGGGCCAATAAAAACCGGAATCAAACACCTTTTTGGCGGTGTAGTTTGGACTATGATGGCCCCCGGTGGGTCCAGCATGGCAAGCTGTGAGAATGTCAATAGCTTCCTGTCCATAAACACACCGTCGGATGACTTGATCCGCACAAATTTTGAATAAGAAAGGGTCGTCCCAGAAATAATGTTTAACATCTTTGAAGAACTTGTTTTTCTGCTGGGTCGACATCCCTTTCACAATGAAGTTACCCGCATGGTAATTTGCAAAGTCAGCAAACCATGGGGTGGTAGAATTTCCACGAAAAGAAACCGCGTTGAGTGTCTCGAGAGGAAATGTTTCATTAATTTCCTTTTTCTCGAAAACATCTTGGTGAGGGTTTTCTAATCTGGGCAGATGATCAGCAGCTAGATTCTCGGCTCCTTTTTTATCACGTATAATGATATCAAATTCTTGGAGGAGGAGAATCCAACGGAGTAATCTCGGGTTTGCATCTTGTTTTGCAAAGAGATATTTAAGAGCCGAGTGATCCGTATACACTACGCATTTGGTCAAGATAAGATACGGCCGAAACTTCTCAAAAGCATACACCACGGCTAATAGCTCTTTTTCTGTGGTGGTGTAATGAGTCTGAGCTTCAGTCATAGTTTTGCTTGCGTAGTGAATAGGCTGAAAATGCTTGTTTCTTCGTTGCCCTAGGACTGCACAGATAGAAAAATCACTTGCATCGCACATGAGCTCAAAAGGCAAGTCCCAGTCGGGAGCAACGAGAATGGGTGCTTCAGTAAGCTTTTTTTTCAATGTTTCAAAAGCTATGATGCACTCAGGAGAGAAGATAAAAGGAGCATCCTTTTCAAGAAGATGGGTCATAGGCCGGGCGATTTTGGAAAAATCTTGAATGAATCTACGATAGAAACCGGCATGACCTAAAAAACTCCTAATACCTTTGACGGTAGTAGGATGAGGTAATTTAGCAATAACATCGACTTTTGCTCTATCTACCTCAATCCCGTTCTTTGAAATTTTATGGCCAAGGAATATGCCTTCTTTGACCATAAAATGGCTCTTCTCCCAGTTTAGACAAAGATTTGTGTCTTCACACCTTTGAAGCATTTTTTCTAAATGGGAGAGACATGTTTGAAACGAATCCCCAATGACCGAGAAGTCATCCATAAACACCTCCATTGTTTCCCCGATCATGTCGTGGAAAATGGCCATCATACATCTTTGGAACGTGCCAGGAGCATTACATAAGCCAAAAGGCATACGTCTGTAGGCAAAAGTTCCGTATGGGCAGGTGAATGTAGTTTTATCTTGATCCTTTGGATCAATGGGGATCTGAAAGTACCCTGAGAAACCATCAAGGAAACAATAGTATTCATTTCCTGCTAATCTCTCAAGCATTTGGTCCATAAAGGGTAGAGGAAAATGGTCTTTACGGGTGGCGTCATTCAACTTACGGTAGTCAATACACACACGCCATCCCGTAACCAATCGAGTTGGAATTAACTCGTTATCTTCATTTGTGACAACAGTAATGCCACCCTTTTTAGGAACACAATGAATTGGGCTAACCCAAGGACTATCTGAGATCGGGTAAATCAATCCTGCATCAAGAAGTTTGATAACCTCTCGTTTGATAACATCATGGATTTTTGGATTCACTCGTCTCTGATGTTGAACTGCGGGTTTAAAGTCATCCTCCATCAAGATTTTATGAGTACAAAACTCAGGGTTGATACCCTTGATGTCGGAGAGTTTCCAAGCAATTGCTTGCTTGTGTGACTTCAAGATTTTAATGAGAGCAGCTTTTTCATCTTTACTCAAATCTCGAGCAATAATGACGGGTAATTTATCATCACCCTCAAGGAATGCATACTCGAGATGAGGAGGTAAGTCCTTAAGCTCAACCTCGGGAAATTCTTCAGTTTTCTCAACTGATTTGATTTCCTTGTTATGAAGTTCGACGGGAGGGAGAGGAGGAGAAATGTCATGATTTAACAACTTCTCAAGAAGAATATCTCCCTCCAGATTAATCTCATTTTGATTAATCTCATTAGGAATTGAATCACTAGAGTGAGGGTTTGATGATGGATCATCATTAAGCAACTTCTCAATAAGAAGTATGTCCCCCTCAATATCAATTGGAGCGTGATCAATTTCCCATGGAACAGAATCACTAGCCAAGTATGCTTCAATCTCATCTAAGATGAAGTCGCTTCCCTCAAACGGAGTGAGAGAAGGAGTAGAATTGGCTATGATAGGTTGAGAAGATGTGGTGGAATCCCCACTCACAGAATTATGAGAATAACCAAGAACTTCTTGAGAGTACTCTTCAGAAGCAACATCGATGATATCTATTCGGTTAACCGACTCAGAATCATAATTTGCGGAGTACCTCGAAGTTTGGTCAAGGTTAAAGGTGACGGCTTCATTACCAACACGCAATGTGATTTCCTGCTCAAATACATCAATGAGAGCACGGCCCGTTCTCAGGAATCCTCGACCAACAATGAGAGGAACCCGACGATCGGCATCAAAATCAACAACCACGAAGTCAGCTGGAAAATGGAACTTTCCTACTTTTACAAATACGTCCTCGGCAATGCCAAGAGGACGGGATATGGAACGATCTGCAAGCTCGAGAGTCATGCATGTAGGAGTAAGTTCCGGAAGAGAAAGTTTCTTCCATACTGAATAAGGCATAAGGTTTATGCTTGCACCAAGATCTGCTAGGGCAAAGCATTCAACCATTCCTGGAAATACACAAGGTAAGAGAAATTTCCCAGGATCTCCAAGCTTTTCTGGAAGCTTCTTCAGAATAACTGCTGAGCAGTTCTCGTTAAGAGGAGTTTTTGCCATTTCAAACAGCTTTTCCTTGTTGCTTAACATGTGTTTGAGAGTCGATGCAAACTTGGGCATCAGCATGATAGCATCCGCAAAGCTTATGTCAAAATGTAACTCTTGGAAAATTTGGAAAAATTTATCCATTTGATGACTAGCTTTCTCGCGGAGCTTTTGCTCATTCAAACGTGATGGGTAAGGAATAGAAGATTTGGATTTCTGATTCTCAACAGGAGCTATAGGAGGTTCAAAAACAACTCCTTGATTTGACTTGGGTTTCTGGACCACTTGAGGTTGGACTACCGAAGGTGGGAAGTGTGCGGTACTTTGTGGGCTAGAATAATGCACCTTGTCCGTAATTTCCTTGGTAACTTGACTCATTGCCACAGGTGGAGGGGGCATTGGAGTAGTAGGTCCATTATGTGTCGGAGGTTCACTGTCCACTACCTTTGGAAGAGAAGAGGAAGAAGAGGTAGTAGGAACAGCAGGTCCAGTGTATGAAACACCACTTCTGGTTGTTGCTCGGAAGTTTTCCTGAGCCCGAGGGTTGATCATTTAAAGACTTCTTAAGATCAGCAATCTGACTGACCAACAACCTATTCATTTCATCTTGGGATTTCATGAACTGCTTCAGTAACTCATCAGATGATGGTCCTGGAGGAGTAATGACGGGAGGAGCTGGAGGGATAAATTGAGGCCGTATGTTTTGATTATAGCCAAAATTCCCTTGATTAGGATTCACATTCCCCTGAAATTGATTCCCTCGATTGAAATTGTTTTGATGGAGGTTCCCTTGGTGTTGGAAACCTTGATTGGGTCCAGGATAGAAATTACCTTGGTTTTGATAACCTTGGTTCATTCTTGGTTGGTTCTGATTCCGGTTTTGCATGTTATGATTCTGGTTAAAACCGGGTGGTGCCTGATTAGTGTTAGCACGGTAGTGTGGTTCATTTTGAGGACGGTATTGATTACCTCCTTGCTGTGAACTACCGGCTAGAGCATTGGCCTCAAATGGACTACCATCAGTGGCAGTACAATTGTAGTATGCATGAGGACCACCACAAGTAACACAACTCTCGACTTTCTTCACTTCAATGTGTTGGTGTCTGTGTGAAGGTCACTTTCTTTTGGTTAGCAAGAACCAAAGCCTGAACAATGTATGTGAGTTTGTCAATCTTAGCATCGGTGCTAGATGTACTCACGGGAGATGAAGAAGAAGAAGGTCCAACATGAGACTGATATGTCTTTGCTCGGAAAGGGCGGACTTGAGATTTGTTCTCAATGATCTGCAAGGCCTCTTTTGTGGTCTTGCTCAGGAAATTACCTCCCGCGGAGGCATTCAAAGAGTCTTGATTGGTCTGATTGAGACCATTGTAGAAAGTATCCATTTGCATTAACTCGGTAAAACCGTGATGCGGACACTTGCGAAGCAACTCTTTGTAACGATCCCATGCCTCCCCGAATGATTCATCAAATCTCTGAGAAAATTTCATTATCTCATTCTTAAGACTTGAGGTTCGGGATGGAGGATAGAATTCGTTAACGAACTTGGTGACAAGATCTTCCCATGTCTCTATAGAACGAGGGGGTTGTTTCTCAAGCCAATTCCGGGCTTGTCCCTCTAGAGAAAATGGGAACAGAAGAAGCTTGATAGCTTCATGTGGGACATTCTTGTACTTGATGGTAGATGCAATCTTGTTAAACCATCGAATGTGCGCATGAGGATCATCCCGCTCAAAACCATAGAATTGGCTTTGGGTTACTAGATTAAGCAACCCGGTTTTGAGCTCGAAAGTGTCAGCCACGATGGCTGGGACAACAATGGCATCTCCGTAACCCTCGATGGGTGCTTGGAGAAGCTCATTCATAGGTTTGTCTTCTGCCATTTCGACAGGAGGTGGTGGTGGTAGACGTTCCTCAGTCACGGCTGAAGGAGCTGAACGTCCTCTACGTCTACGAGGAATCTTTCCAAGTTCAGAAAGTGGACTTGTAGAACTGGAAGAACGAGTGCGCATGCACTAAGTGTAAAAATCAATTTTCAAAACAAATGAGGCAAAACACAAGTGAACTTAACCAATAATCACAAATGAAATGGCTTCTTTGAAAAAGGTACACCAAATCACAAGTGACACAAAGGCAAGTTTTAAATCTGAGGTTCGGGAACTTATTATGGTCGCACCCCCAGTTAGGTAGTGCACTGCCTTGATTTGCGGTGGTTGATTTTTATGTATATATTAAGTACCACTGAAAAGACGTAGGTAAGATTTGTGCAAAGGGTTCAAAAACTTTTGGACAATATTTTTGGTATCGTCTCGTTTAACCAAATCGTATCTCTTCAAGAATCACCTTAAAAGAGAATACAAAATAGAAAACGTTCCGATTGTTTTGTTGTTTTATATATTTTTTTTTGGTGTTTTAACACTTTAGGAAAAGTGTTAATGAACTTTTTGATTTATATTAACTTTACAGAAAACTTTTTACAAATGATGGGTTATGTGCAAATATGGGTCTGAAAATGGCTAAACACACGCTAAAGCCTCCCCGGCAGCGGCGCCAAAATTTGATATGTGCTGAAAACAGTCAAGCTACCTCACACAAACCGGCCACTTGTGAATGGCCGACCGTAAGAAGCTTAAAACCGCTTAAAACACAAATACAATGAAGTCCTGGAGAATAGAATGAATTTCCGGGTCGTTTAGTCCCACGGAGACTCAATGGTGTGTAAACACTTGATCAGACGATAGAATGATCACTAATGATAGTGATCAGAAAGGTTTTGATTAGAAATTACACTACTGATTGATTGGAATGGAATAGGATACAGAATAGGAAAGCACAACAATCAGATAAGAAAAACGTAAACGTAAGTTTTAAAAACTACGTATACGAACAAAATAAAAAGTGAAATCTAAGAAGTAAAAGACCTAAAAATATGAAAATAACATTTTTGGAATCCTAAAAATAAAATAAAATTATTAGAAAAGGAAAATTATTTTTATTACTATTTAATTAATTATTATTAATTAAAAACTATTTTAACTATTTAATAAATACTCTAAAATAGAAGAAGATACAAAATAAGGCTAGAAAAATATACTTATGATTCAGAAAAATCTAAAATACTATAAAACTAATTTTAAAAATGAAAAGATATTTTTTATGCTTTTTAATTATTTATTACTAAATAATTACTATTTTTAACTAATAAAAATTATAATAAATACTAAAAAGATAGAGAAAAATATGAAACTTTTTCTAAAAATACTATATGATAACAGAAAACAAAGAAAAATAGAAAAACAAAATTTGCTTAATAATAAGCTAAAAAGAAAAATCAAAAAGCTAAGAAATATTAAATAAACACTATCACTGATTTTTAATTGGTCTTTTTCTGGATTTTCTTTTTGAAAACTACTTTAATACTGATATTATGAAACTTTAACAAAGACAAAAATTTTATAAACCACAAATAAGCTGTTTTGATGGCTTATTGACCAACAGTTAGCTTAAGAGCTTATTTGGTGGAAATAAGCTCAAACAAGCTTGACAGATGAAACCAAGGATAGATACAGATTCAAATAAGATAAAACAACTCAAATGAAGCTAGAAAACACAAACACTCATACTGATAAGCTACAAAAAAGCAAATAAGCACTTATGTAGAACACAGAAATGGGACAAGCTTGAGGCTTGTTGCAGCCCTAGCAAACAAGCTCCAAAATGAAAAACCAAACTTGATACTTCAAGATGGCCAGGTTGGCTTTCCAAAGAACCAAAGAACACAAGATATGACCAACAAACAAGCTCTGTGCAAGCTTATCAATATGGACCTGTCAACTGTGCACAGGGCAGTTTTTTAAACAGGTACCCCAAAAGAAGCTGTAAAATAAGCACTTAAAAAGCTGAGAAACAGAGAACTAGCATTTTTGTATTTTTCTTTAGCAACTATACTCTAATATCCCAAAGAGCTTTTAAGCTAAAACTTAGTATTAAGCACACAGAGAAAATATCTATTTTATTCAAAATCGACCCAAATGAAAATTTGACTTTTTGGTTTGCACTAAGAGTTTGACCAAAGTGACTTTTGATTAGATTTCAATCACTGATTATGTTATGTAAAGGTGTAATAAGACTAACTTGAGCAAAATTAACAACTTCCTAACACAGAATCATGATTATGAATCCTAAAAACTCAACAGTGAGCTCATAAGATGAGATCAAATGTATTTTTGACTTTTTGCTTATGAGGACTTGTTTTCTTGACTGAGATCAGTTATATAACACTTATGTGAAACAAAGCAAGCATAAACAACAACACAAACAAGCCCTGATACAGTTTAAACAGGTAAATCCAAACACCCTTTTGTTTACTGTTTTAGAACTTTTTCAAAGCAAACCACAACTTATAACCATGAAACTGATTTCAGATATCATGTAATCATTAAATAAGATCAAATAAGCTTAATCCAACAGTAATAGCAACTTAACACTAAGAAATGAGACTTAAGCCATTTTAACTGTCCAAATGAGATTTTTGCAAAATACAAATTTAAGAAAACAACCTACTGATTTTAATGATCAAAAACACTTAATTATAACTAGTAAACAATAAGAAACATAAATTAGAGCTAATGAACAAGTACAACAGTGAAATGCCAAAATGGTTAAAAAGCTTACAATTGGGTATCCAACTGCAAACCAAGAACCAATGATCAATACCAATCCTAATAGCTTTCCACAAAGCTTCTAACCCAAGGCCATCCACAATTCACCCTGCTCCAGCTGTGTACACCATTTCCAATGGATTTTTGATTTTTGAACTATTTAATTGGTATTTTTAGTGATTTTCTATTTTTGATTCTAAACTGGTTCTTAGAGTTTCTAAAAGCTTGATTAAGCTTTCTAGGAGCTTAAGTGACCTATTTTAGTCCATAATAACAACTAAAAACATCATTCAAATAACATGAGATTTTTGAGCATAAAATTGCATAAAACTGAATTTATAACTTGAACACTGAAATTGATACTTGTAAAAGGATTCAAATACACTTAATAAGCTTAAACAAAACACTTGGAATTGAAAACATACAATATAAAACTTGGATTAAAGAAAACGACTAAGGAAAACTTAAAATTACACTAGATACTATGATACATTGCATCTCTCTTCATCTTTATAGACTTTTCAGACTCCCCATGTGCTTCTGATTGAATCCCACTTCATCTGAGCCCTTGAATCACTGAATTGAATCAAAACCGTCCAAGTGGATATTTGGCACCAAAATTCTTCATAGCAGTTTTGAGCTTTAATGAGGGTGGGTTGAGATAATTAAAGGTTTTGTTGTTTAGAGGAGGTGGAGGGAACAAGGTAAAGGGAGGTTGAGTAAATCATGGAAAACTATCTCTGGTTTCTGGTTTGGCAGTGATATGTGAGAGGAGATGAACAGTGGCCGGTTTTGGGCGCGTTTTTCTCTTGGTTTGACTTGCGTTGACCAAAGTGTGATATCAAAGGGCCGGGTATGGATTGGGCCAAGGGATTGGATTTTGGGCTTGGGTTGATATATGATAAGGATCTGTTTGGTTTAAAAGTAACAACAAGGACCAATTTTGTAATTATCCAAACCTCAAGGACTGAAAGTGCCACATTTCCAAACTTCTCTCAAGGACCATACTTGACAAACATTGATAAAACAAGGACCCTTTTTGCATAAAATTCATTTTAAAAGGTCCAAGGACTAATTTTGCAATTTTCCAAAGTTTAGGGACCTTTCTTGCCAATTGACCAAAGAATCATTCAAGGATCATTTTTAACAACTTAGAATACTTCAGGGACCTTGAATGATAAAATTCCACATTTTGATATTTCAGGGACTAGATTTGACAACTTTTAAAACTTGGGGGACTAAAACTGCCAATTTTTGCAAATTTGATACGTTTTTCATCTGATTTTGATCTTTTTGCATTTAAAACACATAAAACACTTGTTTGTGATATTTTGATCATTTTGATGTGTTTCTGAGTGTTTTCAGATGATTTTGCAGTTTAGATTGTACAAAAATGATGAGTATTTAGACACTTATCAATAGATATCTTGGATTTAAGGTTAGTGAGATTTAACTCAGGGGAGAAAGTATATTGAAAGGGGGTGAGAAACAATGAAGAAATGGCTCACTATTTATAGAGGAAAAACCTCTACTGTTCCCCGGATCCCACGGATCCCTACCACAAGGGATCCGGCTAGCACAAAGCTAGGGATCCATGGTCCGCTCCTCTTTGCCCATGGGTATTTTTGGTTATGGGTCATGGGTTATGGGTTGATCGATGGTTTTCTTTCTAGATACAATGTATCTTAAGGATACAATGAACTTGGTTAAGTGGTATATATAAAACCATGGGTTATGGGTCAAAAACCATTTGCTAGTATTTACCCTTTTAGTATATACTTGTATTTACTCATTTTAGCATATACTTAGTTTTTCCCATTTTAGTATACTTAGTTTAAGTATATGTTTAACCCAATATGTAAACACTAGTTGTTGTACATATGTATCTAAAAACACTTATACTAGTTTTAGTGTTTTATGTGAAAATGTAAGTGTGTTAGAAAACTATTAACTCAAACTATTTACGTACTCTATTTGTTTCGTTAAAATGATTTTACGTTTGTTATCGACAAAACAATAGAAGATCGTAAAATATAAATAAACGTTTTTACAGCTTATTTGTATTAACAATCTCCCCCTTTTTGTTGATGACAAAACATAAAATTATTTTAAGGAAAAAGCTAAAATTCGTAAAAATTTGAATTTGTAGTTTTTACTTTCTTCTCCCCTTTTTGTCGAAACAAAAGGTGTTTGAAGGAAGGCAACACGTTGTTTTTAAGAAAAACATGTGAAAGAATAAAAAGTAAAAAGAGATAGAGAGCAAATAACGGGAAAGGATCTCGTCTTTTACTCCCCTTGACGAGTCCATCCCTATGTAAAGGCGTCAAGTAAATGATACTAATCTAGTTTGTTTGCAAATAAGTTTGCAAAAGATATCGTCTACGAGACGAATGTGCTCCCCTTGATGATTGCAATTGTTGCAAAGGGATGTCACGAAATGTAAACCTAGTATTGCAAGTAATTTGCAATGTATTGCTTTGACATAAAGCTCCCCTAGCTTTATGATGTCAAAGTCTTCATATGTAAATTGAATAACTACAAAACAAAGGTTAGAAATCAAGTATAATTCACAATTTCCTGCAAATGTGATTCAAGTTAGTAGAAAGAAGGCTTTCGGTCTCACGGATCCCGCGGTTCCCTCCTAGTAGGGATCCGTCTAGGCAATCTGGGATCCGTCTGGCTTATGAATAAAGTCAGCAAAGATTGGTATAACAAGAAATGTTAATACTAAAAGAGATATGGATTATATAGTATACTCACATACTCAGAAATATAGCAAGTAGCATGTAATTCCATTTAATAAACAAGATTTATGATATACATGACTCGAAAAACAAGACAATAGACAATACATGACTAGGAATTTCTAGATCCCCTAACGCTTGAAGCTAAGACACCACTATAATCTTCTAGCTCAAGTTTTGTTTAGGTTTAATCTCGTCGAAACGTTCGAGGAGATGATAGAACATGAAACGTTGGTCTTCTCGTACTTCATGTATCAAACTTTCAACATGTTGACAATGATAGCAATCTTTGCCATGGCTAGGTAGTGGTGGTGGATGAAATGAAATGGCTTGATTCGAAGGATCAAGTGAAGCGGCTTGTAGAGCTTCAAACGATGGAGGGATTGGTGGAGGTGCATTTAAGAATGTCTCAACCAAGAATGATGGTGGTGGTAGAGGGGTGTCAACTTCCATATGGTCGGGTGATTGATTTTGATGATTTGTCATAATCCAAATGGGATTATATGATGAAAACGCCGAGAAGGAAGCCGGAGCAAGTGTTGACTCAACACCTTGATTTTGAACCATTATTCCTCCTAATGAGGAGTATGTTGTCGGTGGAAGCGGATGAGATGGCCTAGGAGGCAAGTCCTCTAAATTGTAGAGGTGTGGTGATGATAGTGGGGATGTAAATGAAATAGGTCTAGGAACCAATGGTGATGGTTTGGTGGAGATGATATTGTTTGGCCTAGGAGGTATGGTGGTGTTTGGCAAAGGTAGTTTTGTGGGTACTATCTTTTTAGGAATTGGTTTGATTGGATGATGAAGAGTTCTATCATTTGTTGGTTTGATGGGAGATGATTCGGTTGAGGAAATTTCGTGTATAACACGAGCTCTTTTCATGGGTGGTTCTTTGGTGGATAAGTTACTACTTGGGGTTTTCCTCATGATGAGATGATTTCAAGAGTTTGCAAGAGCTGAAAGTTGGGATGAAAATGATGACTATGGAGGTCCTAATAAGGTGGTTTATAAACTAAGAGATTTGGCAAGTGCATTTAAGCTTCAAGCCACTAGGATTCATTGGAATGTGATGATTTACATGCACAAGAGTCAACTTCAGAGGTTGTACTGATCTAGGAACTCATTTAAGATGAGATGGAGTGTTTGAGTTAGGAAGATGAGTTGAAATGACTGCTTTAGCAAGATTTGACCTATACTGTCATACGGATCCCACGGTTCCCTCCTCAGAGGGATCCGTCTAGGCTAATCTTAGGGATCCGTCTCTCAGCAGCTATGAAGGATTGGAGATGATGTTTCTAAGATCTAATACCTATATCATCTTGAGTGTTTCAGTCCTCCTAAGTGTTTTAAATGAATGGATGCTTGAGTAATTGAAGGTAATGAATGATGTAGCTAATGATTGTCTTTTGAGGAAGGATTTGGAACTTTCAAGAGTACCAATGGATGAACAAGGATGACACTAAAGATTTGAAGCTATATGATTCTAGAGATCAAGTTGTGTCTTAGGATAGTGTTTTGGAAAATATCCTAAAAGCTTTAAGATGAGAAAACTAGATTTTGATCAAATTTGATCAATTTGGAGGTGAGGATGATTTATGATCAATTTTGCCATAATTGAAAGATTTCTAAGACTAGATGTGAGGGATCAAGTAGAAAATAAGGTGTGATTTTAAGAGCGGAAGAGTAATGGATTAAAACGAAACGGTAGATCTACAAGCGTTTTTAGAGTGTAACCTCGGTGAGTTATGTATGAATGGGAAAGATTAACCTATCTTGATAAGGACTTAATTTGCCTTAAGACACTATGTTTAGCTTAGTGTAAGGTGTTCTAAGAATGTCTTTGAAATACAATGCTTGTAATTGCATTTTCTGTTCGACGGATCCCACGGTTCCCTAAGAGTGGGGATCCGTCTAGTGTAACTTTTGGGATCCGCCCATCTGCTCAGCAGAACCTTTACTAAAGGTATGCAATGATCTTGACAATGCATTATATTCCAAGATTAGTTTAAAGGAGTTCTAAAACTAAGATATCAAATGTAAAATGTTTTATTTCATGAAGAAAATTAGATTACATTGATAAAGCACGAGTACAAGAGATTTGATCCTATATTGGAATACTATTGGTTTCCTTGAGTGTTTTCACTAGGAGGATCATTATGTGATTGATGAGTGTTGGTGGAATCAAGAATGAAGAAAGTCTTCATGAGAGATATGTTTAGCAGTTCTATCATCTTGTTCACAAGTACGTACAATGGACTTTGAAATTGAGGATGGAAGTGCATAACATTATGATAGAGGCGTGTCAAGAACATTCCATAAGGGATGAGTTTATTCTTGGAGCCTTGAAGATTTGCAATTCGCCTTGCGAAGAAGTAGGCGAGATTGTATGGTTGTTGTGTTAGCAAACAGTACAACATGTGAGCACAACAAGCGGGAAGGATTTCTTGATTTCCCCTAAGACTCCAAACATTTTCACGTAGGATGAGTGCAAGAGGCTTGTACTCTTCTCGGATATCCCTTATAAAGATAATGTTTGGATCGGAGTAATATGGTCGAGGTTTGCATATTATGCGATTTAAATCTTCCGGAGAGGGTATGTGTGAACAATATGGACTATTTTCTTAGCGAAAGTTGAAGAGAGAATCAAGAGACCAATCTTCGGTGAAGGCACATTGTCCATGATTTGGAATCCGGAGGATGTGAGCAAAATGCCCAAGGGTTAGAGTGAACTTTTGGTTTTTGATATAAAACCAAAGAGATAGAGAGCGATCCTCGTTACGAACGAGTTCGACTTGACGGAAGAATTCCATTATGAACCTTGGACATATCTTCTCGTTGATTTCAAGAAGACATTCTAGTCCTATGGCTCGGAAGGAGGTATTGATACCTTCTTCGAATTGTAGAGAGGTGTCTACAATACGTCCTTCGTGGAAGTGACGGTTTTCGAGATTATTGAACCCACGGACATGATTGCCAGGCGTGTTGGGTTCGAGAGAGATGTTCGGAGTGTAGACGCTAGTGAGTGAAAAATCAAACTCATATTCATGCGTCATAGTTGAGCCTATAGAAATGAAAAGTTAATAAAAGGAAATGTTTGTGGTCAACGTATGTTAATCTAATGTTTTTACTAGATTTTTATTAACAATGGTTTTTAACAGGAAATACACTTAACTCACTTATGGTTTTGACATACAAGTGGAGTATTACTCTTAGACGAAAAGAGGTTTTTGATTTGCATAAAAAGAAAAACTGTTTTCCAGTAGGACGGATCCCACGGTTCCTTTTCAAAAGGGATCCGGCTAGTATAACTTCCGGGATCCGTGGATCTGTAGTAACAGAAACAGATTTTATAGTTTTTATACCATGAAAATATGTTTTATCCTACATTTTTCCTTTAGCATGCATACATGACTTCTAATGTATCACGAAAGAAATGAAACATATAAGTCAAAAGAAATGATAAACATACTATAACAAAAGCAACCTAGATAATCTAGATCATTAATAATATTGCATTTCAATGCTAAGGATGATACAAAGGATTGGGTACATGACCCCAATATAGATAAACAACACAAAGTAAATGTCTCCGTATGTGAACTTCATCATAGGGAACACAAGTGCGATGAGTGTTATGACGATGAGCACGAGTGCGATGTAAACCATGTTGATGACGGATCTTCTTGGTTTAGGTTGAGATGGAATGAGGAGGAAGATGAAGTTTTTAAGTGAGAGGGAATTTTTGAAAATGATTTGAAAAAAAATGAGGATTTGATAGATAGGTCGACGGTGAGAGTTTTTATAGGGAAGGAGGAATTTTTGAAATTCGTGTTATATTTTATTATTGGATTTAAAAGAAACAAAACATAAGTTTTATATACCACGATTTTTAGACGAGAAAAAAACACGTATGTGAGAAAAAGGCTTCCTAATGAAGCTTCATTTAAAACATGTATAAGCACAAAAGATAATCATATAAATACCTAAATAGGTATACTTAATTATCAAGCAAAGTAAAAGGAAAATCATACCTCTAGCGTACTTAGGAATGTCTTTACAAATGACACAACAAATGTCACTTAGACGATTCCCGCTCCTTTTAGATACCTTCTTAAGGAAGGTATTCTTGTTACCAAGCGACTCCTAAAGCTTGGTGAGTATGAGCTTTGACTAATCAACATGACAAAGAAGATTAGTGCAATTAAAAATAAATAAAAATGTTGTTATCAAATCAACATCCAAACATATAGTTTTAAAAGACATGGTGTTTGTTTTTATGAAAGACCTTCTTTGTAGTTTTCAATTAACCGTGGATCGTATCAAGTTTTTATAGTACAATATACTTCAACAAACTTGGTAACGAAGCTCTGATACCAATTGTGGAAAACTAGAAGGGGGGGTTGAATAGTTTTACCAATTAAAACTTCCTTTTAATCTATTTAGATAGACTTATGTCAATCTATTTGAATGTGTGTGTTGGATGTTGATAAACAAGCATGTAAAGGTAAGTAATGAAAAGATAAGAGTAAGAAGCACAAAACCACAACGCAAGTATTTATAGTGGTTCGGCTACAAGGTCACCTTCCTTGCCCTACTCCACTCCCCGAGTCACCTACTCGAGAGTTTGTAATCACTACACCAATCTCCTTATGGCGAGAAGCCTTCACAACGCTCGCCTTCTTTTGGGTCCCGACTAGCTAACCACGGGTTCTTTCACTCCAAGGTGAACCACACCTACACAACGTCGCCTACCCTTTATAAGGTACTAGGCTAAGTACCTAGTTCTTTCACACCTTAGGTGAACTACACCTTCACAACGTCGCCACCCTTTATTAGGTACTAGGCTAAGCACCTAGTTCCATTGCAATGGAGGAACTACTACCACACTACACCAACGACTAATCCCAAAGGAGATCTACTCCTTTACAACATCATCAAGGATATCAATATCCTTGGATCTAAAACTAGTCTATCTTGTACATCGAAACACACCATATCGAATGTACATCTAAGGCACCTTTCACTAATGCCGTTGACTAGATCTACAAGACACCTTTCACTAATGTCTTGTGTCTTCACTTCTAAGCACCTTTCACTAATGCTTCTTTGTCTTGACTTCTAAGCACCTTTCACTAATGCTTCTTAGTCTTGATTTCCAAGCACCTACCACAAGTGCTTTATCCTATAGATGATAGATACCCTTCACTAATATCTTCGTCTTGACTCTTAAGACATCTTTCACTAATGTCTTCAACACTACACTTCTTTGAAGAAAGAAGGAATCATCAACAAGAAGACTTCAGAAGCCTTGATGATGAGGAAGCATGGCAACTCACGGACTTGAGCTTGCTCGACTTCAAAGGTGGTGATCTTGCCTTTAAGAGGAACCTAAAAGATCACACAAAAACAAACTACAAACATAGATCTCTTGGATCTAAGGTTAGTGAGATTTAACTCAGGGGAGAAAGTATATTGAAAGGGGTGAGAAACAATGAAGAAATGGCTCACTATTTATAGAGGAAAAACCTCTCTTGTTCCCAAATCCACGGATCCCTACCACAAGGGATCCGCTAGCACAAAGCTAGGGATCCGTGGTCCGCTCCTCTTTGCCCATGGGTATTTTTGGTTATGGGTCATGGGTCATGGGTTATGGGTTGATCCATGGTTTCTTTCTAGATACAATGTATCTTAAGGATACAATGAACTTGGTTAAGTGGTATATATAAAACCATGGGTTATGGGTCAAAACCATTTGCTAGTATTTACCCTTTTAGTATATACTTGTATTTACTCATTTTAGCATATACTTAGTTTTTCCCATTTTAGTATACTTAGTTTAAGTATATGTTTAACCCAATATGTAAACACTAGTTGTTGTACATATGTATCTAAAACACTTATACTAGTTTTAGTGTTTTATGTGAAAATGTAAGTGTGTTAGAAAACTATTAACTCAAACTATTTGCGTACTCTATTTGTTTCGTTAAAATGATTTTACGTTTGTTATCGACAAAACATTAGAAGATCGTAAAATATAAATAAACGTTTTACGCCTTATTTGTATTAACAAAAGGGACTTTCATAAGGAACTTGGATTGATGAAGGTAGTTTGAGAAAAGCGAAACATCTATTTCTAATACCAAACGTAAAAAGAAAATGTTGAGAAAATATGTTGATCGACTCTTGGAAGATGTCATCCGTGCTGATGTCCATAATGTTGTGCTATTGAATTCTTTGTCATATGCATTTGATTATATCTCTAGCGTCTTTGTTGATTCTGGTAAATGTTGAGAACGATAATGTTGCTTCGGTCGAGTCCTTAAAAGTTGAAAATAAGCGATTGTCAAACGAACTTTCAAATGCAATACGTCGTCTTAATTGGTGTCAAAAGATATTCACGATCAACAACTTGCTTTTCAACACAAAATCGCCCGATTGCGTGACAAATCTTGATCCAAAATTGAGCAACTAGATGATCAAAACGTGTCTTTTAAGTGTCAAATCTCAAAATATGAACAAGAACTTGTAAAAGTTAAAAAGGAATATGGTGTCATATTTGATTTACTCAAAAAGACTCATGATGAAGCATCTAATGAACTTGATCATTATCTTGCACACACTAAAGAAATTATGCATTTTCTTTGGAATTATTCGATCCGAAAATCAAGATCTGATTCACACTATCTTCAAGTTAAGAGAAATGTTAGGAAAGTATGAACAACTTCCGCCTACCGATGATTAGAGACTAGCCCCATAACACTTAGTAATCATGAACCTAGAATCCTCTTGCCAAATCACAAGTTGCTAACGTGCCTCCTTCTCTTGAAGCAGGAATAGTTGCATCTTTTCCAAGCGTCCGCACTTCACGACCTAGGAGCACTACATCGAAGAATAGGAAGTTGTGACCTAAGAAAAGATCAATTAGGAATGCTAAAGTAGAAGAACACCCTAGGACTATGAATAAGACTCACGTTTCTTCCACTATAGATATTGCGTCTAGCAAATGTAATAGAAATAGTGATGTAACGAATGCTAAACCATTAAGCACTTTTGATATTGATCTAATGCACCTTGTGTTATTTGTCGTAAAGTATGAATTCTGATTGTCATGATAAATGTGTTGCTAAAGCTATCATCTCTCGTTTAAGGAATCCTAAGACCCGGAATACCTCTAGGCCCACTAATCTTTCTAAGTGCATTGGGTAGGCCGCTCTTTAGATTCTAAGAAACACTTCTTTGTCCCAACTCGGTTCACCTCCTAGGAAAGTAGTACCACCTAGTGCATTCACTAAGACTAAAGCAAATACTAGTTAGATGGAGATAGATGGATATATAACACAATTGGATTTAAATGGATACCTAAAGCTATTGATGTGTGTATGTCTACTATAAGCGCTCAGGAACCCTCTAACATTTGGGTTCCACATCTACTTATTCCATGCGTAGCCGTGCTGTATTGTAATCACGGTGATGGATCATTCTGGATTGTTGATAGCGGATGTTCCGGCACATGATGAGCAACCTTAAAGCTGTTATCAAACTTTATTGCAAAGTTCATTGCACTGTCGAGATTAGGGAATGATCACCGCGACTATCATGGGCTCACGGAGACTATATCAACGGGAACATCGAAATTAGGAGGGTTTATTATGTGGAAGGCCTCGGTCACAATCTGTTTTGTTAGGCGGTTCGTGATGGAGATTTGGAGGTTGCTTCGGGAGAAAACTTGTTTCATTAAGTGATCTACAAGGAAATGACCTTATGTCTGACTCGCGTAATTCAAGTCTTTACACTATCTCTATGCAAGACATGGTTGCTTCTTCTCCCATCGGCTTACTTTCAAAGGCAACATCAACAAAATCCTGGCTATGGCACCGTCGTCTCTCACATCTAAACTTTCAAATCATCACCAACCTTGCTCGACACAAACTAGTTGAAGGACTCCACGGTTTCGATTATTCTAAAGATCACCTTTGCTCGGCTTGTGAACAAGGCAAAAGCTCGTCTCATTTTCTTTCAAAGATAGAACACAGCTCTCAGCATGTGCTTCATCTTCTTCACATGGATTTGTGTGGCCGATGCGGCGTGCAAACAATCAATGGCAAGCTACATTTTAGTAATTGTTGATGACTATTCACGCTGGACTAGGGTCTACTTTCTTCGAAGCAAAGATCAAGCTCCACAAATGATCATCACCTTTCTCGAAAATACAAGTTCAAATCACGTAACAATTCGCCAAATCGGAACAGACGAGAGCCTGAATTTGTTAACCAAACTCTTCGTGAATTTTATGAGAAAGTGGGAATTCACCATCAGACATCTATTGCAGCGTACACGAGAACAAAACGGAGTTGTTGAAAGGCGAAACGAGCGTTAGTGGAAGCTGCAAGAACAATGTTAATCAATGCTAAACTTCGGATTACTTATGGGCGGCGGTATCTCTTGCATGTTATACTCAAAACAGTTCTATGATTACAAAACGCCACAACAAAACACCTTTTGAGCTTGTCCACAAAGAAAGAGAATCTCAAACACTTTAATGTATTTGGATCTCTTTGCTATCCGAATAATGATCGTGATGACTTTGGAAAACTCAAAGCCAAAGCTGACATTGGAGTCTTTATAGGATATTGTGATCATTCTAAAGGCTTCGAATCCGGAATCGTCGAACAAAGGAGGTTATGGAAGCGATTCATGCTCATTTTGATGAACTTCACGGAAATGGCTTCGAGTATAACGACTTGGAACCCGGCACAGGCTTAAACTTCCCCAAACCCCATCATGGTGAACAAAGCCCCAGAAACACTTTCGTCAACAAATGGAAAGGTTATTTGCTCCGCTTCGGTGGCGATATTGATGAACGTGCTCGGGTGTATCCATTTGTTTCCGCTGCTCAACCCGATAATACTCTTATACGATACACTGCTACAACAACTACGGTTGAAGAAGCACCACCGTTGACTCCAACATGATTGAACAAACCGCTTCCAACAATGATGAACCGGTGATGATGTTCGAATGAAGTACCCCCACTGCGATTTTGATCCAAATCGTTCTTTAACCCGTTTGCTAATGCATTCGCGCACGGATGTCGCGGAATCATCTATAAGCCATTTGAATCCTCAGAATCTGCACAATGTATACCAACATCAACCCTCCACACATAGATGGACAAAAGACCATCCTCTGGAAAATATTATTGGCAACCCGAATCAACCGGTCGTTACAAGACAACGCGTCTACTCGAGATGGTGAACATTACATTTATGCACTCACCGTCACCAATCCGAACCTAAAACATCAAAGGCGCGATGACAAAAGACAACTGGATTGAATCCATGCAAGAAGAACTCAACCAATTCAAACGTCTTGAAGTATGGGGACTGGTTGAAAGACCAACAGGGGTCTACGTCATTGGTTTAAAACGGATTTGGAAAAACAAATTGGATCTTTGAAGGAAATGTTATCTGGAATAAGTCCGCGTCGGTGGCTAAGGGTTATCGTCGGGAAGAGGGTATTGACTTTGAAGAATCTTTTGCTCGGTTGCTTCGTCTTGAGGTTGTTGGATATTTCTCGCGTTAGCGGTCATATGAATATAACGGTCTTCGGATGGACGTCCATGCTTTCGAATGGGCAACTTAAAAGCGGTTTATGTCACCAACCGAAGGATTCGTTGATCCCGCGTTCGAATCATGTCTACAAAAGCGAACAAAGCTCTGTATGGTCTCAAACAAGCTCCTCGGGCATGGTACGATAAGTTATCATCTTTACTAATTGCCAAGATTTTCACCAAAGGTTCGGTTGACCCTACTCTTTTCATAAAATATCACGGGGAACATATTTTAATTGTTCAAATTTATGTGGATGGCATCATTTTTGGGTCAACCCATAAAAAGTACTCAATCGCTTTTGCAAAACTAATGAAGAAACATTTTGAAATGTCCATGATGGGTGAACTTACGTTCTTTCTAGGACTACAAGTTCATCAATCACCCCGTGGTATTTTCTTGAGTCATTCCAAATATGCCCTTGAATTACTACACAAATTTGGAATGCAAACCTGTGACACCTATGCCACACCAATGGCTCATACCAAGAAGCTAGACGATTTACAAGGGAAATGGTGGACCCTACAAAATACGTTAGTATTATTGGGTCTCTCATGTATCTAACAGTAGCATACCGATATTGTCTTTGCCGTATATCTTTGCTCTCGTTATCGTCGCGACCAAGCTGAAACTCACCTCTCGAGGCTAAAAGAATCCTCGATACATAAAGGGAACCATTAACTTGGGGATCCGTATCCGAAGGATTCGGTTTTGAACTAATCGCTTTTCGGGGCGACCAGCGGGATGCTTAGAATCACGGAAAAGTACTTTAGGTGCTTTACAATTTCTTGGTGATAAACTGGTGTCATGGCAATCGAAGAAGCAGGATTGTACATCGCTGTCCTCAACCGAGGCAGAATATGTAGCCATGTCGGCATGTTGTGCTCAAGTCATTTGGATGAGAACACAACTCAAAGACTATGGTTACGTATTTGTGAGAATCCGATGTCTGCACGATCAAGAGATGCCATTGCGATCTCGTGGAACAGTCTTATGTTGAATTATATTTTGTGGGTACAAAATACCAATTGGGCATCTTCTCACCAAAGCCTTGCCTCCCTTAGGTTTAATGAGTTGGTCCATCGAATTGGTATGAGGTGTTTGACTCAAGAGGAATTGGATGACCTCCTAAAACAGTCTTTAAAACCTGTCAAACACCAAAATCTCTTTTGTAAATATTTTTCAAAAACAAAATACAAAAATATAAAACCTGATAAACCAACAAAAATATTCTTCTATCTATTTTCTTTCAACATTGCAATTACATTTCTTCCGTCAACACTATAATCTTTCAAAATTCAGTATTTTTTTCCGATCAAGTGTTGAGGGGAGAAAATATTCTAACTTGTTTCAATAACATCCGTGTAGTTGCATGTTACTCTATTCTGGTTGTTTCTTGAATCAATGGTGGTAAACTTTCAGGTTCAACTGACACTCCTCGACTAAAATTTATAACCTTTCATTATTTTCTTAGAGCGGGGAGTGTCATCAAAGTTATTTCTTAAAATCTTTGTTTGGTAACCAAAATGGAAGTTAAAGGCTTTGGGTGAAAATGGAAAGGTGGAGGGGTAAAAGTGTCAATAGCTTAAAGTATTTTCAATAAACATCCTCTCCTACCTTATTTATTTCATCACATTTATTACTTCACCTAATATCATCAACGATCCAAAATCGTTTAACAAATCCGTGCTTTCGATCATCAACTTGTAAGTGGTTTTGTGTTCTTAACATGTTTTTAAACAATGGTTTTAAATTTCATGCAAATCCAACGGTTAAAACTTAAGATTCAATGGATTTTCGTTTTACGCGTAAGGGTTAGAACACATGATCATGTGTTGTGTGTTTGTGGTTAAAAAGACAGTGTCAAAATGTTTTAATAACATCAATGATATCTTTTCTATCCTCAAAATGCACGAAACAATTGATGGATTTTGAAAATAGGGTTTATCGTGGGTTTGGGTGTTTTCATATGTGATTGTTTCTGGTCAAAAAGATTGTTGTGTGAAGTTGCTTTTATAGTGAATTGATGATATCTAAGCTTAGAAACAACCTAGAAACACTAATTGATTAAGAATTAAAAATCAGGGTTTAATGTTAAAGATTAGGTACTTTTGATTCATTGCGAACTAGGTGTTAAAATTTGGTCATTACACTCTCACAACATCTTAGACTTACCATAAACACGTTGGTGCATATCCTATGGCTAGATTTCATACGCGTAAATTTTGAACTTTAGGGTTTTAGGCTACTAAAGTCTTCTTTACGCTAACGATTAAATGAGTGATTGTGATTAAATCGTTATATAATGAGTGTTAGTGTCAAAATTGATGTTATGATGTTTTTTATTTCAGGCTTGCTACGCATAAAACTCAGAATTAAGGTCTTTGTTACTCTACGATAAGGATCACACGCGTAGAAAGTTATCGCGTAAGAGAAATTTTACAGCGTAACTACGCGCGTAAGGTCTACAATGGGACTCTGGCGTATCCCTGTGGATATGCGTTAACGGTGACTCTACGCGCAAGGTTTACTCTACGAGTAATCCTTACGCGTAAGGTTTATATCGCCTCACGCTTAAGTTTTACGCATAAGGTTCTCTGTTCCTACGCGTAATATTTCTGCAGCGTAGTCGAGGATCCTACGCGTAAGCTTACATCTACGTATATATTATCTTGTTTACGATATAAGCTACTATTCCTCGCATAAGCCTTGATCAAACCTTCGTTTTGAATTGTTACGCGTTAAAACAGTAAATAAATGAATCACAACGTCACGAATCCAATAATGTCACTAATAAAATTAAACGTTTGATATGTTGTGAACTATAAGTGATAACATAAACTTTAATACTTAAAGTTAACTAACTCACGAAACGCTTCCACGTCATTGGACTATTGGACAAACAAGTGACTTAGGACTCGTAACAATCATTAACTGCACATTTAATAATTAGACAATAAAAACCTTTGTTGACTAACATTATGTCTTTCGATATGTTGGTTCTTTTGGCTAATGTTATTTCAGATCGCGACATGGGCACCAATTCGATATCTTCCTAATGGCTATCTAAGAAAGATTGTAAAGAACAATCTCAGAGTTGACTTTGAAACCCTCACATGCTCGAATCTTCTTGCTTGATTGCTGTGGATATTCTTAAGAACCATCTGTACCAGAATATGCTCTCACACTCGCTACGATCAGGAATCTACATACAACAATTCTGGAATTCAATGCAAAGGATCAAAGGTCAAAGTGCGGTGACTGTGATGCTCAATCACAAACAAATCACCATCACACAAGATCTCTACGGCATTCTTCTAATTCCTGTCGAGAGCCGACTTCTATGCCACACCGAAGAGACAGTTCGCAATTCCGATGGATATTGGCTATGATGAAGCCGGGAATTATCACTAAGCATTCTCATGTAGAGCTTAAGAACATTCCTCAACCGTGGAGAACCATCTACATCATCATTACCAAATCGGTCTCTGGTCATGATAGTGGTTATGAGCATCCCAAGCTCATGGAACTACAAATCTTACTGTCATTAATCAACAAAAGGACATCGAAATTGAAAAACGCTATGGGAAGACATGATGTCATTTCACAAGAAACTTGGCTCAAAGATTCCTATGTCGATATACAAATCGTTGATCCGAGAGCACTTGGACTTCATCCCGCATTCCACAGAGGCTCAATGACCCGGATAATCCGCGATATGTTGACTGAGCCTACCCTATTAGTAAGAATCAAGGAATCGTCAACAAAGAAAGGGGTGCGTCTGCTGATCACCTCCGACAAATGAAATCAAAAGGCTTGAAACATACAAAAGGTATCAAGTAGCGATGCGAGAAGGCAAAGTTGGTCATCTCGATGATAAGCCTGGAACACCTACTAGGAGAACCGAAGAGGAAGTCTGGAAGTCGGCAACAGCGAGAGTCGAGGATGTTTCCGGAGGAATCCTCCACGAAAGGGGACAGTTCGCCAAGGAAGCTGTTCTATTCCCTATCTAAGCCCGAACCGCAGAGAAAGCTAATGGACGAGGACTCGAGGCTACTTGAATCGATGAAGAGACTTTCTACTCACGAATCGCAACGAAACACCTCCTTCACAGCTAAACCTCCAAGTCCACCGGTGACAAAGGAAAAGGGAAAGACTCTGTACTTATGCCTTATGAAGCTCGATGAAGATGAAGAGCAATTGGATACTTCATACATGAAGAAGTTCAAATTCCTTAGACTCCAACACGTGGCAAAAGAATTTGCAAAAGAACAAATGGGTGGCCGGTCAGTCAATGTGACTCAACCTTCACGAGTCCCGATGCGGTTAATCAACCCGATAAGGGATCCGGTGCCACCACTTTGGAGCAACAACAAAAGCCCGTGGAAGAAACTATTGAGCATGAATTTGAGGAACCTGTTAAAGAAAAGTCAGAAAAAGATGAGGGTGACAAAGAAAAGATCGAGACGAGAGAAAAAGCGAAGAAAGATAAGTCTGGAGATGACACGATTATGATAAGTTTCTACTAGAAGCAGTCTGCTCGATCGGAGGAAAAACCTCTGAACCTCCAAAGGATCCAAAGTCTCCTCATGTCTCTTCATCATCAGATTCGTCTTCTCATTCTTCACCACCACCATCAAAGAAATCAACCAAATCATCATCCGTCGTTAAAGAAGCCAACTCCATCTTGGATCTCTCAATCTAAGAATCGAATCGTTAAAGTTGTCAAACGAGTCAGAAAGAAAGATATTCTCTACAGAAAGTTGACTTTCCTCGCGACGATAACATATCTTCATGATGAGAATGACAAGATGCAAGTTGAGGGAGTATGTACGAAGCTTATGAAGGATGATCTTCAAGAAGCATGGATGATATGATAAAGGATACACTCACAAGTTCTTAATGGAGGTCATTAAACCTGACAAAGGAGATGTATACGGACAACTTTATCCGAAATCTCTTACATTTAGCCAAGCAAGCCATGAAATCAACTCCGATGAATTTGAGCATCAATCAAGTTGAAACTACAATCTTCTCAGATGATGAATTAGTAACCGGTACTGTAGCGAAATGTCAACACGCTCACCGCGTTTGCCTCCCATGAAGCTAAAATATTTGAAGCATTGCTGGAATACCAAATCAATTCATCATTCAGAGAAGAGGCTATAAGGCCTAAGCGTTCAAGAGATGATGAAGACAAAGAACAAGATAAGGATAAGGAGCCCAAATGCACAAAGTCCGGTGAATCATCTTTGATTGATCACTGCCGCCTCCACCACAAAGGACTCGGCTCAACAAAGATCTCCTCCCGGCTCTTCTGTTGATAAACCTCAGGATTCAGTTACCACCCTGACTCAAAAACCGGTGACCACTTTGAGTATACGGGTGGTGACGATGAAGAATACCATGAGCCCCAACAACAACCCGCCTCCGACAATGTCTGAGAAACCGTAATCCTCATCTAGGCCTAAGAAAAGAAGAAGAAGGCGCCCAAGGTGGCGTCTATCATGGCTAGATGAAGATAACGAAGGAATTTGAATGGTTTTCTACACTTGTCAATTCCAATCCCTACCCTGAAGAAGGTCAAGATCTGGTAGACGGTACTACTTTGGAGCATGCTAAAATGTAGCAAGAAAAGTTCAAAGTAAAGAAGATGGCGAAATCCGAGTTGAAGCGAATCAAGAATGAAGCATTTCAACTGTTAAAAGATAGCTCGAAAAGTGCCATCGAGGTCGAATATCACCTTGATAACATTGCTCGAGCTATGTCTAATAACATGGATTGGCTCAACCTGAATAAACATCGACTTTATGAAGTGGGACAACCCTCCATATTACACCGACTGGTCTAAACCACTACCAACGATCGGCCAACCAAATGAGCCTAGAATTCCATTCCGACATTTCTTCAACAAAGACTGGAATTTCTTCTACACGGCGGCTTATGGTTCAGCTGAAATACGCTACATCCTCGACATTTCCATTCCCAGCAAATTAATACTCAAACCGCATAGCTATCGAGGAAAGAGCTAATCACTTGTTCTCCAACAAAGTGGAAGCATACACAATCGAGATGCAATGTACGGATTCATCATTGGCCGGAACGACTTAATCTACTACGTAAGGCTGCCAAAAGAAATGTAAGTCTCAACATGCGGTGTTCAGTACTAAAAACATCGCTGCCATCAAACACGTTGATCTTTCGTCCAAATGGGACTACACTTATCTCAAGAATATTGTGGTCAAGAGACAAGACGAAAAGGGATTATGCATTCTCTCGCTGACTTTAAGAATTTTTCTATCAACGACATCGAAGATATGTACCTTGCCAAAGTACATGGTCGTATGAGACAATTCTCCACTGAAGTACAACGTGAATTCATAAAGTCCGCTCATCTTCATAGACGCGATAGTCATCAAAGAACGTGTAGAAGATCTCCACTACTTGCAGTAGAATCTTATCAGAACCGTGTCAACTTCACTCCACCGCAGCTTGATCTTCCCGACATCAACCAGCTCTCACAATTTACACTCATCAAAGAAACCATTCGGCGTCGTTTACCGCTGTGAACTTCAAAGAAATTGCTTGATGGCGTGCAGAGATCTACACATTTGGAGATCACACTTTGAAGTTGGTTAGGGTTGTATTGGCTTATCGTTGAAGGATATACATCGAAGATTGGGTCTCCTAAGCGATGGAATTCTCGTGAAAGAAGGGACGTGAAGAGATCATCACCATGATTGATGAACGGTTGTATAGAAAGGATCAGTTCAGAAGATTGGAAAGCTATGTTGGTGGTAGACCCAGGAGACACATCATCGGCTTTCAACTCCACATTCACACTCCCGGCAACATCTCTGGACTACCTGGTACCCCTTGAACTGCTTTTTTCATTATAAATTTGGATGTATGATTTATTATGTCAATGGCTTGTGCACACGTTACAGTGTACAACCCGTACTTGTAAATAAAGGACCTGTGTTACGCCGAAAGGCCACAATCCTTATATCAGGAGCGAAAGCTTCTTACTTTTGAGTAAAACCTATCAAACCTTTCATTTTTCAAGGTTTTGCTCAAAAGAACAAGTACTTTCCCTTATGATTTTCAAAACATCAACCGTTTATATCACTCGTTGAGGGGGAGTACTTGACTTAAAACTTTGTTCAAAATTGTTCATAGTGGTCATTCTTCCCGCAACACTCGAAATGGTCATATTTATTCTCAACTTTTCAAAATTAACATTTTATATGCCATTTTTAGGGGAGAAAATACGGATAAGAAATATGTTGTGTAAATGCAAATGTATCTTTGTGCTATAGACTTAACCCATGAATTGACGAGATCTTAACTGTTAGTAACTCGAAAAGACTTGTCCGGGACGGGTAATAATTTCAAGCTAGTTCACTAGTGATGTAAACGTGTCTCGCAAAGGACTTGTCTGAGTAGAATGTACCATTCGAGAAACTCTTGGTAGACATGAACTCGACGGGTTTGACAACCTTTCGAGGATTTTCTACACCTTCAAAGTAGTTATTAGAGCTAGTTGTCACCTAAAAGCTGACAATGCAACTCTTTAACTATGCCACGTAACCGTCTCTCGCGGGGGAATGTCTATCTTGAGTCGATCAATTCAAAAGTGCGCTCTTTCCTCACTGCATTTTTTCGTCAAAACTCTAAAGCACATGTGGAGCGGGAGTATTTCTGCTAAAAGATAAAACTCTCACAATGGTTCAAACATGTTTTTCATTTACAAACCCTTTGAGAGATTTTCTTCAAAATGGTTTTATGGCAACATAGGTTAGTCATGGAGTTATAAGGTGACTAAGGTTAGGAATAACCGTCCTATGATCCGCCAGAGCCGGAGGGATCTATCCAAGGACACTACCAATAGTTAGAACTTAGAAGTCCTTAGGTATGATTGTAAAAAGGAGAGAATGAGAATCAGAGAAAGAAGGAGTTGAAGAATTAAAAAGAAATGCAAAGAAAAGGGTGAAAAGAAATAGCCCTCCAGATTATTCAACTTAGGGTAGACACCAGGTTCAATTCATATGCTACTGGTTGTCACTAGATGACACCGGTATTGAAGATTAAAAGTCGTCATGGACCCAGTGACGCATGCAATAAACCTTCTTAGCCACTCAAGTTTCTCTCAACAGAAGCTTGTTTCATTCTCACAGGAACCCTACGTAAACTATCGGCTTCTCTTAGAGATTGCTGGTATTGAAGAAGGAGACCCTCTCCCTAGTCTCCGCTCAGGAAAACCAAAACGCACTATTGAGTCTAGAGCCACGAGATTCATCAAAAGATCTCTTAGGTACACTTGACATTTCATTACTTGACATTCAACAATAAGAATTTCAGTGGTACATTATCGAGTCCTTCACAGATCTTAGAAATTTGTCGAGAACATTTATGAGAGGTTCACAATTGTGATCCTCAGTGATTGAATGGAAACTCCTTCCAGGGTCAACATCAAATAGCCCCGACAAGTAGTGTCGCCGGCAACTCCCCGTGGATTGCACTTAGTGGTCTCAAACGGTCTACAATCGTGAGGTGATGCTTCGGTGTACCTCAAATGTACTCATCTCGAATCGTAGGTGTACCGGTACATCATGTTATCTCACTTTGGGACTCGATCAGGAAAGGCCTTTGTAAGAATTAGAGTTGTGTTTTCACACTATGCTGTCAACACTCTCGAGTTCAAACTTGTAAGTGCCGGAATCCGCTTATTACTAACCGTTTTAATGTTTACTTCTTATGGAAGCTCGGGAGCGGAATGATCGTGCAGATTCTCCACTTGTTCACACCAACAACATCATCAAAGAAGTTCTATCTTAAAAGCAACACAAAGTCAATGATTCTTCGTCAAATCAAAGAATCTACAAAGTTAAAGACTTAAAGAACTTCATCATCAGTAATCCAACGCTAAAGAGTGTAAAAGTGAGCATGTTGGAGAAAGACGTAGAGACACTGAAGGCAAAGGAAGGCATCGATTATTTGTGACTCAAACCACCGAATGACTTCTTTACGCTCGAATTTGATATATATTTTGAATTGATCTTCAAGAATTCCCATATAAGTTGGTTGTTTCATTTGTCAATTTAATGACATCATTGTGGTTTGTTGGAATCACTCCTAAACCTTTATTCAAGTGTTAGTTACTCATATGTAATAGTTAGTTTAATTATGGCCTTTATGTTTGTTATTAGCCTTAGGCTTATGTAGAAGGCCCATAAGCCTAGGCCTAGCCCAATAAGGAAAAGGAAAGGAACTAGGAGTGTTGCCCTAGCTTCCCTCCTATAAATACTTTTGTAAACCTTCATTTGAAGGTTGGTTGTTCAAGTTATTTCTTTCACATACATCTACGCCTAAACCGTCTTTATTATCGTGTGTGTGTGTTTGTTTACTTGTTCAATCGCCTCTCTATCTTTCTATTAAGCTTGTGTTGTAAATCTAGTGACCTAACATGGGTCCAATCATTGATTGCATCATTTTTCTGTGCCATACCGATCCAAATCAGTCAAGAAAAAATTTTGGTTGCATCATTAGCATCAACCCTAAGAATTCGATCTGGCACCGGGTTTCTGCTGGCCAAACCTTCAAATCGGTAATTATCTCTTAATTTTGAGCATATTCAATTTAATAGTTTAAAATTTATTTTATTTGATATAGATTGTTTGTATGTTTGATAGTTAATTTTGGTAAGACATTTGATCTATTACAGTTTTTAGTTTAATTGTTGTTGATTGTATGTTTGATAAGATTTAGTTTTATTTGGATTTTGATTGTTTGTTGTATTATAATTGAACGTTGGTTGATGATCGGTTAAATTTTGGGTTTTCTATAGTATTGCGTTGAATTTTTTACTTCTAGATATATAGATGATCGTTTTTGTATTTTTGTGCATTTGCTTGGTTTCTAAGTAGGTCGACGGCTTTCCAGAAGAGGAATGCTGCTAACATGGAGTTGATTTTCAACAAGGGCTAAGCAATACACTATGGAGTATGAAGGCAAGGTCTCATTGGTTCTAGACATTTTGGCATATGGTGTATGGTTTTGAGTTTGGACTAATGTGGGTTGTTTTTCTTATGCAGCAAAAGGAATTAATTAAGTTAAAATGCAAGGCGAGGTTGCAAGTGTAGTAATTTTACATAATTTTTAGCTCTTTGGTGATTTTGCTGAAAATTTTTGGGGTTCTTTATATTTAATACGACCATAATGTGAAATTCAATTTTTAGTGATTTTTAGGTTTTTGGTGTTTTTGTTGAAAAGTTTTCGGTGATCAGTTTGCAACAATAAAATTATGTGGCTGACAATGGAGAAAAAAATGCGAAAATCGGCTTTGTTTGTGAAATTGATAGAAGACATTTTCCTAAGAGATAGGGTTTAATCTAATGAAGTTGTTTTTAGGTGAATTAGGAACTGGGGTCGTGGTTGTGGTTAATGGTATGTAAAGTGTAGATGGAGTTATGCCTACATTGTGTTTGATGATAGGCCTAAGAGATTTGGAAGTGTAGATATAGTTCTAAGTTTGTTTTATTTTATTTTAATTTGCTTGAGTTTGTAGGGTGTCATCTTTGCTCAACGAGGTTCTTATGATGGAAGTCGTTGAGGAAGGTTACTCAGGCATCGAACTCAGGGTTACACCAATGTGTACTGATATCATCATTAACGTCATCTCAACCCAAAACGTTCTCGGTAAGTCTCGTATTATTTATTAACCGGAGTTATAATCGCTTTGTCAAATTTCATTTGCTTATTTATCGATAGGGCAAACTTTTGTTTCGAGACTTATGTTTTCAAAGCTGTGAAACACTTCTACTTTTTGGTCCATATTTTACTGTTGGACTCCATCGTGATGTAATGATACAATATTTGTAAGGAAATTAAAAATAAAGTGATCAGAAGCAAATTAAGAATAGTCGTTGTGATGCAGATTTTTGTGAAGATGGCAACTTTGAAGGAAGGCTCCCCGTAAGAATTGTTATTGTAAACGGGTCTTTTCTATGATGGTTTCTATGGTGAACTCAGCTTGAATGATGATCACTTTGATACAATTGTTTCTAGAGCAAAAAAAGATGTTTCGGTACTTCTCATCCCATCTTATAAATTTCCTTACTTATTGATTAATTTAGAAGAGACTTAGGTAGCTTTGCCTTTTTAATGTGGACTAACTCCGTGTTTCTCATCTATAAAATCTATTTTGTTTGTGTATGAAAATTTGTATTTTTATTGGTGGGAATAGATTAATAAGAAGAACTTTTAAAAATACAGCACTATGACACATGAAACTTAATTATATTGATAACATCAAATTATCCTGAATATTAAGTGTCAATTTCCCCCGATAATGCTTGTAATTTATATCATTTATATGGATTTACGCTTGTTTTCCATTATATTTCACTTTCACGTAAATTACGAGCATTGGAGCTAAAGAGACGTGGAATTGGATAGTTTATTGAAGATTTATCATAGTATGCTCACTTTGAAGAAGTTACGACGTAACTCCTCTCTCACATTACGGCGTAACTAAAGCGTGGCTCAGAAAACCAACTTGTCAGAAGATTACGGCGTAACTCTCCCAAAGATTACGACGTAACTATATTAGGTCAAATGAGGTTCCGCGCCGCTGATAATTACGCCGTAACTCATGCATAAATTACTGCGTAACCAAGATTTATTGAAGATACGGCATAACCCCTTCCTGAGGTTACGCCGTAACCAGCATATCTAGTGCAATTTACGAAGAATTAGATGATTACAGCGTAACTCTTTTAATAGTTACGCCATAACCAAGATCTGGCCTATAAATACCCCATGATTTCCAGCATTTCAAATCATCCCATTTCACACACAACAATCAGAGAACGTGAGAAGAAGCCAAAGGCAGATCTAGAGGAGCATACGGAGCTATCTCCAAGGGAGAAATCACTCTCCTATGATAAGCATTAGCTTTTTATCTTTTCTTTACTTTCGATTCATGTATTTCGTAACATTAAACATTGAATTGATTTGTATGGTTAATATGAGCGGCTAAGCACCTCTTGGTGCTGGCCTAGTTATGATTCCTTAATTGTTTTGTTTGCGTTTACATTGCTTCCGTATAATTATTTCTAAGTGTATGCATGCATCGTTTATTGGTAGCTACCCTTGTTTCGGAAGTTCTGAATGGCGATAGAGGCTAGTTGCTTAGGAGATATGACCAACTGACCCTACGTGAGTGGACTGAGACGGGAAGGGTAAGATATGACCAACTGACGACCCTTTCTACTTGTGCGATTTGACCAACTGATCACCTACCGTTTGGATGAACTTAAGAATTAGGGGGTGAGTGTCTAAGATGCTAGCGCCCGGGCACTCACTATTATAAGTCTAGCATGTAGCGGTACTTAATGACTTGGCTTAGGGGACCAAGAACAAGTGGGGGACACCTGACTTCTCCAGTGGTGGCTCTTTGCTGATAGGTTAGGGCGAACTGACCAAATGATGTCCTCTCGACTTTGACCCCACCGGAAGTAATTGGAAGTAATTAGACGTAAACATTACAAGCTAGGATGAGTAACTAGGTTAGCACCACTCTCCTCTCTTGATCACATCTTTGCCTTTATTTGCTTTAGTAGTTAATTAGCTAATTCCTTATCGAAATCATATTAAAATCTGTGACGCCTAGACTTAGTATTAATCCACACACATAGCTCTTGGGACGACCTCGATTTTACCGAATACTACACTACACACGACCGGGTACACTGCCCGTTAGTGCATTAGGGTAGACCATAGGTATAACGACACATTATAAATATTAAAATCTGGTCAGTTAAACCTGCATCAAGTTTTTGGCGCCGCTGCCGGGGAGTTGTTTTAGGATTTTTTTTATTAAGTCTATTTTTAATTTTCTTTCTTCTCTTAAATGTCAGGATACAAGACTAGAAGCTCGAGGCCATTTCTGGCCACCCCATTCGATGATCCGGAGAAACAATTTCGGACAAAAAAAAGTTTACTCTCCGATTCCTATTCATAACATCTTTTCATTTTACGAATCTGACCAATCTGATGCAGAACCGGAAGTCATTGATGAAAATAATATCGAAGAATTAACCATGGAGCAGTATTTGGAGCGACCAAATGAGAACTGCCAACGAACCTTCACACAGGATTCTAGTATGGAAAAATACTCTATTTCGGACCAATTTATTCGAGAGTTACACGAGCTTAAGTTTTCAGGAGATGAAAATGAGGATGTTCATAATCATGTGGAAGAAGTACTCAACTTATCATCTCTTTTCAGCAAGAATTTTTCCTATGACTCTTACAGGAACTGCGAAAAGATGGTACAATAAACTCCATAACGAATGTAAAGGAGCATGGGATAAATTAAGAAGAGAATTCATTCAACAAGTTTGCCCTCCTTAAAAAATGGCTAAACTTCTTAGTAAGATCCATCAATTCGTTCAAGAAGGAGAAGAAACGCTTTACCAGGCATGGGAAATATTTAATGAGCTACTTTATCGATGTCCCACTCATGATTTGAACAAACATCAAATCGTCTATGTCTTCTACAGGGTAATTAATGCGCTAACACGGGAATTACTCGATTCTCCTAGACCTATTCCTAGCATGACCCCTGACCAAGCCTTGGAGTGTATTCAACGGATTTCTGAACATTGCTACAAATGGCATATGGAGACAGGGTACGGACCAAGGGACAATTTTGATCATAAGGTAATGAAAAAATTGACAAAGCAAGAATACAATTATGGTGAAATTTTCGAAAAGCGAAGGTTGAAAAGGGCAAAAGAAGCTGAAGCCTGTAAGGTAGAGAAGGTTAAGAGTGTATTTGGGACCAAAACCGGAAACAGCCTTGAAAAAAAGATTCTTGACCACATCAAGGAATCGCGGGAACGAGATGAGAGAATTGAAAAAATGATGAAGACATTCATGGAAAACACAGTCTCTTCTCTCAAGACTCATGAAGATCGGATTAAGGGATTAGAGAAGAGTGTGAGCTCGTTTTCGCAAGCCATCACAGATTACCTAGCTGCTCGGGAAGAGGAAGTTGTCAACACGGTTGAAACAATCTTTGAAGAGCCCACTACCTTTTCGGAGAAGGTTAAACGAAGAATCAGCATGGAGATACTCTCGCTTCTGGACAAAGCTCTACCGGTAAACGTCCCTCTTATTAATTCCATTAAAACTGATCATAATAATATTTTGCATGAATTAAGCAATGAGTCCGATGAGACGGTTCAACTTAACGAGAGATGTTCAGCAGTTTTAAGAAATGAACTGCCGCAAAAGGAAAAAGATCCTGGTTGTTTCACTCTCCCTTGCTTGATCGGGAGTCTCAATATGTGTAATGCCCTAGCTGATCTTGGAAATCTTGGTGAGATAGCTTCGGGAAAGGATTTCGATGTGTTCGTAAATTTTGAAGAAGAAGACCTAGGAGTCAGTTCCGATGATTTCTCTAGTGACATCGAAATGGTTCCTTGGTACAACTCTGAAAATACTCCTTCACAACCTGACCAACCCAAGTTTTATGAGATAGGGGCTTGAATCCATCATAGAAACCCTCATTATCTAAAAATTTCCGGAAAAATTAGGTTCATTGATTTCCATCCATTCATCGACACAGAGTCCCTAGTTAACATCATTTTTAAGGAATGCTACAACTAGGTTATGAAAAAAGAACTCGAATATAGAGGAAACAATTTCCTAGGTATTGCAACAAACATCAGTGTCTTTGTTGGGACTCACTCATTTCTGGTTGACTTTGTGGTTTTGGATGACGTTAGCGAATTCATAGAAGATGGGCTAACCGGAGTAATTTTTGGGAAACCTTTTAAAGAACTATCTGGGCTAGACAAAAATGAGAAAGAAGGGCTGGTATGGTTAAAGATTTGCGACGATAAAACGGTTTTTAAAATGCCACGGACTGTTACAAATTTTAAAAAATGGACAAAAAGGCAGTTAAGCCATGCTCAGCCACTACTCGAGATTAGTGATGAAGATAAGGTCAAGGGTATTGACCAACCTTACCAGAAGATCAAAAATTTTTACTCGGGTTGTTTAGAGATAGGGACGGTGTTGGGTTCAGTAAATACCCAAACCCCTTAAATCTAGGATTTGAATAGAAAATACCCTAAGTGTTTAGACCGTTAAACACTGACAGGTCACTAAGTGCATAGTCTCTCAGTGAGCCATCTTCAGGATACTCAAGAAGAGACGAAGAAGAAGTCTCTCACTCAATAAGGCGGAACTTAAGGGGTGAAGACTAAGTCAAGAAAAAGATGGTGGATTCAGTGAGTGATGACAATAACTCACTGAATCCCTAAACTCCTCACCAACTACTTACACTGAAGACAAACTGAAGTAGAAGACTGAAGACGATGAAGACTGAAGAATGAGCGGACAAGGCGGGATAAGTTCGAATCAGATAAGACGAAGTCCGTATCAACCAAAGCCAACTTTCCCAGAATGGCAAACTATCAGGCTCAGTGTCATCACTGACTTATGGAAAGCTGCCTTGTCTCTTACTTGATATAGTCTTTGTAAACAGAGACAAAATACATCAGTATTTTGTCTTCTGCAAAATGTCAGTTTGTCACTTATGATAGAGTTAAAACTCATACTTGTATAAATATCATAAGAGATGGAGTGAAAGATCAAGCTTGTGAATTTTAAAAAACACACACACAAGCCATCTTTCACTCCTCCAAATACAACTCACCCCTCGAGATAGCTCAGTGGTTACATAGTAGTTGTGTTCAGACTTAGCCTGAACTTAGTGAGGAGTACCAACCCTTTGTCATTTCAATCCCAAGTACTATTCCGCAAGTACTTGGGTAATGTATTCTTTTTGATTGATTTCTAATAAAGAATATTATGTTGAAAATTTATCAGTGTGTTTTGCTTACATCTTTCTTCAGTCATTGATTCACTATTATCTGTTTTTAATACTTAGTTGTTTTTACGATAGTGAATAGGAAACAACAAGTGGTATCAGAGCAAGGCTGGTTATAAAACCTTTTTTAAGCCGCTCTAAAACGTTTTTAAATCAGGATCCTAATGGCTGAAATTGATGTACCCCAACTAGTCGATAAAAAGGGTGGAGCTTATTCAGCTGTTGCCCCTAGACTTAAAGTTGGTAAATTCAACAAATTGAAAAAGCGTATGCTTTGCTAATTGATTGGGATGGAACCTTATTATATCAAGTGTATAAATGAAGGTCCATTTATCCCAAAGAATGCTGAAGTTTTGCCTAAACCTAAAGCTCAGTGGACTCAGGATGAGAGGAGAGTGGTCAACCAGGACCAAAGACTCAAAAGTATCATCATATCATGTCTTCCTGATGATATTATAGAGTCAGTCATAAGCTGTGGTACAGATAAACAAACCTGGGATGACCTGGTTCACAGTCATGAAGGTCCTTCTGATACCAAGGAAAACCGGATAATGGACCTGAAACTTGAGTATAACACCTTCAGGGCTTAGGACTCTGAAACTCTGTCTCAAACTTACACCCGATACAAAACTTTGCTAAATGAACTGTCAATGATGGTGTTAAGTTGTCCAAACATGAAATCAATGTTTATTTTGTCAATAGTCTCCCTGAGAAGTGGCTGAATTTCTCTCAGGGTCTTAGGAATGCTAATCATATCCAGAATCTTGAACTTCCTGAAATTTATGGGAAATTTGTCTATGAGGAAAACCTCATCAACAGACGATACCCTGACTTAAAGAAGTCTTAGGAAGTCAAGAAGTCCCTGACCACCACTTCAACACCAATATCTACTGCTTTTTATTCTAACAGTGTGTTTCAAGATTTTCAGGAGAATTCTGACGATGAGCCTGATGAGAGATCAAGTGAGGAGTACCTTAATGACCTGAACATTGAATTTCAGGAAAGGGCACTCCTTGCTAACTCTCGGAGGTTTATAAAAAGAAACAAAGGTTTTTCAAATGCTAAAGCAAATGAGGACACTGAATGCTTTAAGTGTCATAAAAGAGGTCATTTTACCAAAGACAGCTTTTCAAAACAATTTCAACCCTCTTATAAACCATCGTGGTCAAATCAATCCTCGTGCTTTAGCAAATTTCAACCAAAAATCTATCAGTCCTCATCAAAATTTTCAAAACAAGTCCACCAAAGTAAAACTGTTGATTTTGAAGCTAAGTACAGGAAAGTCAAAGCCAAGCTAGCACTGCTTGGGGCCACTCCTCAAACAACAAACACTGTTAAATCGGTGCGGGTAAAACAAGGGCCTTGTTGCTGAAGTCTTCGACTGGGATGAAGAGCCAGTCTCCTCAGACGATGAAATGGTGCAAGTCAATGCACTGATGGCTCTCTCAGAAGAGGACAAGCTAGCTGTTGGAAAAAATCATGCCAGGAATGGAGAATGGATCAACATCACAATGAAGAAGGTAAATATTTTGCTTTCTATGGATGATGACTCTGATTGGCAGTCTTATATGAACTATATCATTGTTGACCTTAAGTTTGTAGAAGAGCAACGATTAAATCTTTTTTCAAAATATAACAAACTAAGTCTTGAACTGAACAAGTGTAGGGATGAACTGCTTCTTTTAAAACAAACTAAGCTTGATGCCATCACTTTGAAAATTCAAAACACTGAATTAGTTAAAAGAAATCAGGCTCTTCAAGATGAACTTAAGAAAGAAAAGGATATCATTGCTAGTTGGACTGCTAAGAATCCAAGGGTCTTTGATGCTGTGGGAGCCCCCAGTAGCAAAAAGAGAGTCATAAGTAAAGATCATCTCCCTGACTCTCACGAGAAAGACCAGTCTCCCAAACCATTTATGTCTGGTGGCATGATTACCAATGTGTTGACTATTCCCAAGCCCAGTGATTGGATTGAACGGGTTAATCCTGAGTGTAAGCTTCCAAATTTCGATTCTGGAACAATACTAGAGCCTGAGAGTCAAGCTCTTAAGAGCATGCTTGGACTCCCTGATGTGCCCAAGAGTAACGAACATATCTCTGAGTCTTAAGCCGAATCTAATGCACCGCTTCCACCCCTGAAACCTCTTCAGGGTGCTGCTCCTAGCTCTGAGCTTACTCCATTACAAATTAATCCTCACTCACCAAAAGAAAGGTCCGAACTTGGTAGAACCATCCTAAAAAGACCATCAAAACCAATTCAACAAGAATCCACCCCCACTGAGACTTCCACATCCTCGTCCCACTGGGACCAAATTGGGCAAGAATCGATGAACTTGTGAGGAAGCTAACTGATAAGATGAAATCCATCGAAAAAGTCCCTGAATCAATCAAGGAAACAAAGTCAGCCTCCTCTAGTTCCTCAAAGTCAAAAGCCACCAAACCCAAGCGAAGTGTGATCTATGCCACTATACCACCATACCACTGACAATGTTATAGAATCCTTTTTTGTATGATCTGCCAAAAGGATGATCACAGAACTTCTGATCACTTACAATATGTAAGTTCACTCAGTAAAGCAAACTATACCAAAGTTGGTCACAAGATGCTTCAACCTCCAAATCAGCTCAAAGTTTAGAGTAAAACCCCTTCCTCCTTGCCCACACTGTAGCTTTAATGATCATCATCCTGATGATTGTCTCATGAACACATGCTGTGATATTTGCGAAAATCCAGCTCATGAGACATCCCAAAGATGATGTCATCCAAGCAAGGAGAAGTTCCCAACCTAGAATCACTGAGTCATCCTCAGCCTCCAAATGCAAAACCCGGTAGAACAATGCACTCAACCACTGACCATGAGTCAATTGCCAAATTCAAACAGACCTTTAGGCCCAAGCCCATAGTATGTGGGTCGACAAGAGAAACTAATCAAATTTACTATTTGTGCAGAGACACGCCAGGGAGCCTATTTGGCATCTAGATAGTGGATGCTCAAGAAGTATGACTGGTGTTAAGGAGTATCTGCACAAGTATGTAAAGGAACCAGCACCCAAGGTAGTATTTGGTGATAACTCATCATGTCCTACTGAAGGTTATGGTTCATATACGCAATGGAATAGTTTCTCTAGAATAGCTTATGTCAATGGTCTCAAATACAATCTCATCAGTGTCAGTCAACTCTGTAATGCTAAGTACATTGTGCAATTCAATGACAAACAAGGCACCATTTTCAATGCCAACAAAGAAGTTGTTTTAATAGCTCCTAGAAGAGATGATGTTTATGTCTTAGACATGTCAACACTCTCTCAAATGGAACTTGTCTCTTTGCCAAAGCCACTGAAACTATCAACTGGCTGTGGCACAAGAGACTCTCACACTTAAATTTCAAAAACATGAACAACTTGGCAAAACAAAAAAAGGTCCTTGGCTTACCATCACTGGTTTTTGCAAAAGATAAACCATGCTCATCCTGTGAAAAGGCAAACACCAAAGAGCATCTTTCAAAACAAAACAAAATTTCTCAATCAAAAGCTGCCTTCACCTCCTGCATACGGATATCTTTGGACCAGTCAGTCCTAGATCAATCTAGCATAAGAAGTATACACTTGTCATTATTGATGAGTTTTCAAGATACACTTGGGTATACTTTCTTTCCAAAAAGAGTCAGGCAACTGATACTATAATGTCATTGATAAGGATTTAAAAGGTACCTTAATTGATCACTTTTGTATCCGTTACTACTTAATTTCGTTCCTTTTCACTTTTTAGGTCTCCTGAAGGCAAATTTCGGGAATGACAATTATTCGGACGAAAAGGCACAAATATACGAAGAAAATGGCCAAAGTCAAGAATCGAGACACTCAAGCTGCTGAATTGAAAAGGGACGGCGTTAGGTTCTACTTGATACGCCGGAACAAGTTTTATGACGACTCAAGCCAAATTGCTTATTTACAAGTGACGCATCGGTTTTAAAAGAGTAGGGCGCCGCGAGCTGAACGCCTAGGTTTTAAAAGGAGACGGCGTCACAGGCATAAGGTGACGTCGTCACAATGCTAACGTGGCAAAGACGAAACCCTAATGACGGCGACCCGACGACGTCACAATTAAAGAGTGACACCGTCGCAGTTTGTAACACTATATATAGAATCCGAATTTTTTAGTTTTCATCAATAGGAGTTAAGAATAAGGACGTGACAATTCAACCATCAATAGGAGATAACTAGGGAGTAATAAAACCTAAGTAAATACATTTTTAATCATCATACGAGCACACATCAATAGACATAGACTACCCCTAGCTTAGTTAATTAGATAATTAGATAAGTAAAGAAATCGGTAGAAATACCAACCCCCAAATCCAAACCCCGAGATTCGTACCTTTCCATTTCCTAAAAATATAAAAAGATAAAAATAATCTTCCTCAACCCCAACCTTAGCGTAGTAACTTCTCACTAGCATTCCTATTCCCCTAGAGAACGATATCAATACCCGTGGCTTACCCTAATACTACACTACAACGATTAGGTTTACTGCCTAGGGTGTTGTAAAACTTGCTCGACGAAAAAGAAGTTCCTTTGACCCCAACGAGCTGCGGTAAGTTTATCAAGTTTTGCCGGAATAGAATAGCTAGTTAAGAGTCCACCTCGTTTAGGTTTCCTTGCTTGATTCCTATCAAGTAAGATTTTTTTCCCATTTTTAGCTTCCTCGTAGTCTATCTCCCTTCTTCGTGACCTTTGTTAGTAATTGATGAGTGTGTAAATACTCATCATTTTTGTTTTATCTGAGCTGCCAAAACACTTAAAAACACTCAAATATGCAGCAAAATACAAAATATATCAAAGGATTGTATTTTATATGTTTCAGATGCAAAATGTTTAAAAACATATGAAAAACGAGCTAAGTTTGCATAATTGGCAGTTTCAGTCCCTCAACTTTCAAATCTTGACAAAATCAGTCCCTGAGCATTTGTTTTGGAATAAAAGTCAACCCAAGTCCTTTCAAAATCAAAATTTATCAAAAATGATCCTTGGGTAAAAGTTTGGAGAATTTACAAGTTTGGTCCTTCAAGTTTCAAAATTGGCAAAAATAGTCCTTGGAAGTTTAAAAATGGAAAATTATCTTTTATGGTCCTTGTACTAATGAAACTTGGCAAGATTGACCCTTGGAATAACTTTGAAAAATTGGCGTGTTCGTCCTTGAGAATTCGAAATTACACAATTGGTCCTTGTGATAACTACTAAGCCAAACGGATCCTTTTTTATTAATAGCCCAAACCCAAAATAATAAACCCAAACACAAACACGCAAGGCCCAATGCAAGCCCAACCCACACCTTACTTGAACCTTGAACCCCCGAACCTTGACAATCTCTTGAGCCACCCAAAACCCCTATGACCCTTTTTTAACCCCATCTCCTATTAATAAACGGTCAAACACAGTTGACCGCCTCCTTCTTTCTTTTCCCACCAAACCCGCCAAACCCAGTTCCTCCATTGCCACTTGCCTGAAAAGTAGCACCAACCCGTACCACCCTACTCCATGTGATGAGTGTCTAAATACTCATCATTTTTATACTGTCTAGACTACAAAACATCTCGAAAACACTCGTAAACACATCAAAATGATCAAAATATCACAAATCAGTGTTTTATGTGTTTTAAATGCAAAAGATCAAAATCGATGAAAACGATCAAATTTGCAAAATGGCGCTTTTAGTCCCCAAGTTTCAAAAGTTGTCAAAACAGTCCCTGGTAAATCTAAATAAAGGAAAATATCATTCAAGGTCCCTGAAATATTTTAAATTGTCAAAAACAGTCCTTGAATGATTCTTTAGTCAAATGGCGGAAATGGTCCTTGGAAATTGCAAAATGGCAAGTTTGGTCCTTATACTTTGTGAGATTGTCACTTGTGGTCCCTTGGAATAACTTTGATGAATTTGCAGCTTAGGTCCCTCAATTTTCAGAACTTACACATTAGGTCCTTGTTATTTAAAAACTTTTAAACCATTTAGACCCTTGTCAACAATTGTGACCCTTGCCTACCCTTTGGACCCCTGTCAAAAACCATTTTGAACCCCCCTTTCAATAATACTGCCTTGGTCAAATGGCAGTCAAACAAAACACGCGCCAAGACCTTCTTCCCCAACAACATCCCTGAAATCACTCAACTCACCATCCCCCCAGCTCCCATATCACCACCCTTGTCCCCCCACCTTAGCTAACCTCCAAACTGCATTTAATGCACCTCCCCCCTCCTCACTCAACCCTCAACTGCCTAATACTCATTTCCCGCCAAAAATAGTTTCAATGGCCAGGATCATTTTTGGTCATCCAATGGTGAAGATTAATGATGGGATATATTCAGAAGAGAGAGAGAATGAGTTGGGATATAAAAGAAAGGCAAATGGACCTAGAAGGAGTAGTCTAGGAGTAGTTTAGTTTATCACTTATGTCGTTTTTAATATAAAGCTTTTAATTTAGTGTAAAATCTGTAATCTCTTGTTCCTTTGTATCAAACTCAGCTTAGTGTATCATTATAAACAATTTCCAATTATAAATTCAAGTTTGCATTAAGAATTTAAGTTCCAAGCTTACTGTTGAAAGTTTCCATTTCAATTTCTCATACAAAAGGTTCACACAACATGTTTATCAGCTCTAACAAGCTTATACAAGCTTCTCTTAGCTTTGTGTAAGATTAAGTTTAAGTTTCAATTCATTTTGGATGTTGGTCAACAAAAGTTAAAATGGGCAAAAATGATGCAGTTATGGTCAATGGGTGAAGCAGGTTTTGATTTGGGTTGATTTGAATCCTGGGTTGATAATACTAGGGTAGTGTTCATTGGTTTCAGTTGCAAGCCATTGTGGCTTAGGACCATTTGTAAGTAATTTACCAAGTCTTTTGCATATTCTCAGATTTGTAGTTTTAACTAGTTCATATCTGTTTAACAAGATGTATTTAGGATAGCTTAATACATTTTGATCATTCATAGTAACCAGTTAAGTGTCTATCTCAGTTTTTAGTTCAAAACAAATAAAGTAGTTTGGATTTGACAAGAACCTGTCCATTAGGCTTGTTTCAGGATTGGCTTTTGTTGTTTCATGCTTTTTTAGTCCTAATTGACTCATTTGAGTCAAGTTCTTGTGCCTGCACATGTCCATAGTCAAATTTGCATGCCTTCGCCTTAACTGTGTAACCTGAGAATTTTGCAAATCCAATCCTTGTTTTGTGTTTAGATTCCTTAAACATTGCTTGCATTAAAGTCATTTCATCACTATATATATCATTTCCAGCCTAATTGATTCCAAAGTTCATGAAAGTCAATTTTCATTGTTTTTATCCAAAAGTCAAAATGAAAAATCTGTTTTGAGCCATTCTAGTAGGAATTTTAACAAGCTCATTTCTGGGCCAAATCATGTGAATCTTGTTGTTTAAAGAAGCTCATTGGTCTATTTTGTTGTTAGCATTTTGTATAATTTTGTGATTTTTTATAAAGCTCAAAAGATGTCTAAATGGTTCAAAGTCCCTCGTGCACACTGATTGAATCACAGGGATTGTGCAAGCTTGCAAATTTATGCACAGAGTTCATTTGAGCTTTCCCAGAGCTGTAATTTGGTGCATAAGTAGTTGGCTAGGTCTATTATAAGCTCCAACTTTTGTTTTTCCATTTCAGCTTATCTAGTAGCTTGTACTTAAGTCCAAAGTTGGTACCCCTTAATCTTTAGTTCATAAGCTCAACATCAAATCTGTGCTAGCTTGTGAATCAATGGTTTAGGCTTGTTGATTCTTGTTACTTTTGAGTTCCTTTAGCATATCCAAGCTTCTCGTTTCATGTGGTGGGCATTTGGTAGCTTTTGGCTTATCAAAGTGCTTATTTTTAAGCACTTCCCACATCAGTTGCTTATTCCTCTACATAAGGGCCTGTTTTTCCATTTTTCTCATATTCCTAATATTATTTTAGACTTTTCCTGCAATTTTCAGATTTTTCCAAGCTTGTTTGCTATTTTTCTTAATTTAAATTAGTTTTTAAGCCTTTTTAATTAGCTTTAAATACAAAAAAAATTAAGAAAAGCTTCTAAAAAATAATTTTTCATTTTTCTTAAGTTTAGATAAATATAAAAGACAAAAAATATTTTTCCATATTTTTCTTAGTTTAAAAAGTAATTTTTAGCATTTTAATTAGTTTTAAATAGTTTTAAATTAATAATAAATATATAAAAAGTCTAAAAAATATATTTTCAGTTTTAAAATAAGTTTTATAATATTTTAGATTTTTCTAAGTCATAATTTTATTTTTCTAGCTTTATTTCATATTTCCTTGTATTATAAGCTAATATTTAATAGTTAAAATTAGTTTTTAATTAATAATAATTAATTAAATAGTTATAAAAATAATTTTCCTTTTCTAATAATTTTCTTATATAATTAGGATTGTAAAAATGTATTTTCTATATTCATAGGTATTTTCCTTCTTTAGTTTCACGTTTTATTTTGTACGTATACGTAGTTTTTAATTTAAACGTAAGTTTTAGGTTTTAAACGTTCATCACTTTTAAATATAGTGATAGCGTTTATTTAATATCTTTTATCTTTTTAATTTTCTTAATTTGTATTTAAGTCGCTTTATTTTATAATCTTTTTTCAGTAGTGTAATATTCAAATCCTAATCTTTTCTGATCACTATCATTAGTGATCATTCTATCGTCTGATCAAGTGTTGTACACACCATGAGTCTCCCGGGGACTTAACGACCGGGAATCCACCTGTATTCTCTGATCTTCATTGAATTTGGTTCCAAGCTGTTTTAAGTCTGTTAGACTTGACGGTTCGGACCAGATCAAATTTTGGCGCCGCTACGGGAGGCTTTAGCTGTGTTTAGCCTTTTTCAGATCCATTCTTGCACATACCCCATCTTTTGTAAAAAGTTTTTTGTAAAGTTATCAGAAAATCCAAAAAGTTCTTTAACACTTTTTCTGAAGTGTTATCAACACCAAAAATATTTTCATCCTTTGTTTTTATGGCATGTTTTTCAAAAATCCAAAAATATTCATCTTTACCCTCTTACCCTTTTGATTCTTCATTTCTTACCCTCTAGAACCATTTGATTCTTTCTATGTCTTGTCCTCACCCTCTTGGTTGTCAATGGTGTGGTGGTCCTTATAATGGTGGCAATTGCCCCAGCTGTAGCATGGTGGAATCGGAAACGGTCTGCTCTATAACCAAGATCCCTATTCCTACCATAACACGACGATTATTCCATCACTACCACATGAGACTCATCGCTTACTGTTGTGAGTACTGTGGTGGTTCACATTCCAGTTCCGGTCAATCAGAAACACGCTTGTCTATGAGCGTGTTCCGATACCAATTATGACTACAACACATACCACTCACAGCCACATCAGCTTCTACTGTTGTAGTATTGTGGAGGTTCTCACTCTAGCTCGGATTGTCAAACAAGGAATCCATTTCCTTGTAACAATTACGACTCTTCATATCAAGACCAACCTCCACAGTACCAAATGATTCAAGCGACTCCTCATGAAACTACGCATGCACCTTCTATCAAGACTCGGAGTTATTAAAAGAACTTAAGGAGGAGTCGGCTATGTCCTCCCAAGATAATCCAAATGAGAAATCCATGGAAGTCTTGTTAGCCGAAGAGCGGTCGCTAAATTAGATTCCAAAATTGCCTTTGAAAAATCTATTAGGGAATCAATTGCAAAAGAAAAAGCGGCCAAATCTAGCTCTCGCTTCCATTTCATTCCCGATGACGATGATGATGAAGATATCCTTGATATCCTACAATTTTATAACGGTTCATCAAGTTCATCAGTTGAAACTCCTTCCATGAAAAATCGTGGAGAAAAGACTATGATGGAATTACTAGCGGAAGAACAAATGTTAAGTATAAAACATATGTATGCTAGTCCTTCTAAACTCCCTCGGTCTGTTGCTATCACACCCGATTTCCCACTCACTCTCTAAACACGGGGATGAGCTTCTTAGCACTATTCCGTAAATGGAATCGCCTAGTGTTGAGAGCCTTGTCTCAATCCCAAGAAAGTCACAGGGAATTTCTGATTATATGTGTGATTTTTTCTTCTTCTTGAGTGTTCTCAAGATCATTTTGAAACTTTCTCCATCTTAGCGAAGATTGTGCTTCTTATGGAGACATCGAGTACGTTGAGGCATCACTTCCACAATCTGATGCTGATCCTCTTCATGAGGAGTTCTCCGGTGAACTCACTCACATCAATCCACCTTTTTCGAAGCCGACCGGGAGAGACCGAAGTCTCATTGATAATGATCGATCACTCACTTCTTATCCCAACAGTCCAATAGAGAATGTTGATCACTTTGTTCCCGAAACAGTCAAAGCTACTTTCACCAATCCTCTGTTTGAATTCGACTCAATTCACTTCATTTCGAGAATCCACTCTTTGATACTCAGAATGAGGATAGTGATGAGCCCACAATGGAACAAGAGTTCACAAATTCATTATGTGATTGATTCTCTTCATGAGGAGTTCTCCGTGAACTTTCTCATATCATATCTCCGCGGAGTATGATTGCTTGGATGGCAAAATCATGATCGGGGCTAGAATCTCAATTTGCATAGTTATGACAAATCCTCCCACCCTCCCAACCGAGATGCCTTCCAACCCAAAGAGCTCAACCAATAAAATCCAAATAAGTGCAATTGCACTTAATCCCGAGGAAGAAGATCTTATCATGATCGTCATCATGATTTTCCTTCTTTTCTTCACCTACCTGGTGACTTCCTCTCTTCTTCACTCCTTCGGCAATGAAGACACTATCTTTGACCCCGGCATTTTCATTTACCATCTGTGAGCCGGGTCTGTCTCTGTCTCTCTTTATCTCATCGGTGTGGAACTTTCGCGTGCTTCAAATGTTTATACAAACATCTTGAATGAAAGTCCGATGGAGACTGTTTCTTCCACTTTGCTTCCCCATGAACAAATTAATTCGGGGTCGAGTCAAGCTAGCGACTCGGTAATCAAAAAAAAACAGTAGCATGCCATATGGGTTTTCACCCATATTTCTGACTTCTTTCTATTTTCTACCACCCTAGTGTGGTTCACATGTTTAAAAAAAAATCTTCTTTCCAAATAAATGGCCGTAGTATTTCCCTTTACGTTTCGCCGGATAACCGCGGTACTTTGAATATTGAGGGCAATATTCATTTCTAAGTGTGGGGGGAATTCTCACGAATTTTATCATATAATTATACCAATTCCCCCGTTTTGGCCAAAATTTTTTTTGGAGTAAGTGTTTTACACTTACTCATTTGGTTATCAGTCCGCCATGTCTGAAGACAAAAGGATTGGCTAATCCGGAGCAAACGCTCTTGGTAAAGATTTATCAAATCCGTTTATATGGCTTGCAATTTGCCCAAAATTGTATGGTTCTCAACTCACCATATCCTAAAAGTGAAGAGTTGGCTAGCCCGCAAGGTTATGGCTTGTGGTAAAGGCAGTGGAAAACCATAATTGGTAATCGACTCACCAAAGATAATATTGATAATTTATCTAAGAGTTGGCTAGTCCGAAGGGTACGGGTTGTAAAGACAAAATCAAATCCGTGAAATGGTGGTTTGCTCAAAATCACATGGTTATCAGGGTACCATGGTTCTTACTTGAACTGAAACATTTGGCTACTCCGTAAGTGATGGCTTTTGTAAAGAGTTTTAAAATCCATTAAAGATCTAAATCATTGCTAGGGACTAGCAATATCTCAGTGTGGGGGATTGATGAGTGTCTAAATACTCATCATTTTTATATCGTCTAGACTACAAAACATCTCGAAAACACTCAGAAACTCATCAAAATGATCAAAATATCACAAATCAGTGTTTTATGTGTTTTAAATGCAAAAGATCAAAATCGATGAAAACGATCAAATTTGCAAAAATGGCGCTTTAGTCCCCCAAGTTTCAAAAGTTGTCAAAAAACACCCCGGTAAATCTAATAAAGGAAAATATCATTCAAGGTCCCTGAAATATTTTAAATTGTCAAAAACAGTCCTTGAATGATTCTTTAGTCAAATGGCGGAAAAGGTCCTTCAACTTTGAAAAATGGCAAAATGGTCCTGGAAATTGCAAAATGGCAAGTTTGGTCCTTATACTTTGTGAGATTGTCACTTGTGGTCCCTTGGAATAACTTTGATGAATTTGGCACTTAGGTCCCTCAATTTTCTAACTTACACATTAGGTCCTTGTTATTTAAAAAACTTTAAACCATTTAGACCCTTGTCAACATGTGACCCTTGCCTACCCTTTGACCCTGTCAAAAACCATTTTGAACCCCCCTTTCAATAATACTGCCTTGGTCAAATGGCAGTCAAACAAAACACGCGCCAAGACCTTCTTCCCCAACAACATCCCTGAAATCACTCAACTCACCATCCCCCCAGCTCCCATATCACCACCCTTGTCCCCCCACCTTAGCTAACCTCCAAACTGCATTTAATGCACCTCCCTCCTCCTCACTCAACCCTCAACTGCCTAATACTCATTTCCCGCCAAAAATAGTTTCAATGGCCAGGATCATTTTTGGTCATCCAATGGTGAAGATTAATGATGGGATATATTCAGAAGAGAGAGAGAATGAGTTGGGATATAAAAGAAAGGCAAATGGAGCTAGAAGGAGTAGTCTAGGGTAGTTTAGTTTATCACTTATGTCGTTTTTAATATAAAGCTTTTAATTTAGTGTAAAATCTGTAATCTCTTGTTCCTTTGTATCAAACTCAGCTTAGTGTATCATTATAAACAATTTCCAATTATAAATTCAAGTTTGCATTAAGAATTTAAGTTCCAAGCTTACTGTTGAAAGTTTCCATTTCAATTTCTCATACAAAAGGTTCACATAACATGTTTATCACTTAACAAGCTTATACAAGCTTCTCTTAGCTTTGTGTAAGATTAAGTTTAAGTTTCAATTCATTTTGGATGTTGGTCAACAAAAGTTAAAATGGGCAAAAATGATGCAGTTATGGTCAATGGGTGAAGCAGGTTTTGATTTGGGTTGATTTGGAATCCTGTGGGTTGATAATACTAGGGTAGTGTTCATTGGTTTCAGTTGCAAGCCATTGTGGCTTAGGACCATTTGTAAGTAATTTACCAAGTCTCTTTGCATATTCTGTATTTGTAGTTTTAACTAGTTCATATCTGTTTAACAAGATGTATTTAGGATAGCTTAATACATTTTGATCATTCATAGTAACCAGTTAAGTGTCTATCTCAGTTTTTAGTTCAAAACAGTCAATAAAGTAGTGTTTGGATTTGACAGTAAACCTGTCCATTAGGCTTGTTCTGTGATTGGCTTTTGTTGTTTCATGCTTGTTTAGTCCTAATTGACTCATTTGAGTCAAGTTCTTGTGCCTGCACATGTCCATAGTCAAATTTGCATGCTTACTGCCTAATCAGTAAATCTGTGAGAATTTTGCAAATCCAATCCTTGTTTTGTGTTTAGATTCCTTAAACATTGCTTGCATTAAAGTCATTTCATCACTATATATCATTTCCAGTCCTTAAATTGATTCCAAAGTTCATGAAAGTCAATTTTCATTGTTTTTATCCAAAAGTCAAAATGAAAAATCTGTTTTGAGCCATTCTAGTAGGAATTTTAACAAGCTCATTTCTGGGCCAAATCATGTGAATCTTGTTGTTTAAAGAAGCTCTGCTGGTCTATTTTGTTGTTAGCATTTTTGTATAATTTTGTGATTTTTTTATAAAGCTCAAAAGATCTTGTCTAAATGGCCAAAGTCCCGGTGCATTGCACTGCATTGAATCAAGACAGGATTGTGCGTTCTTGCATGCACAGAGTTCATTTGCTTTCCCTGAGCTGTAATTTGGTGCATAAGTAGTTGGCTAGGTCTATTATAAGCTCCAACTTTTGTTTTTCCATTTCAGCTTATCTAGTAGCTTGTACTTAAGTCCAAAGTTGGTACCCCTTAACTGCTTTTTAGTTCATAAGCTCAACATCAAATTGTATAGCTTGTGAATCAATGGATTAGGCTTGTTGATTCTTGTTACTTTTGAGTTCCTTTAGCATATCCAAGCTTCTGTTTCAGTGTGGTGGGCATTTGGTAGCTTTTGGCTTATCAAAGTGCTTATTTTTAAGCACTTCCCACATCAGTTGCTTATTCCTCCACATAAGGGCCTGTTTTTCCATTTTTCTCATATTCCTAATATTATTTTAAAGTTTTCCTGAAATTTTCAGATTTTTCCAAGCTTGTTTGCTATTTTTCTTAATTTAAATTAGTTTTTAAGCCTTTTTAATTAGCTTTAAATACAAAAAATTAAGAAAAGCTTCTAAAAAATAATTTTTCATTTTTCTTAAGTTTAGATAAATATAAAAAGACAAAAAAATATTTTTCCATATTTTTCTTAGTTTAAAAAGTATTTTTTAGCATATTAATTAGTTTTAAATAGTTTTAAATTAATAATAAATATATAAAAAGTCTAAAAAATATATTTTCAGTTTTAAAATAAGTTTTATAATATTTTAGATTTTTCTAAGTCATAATTTTATTTTTCTAGCTTTATTTCATATTTCCTTGTATTATAAGCTAATATTTAATAGTTAAAATTAGTTTTTAATTAATAATAATTAATTAAATAGTTATAAAAATAATTTTCCTTTTCTAATAATTTTCTTATATAATTAGGATTGTAAAAATGTATTTTCTATATTCATAGGTATTTTCCTTCTTTAGTTTCACGTTTTATTTTGTACGTATACGTAGTTTTTAATTTAAACGTAAGTTTTAGGTTTTAAACGTTCATCACTTTAAATATAGTGATAGCGTTTATTTAATATCTTTTATCTTTTTAATTTTCTTAATTTGTATTTAAGTCGCTTTATTTTATAATCTTTTTTCAGTAGTGTAATATTCAAATCCTAATCTTTTCTGATCACTATCATTAGTGATCATTCTATCGTCTGATCAAGTGTTGTACACACCATTGAGTCTCCGTGGGACTTAACGACCCGAATCCACCAACTATTCTCGATCTTCATTGAATTTGGTTCCAAGCTGTTTTAAGTTTGTTAGGACTTGACGGTTCGGACCAGATCACCATGCTTGTCTCCTCCACCTCCACAACCTCCCAAGAAGCATTAATTGCTTCAAACCTACTCAATCAAGTGCTAACACCTTTTGGCGCCAAAATCCATTTTGATGGCTAGGATCTGTTTCAGAGCACCAATGGCCAGGATTTAAAGTGGGAAATGACCAGAGACCTAGTGGGAAGCCTCAGAGTCAATATATATCAAGGAAAAAGAAGCTGTGAATGTGTAGATTTTTAGTTATTTTCAATATCGTATTAGTTAATTTCCAAATTTCCAATGTATTTTTAAGCTTCTAAGTTGTATCCTTAGCATTTTCAGTGTACTAGAAACCATTTTCAACCAGTTAATCAAAGTTCCATTTGCTTAATTCAGTTTATGTATTTTTACTTGAAAATCTCAAATCCAATTATAGTTGTTAAAAGTTATTGTTAGGTGTTTGTTTAAGCTCATTCAAGCTCATTCATAAGCTTTCTCAAGCTTTCAAGTCATTTGAAGCAATTTAATTTAAGAAACTCAAAAATAAAAAAAATAGGATAAATAGTTGAAAAATCAAAAATCATGGAAAAAGAAACAAGAAAGCTCAGATGTTGAATATTGGATGGAAGCTGGGTTAGAACCTCATGGGAGGTAGTAGGATGGTCCTTGGTCTCTAGTTCATGGTTTTCAAGCTTGGATGGCGTTTGTAAAATTTTTCTTATTTTGTGATTTTTATGTTCAACTGCTTGTTCTCTGCTTATTTTTAGTTCTTCTAACTTATTATGTATATCTTGGTTGAATTGAAGCTTAATATTGTAGACTTGTTAATTAGTTCTCATTTTTCTTAAAATTTTTGTATTGACTGTCATAATAGCATAAAATAGAATCTAGGGTAATTGTAGTTTAAGCTAGTGTTACTGTGTTCATTTAAGCTTATTAACTCATAAAAAGTTGATAAAAAGCAGTTTCAAAAGCCTTGGTACTCATTTGCCTTAAAACCAAAATCGGTCTTATATGGGTTGTTTGGATTTCTTTGAGTTTGTGGACTCAGAGGATGTTTTTGTTGATATTTCTAGTTCGTACATGTCACTTTAGGTTTAAATAGGTTAATTTAGTCATAAAAACCAAGCCTCATTTGATTAAAAGTCAAAATCACCTCTTATCTCCAATTTTTAGCTCATTGCCATAATTTTAATTTCAAAAACTCATCAAAACCTTTCATTAGTTGTTAAAATAGCTTAAATCAGTCTCATTATAGTCTAATATAACATAATCAGTCAATTAGAAGTGATCAAAGTTCATATAAGTGAACCTTTCAAGTTTTTCAAAAAAGTCAAAAAGCACAACAGTTTCAAAATGACAGATCTTTGTGGAATTTTTATGAGCTTGTTTTTAAGTTTGAGCCTTTGAGCTTTTGGGAATAAATAGATTTCCAGCTTGTGTTAACTAAGCTATTTTTAGTTTATTTTAAGATTTTTCTAAACTTGCTGAATCGGTGCTCAAAGTAGGCTGCTGAGGGCCGTTTGGCATATTGAGACTTGAAATCGGTCTCGAGTTTTTCTGTAGCTTGTGTTTTTTAGGTCCCAATCAGTTGCATTAGCTCATTTTAGGTTAGATTTAGGCTGTAGTAGCTTATGGTAGCTTTTGGATAGCTTATTGCTTATTTCAAGTGCTTATTCATATAAGTAGTGTGCCTAAATCATTGTTCTTGTGCTCCAAATTGGTTTCTGTTAATTTTCCCTTGTTCTCAATATTAATTTATAGTTTTCTTGAGATTTTCATATTTTTTCTTGTTTATATTCTATTTTTCTGCATTTTTATTCATTTTCTAGCCTTTTTAAATAGCATTTTATTCAAATAAATTAGAAAAAGCTCAGAAAAATACAATTTCAATTTTCTCAATTTTATAATATCCAAAAAGTCATAAAATGTATTTTTCTTGAATTTTCTTAGTTAAAATATATTTTCTAGCATTTTAATTAGTTTTAAATAGTATTAAATTCGTAATAAATAGAGAAAAATTCATAAAAATGTGATTCCAGTTTTGAAAATTCTTTTTAGTTATTTAAGATTTTTAAAAAATAGTTTTGTAATTTGCTTGCATCTTTTCCTAATTTTTAGCATTTTAAGCTATATTTTAAATGTTTAAAATTAGTTTTTAATTCAAAATAAATCAAGAAAAATCCTAAAAATTAGTTTTAATTCTTAAATAGTTTTCAAATATCATTTTTAGTTTAAAGATAAATGTAAAATTCTGTAAACATACGCGTTTTAGGTTTTAATCGTTAAACGATTTTAAATATAGAATTAAAATGACTTCAAAGTCTTTATTAGATTTAATTTCCTTAGTGTAATCAATCATAACCCTTTTCCTGTTCGATATTCACCCGATCACAGATTCGTTGTATTACAGTTTACACACCTCGTTGGGACTTAACGACCCGGGGATACACTGTACTCATCTGGACTTTATTGCATTCTGTTCTGAGCTGTTTGACTTTTATGGTTGACCATTCACAAGTGGTTGACTAATAAAAGATAGAATGTTTGGAAGCAATTAGTAATCCCATCACTTTTCATCATGGAAGGTGATAACCAACCATCACTCATCAACCCACCACCAAATGACCCACCAAGAGGCCGTACTCTTGGTGAATACTCGAGACCAAGCCACCTAGGCTATAGGAACACCATTGAGCTTCCCGACCAAGCCCAAACTACGGCCCTGCGATCCGACACCATCCGGTTGGTGCAAAACGGATGTGCATTCATTGGACTTCGTTCCGAAGATCCTAATCAACATCTTAAGGATTTCCTTAAAATTTTCGATTCCATGGACTCGATTCAAGGACTTACTCCATAGAGTCCCTCATCACGGCATTAATCTTTGGCTTCAAGTCCAACTCTTCTACGATCATGCCAACTTCCCCACTAAGCGATCCATTGACCAAGCGGCCGGTGGAAAACTTAGTGATCTCACCGCGGAAGAATCATGGGGTATAATAGAGGACCTTGCTCTCTATGACAACGAAAGTTGGAATGACCCCCGTGAGTTGCCCAAAACCGTAAAGGAAATCTCCTTGCCACCCATTGACTCACAATCTTTTGACCGTAGGATGCTCGAGCTTGAAGATCAAGTCAAATTCCTAATGAGCTTCTACGACAATCCTAAGTCTTCACGCCAAGTGAACAAAGTTTCTTCCTCGTGTGAGTCGTGTAGTGGTCCTCATAACACTCGCACTTGCACAAGACTCCCCGAACAAGCTTCCGTTGACTACGCATCCTCGCGTACTAATGGAACGGGAGGAAGATTCCCTACAACACCCGGACCTAGGACTTTCAATGACGCCCGAGAAGCATGGAAGGGTAAGCCCGACTTTTATTGGGGACAAACCAAAGAATTCACATCTAATGATTTCTCATGGCGCCCTTCTCACGGCCCTAACCAACAAAACATAGAGGGGATGTTGCAACACCTAGTCGCATCCCAAGAAGCTCAAATAGCTAAGCTCTCGGACTATTTTAACCAACAACAAGCCGAGATGGATAGGAAGATAGATAACCTTTTGAAAGCCATGACCAATAGAGATAGGAAGGTTAATGCTATCTCAACTCCCGAAAATTCCGGTGTAGAGATTAAGGACCCAAGTAAGTTAGCTAAGCACATTCAATTCGTCAATACCATCACCTTAGTGAAACCTAATAGAACAAATGACGAAGCAGACCATGAAATGATACTTGAGGTTAGTGAAACACCAAGGAATGAAACAACCGAGGAAGTAGATGAAGTAGACAATGACTATTTCAATAAGTTTCCTACGGAAGAAGAACTCTCTTGCCACCCACACTTAGTACGTGACCTCCGTCACATGTATGTTAGGAGAAGCCCTAGGATCAAGTTTGGGAACCCTTGGAATCTTAACATACCATGTTGCATAGGACATATTTCGTGGCAAAGGCCTACATCGATCGTAAGTCCCCGATAAATATCATGACTAGCACATACTATAATTGGGTAATGAAGAAGCCTATCCCAAGTAGGCAAGATCCCGATAATTCTTGGGTTAGTTGCAACTTTCTTGGTAGAGTTAAGGGATTGCCCGTTTATGTAGGTAGTTTCACATTTCCTACGGATTTCATAATAGTGAATGATATTAGTACTGCCATAGATCCTAGCTTGTCCCACGTTATTATAAGAAATCCTTTCGTAGAAAACACCGGGATGACTTATGATCCATCGTTAGGAATAGTGAGATTCAACGATGAGACCGATAATGTAGCTTACCAAATGCCGTTTAAGATTGAGAAGTTTTCATCACTCTCCAATGATAAAAAGGAACTTAAACTATCAATCTACTATAGGAATGAGGAGGATAAGGAGAAGGGAGTAGATTATGTTATGGCAAAGATTTTCGGTTTCTATAAGGATTGCTTGAACTTAGGACCAGAATATAGAACCGAGTGGGGAGAGGACGATCTCTTAGAAAGGTGCATCATAGGGCACTTCTACAAGATGGAATCCCCCAATAGAGACCGTCATGAGGTAGAAGGTGACGGTAATGAAGTCACGTAGGGGCACAACTTCGAGTCTAGCTACAAGACTCATAAATAAAGAAAAGCGCTTCGTGGGAGGCAACCCATGCTTAACTGTTTACTTGTTTGTGTGTCGTATATCTTTTATTTATTATTTATTCTCATGTTTAAATTTGTAAAAATGCTTTATTTTGTCTTTAACCTCGTCTTAATTACATATAAAGGTATTTTACATAAGGGATAAGTGTAGGGAGGATTACACACGTTTTCAAAAGAAACGTAAACATGAGAATTACAAGTATTTAAAAGATATACATGTGTGTTTGTTCGAGTCAAATGCTTGTATCGAGTCATAATGGATATTTTGCAGGAAATTTTTCCAGATTTTAAAGATAAAAATGTTCCATAATTTTTTTCCAGAAAATAACAGACCAGTTTCTGTCAGGATAACCTGACTGCGTCAGGAGGAGTAGAAACAGCTTATTACTTTTTCTCGTTTTCTGAGCTACTTTTAAATTTTTGGAATTTTTCAGGTCTTAATTTTCTAGAAAATATGCAAACATCCATTCCACAAGCATTATATCATAGTTTAGTAGAGTCATATATATATATATATATATATATATATATATATATATATATATATATATATATATTGTTACCGCCGATTTTAAGCGAAGGTTTCGTTTGTTTTCTTCAAGTGTGCAGGTTTAATTTATCAAGAAGAAGATACATAAGATGAGAAGGAGGTTTTCACGCAAACATTCTTCTTGAAGAAAGATGTAACCACCACTTCACATGGATCCTACCGAGCTAATCAGGGGAGTACTAGTTTCTTTCGTTTTTAATTACCTTCCATTATCATAACTTTGATACTTTCGGGGAACATTGGGGACAATGTTCAGTTTAAGTGTAGGGAGGGAAAATAAAACGGGAACTTTGAAACTATGCTTATCATTGACAATTTGCTTTGTCCAATTTCATTTGTGTAATAAACCATGAGAAATATCGGTTAGGGTAATTTTGGCACCAAATTTAAAATTTTTCATGACATATAGGAGTGGGCCATTAGTCTTATTAAAGCGTCTCATGGATAGGAAATTATATGACTAGCTCAAAAACCCTTTACCACTTAAATTCCACCCAAAATGTGAGGATCGCCCTTAGATTTATAGGAATTAAAGCATTCCACTTTAATGCTTCAAGTGTGAACCGGTAGTATAATAGATTCTAGAACTTGTTTTGTGATGCATTCCGAGATCGCTAGTAAGACTACACTTGTGTAGTTAGGAATAACTAAATGATAAGAGGCATTAGGATTACCCTTGTTTGATACCCGTAATATAATTACTTCTTCCACATCGGTTGAGTAATTCCCCCACACCCTTGCGTTGTACTCATCTTTAGTACACAATACCCCTAGTTAACCCCTCAGAGCCTATCCTTTTCACGGTTCTTGTGATGTTTCGGTTTTCTGGAATATCAATGAAGAGCATTGTTTACAATCCACCCCCAAATGTACACCCAAATCCCCTTAGCCTACCTTGTATGCACTCACTTTTAGTGCATTATTGTTATCAGACTAAACCCTTAGTTCAATTATCTAGTTGCTTGCATAAGCTGCTAAATCGAGTCATATCCTTTGTACACAGTTTTGGGACGATTGGGACTCATGGGAAAAGTTAAATTTTATGAAATGACGGGAAGGGAACGTTAAATTCAAATTCCCTTTATTTGCAAAATAATGTACTCCAAGTGTTTTGATCTTTTCAATTCGGGTCAAATTAGTGTTAGTGTAATAAAAACTCAAGTGTAGGGATGTGCCTATAAATCCCTATTATTTTGATGTTATCGTAGAGGATGGTAGAGTAAAAGTGTATGAAAAAAAAATAGAAAAAAAGAAAAAAAAAATAGAGTGTTGAAAAAAAAATACGGGCTACCATCCTACATCTATCTTTAAATTTATGTTTGTTTGTTTCATTTATTTAGAGTTTAGAGTTTCGAATCTTGGCTTAGCAACGCCATTCTTCTCATGCTTGTAAAATAAAGATTTTTGACTTGCCACCACTAAATCGCCTATCCCACCAAACCCTTTGTTTCCCTAGCGTATGCCTAACATTACAACCCTTTAAAAGACCTCTTGGATAGTCTTTCCTAGGTTCTTACGCCAAAGCGATGGAGGTTTGATCTAGTCTCAAGCCTATGGTAATCTATGTACTAGGACCGGTTAATGAGTGTTTATCTTCCATTTCCAACTTGTTATATTTCATATACACCCGAGAGATGTGAGTATCCAAACACCCCATGTGAGGTGCTAGTATGTAATTTTCGTGCTTGTTATGACTTTTGCGGGGCTTATGTGTGTTGTGGATCATTCTAAACTAATGCTTCATGACCCCTAATTTATAAATCAATTGGCTAAAAGCACATTTGCTTGAGGACAAGCAAATACCAAGTGTAGGGATATTTGATAAGGATTTAAAAGGTACCTTTTTGAGGGGTCATTTAAGCCCTTAATTGATCATTTTTGTATCCGTTACTACTTAATTTCGTTCCTTTTCACTTTTTAGGTCTCTTGAAGGCAAATTGCTGGAATGACACTTATTCGACGAAAAGGCGCGGATACACGAAGAAAATGGCCAAAGTCAAGAATCGAGACACTCAAGCTGCTGAATTGAAAGGGGACGGCGTCAGGTTCTACTTGCGACGCCGTCGGAACAAGTTTTGTGACGACTCAGTAGCCAAATTGCTTATTTACAAGTGACGGCATCAGGTTTTAAAAGAGTAGGGTGTCGCAGCTGAGACGGCCTAGATTTGATCCAGACGACGTCAGAGACTGAAGGAGACGGCGTCACAGGCATAAGGTGACGTCGTCACAATGCTAACATGGCCAAGACGAAACCCTAATGACGGCGACCCGACGGCGTCACAATTAAAGAGTGACACCGTCGCAGTTTGTAACACTATATATAGAATCCGAATTTTTTAGTTTTCAGTGTAGTTTTGTGGAGTAAAAACCTAAACCGAACCAAGGCTGTCTTGTACAGATTTTAGGGTTCCATACCCTATCTTACATCAAGATAAGTGTTTTACTTCATTAATTCAATTATGTCTTCAATTGATTGTGTGTATGCTTACATGTTCTCCATGTCCGGCTAATTTATTTGTGTGTTTGCTTAGGTAATATGAAACCTAGTTATTGAATATTGATTGGTTGTCTCTTATCTTAATTGTGATTGACCTAGTATTGCGATAGGTCATCCGTTGTGCTATTAATGCTTGATTAATCTTTGTTGAACCTTAGTTTATAATCACCTAGAGTTATTGTAGGCTAAACATCCAAAGAATACATTAGTGTTAAGTTTATAAATCCTAGAGATTTTGTAGTCATTAACCTTTGGTAGCTTCAAAGAGTTAGGGATAAACGCATACTCTACGACCTTAGAAACACAACGCGTTAAGAATAAGGACGTGACAATTCAACCATCAATAGGAGATAACTAGGGAGTAATAAAACCTAAGTAAATACATTTTTAATCATCATACGAGCACACATCAATAGACATAGAGTACCCCTAGCTTAGTTAATTAGATAATTAGATAAGTAGAGAAATCGGTAGAAATACCAACCCCCAAATCCAAACCCCGAGATTCGTACCTTTCCATTTCCTAAAAAATATAAAAAAGATAAAAAATAATCTTCCTCAACCCCAACCTTAGCGTAGTAACTTCTCACTAGCATTCCTATTCCCCTAGAGAACGATATCAATACCCGTGGCTTACCCTAATACTACACTACGACGATTAGGTTCACTGCCTAGGGTGTTGAAAAACTTGCTCGACGAAAAGGAAGTTCCTTTGACCCTGAACGCGCTGTGTAAGCGTATCAGTCATTCATCAAGAACATTGAAAACCAGAATGACATTACTGTTAAACAAATCAGAACTGACAATGGTACTGAGTTCAGAAATGAAGAGCTTGAGAATTTCTGACGAAAGGGAATCTCCCAAAAATTTCATCTTCTACACCCCTGAACAAAATGGGGTAGCTTTGAAAGGAAAAACGAGAACTCTCATTGAGGTGCTAGAACTATGTTAAATGGCTCAGCTCTATCAAAACATTTGACTGGCAAAAAAACAACTGTTACACTCAAAATAGGTCAATCATTGTCAAAAGACATAACAAAACCCCATATGAGATATTCAAAGGTAGACTTCCTGACATCAGCTACTTTCATGTGTTTCGATGTCCTGTGTTTATTCATAACCACAAGGATCATCTAGGCAAGTTTGATGCTAAAGTTGATGATGGATACTTTCTAGGTTACTCACTGATCTCCAAAGCCTTCAGGGTATTTAACACAAGGAGACAACAAGTTGAGGAAACCTTTCATGTTACCTTTGATGAGAGTTCTGAAAGCATCAGGTTCGCCAACACCTAAGTGGGGGAAATAGGAATTGATAACTCATCAAGATATCCTCCTGATGAGTATAACACTAAAATCAATTCCTCATACAAAGCTAATGCTGACATCTCATATTATGTCTTACCTCACAACCTGTCCCAACCAACTATAAGTGAATTCATTGATAATCAATCAGTCCCTGCTGGGAAAGGTAACACTGAACCAAATGTTCAGGATCCTGTGATTCAAGAACCCTAACCTAAACAAGACATATCAACAGATGATCTAGATAATTCTGTGGCTCCTGCACCTGAACTCACTCTTGAGTTTCCAGTGACCTCTTCAAGCTCAGATCCTAGACCACAAAGTAAGTGGACAAAATCTCAGGACATTGAGCTTGTAGACATCATTGGTCAACCCACTGAGGGCATGCTTACAAGAAGCATGGCTGCTAAACTAACTGCAGCTTCAGCAAATGAATGTCTATATGCTGATTACCTATCAGAAATAGAACCCAAAAGTGTCACTGAGGCTCTAAAACACCCAAGCTGGGTTCGGGCCATGCAAGAAGAACTTCAACAGTTTGATAAAAACAAGGTCATGACCTTGATCAAACGTCCTCAGGATGTCATTGTCATAGGAATGAAGTGGGTTTTCAGAAACAAAACTGATGAAAATGGCACTGTCATTAAAACAAAGCCAGACTTGTAGCCAAAGGTTACAGTCAACAAGAAGGCATTGACTATGATGAGACATTTTCTCCTGTTACAAAATGGAAGCCATCGTGGATCTTCCTTGCATTTGCAACCTACATAAACTTCAAAGTTTACCAAATGGATGTAAAAAGTGCATTCCTGAATGGTGAACTCAAGGAAGATGAGTATGTTCAAAGAACCTCCTGGCTTTAAGAGCTATGAATTCCCTGACTATGTCTGCAAGCTTGATAAAGCCGTTTATGGACTAAAACAAGCTCCCAGGGCATGGTATGAAACTCTCTCAGCCTTCCTGATTCAAAACAAGTTTGTCAGAGGAAAGATAGACAACACATTGTTTATCTACAGGACAAAAAAAGATGTGATACTAGTCCAAGTATATGTTGATGACATCATCTTTGGCTCAACAAAATGCACTTTTTGCAAACAATTTGAAAAACTGATGACAAAGAAGTTTGAAATGAGCATGATGGGTGAACTCACATACTTCCTAGGACTACAAATCAGGCAAACTGGTAAAGGAATCTCCATCAGTCAAGAAAGGTACACTAGAAATCTTTTGAAGAAATATGAGATATCAGACTGTGCCTCAGTGAAGACACCAATGGTCCCTCCTAACAACCTTGGACCAGATTGTTAATACAAATAAGCCGTAAAAACGTTTATTTATATTTAACGATCTTCTAATGTTTTGTCGATAACAAACGTAAAATCATTTTAACGAAACAAATAGAGTACGTAAATAGTTTGAGTTAATAGTTTTCTAACACACTTACGTTTTCACATAAAACACTAAAACAAAGCCTAAGTGTTTTTATGATTTAGATACATATGTACAACAACTAGTGTTTACATATTGGGTTAACATATACTTAAACTAAGTATACTAAAATGGATAAAAACATGTAAATACTAAAATGGGTAAAAACATGTAAATACTAAAATGGGTAAAAACTAGCAAATGGTATTGACCCATGATCCATGGTTTTATATATACCACTTAACCAAGTTCATTGAATCTAGAAAGAAAACCATGGATCAACCGATAACCCATGACCCATGACCCATAACCAAAAATACCCATGGGCAAAGAGGAGCGTTCCACGGATCCCTGGCTTTGTGCTAGCCGGATCCCAAGTGGAAGGGATCCGTGGGATCCGGGGAAAAGTAGAGAATTTTCTCTATAAATAAAGAGCCATTTCTTCCTTTCTATGCATCACTTTACATACATACTTCCCCAAAGTATTCTAACCCTCTAACCTCATATCTAAGTGATCTATGTAGTTTGTCTTTTGTTTTTGTGTGATCTTCTAGGTTCCTCTTAAAGGAGAGATCACCACTTCTTGAAGACGCGCAAGCTCAAGTCCATGAGTTGCCATGCTTCGTCATCATCAAGACAACTAAGGTTCTCTTGTTGATAGTTCTTCCTTTCTCCATAGATGTTGGGTTGAAGGCATTACTGAAGAATGCCGAAAGTGTCAAGATGAAAGCATTAGTGAAAGGTGCTCATCATACGTGTCAAAGCATTAGTAAAGAATGATAAAGGTGTCAAGACGAAGGCATTAGTGAAGGGTGCCAAGCGTTGTGTCAAAGGCATTAGTGAAGGATGCCAAAGAATCAAATCAAGTCGCATTTGGGAAGAATGCCTAGGTCGTATAATCGATGGGGTGCATCGTTATACATATAAGTATTTGTTTATTTACAAGGATGGTGATATCCTTGATGGTGTTGTAACAAGGAGAAGATCTCCTTGAGATTAGGTGTCGTGTCGTGAAGGGTAGTTGTTCCTCCATAGTAATGGAACTAGGTGCTTAGCCTAGTACCTAATAAAGGGTAGGCGACGTTGTGAAGGATTAGTTCTCCTAAGGTGTGAAAGAACTCGGTGGTTAGCCTAGCACCGTATAAAGGGTAGGCGACGTTGTGTTAGGTGTGGTTCGCCTTGGTGTGAAAGAACTCGGTATTTAGCTTTGTACCGGAAAAAGGTAAGCGACGTTGTGAAGGCTTATATGCCACAAGGAGTTGGTATAGTGCTTACGAACCTCGAGTAGGTGACTCGGGGAGTGGAGGAGGGCAAGGAAGGTGTCCTTGTAGCCGAACCACTATAAATAACTTGTGTCGTGGTGATGTGTTTCTTACTCTTTATATTTCATTACACGTTTATATATGTATCTATCAACGTCCAACATAAACAATCAAATAGATTGACATAAGTCAATCTAAATATTTAAAAGGAAGTTTTAAATTGGTAAAACTATTCAACCTCCCCTTCTAGTTTTCCACACTGATCTCACTGGAAAATCAGTCAATCAAACCCATTTCAGAGGGATTGTTGGCTCACTGATGTATCTTACTGCTTCCATACCAGACATACAATTCCCAATCTGTCTAATAACAAGATATCAGTCCAATCCCAAAGAATCCCATCTCACTGCAGCCAAAAGAATACTCAGATACCTGAAGGGAACTCCAAGCCTTGGACTCTACTATCCAAAGTGCTCAGGGTTTGATCTCAAAGGATATTCTGACTCTGATTATGCTGGCTACAACATGGACAGAAAAAGTACCTCGAGGGTCCTCAATTTCTTGGAGGAAAACTGGTTTGTTGGAGTGCTAAAAGCAACAATCATGGCTATGTCTTGGTGAGCTGAGTATGTGGTTGCTGCAGGTGTTGTACCAATGTTTTGTGGATGAAAAGTCAACTCAGTGACTATGACATCCATTACAAAATGGTACCCATCTTCTGTGATAACACCAGTGCTATTGCAATCTCCAACAACCCTGTCCTTCACCAAAGAACCAAACACATTGATATCATATATCATTTCATCAGAGACCACGTAATGAAAGGAGACATAGAACTTCATTTCATCCCTACTGAATATCAACTTGCTGATATCTTCACAAAACCCTTAGATGAACCTACCTTCAGGAGACTGAAAACTGAATTAGGAATGATAGACATTGAAAGTCGCAACCGAAACCAATCCCAATCTTAGTAAGTTTTCTCTGAAATGGTTCATCCTCCCTGAACAAAACCCCAAAACAACCTCTCCTGAATGAGGTAAGACTCATTCAGGGGACCCCAACGATTGATATTAAGCATTGAATGAGTAACTAAATGCTCCAAGTATCGATTACTTAAATGTCCTAGGCTGGTAACCATGCCAATTTAATATAGGAATATATGTCTCTTTGTCTTACTGTCATCCATGTCAAGGGTACCTCAAAAACTTACCTCATCCCACTTGGTATTAAATGCCTCCTCTCACATGAAATATCCAAGATGGATATTTTATTACTTGAATGCACTTTTATTATGCACCTTGTTTCTTGAAAACTAGGATTTTACTGCGGGTAGTGGAGCGGTGGCATTAAATGTGGAAATTCGAAACGTTTTCAAAAACTGACTTTACAAATCCACATTTGTGCATAAACTACCCCTCTCATCACTCTATAAATACCCCTCACAAAATCATTAAAACACACACAAAGTATTTCTGCAACAAAACTCTGTCAAAATACTCTTTCAAACCCAGAAATCTTTGTGATCTTCAAAACTTTTTCAGAAAAATCTTATCCGTAAACATTTACAAAAGTTTTTCATCACAAACTTAAGAGATTTAAAACTCTTTGACTATTCTAGTTCAAGATATTTTTTTCAAAACCCTAAAATCTTTAAATGGAAATGGCTTGAACACAATCTCTTTACTTTGCATCTCAGTGGGTAGGGGATCTCAGTAATGCTGAATTTAAAACTAACAATGTTATAGGCAATTTTGAATACCCCCAAAATGTCCCAGCCTATAAGGACATAATGAAATTTTTATTCAACTGCCCATTGAAAACAACCTTTGTTCGTCCTCTATCTGTACCAAAACCTCCTCAGGAGTTTTGGGCAATGTATGGCCTTTGACCCGACACCCTCTAATGATGAGAATAACCTTAGACCACTCGGGAGTATCTCATCGGGTTCACTTTTAACGCGATCAGTCACCCGGACTATAAAACTTTTTGTACTTCAACAGGGTTAGACTATAACAATGGAGTCTATGTTGCCCATCCTGAACCCTCCACAGTTAAGGATGGGTTAAAAAAATTGTTTTAGATCCAAAGTTTTTGGACAGAACCCCTGTAAGATAGAGGATTTCACCACTTCTTGAAGACGTGCAAGCTCAAGTCCATGAGTTGCCATGCTTCGTCATCATCAAGACAACTAAGGTTCTCTTGTTGATAGTTCTTCCTTTCTCCATAGATGTTGGGTTGAAGGCATTAGTGAAGAATGCCGAAAGTGTCAAGATGAAAGCATTAGTGAAAGGTGCTCATCATACGTGTCAAAGCATTAGTAAAGAATGCTAAAGGTGTCAAGACGAAGGCATTAGTGAAGGGTACCAAGCGTTGTGTCAAAGGCATTAGTGAAGGATGCCAAAGAATCAAATCAAGTCGCATTTGGGAAGAATGCCTAGGTCGTATAATCGATGAGGTGCATCGTTATACATATAATTATTTGTTTATTTACAAGGATGGTGATATCCTTGATGGTGTTGTAACAAGGAGAAGATCTCCTTGAGATTAGGTGTCGTGTCGTGAAGGGTAGTAGTTCCTCCATAGTAATGGAACTAGGTACTTAGCCTAGTACCTAATAAAGGGTAGGCGACGTTGTGAAGGATTAGTTCTCCTAACTCGGTGGTTAGCCTAGCACCGTATAAAGGGTAGGCGACGTTGTGTTAGTTGTGGTTCACCTTGGTGTGAAAGAACTCAGTATTTAGCTTTGTACCGGAAAAAGTTTAAGCGACGTTGTGAAGGCTTCTCCGCCACAAGGAGTTGGTGTAGTGCTTACGAACTCTCAAGTAGGTGACTCGGGGAGTGGAGTAGGGCAAGGAAGGTGTCCTTGTAGCCAAACCACTATAAATAACTTGTGTCGTGGTGATGTGTTTCTTACTCTTTATATTTCATTACACGTTTATATATCTATCTATCAACGTCCAACATAAACAATCAAATAGATTGACATAAGTCGATCTAAATATTTAAAAGGAAGTTTTAAATTGGTAAAACTATTCAACCCCCCCTTCTAGTTTTCCACAATTGGTATCAGAGCTTCGTTACCAAATTTTTTAAAGTATGTTGTACTTTAAAGACTTGATACGATCCGTGTATGTTTGAAAACTACAAAGAAGGATTTTTTTTTGTTGGTCATATTTTCTCTTAAATCATTTTGTTGGACATTGATAGATGATTCTAACCACTTTTTCTCTTAAGAAACCTTCATGCTAGAATCTCTCCAAAAATCTTCATTTAAAGATTAATGAAGTCAACATTCAAGGAAGGATCTATAAAGTAATCACAACTTATGTACATCAAGTACAAAGGATTACTTTAAAAGGTCATGAAGTACTTTTAGTATTATGCCAAACCAAGAAGCATAGAGGTATGTTTTACTCTTCATTAGATAGGTTACATGAGTTCTATTTACTGTCATAAGTTCTCTTTGTTTACTAATCATTGACATCATTAGAAGTCTCTTTTGTCACCTTCTCGTCTTTTTCAACATCAGGAATGATATTATATTTTTTTAAACTAACGTCGTCATCATATATGAACCCTCGATATGTAATTCATCAAAATTCATCATTCAAAAACAATCCTCATCTAATACCTCCGAACTGGTTTTTTAGCAAGCTAACTTATAAGCCTACTACAAAAATAATGCCAAACAACTCCTTTTCTGTCCACAGTAGCCGGATCCCTCTAGTTGTACTAGCCGAATCCCAAATACAAAGGATCCGGGGAACCGTGGAACAGAACTCAGCTATACGCTTTCAAAAAATTCACCACTGATCTTTTTCCCTCTATTCACATAACACTAAAACGACTAAGCTACTGAATCCATCCTCATCGACTTCCATACTCTCAATTATTTCTTCCTAGAACACCATTGTAAGTAATTACATTAACTTGTTCTAATTTTCATCATCCTCATCCCAGGGTTTATGGTTTCTTAATTTTTTAATCAATTAATTTAATTAGGGCTTTTTAAATTAATCATGAAAAGGGGCTTTTAACAAAATCACATTGTGTTCACAACATTGTTAATACAAATCAAAACCATAAACCCATCCCAACTAATTTTACCTAATTGGAAAATTTGTATTTTTAGGACCAACCATGCCCAAAGCCACTCAACAAGATCATCATGACACTGTTCACTACCTTACTCATTACTATCGTAAAAAGGGATTGACCAAAACCGACCGTAAAATTTTCAAAAGCCTTGTAAAACGACTTATCCACGAAGGTCGTGTAGTCAAGGAATGTTTCCTTGAAGATACCGACATTCGTCAAGTTTTCTCGACAATCAACTTTGATTGTCTCCTTGACATAAATGAACAAATTTGTCCGGTTTTCATTTTTTAATTTTACAAAAGCTTTAGGATCATTCGAAACGTCGATGATAGCATTTCAATCGCTTTCATCATCAATAAACAAAACTTCACTCTTCCTCTCAACACCTTTGCTCAAATTCTTCGCATTCCTTGTGAAGGAATTTGTATGTACTCTAAAGATTGGGCAATTAACGCTCAAAACCTTGCACTTGATCCTAAGCCTCTCTATAACACCCCTATTGATGAACCCGAAACCATCCGAGACACTATCTTCAAAATAAGAGCCGACCAATCCCGCTTCGACCGAAACAAGAAGCTCATTCACCGTAATCCCTTTCAAAAGGAACTTTTTGAAATGCATCCCATGTTTAGAAAATGGGAAGAAATCCTTAGGGAAAATGTCATTAGCCTAGTTGGAAACAAAGATCATCCAAACGCATGCCTTGTGCAAATGATCTATTATCTTATCCACCAAAGGCCATTTAATCTTGCCTATTACATGGTAAGGAGAATGGATGGGGTATTCAAAGCTTCCAACATGGTACTTTCGTATGGTATGCTTCTAACACGACTTTCTAAGTATGTTGGTACATTGCAACCATCTCCTATCAACGATGATCATTATCTTTCCGATCACGTCATGGTACCTCTTACCAAACGACCCTCTAAACGGTTCATGGTCAATGGAGAGCAACCGGAAGCTCTCTCGGACTCCTCGGTCGGTGAAGAAGATGAAGATGAAGAAGATGTCGACCCCGTAGCCAACATCAAATTGGAAATCCTTGAATACCACAAACAACTTCCAACCATTACAAACGAGACCGCGGAATTTAAGCAATTGAGGGGCATGATTCAAAACCTCGCATACAACCTCACTAAGCCGTCAAAAAGGAAAAGAAAGGATTGAAGAAAGAGACAATAGGATTGTGCTTGTTTTCTTTGCCTTATGTTTGGATGATTACATTTTAGCACTTTCGGTTTATGGTTACTTGGATATTGTCTTTTCATCATGGTTCTTTAACTAGTGTTTTGTGATAAACATGCTTGTTTCTATTGTTTGTCTTTGAATTTACTAGTGTGCATAAACTGCGCATCATTTCTGTGTTGGTTCGTCTGCAGATGCCGGATCCTTAGGATTAGCCTAGCCGGATCCCTCCTTTGAGGGAACCGTGGGATCCGTGACATCAGATCAGCAATACAGCATTCATTACATTAAAATAGCTTTCTAGATAACATCACATTAGCTTAGCATATGATTTTAGAACCCAACTAAGTCCACCTCAAGGATGAGAAAGGCTTAGACTCACTAAAGGCTTACTTAAGATCTTAGTCTAATTTTATCAACACATCTAAACTCACCATATTTCCGCTTCAAATACTCACAAACTATTTCTCATCTCTCAAAACACTTAAAGAGGACAAGTTAAACATTTTTAGGAAATTGCTTCTAGTCATTTCTATCTCAAAGTAAGACAAAAATTAGTTTTTCAATTCTTGTGATTTTTAAGAATTTTTCTTAATATCACCTCAAGCTTAAATCTGATCACTAGGATCATTTATTATGACTTGACACCTTCATAACTCTTAGTGTTATCCTTGGACATCCATTGGTAGTCATCTTGTCCCATCACCCTTCCATAAAAAGCAATCATTTGCTATAACACTTATTACCTTTAATCATTCAAGTACCCCTTCATCTTAAACACTTAGGAGACCTGAAACATTCAAAATGAGATAGGCTTTAGCTCCTAGAAACCTCATTTCAAACCTGCCATAACTGCTGAGAGCCGGATCCCTAGGATTAGCCTAGCCGGATCCCTTCAAGGAAGGAACCGTGGGATCCGGGTGACAGTTTATGTCAAACATAGCTAAAACAATCATTTCAACTCATCTTCCTAACTCAAACACTCCATCTCATCTTAAATGAGTTCCTAGATTAATGAAACTCTGAATCTCAGCCCTGTGCATGTTAATCATCACATTTCCAAGAATATTAGTGGATTAAGTCTTAAATGCAATTGCAAAGTTCTTCCCTTTATAACCCACATTGCCAAGAACACTTTAGTCATCAAACACAAACATAATTATCAGCAATTGCAACCATCCTCCTTAGTCATCTCATCATGAGAAAAGCTCCTAGTGCTTACTCATCCACTCAAGAACCACCTAAGAAACTTGCTAGAATCATACACGAAGTTTCCTCAACCGAATCATCTCCGGTTAAGTCCACCTATGCTAGGATTTCTCCTACACTAAGGAAACCAATCAAACTAATCCCCAAGAAGAGTGTTCCCACTAAGATTTCATCACCAAATTCTACTATACCAAACATACCCTCCACAACTCAACCTATTTCATTAGTACCTAGAGCCACCTCCCAATCATCTCCACACTCTCACAATGTAGAAGATTTACCTTCTTGGCCATCTCATCTTTCACCATTACCAACTAATTCACTTGAAAAGATTGAGCAACAAAATCAAAGTGTTGAATCAACACTTGATCCAAAAGCAAACTCTATTATTCCTCCCAATAGTCCATTTTGGATTATGAGAAGACATAAAGGCAACCACCGACCAAATGGAAGTTGGTGCTTCTTTACCTCTACCCTCAAACATTGTAGAGCCACCACTTAATGAGCCTCCACCAAATCCTCCTTCATTTGAAGATTCTCAACCCACTTCACTTGAACTTTCACTTCAAGAAACTCAAAACCATGACAAGGATTGCTATCATTGTAAACATGTTGAAAGGTTGATACATGAACTACGTGAAGAGCAACGTTTCATGTTTTATCACCTCCTCAAACGTTTCGAAGAGGTTAACAAGCCTAAACTACAATGAGCATCATATTCAAAAGCTCAAACTTAGAACGTTTAGGAAACCTTTCTCATCCTTGATCATCATTTAGTTTTAGTTGAACCTAAAATTTGAGTAACTCTTTAGCATTAGTAGCACTTGTTTGGCTAAGTTCATTCTCTTAGTTTTTAGAGATTTGGTTGTGCATCTCTTGTTTTATTGAATGAATACTTATATGCTATGATTATTTTGTGTGTTGTGCTTGTTATATTGTACATATATCTGATTTCCTCACATAGCATTCCTTGACATTTCTATACTCTTGTTTTTCTAACCTTTGTTTTGTAGTTATTCAAAATACACATGAAGATATTGACACCATAAAGCTAGGGGAGCTTTGTTTCAAACAACATTGCAAAATCATTTGCAACTTAATCCAATTTTGGATTACATTTCATGAGACCCCATTGCAACATTGCAATATTCAAGGGGAGCACTTTAGTCATTACTTAGACGAACCATTAGCAAACTCAATTGCAAACACAATTAGTTTATCTTACGTTATGTCCTTGACGCCCTTTCAAAGGGATGGACTCGTAAAGAGGGAGTTAAGACGAGTACCATTCCCGTCACTTGCTCTTTTTACATTTTTTCATTTTCTTCTTATAAAAATTGTGTTAGTTTCTTTTAAACACTTTTTGTTTCGACAAAAAGGGGGAGAAGAAAGTAAAAACTACAAATTCAAACTTTTACGAATTTTAGTTTTTTCCTTAAAATAATTTTATGTTTTGTCATCAACAAAAAGGGGGAATTTGTTAATACAAATAAGCCGTAAAAACGTTTATTTATATTTTACGTTCTTCTAATGTTTTGTGGATAACAAACGTAAAATCATTTTAACGAAACAAATAGAGTACGTAAATAGTTTGAGTTAATAGTTTTCTAACACACTTACGTTTTCACATAAAACACTAAAACAAAGTCTAAGTGTTTTTATGATTTAGATACATATGTACAACAACTAGTGTTTACATATTGGGTTAACATATATGTCACACCCCCAATTTACCTGTTTTGCAGCGGAATGGAATTCCTGGGGGATTGACTGTCATAGCACCACATCACAGTTATATTGAACGACCTAAAGTGCCGCTTTAAAAACACATCGTTGGATATATCATAAAACATTCGTGAGTACAACATCGGTCCCAAAAGGTTTTAAAGTTTGCCAAAATACAAATATGTTACAAATCCAAACGATGTTTTGAAATAAAGTGCCATAATGTACATCATGTAAGTCGACGCCGCGACTCAAAATGTAGGTCCCTAAACCATGTCATGATGAATGCCTCAGCCACCGAAAATACATTGCTAATAACGGTCAACAATAATGTTGGTGAGAAATCATAGGTTTATGTAAATGTTTTATACGACTACACAAGTATCTAGCATGCATGACCATCAAGTCACGTAAAAATAATGTTACAATTGCTCTAAGCCCATGACCCCAAAACTAGACTGTTCAATCATGTATGCCCCTGCAGAGTGTTTGCCGGACAACTCCGTAATGTGATCAAATGAAATGCATCCGCTTTTCCGTTGGGATTCACCAACCCGGATGGAGGCGCCACCCTCGATAGATCTATCCACTCATCCTCGCTTCAAAGATTAACGGTTCATGTTCAAGAAATGGGGACTTTCAAATTGGCAAATGTGGTAACTTAAGCAATGTAATGAATTTAACATACTTGGTATCGTATAAAGAAAAATGTAGTGCAATGTATTCTCCCCCGTGGGTTTGAAAATAATCGAAAGCATGTAAAACGGGCTATGAAAACTCACTTGGATAAACCGAATAACGGCAAAAGTGAGTACACCGAGGTTTAATGTGATGCGCCAACCGACCTATTATCAATGATATGATATGTCATGAGTTGCAATGTAATGTTATGCATGCACTTGATGTAATTTATACCATTTACGAGTTTTGAAAAGATACTGTCGTCGAAAAATACATTTTGACGCGTCTCGACCAATCAAAAATCACTTTACATGTTTTTACGTCAAAATGTCATCCTTCAATGGTTTTATAATGATTTTTGGTGAAATTACCACTTTTCGTCGCAAAACAATGTCGCCGGAAAAATCATGAAATTACCAAAAATGGCTTCGGAAAAACAATCGTAAAACGGTGTACGTCGATCGTTAGAGAACGAACTCGACGGTTTTGGAAAGTTTGTATTGATATCTAAAAGTTTCAGTTCAGGAGTTTTCGTCCCAAAGGTCTCGAACATAAAGATAATAAGGGTTAAAGATGGTGGTTTTGGCTAATAGTGTGCAGAAAATTAGTTACGGCAAGTTTATGAAAAAGTGTATATCTTTGTCGCTTCAAATCCGCTTTTCACGCTTAATATGTCCTTAGCTTCGTATTGAAGTAAACTAATATATTTTTGACAAGTCGAAATAATTTGTGAAGCTTAAGGCTCGTTTTTGACCAGAACAAACTAAAAACATGTTGCTGAAATTTCAGAAAATAATACGTTTCGTCGTCAAACTTGTAAAATCCATAACTTCTTCGTTATAAGTCCGTTTTAATCCGTTCAAGCGGTCACGGATTCGTTTTAAAGTATATTTTCTAAATATCAAGGCCAAAGTTTTGTACCAAATGTCGGATTTTCCAGAAAATTGAAACAAGGACAGAACCTTAAAATATACTTATCGAAAATAGTTTTTCTCGGACAAAACCTATTCTAATCCCTTCAAATCAACTCCAAAACTAATCTAATCCTACCATACACCTTCCTAGGGTGTCATGGGTTCCTAATCACCATCAAGACCAACCAATACCAAGGGGATAATTATAGGATGACCAATATGTATATATAACTCAATAAATCATGAAATAAATGGTATAAATCACATATCATGCATATAAGCTCCAAAAATGAAAAGAAACATATGAAAATGAAAAGGAAACTTAAAAATGATAAAAACATGCTTACTAGTGATAATGAAGAGGTGAAAGTAACAAGGATTACACTTAAATATCCTTGGTTTTTATTTCAAAACCATAAAAAGGATATAATCTAGGTTGAAATAACACTTGAACTTTGCAAAAATATTGATCCCTTGTGCTCTTTTTGCTTGTGACCGGTTCTTGAAGCCAAGAAGAAGAAGAGAGAATTTTTTTTTTATCTAACACTTTGAGAAAATGAGGATGAATGAGAAAAATTTGTCAAGTATGACTTTTAAGTTAGTGTGAATTATTAGTAGACAAGAAACCTTGCCACATTAATTGCCTCCCCTCCCCCTTGGTCGGCCAAGGGGGGAGGTATGAGGTAAATATCTTTTTTTTTTTTTTTTTTTTTTTGCATAATTATTTGTAAGACTTTTGATAGAAAGTGTAAGAATTGTGTAAGTATTAATGTGTAAAGTGTAGAAAAATGTACAAGTAAGTTTTTAATAAGTCAAAATAGATTGTATTGAGGTGATAAAAATTGTAAAAATACTTTCCTTGTAAAAATTGAGTGATATAAAAATTATCGAGTAGTTTTTAAGAAAAACGACGTAATAATTAAATTTTAACGATTAATATACCAAATAAATTTAAAACACTAGGAAAACTCAAAATATAGTTTTTATAAACTAAATGTAAGTATAAAAATACATCGGGATCATTTTTGAAAGTAACGGATTAAATATTTAAAATAATAACTCACGCGATAAAGATTATTAAATATAAAATTACGCGTAAAATATGAAATGAAATGTCGTGAATGAATTTATGAGATGCACATGATGTCAATGAAATGTAGACTAATCTTAGTCCATATGAAATGTACGTGATGTCATGATCATGAATTCGCCGCTAAACCTCCAAGGTTACGCGAATTTGAAACAAGTAAACCAAGTTTACTCAAAATGTTGAAATAATGAGACATGAATCGGTCGAGAAATAACCGAAAGTACGGATTGTCACATTCGCCCATCCAAAAGGGAATTCAGTCCCTGAATTCAATCGTTGTTAGGTCTAACGGTGTCGGTGAAAAGATGAGGATACTTGCGTCGCATCTGGTCTTCCCGCTCCCAAGTAAACTCAGGACCTCGTCGAGAATTCCAACGAACTTTCACAATAGGAATACGACTCTGTTTCAACCGCTTGACCTCGCGGTCCATGATTTCTACGTGTTCTTCCACAAAGTTGAGTTTGTCATCAAGCTGAATTTCATCCAATGGAATAACAAGCGATTCGTCCGAAAGACACTTCTTCAAGTTTGAAACGTGAAACGTGTTGTGCACATGACTAAGTTCGGGTGGAAGATCAAGTCGATAAGCTACCGGACCAACTCTGCTCAAAATCTTGAATGGTCCAATGTATCTCGGTTTAACTTCCCACGCTTTCCAAAACGTACCACGCGCTTCCAAGGCGATACTTTCAACATAACTTTGTCTCCCACTTGAAATTCCAAATCCTTGCGCCTAACATCCGCATAACTTTTCGTCGACTCCTTGCGCTTCTCGACGAGTCTATCACGAATTTGAACAATCTTTTCCGTGGTTTCCGCACCATTTCGACCAAGTTGTGCGCCTCCTACCTCGCCCAACAAACAGGTGATCGGCACTTGCACCATACAAAGGCCTCGAATGGTGCCATCTTGATATTGGTGTGATAACTATTGTTGTACGAGAATTCAATCAATGGCAAATGGTTAGCCCAACCATTGCCAAAATCAATGACACATGCTCTCAAAGATGTCTTCTAATGTTTGAATGGTCCTTTCACTTTGACCGCCGGTTTGTGGGTGATATGCTGTGCTCATCTCTAATCTGGTTCCGAATGAATCTTGCAATGAATTCCAAAAGTTTGAAGTGAATCGACTATCTCTGTCGGAAATGATAGAAATTGGTGCTCCGTGCCTTGAGACTATTTCCTTGACATAAAGTCTAGTGAGTTGCTCCATGGAATAAGTCTCTCTAATCGGTATGAAATGGGTTGACTTGGTAAGGCGATCAACAATTACCCAAATAGCGTCGTAACCTCCCGATGTCTTAGGAAGTTTCGTAACAAAGTCCATTGTAATGCGTTCCCATTTCCATTGAGGAATTTCCGGTTGTTGGAGTAAACACGAAGGCTTCGATATTCAACTTTTACCTTAGAGCAGGTAAGACATTTGCTAACGTACATGGCAATCTCCGCTTTCATGTTCGGCCACCAATAAAGCTTCTTAAGATCTTGATACATCTTATCCGATCCTCGATGAATAGAATACTTTGACTTATGCGACTCATGCATAATCAATTCTCGTATTCCGCCATACAATGGAACCCACATTCTATCCTTGAAACATAGTACTCCATCCGCTCTCTTTACAAAACCATTTGCGCTTTCGGGCATACCATAAAGCTTTTCACTTGGTCGATTTTCCTCCTTAAGTGCCTCGACTTGTGCTTCGTGGATTTTCGATGGTAAAGGAGAAATAATTGTCATTCCCAATGATCGAACTCTTAAAGGTTTAGGCCTCTCTTTCCGACTAAGAGCATCACCACAACATTGGCTTTTCCTGGGTGATACTTGATTTCACAATCATAGTCGCTGAGTAACTCCAACCAACGACGTTGCCTCATATTAAGCTCCTTCGGATCAAGAATATATTGCAAACTCTTGTGGTCGGTAAACACTGTGCACTTTGTACTGTAGAGGTAGTGTCTCCAAATCTTGAGCGCAAAAACTACGGCTCCTAACTCGAGATCATGAGTTGTGTAGTTCTTCTCATGAGTCTTAAGTTGTCGAGAAGCATACGCTATCACCTTCTCGTTTTGCATTAAAACAGCCCCAAGTCCTTTATGCGCGCCGCAATATACAACAAAATTCTCAATGCCTTCGGGTAGTGCCAAAATTGGCGCACTGCAAAGCTTTTGCTTCAACCACTGAAAAGCAACTTCTTGTTTCTTTCCCCATTCGTACTTCTTGTTTTTCTGTGTCAACTTGGTCAAAGGTCTCGCTATCTTCGAAAAACCTTCAATGAACCTTCGGTAATACCCGGCTAGTCCTAGAAATTGTCAATTTCAGTAGGATTCGTTGGAGTAGCCCAATCTTTTACGGCTTCAATCTTTGTGGGATCAACTTGTAGTCCATGACTATCAATGACATGACCAAGAAATTGCACTTTGTGATTCCAAAAATCACACTTTGAAAATTTGGCATACAACTTCTCATTCTTGAGTAGCCTTAAAATCATCCTTAAATGCTCTTCGCTCTTCTTTGCTCTTTGAGTAGATCAAGATGTCGTCGATGAACACTATAACAAACTTGTCCAAATACGACTTACAAACTCTATTCATGAGATCCATGAATACCGCCGGTGCATTAGTCAATCCAAACGGCATCACTTGAAACTCGTAATGACCGTAACGTGTTCTAAACGCTTTTTTCGGAATATCCTCTTCCGAACTTCGAAGCCGATGATAACCCGATCGAAGGTCAATCTTGGAGTAAATACTTGAACCTTGCAACTGATCGAACAAGTCATCAATTCCGGGGAGTGGGTAACGATTCTTCACCGTTAACTTGTTCAATTCTCGATAATCTATGCACATTCGAAAGGATCCATCCTTCTTCTTCACAAACAAGACCGGTGCTCCCCAAGGAGAGGAACTCGGCCTAATGAATCCTTTGTCTAGAAGCTCTTGCAATTGATTAGACAATTCTTGCATTTCGGATGGTGCTAGGCGATACGGTGCTCGCGCAATCGGTGCAGCTCCGGGCACTAAGTCAATATGAAATTCTACTTGACGCGCCGGTGGAAGTCCCGGTAAATCCTCGGGAAATACTTCAGAAAATTCACGAACAATAGGAACATCTTCAAGTCTCCTCCGACTTTTTTCTCGGTTACATGGGCTAAGAAAGCAAGACAACCTTTCTTAATGTACCTCTCCGTTTTGATACTCGATATGATACTAAGTCCGGTTCCACTTCGTTCCCCACGAATAATCAAAGTTTCGCCGTTGTAGGGAAGATGAACAACTTTCTCATCACAAATGATCTTTGCACGATGCTTAGATAACCAGTCCATGCCGATGACGACGTCAAAACTACCCAAATCTACGGGCATGAGGTCTATGTTGAAGGGATGATTAAGAAAATTGAATGTGCAACCGCGGACAATGGTGTTTGTGTTAACTACGCTACCATTAGCTAATTCGACGTTGTATGATACGTCTAGTGTGGTTGGTTTTCAAGAATCGTTCCGATATTGGGTGCTTCCAAAAGTAGTTCATCACTAATATTGTTATCATGCTAGCAAGAAAATAGATATCCGCTTATACTATGTCAAAGAATGTGTTTCTAGCTTCACTTGTAGATAAGGAATCATTGATTGTCCGACATGTTCAAACCTGTGACATCTCTTGATATAGAGGTGAGGTTACTTGGAATTTCTAGAGGACACAATGCCTTAGAGGAAGTTTATATCGATAACCTTAATTTAACTTAATTTTCCTTTAAGGGAAACTCATTGTTGGGAAGTTCACCTATTGTTGAGGCCATGCTTAATGAGTGTTCTAATCTCGCTTAGAAAACTTGATATATCCCTATAATGTTGCTTCGTGGGTATAATTTACTAAATCTAAGTAACTTCGGTCTAACTAATACTTTTGGAATGATAGAGTTTGGATTCTAACCCAAAATAGTGGTTCGGAAAGTCTCGTGATGTCTTAAGATTTTTGTTGGGTTTTGAATCATCCTACCACCTAGTTCTAGTCCTTGTTGGTAATTCCAAAATCCTTCCTTTGTTTTCTTGTATCGAGAAATCCTCTTCACAGATGGTATAGGAAGTCTTTCCTAAAATGTCACTCGTCAAATCCTAACTTATCGGTTGAGTGAAAGATAAATGGCGTAAGCACCTATAGAGTGTTAACAAAAAGAAATGTTTATGCACGATTTATCTGATTATAAAACTTTGCTTTTAAATGAGAATTGTTGTTAGGAGATTTGAAATGATGCTCGTTACTTTCATGACATAATTCTTCCTGAATTATACATAGGTGATCGTGGCCATGTATAATTAAGGACAAATGATGTGATGTTTGTTTTTGTTGAAATAGTATTATGTTCCTCCTCAAGTTTTAGATGGTATTCAACGTTTTGTTTTGTAAGATAATGGCTCAACAATTTTTCAGAGTAACATGAAAATCGTTTACCGAGTATATTAAATAGTTGATAAAATGACTGAAACCAATTGATAAGTTGGTAATAAAACAACTTGCTTAAAACTTTATGAAACAACGCTTCGAGATGGTGATAAAACAATTCGAAATAAAATCAAGTGAAATAATTTTATGAAATAATAGCAGGATAATTTGGAATAACATTTATTGGATGGTTTGTAGGATACATAGGAGAACCTTATCGAGTAATAATAGTCTACTAATTGGTCGAGAATAAAGTTGGCCTAACCCCTAGTAAAGTAGTGATGTATCGTATAGATAATAAATGATAAAGATTACCTTAGCTAGAAAGGTGCTTATTATCTGTTCCTCATTGATGGTCTAATCGTGTTTCAAATGTAGGAGTAGTAGGCGGTCTAGCAACAATAGCCCTAGAACTCTCACAGTCCTCAAACCTATGAGATGGTGTAGTGTCTATAGTCTTAGTGGTAGGTGGTAATGGTGTGTCAATTCATGCACGCCTTCCCAAGCCGCAAGTCGGTGTATGAGTATCGTGTATGAGATGTGATGGTACGGATGGTGCTCGAAATGATAATGATGAAGAAAATAATGACAATGATGATAATGGAATCCTTGTGGTGAGTTAAGAGAATAGGTTCATTAGGACTAAGCCTATAGGTTCTACCCAATGGTATGATCTGTCCCAACTGAAAGTGATAAAATTGTCCCGATTCTACAAGATGAATCAATAGTGATCGTCTTGGTGTAGGTGCAACTTCGTCCTCCCCGAAGGTCTCAGGTGTCATCGTCCGATGTTATCGGTGACGAGTCAACTGATGTTAAAATTGTGATAGGGAATGACAAGGCATTCTCCATGTCAAAGTGATGCGAGTATAATGGGATGGGTATTTGAAGGCATCTCTGTGACAACCGATGTGAAATAAACGTAAATAATCTCGAATCAAATGTAAGTGAATCCGCATGAAAACAATGAATATGCACTATGATGAAATGATGAGATGCTATGATAATGTAGCTATAGTCTAGGGTCAATGATGCAACCTAGTTCTCTATAATCAGTAGCTCGTACCAATCTGTCACACCCCCAATTTACTGTTTTGCGTGGAATGGAATTCTCGGGGATTGACCGTCATAGCACCACATCACGCTTATATTGAACGACCTAAAGTGCCGTTTTAAAACACATCGTTGGATATTTCATAAAAACATTCAGAGTACAACATCGGTCCCAAAAGGTTTTAAAGTTTGCCAAAATACAAATATGTTACAAATCCAAACGATGTTTTGAAATAAAGTGCCATAATGTACATCATGTAAGTCGACGCCGCGACTCAAAATGTAGGTCCCTAAACCATGTCATGATGAATGCCTCGCCACGAAAATACATTGCTAAAAAGGTCAACAATAATGTTGGTGAGAAATCATAGGTTTATGTAAATGTTTTATACGACTACACAAGTATCTAGCATGCATGACCATCAAGTCACGTAAAAATAATGTTACAATTGCTCTAAGCCCATGACCCCGAAACTAGACTGTTCAATCATGTATGCCCCTGCAGAGTGTTTGCGGACAACTCCGTAATGTTATCAAATGAAATGCATCCGTTTTACCTGGTTGGGATTCACCAACCCGGATGGAGGCGTCACCCTCGATAGATCTATCCACTCATCCTCGCTTCAAAGATTAACGGTTCATGTTCAAGAAATGGGGACTTTCAAATTGGCAAATGTGGTAACTTAAGCAATGTAATGAATTTAACATACTTGGTATCGCATAAAGAAAATGTAGTGCAATGTATTCTCCCTCGTGGGTTTGAAAATAATCGAAAGCATGTAAAACGGGGCTATGAAAACTCACTTGGATAAACCGGAATAATGGCAAATGTGAGTACACCGAGGTTTAATGTGATGCGTCAACCGGGACCTATTATCAATGATATGATATGTCATGAGTTGCAATGTAATGTTATGCATGCACTACGTATGTAATTTATACCATTTACGAGTTTTGAAAATATTACTCGACGTCGAAAAATACATTTTTGACGCGTCTTGACCAATCAAAAATGACTTTACATGTTTTTACGCCAAAATGTCATCCTACAATGGTTTTATAATGATTTTTGGTGAAATTACCACTTTTCGTCGCAAAACAATGTCGCCGGAAAAATCATGAAATTACCAAAATGGCTCGAAAAACAATCGTAAAACAGTGTACGTCGATCGTTAGAGAACGAACTCGACGGTTTTGGAAAGTTTGTATTGATATCTAAAAGTTTCAGTTCAGGAGTTTTCGCCCAAAAGGTCTCGAACATAAAGATAATAAGGGTTAAAGATGGTGGTTTTGGCTAATAGTGTGCAGAAAATTAGTTACGGCAAGTTTATGAAAAAGTGTATATCTTTGTCGTTTCAAACCGTTTTCACGCTTTAATATGTCCTTAGCTGCGTATTGAAGTAAACTAATATATTTTTGACAAGTCGAAATAATTTGTGAAGCTTAAGGCTCGTTTTTGACCAGAACAAACTAAAAACATGTTGCTGAAATTTCAGAAAATAATACGTTTCGTCGTCAAACTTGTAAAATCCATAACTTCTTCGTTATAAGTCCGTTTTAATCCGTTCAAGCCGCCACGGATTCGTTTTAAAGTATATTTTCTAAATATCAAGGCCAAAGTTTTGTACCAAATGTCGGATTTTCCAGAAAATTGAAACAAGGACAGAACCTTAAAATATAGTTATCGAAAATAGTTTTACTCGGACAAAACCTATTCTAATCCCTTCAAATCAACTCCAAAACTAATCTAATCCTACCATACACCTTCCTAGGGTGTCATGGGTTCCTAATCACCATCAAGACCAACCAATACCAAGGGGATAATTATAGGATGACCAATATGTATATATAACTCAATAAATCATGAAATAAATGGTATAAATCACATATCATGCATATAAGCTCCAAAAATGAAAAGAAACATATGAAAATGAAAAGGAAACTTAAAAATGATAAAAACATGCTTACTAGTGATAATGAAGAGGTGTAGGTAACAAAGGATTATCTTAAATATCCTTGGTTTTTATTTCAAAACCATGAAAAGGATATGATCTAGGTTGAAATAACACTTGAACTTTGCAAAAATATTGATCCCTTGTGCTCTTTTGCTTGTGACCGGTTCTTGAAGCCAAGAAGAAGAAGAGAGAATTTTTTTATCTAACACTTTGAGAAAATGAGGATGAATGAGAAAAATTTGTCAAGTATGACTTTTAAGTTAGTGTGAATTATTAGTAGACAAGAAACCTTGCCACATTAATTACCTCCTCCCCTTGGTCGGCCAAGGGGAGGTATGAGGTAAATATCTTTTTTTTTTTGCATAATTATTTGTAAGACTTTTGATAGAAAGTGTAAGAATTGTGTAAGTATTAATGTGTAAAGTGTAGAAAAATGTACAAGTAAGTTTTTAATAGGTTAAAATAGAGTGTATTGAGGTGATAAAAATTGTAAAAATACTTTCCTTGTAAAAATTGAGTGATATAAAAATTATCGAGTAGTTTTTAAGAAAAACGACGTAATAATTAAATTTTAACGATTAATATACCAAATAAATTTAAAACACTAGGAAAACTCAAAATATAGTTTTTATAAACTAATGTAAGTATAAAAATACATCGGGATCATTTTTGAAAGTAACGGATTAAATATTTAAAATAATAACTCACGCGATAAAGATTATTAAATATAAAAATTACGCGTAAAATATGAAATGAAATGTCGTGAATGAATTTATGAGATGCACATGATGTCAATGAAATGTAGACTAATCATAGTCCATATGAAATGTACGTGATGTCATGATCATGAATTCGCCGCTAAACCTCCAAGGTTACGCGAATTTGAAACAAGTAAACCAAGTTTACTCAAAATGTTGAAATAATGAGACATGAATCGTGTCGAGAAATAACCTGAAAGTACGGATTGTCACAATATACTTAAACTAAGTATACTAAAATGGATAAAAACATGTAAATACTAAAATGGGTAAAAACATGTAAATACTAAAATGGGTAAAAACTAGCAAATGGTATAGACCCATGATCCATGGTTTTATATATACCACTTAACCAAGTTCATTGAATCTAGAAAGAAAACCATGGATCAACCCATAACCCATAACCCATGACCCATAACCAAAAATACCCATGGGCAAAGAGGAGCATTCCACGGATCCCTGGCTTTGTGCTAGCCGGATCCCAAGTGGAAGGGATTCGTAGGATCCGGGGAACAGTAGAGAATTTTCTCTATAAATAGAGAGCCATTACTTCCTTTCTATGCATCACTTTACACACATACTTCCCCAAAGTATTTTAACCCTCTAACCTCAGATCTAAGTGATCTATGTAGTTTGTCTTTTGTTTTTGTGTGACCTTCTAGGTTCCTCTTAAAGGAGAGATCACCACTTCTTGAAGACGTGCAAGCTCAAGTCCATGAGTTGCCATGCTTCGTCATCATCAAGACAACTAAGGTTCTCTTGTTGATAGTTCTTCCTTTCTCCATAGATGTTGGATTGAAGGCATTAGTGAAGAATGCCGAAAGTGTCAAGTTGAAAGCATTAGTGAAATGTGCTCATCATACGTGTCAAAGCATTAGTAAAGAATGCTAAAGGTGTCAAGACGAAGGCATTAGTGAAGGGTGCCAAGCGTTGTGTCAAAGGCATTAGTAAAGTATGCCAAAGAATCAAATCAAGTCGCATTTGGGAAGAATGCCTAGGTCGTATAATCGATGAGGTGCATCGTTATACATATAAGTATTTGTTTATTTACAAGGATGGTGATATCCTTGATGGTGTTGTAACAAGGAGAAGATCTCCTTGAGATTAGGTGTCGTGTCGTGAAGGGTAATAGTTCCTCCATAGTAATGGAACTAGGTGCTTAGCCTAGTACCTAATAAAGGATAGGCGACGTTGTGAAGGATTAGTTCTACTAAGGTGTAAAAGACCTCGGTGGTTAGCCTAGCACCATATAAAGGGTAGGCGACGTTGTGTTAGGTGTGGTTCGCCTTGGTGTGAAAGAACTCGGTATTTAGCTTTGTACCGGAAAAAGGTTAAGCGACGTTGTGAAGGCTTCTCCGCCACAAGGAGTTGGTGTAGTGCTTACGATCTCTCGAGTAGGTGACTCGGGGAGTGGAGTAGGGCAAGGAAGGTGTCCTTGTAGCCGAACCACTATAAATAACTTGTGTCGTGATGATGTGTTTCTTACTCTTTATATTTCATTACACGTTTATATATCTATCTATCAATGTCCAACATAAACAATCAAATAGATTGACATAAGTCGATCTAAATATTTAAAAGGAAGTTTTAAATTGGTAAAACTATTCAACCCCCCCTTCTAGTTTTCCACACCGATCTCACTGGAAAATTAGTCAATCAAACCCATTTCGAGGGGTTGTTGGCTCATCGATGTATCTTATCGCTTCGCACTGCATATACAATTCTCACTGTCTAATAGCAAGATATCACCAATCCCAAATAATCCCATCTCACCGCAACCAAAAGAATACTCGATACCAAGGGAACTCCAAGCCTTGGACTCTACTATCCAAAGTGCTCGTGGTTTGATCTCAAAGGATATTCTCGACTCGATTATGCGGCCGCAACATGGACGTAAAAAGTACCTCGTGGTCCCGCCAATTTCTTGGAGGAAAACCGGTTTGTTGGAGTGTTAAAAGCAAAGAATCGGTGGTTATGTCTTCAGCTGAAGCTGAGTATGTGGCTGCTGCAGGGTGTTGTACCAATGTTTTGTGGATGAAAAGTCAACTCAGTGACTATGACATCCATTACAAAATGGTACCCATCTTCTGTGATAACACCAGTGCTATTGCAATCTCCAACAACCCTGTCCTTCACCAAAGAACCAAACACATTGATATCATATATCATTTCATCAGAGACCACGTAATGAAAGGAGACATAGAACTTCATTTCATCCTTACTGAATATCAACTTGTTGATATCACAAAACCCTTAGATGAACCTACCTTCAGGAGACTGAAAACTGAATTAGGAATGATAGACATTGAAAGTCGGCAACCTGAAAACCAATCCCAATCTCAGTAAGTTTTCTCTGAAATGGTTCATCCTCCCTAAACAAAACCCCAAAACAACCCTCTCACTGAATGAGTAAGACTCATTCAGGGACCCCGACAGTTGATATTGAGCATTGAATGAGTAACTAAATGCTCCAAGTATCGGTTACTTAAATGTCCTAGGTTGGTAACCATGTCAATTTAATATAGGAATATATGTCTCTTTGTCTTACTGTCATCCATGTCAAGGGTCCCTCAAAAACTTACCTCATACCACTTGGCATTAAATGCCTCCTCTCACATGAAATATCCAGTGGATATTTTATTACTGCAGAATGCACTTTTATTATGCACTGCAATTGTTTCCTTGAAAACTGGGATTTTACTGCGGGTAGTGGAGTGGTGGCATTAAATGTGGAAATTCGAAACGTTTTCAAAAACTGACTTTACAAATCCACATTTGTGCATAAACTACCCTCTCATCACTCTATAAATACCCCTCACAAAATCATTAAAACACACACAAAGTATTTCTGCAACAAAACTCTGTCAAAATACTCTTTCAAACCCAGAAATCTTTGTGATCTTCAAAACTTTTTCAGAAAAATCTTATCCGTAAACATTTACAAAAGTTTTTCATCACAAACTTAAAAGATTTAAAACTCTTTGACTGTTCTAGTTCAAGATATTTTTTTCAAAACCCTAAAATCTTTAAATGGAAATGGCTTGAACACAATCTCTTTAGTTTGCATCTCAGTGGGTAGGGGATCTCAGTAATGTTAAATTTAAAACTAACAATGTTATAGGCAATTTTGAATACCCCCAAAATGTTCCAGCCTATAAGGACATAATGAAATTTTTATTCAACTGCCCATTGAAAACAACCTTGTTCAGGTGTCCTCTATACTTTGTACTCAAAACCTCCTCGGGACTTTTGGGCAACAGTTGTGGCCTTTGACCCGACATCCTCTCGATGAGAATAACCTTAGACCACCTCGTGGGAGTATCTCATCGTTCAGTCTTTTTAACGCTGAACAGTACCCCGGACTATAAAACTTTTTGTACTTCAACAGGGTTAGACTATAAAAATGGAGTCTATGTTGCCCATCCTGAACCCTCCACAGTTAAGGATGGGTTAAAAAAATTGTTTTAGATCCAAAGTTTTTGGACAGAACCCCTGTAAGATATAGGATTTCACAAACACACTAAACCATAATCACAATAGGGCGTATAAGTAGTTTAGAGAGAGAAAGTTCTAGAGAGAGAAAGGGAAGAGAGTTGGGAACTATGTGAAACAAAGAAAAATGCTATTGAAGCTCCAACCCTCTACCTTGGAAGGTAGAGGGTATTTATAGTGTCTTACAAATAAACGCCACATACGGGCTGTGGATCAGGCATACAGTGGGTAAAGACCCGTCCGTCCTCCACGGTGTTACTTAACAAACTACTTACTAACATAACTTGACTATGACTACAAGCTTTCTATCGAATACATATACTTGAGGTGACCGACTCTTTAACGACTGAATTTTCTAATTCCTAACAATCTCTGCCTAAGGGAGGTCACCTCAACTTTCAATGAATACAAACAGATATTACATTAGATTGTTCTAGGAAACTTGATTCAGTTCCTTGCTCAGTAGCACGTAGTCATTGATTCTTCATGATCTGCATGTTTGGATAATTTCGAGTAGAGGTCTTTAACTGATCCACGTGATGATAAGTTTTGAGCCGATTGAGATCATCACTAACATGAATCTCGACTCTTCCATTATGGTGTTGGTATTATGTGATGTTGTGACATTTGGACCGACATGCTCACATTCGGGATCATGATATATTCTCATCAGAGTAGCGGAAGCTTTTACTGGTTCATGATATTTACAGCAGCAGAGCGTAAGCATGGAGTGAAAGTATCGAGTCGCTTGAAGCACTTATCATGATTTCTTTTGAGATGAATGTGTAGTGTGAGCATGCGGCTATGTATTGACCGCTTCATTCTCGATCACCAGAATCGTCGCGCACTGCATACAACACTTAGCAATAAAGTGCACGAAAGTGTCTTTGATCACTTTCGTTGAATTGAGGTACACGCCCACGGTTCCCGCCGACAAGATAAGTAATCGCTCGTGATCGTATTATTCAAGAATTTCCTTGACAGGTTTCGCTGCTCTAGCGTTCTCAAACCGAACGCCTCAAAGAAGACAACACGAGTGAGTGAGCCAAATAATTGAGATTAACCGATTGATGAAAAGAGATTTGAAAAAAAATCGTGTATCGCTCAATAGAAATTGTTTTAGCAATACAACGAATGTTTTAATGAAAATAAATTATCAATCATAAACACCTTTTATTTTGAAATATGAGTACACAATCGATGTGCTAAAGAAAAGAGTTTTAAGCACAATGACCGGTTTTTCAAAGGTATCCGCAATCCATAACTCGAACTGTGATTGATTCAAAAGACTGAATCGCCCAATTGTTTCTGTTCAGTTGTCACATGGTTGATCTATTGGATAGATCTCACATGCCACCCACCGAGAGCTTGTTTGATGTTGGCTCCAGAAGGCTTTCCATCTTCATTGTGAATATGATAGCATATCACTCAGATGTTCTGGCAATACCACAAGGATAATGCGTAGGACTCATAAGATATACACTCTCTTTCCACATTGTGTGAAACAGAGAGTCTTCATTGACAATGTCCTAAAGAGATTTATATGATGATCTCGTGGCGCTAGACTCAATTGTGCATATTTGGTTCCTATGCCGGAGACTAGGGAGAGGGTCTCCTTCTTCAATATCAACAAACTCTAAGAGAAAGTCGATAGATAATGTCGGTTCCCCGTGAGAATGAAACAAGCCCTTTTAAGAGTAACTTGAGTAGCTTGGGAAGTTTAGTGCAAGGCCATGGGTCCATGACGTCTTGTCTTCAATACTGGTGTTACCTTAGTAACCACCAGTAGCATATGTATTGAACCCGGTTTCGGCCCTAATGTTGAATTATTGGAGGGCTATTTCTTTTCACCCTTTTCATATTCATTTCTTTTTCATTCTTCAACTCCTTCAGTGCTTACCGAGACTTCATAACTAGAACCTTGTTGGGTTTATTCCAAAGACTAGTTCTCGTCTTAGTCCGACTCTTCCCATTTCTTACTTTTCTCCTTTTTCATCATACCTAAGGACTCTACACTATCTAGTGGATTGTCCCTGGGTAGATCCCTCCGCTCAGGATCGTGGGAACAAATACCTAACCTAACCATCCTTATATCACCATGCATAAAGTAAATTGGTCGGTCTTTTGGTACAGTTCATTCTTTCTTGAAACCAATTGAAAAATCATTTGGAAAAACAATCAAGGTACTTGTGATACGAAATCAAAGCATTTTGTACCTTAATAGTTTTGATCATTTTGAAATGCTCCCCCTCAATATGTGCATATGATCTTGAAATTTTTTAGCACATGGAGGCAAGAGTTCTTTGAAATAATTTCTTGATAACAATTTCCGTAAAAAAAGCCATTTGAATTTCTTTTAGTAAATTCTCCCCCTCAATACGTGCGTAGGATATTTGAAATCATTTTATCACATAGAGGCACGAGTTCTTTTGAAGCACATTTACGATCGCACAAGCCATTAAGAAACCACTCGCTCCCCCTCAATATGTGCATCAATATATGAAAGAGTTTAGCACATATTAGTGAGAGCCAGCACATTGAATCAAATGATCACCTTTTATCAAATTTCATATTAAATCACAAATTCTCCCCCAATCAAAAATATCAAACCCTTTGAGATTTTGAATCCCAAGTGATTTAATAAGGTTTAGAAAACATGGGAGAAAATGTGGCCAGGTTTAAATACTCATCTTGTTTTTGGATAAATCCTCCTCCTCAACATGTGCATTGTGTATTTGAAATCATTTGGCACATGGAGGCAGGAGTGCCTTTAAAGGACTAAAACCGATTCCATTAAAACAGATTTGAGATTTAAATCACGATCTCTCCCCCGATCAAAAATTTCAAACCTTTTGAGATTTGTGATCCCAATTGATTTAAATCATTTAGAAAAAATTGGGGAAAGACGTGGCAAGATTTGATTTTGAAAAATGACAGATAAGGACCATTTTAAGACATTAAAGATTGTTAGTGTCAGGTATGATTGTTTTAAGAGATCTTTAAGTAAAATAAAACAATTTCACAATCAAACAAGAACAGAAAAAATTTCATTTTGAAAGATCTTGATTCTAAAGAAAAATCATACCATGATATAACATTAAATCTTTAGATCACCACATTAATTCGTACAAACGGACTTTTTGTGAAGAAATATCGATTGAAAATACTTTATTATAAATCACTCTCCCCCTCAATCGATGACCGTAGTCGATAATTGATTGACTTAGGTTTTGATAAAAAATGAAGTCCGGTGAATTTCAAAATTAAGTCCAATTTATTTTCAAAACCAATATTTATCCATTTTTCAAAACAATATTATTTTAAAAATTGTTTAAAAATGGTATCCTGCACAAAGATACGTTAGGTGGTTGAGAAGCTTATGTTGTTGCTGTAGGGCTTGGAAGAAAACCGTCTGCAGATGCAGTGAGACTTCTTACGTTGCATTATAATGCCAACTGAGGTCAAATTAAGCTCGCTTTCTTCATTTGCCGATGAAGAAAACCATCTGTTGATGCAATGAGACCTCTTACGTTGCATTTTTCCATGCCAACTCTCCATAGAAGTCCAATTAAGCTCCGTTTCTTCATTTGTCAACCCAAGATATAGTTACCCTTTCCTTTCGGCATTCAATCATCTTCAATTGTGGGATCCGGATCGGGAACATTCTTATATACCAATATACCTGCATACGTTAGTGAACACACATACAGATATATGGTGGTCGACAACACCCAAACAGCAATTGACTAATAAAAGTCAATTCAACATATCAATCAGATCATATAAGGCATGAGAATAGTGTGTTTCATCAAACTATAAACATCTAATCCTAACAATCATATCCTAAATTCCTAGTCCTTCGACATAGGTAAATATCATTTTTAATTAAGCACGTAGGATAATTAAGAAAGCCCGTTAGATGATATAGATTTGAAAAATATAGATTTGAAAACATTCTCCCCCTCAATCAATGACTTATTTTCTGAAAAGGTTAAAAGCGTTGAAGTCATTGATTGAGTTTTCAATTTTTACGAAAAACTCTGAAACTGATTGATTTAATAGCAACTCATTTTCCACCAATTTTGTTAAACAAAATATTTTTCAGAAGAATTTTAGAAGGAAAAATATTTGAGTAGGAACAGCAATCCTTTGACATACTTTCCTCAAATTGTTTTAGGATAAGTGCACGAAATATTTGAAAATTGGTTTAGCGCAGCACTTTCCTTCCTTGAAGAGCGGGTTGCTATCAGAAATAATAGCAAATCGTAGTTTAAGCACGGGTTACAGTCAGAAGTAACTGCAAGCCATTATTTGAAGCCCGGGTTACAGTCTGAAATAACTGTAAGCCATTGTTTGTGACATATTTTGGAAAAGAATATTTACACCTCCTGCTCGAACTTCATCTATGGTCCCGTGCCATTGTTGAATGACATTTCTAAGACCGCAGATGTTATCGATACCAGAAGACATGTCTTTGAAAAAACAATATTTTTGGTATTTTTCAAATTTTCTAATTTTTTTTTTATTTCTTTTATTTTTGGTTTTATATTTTTGTATTTTGGTTTTATCATAAATATATACAAAGATAGATTAGATGATATGGTTTAAGAAGATGATGATACGAGTACCGAGATAAGGATATCGAGCAGCCCCGTTGTAGAAGATAGAAGTCATCAACTCTTAAACATTCACCACCAAAGCTTCCAGGGCACTTGAATCGAAGAAAGAAATTGAACCATCTGAAAGTGAGACTTTGGCAACTTCCCCCCAAACCGAAAATCCTTTGGCTGAGCAGATTCAAAGCTTTCCTACAAGCTTCCCTTAGCCAGGTGCACAAAGAAGCACACCATTATCATCGAAATTGCTGCTCCTTTTAAGAATAATCATCGTGATTCATCGTTCGGGGTTATATCATCCAATAGAAGAACAGCAGCGTTTCATCCCACGCTTAAATAAATCTTCTCAAATTTCATTCCACTGAAGTCTGACGAAATCCATTCCAAAAGGTGTCACGAGACAACTTCCCCTACGTAGTTGAATTGATGCAGTCAGTCTCTTAGACTAGAGCTCACAAACCCGAATACACATATACCCGAAGTCAGAGAAACTTATACCATCGAAGTAGTAGATTAAGTCCAATAGCCAAAGAATAAACCCGATGTATACTTTTCTCTCCCCCAGAAGAAAGTGTATGAAGCTCAAGAACCCGAATGCCCAAAGAGAGAATAACCGATAACATTGAACAAACAAGCCGAATCACTGATTATCTCTGCAGATGACAATCTCTGCGGATGTCCACTCCGGAATAAGTGATTATATCTCTGAATAACTGATTAAGCCCTCAAGTAAAATAGCTGAGCATCCCCAATGTACACAATCTCTCTCCCCTGATGATTGCGATAACATCGAAATTATCACACACTTGTGTACCTCTTATATCTTCAAAAACTTTCACTAACATCTCTTCCCCCACATAGTTGGAATAAACACTAAACGCCATGAGTCAAACCTTGAGTTTCTCTGCGGTAATGACATTTGTCTTCCCGGGATATCTTCAATCACTTAGAAGTATTAATTTCATCAAGTTTACTCGCCATGAGTCAAACCTTGAGTTTCTCTGCGGTAATAACATTTGTCTTCCCGGGATATCTTCAATTACTTAGAAGTATTAAGTTCATCAAGTTTACTTGCGTCTAGATACGTGTCTCCTTCCCCCTTGCTGGTTTTGACACTTCAGAATCAGCAATCATATTATAAGCCCAAATACTTGAAATCTTTTGAGAAGACCACTATTAGCACAAATATAGTTATGAGAATCAACTTGCTGAAGTAAGTGAGCAAGTCTAATTGGGGATTAAATCAAACATTTCACCCTCTCCCAATTAGTGCTCTCCCCTAAACCGACAATCTTTTTGATAAATGCCCGGATTAAGAAGAAGTCTTTAGATCGTTAAATGCAACTCGTCTTTAGTCTTCTAACATGTATCAGAAAATGTAGAACCGATCAGACTTGACCTTCTTCAAGATTGTCCAATTTGGGGAATAGAAAGTCAACATCTTCAACTCACCAAATGCATTCCCGTTAGCTTATAAATAGCAAATCCCCTTAAGTCAAATCCCTCCCAATCAAAGAAGAACAGAAAGATGTTCATCAAAGAAATCAGCCCAACAACTAGAAGCACTTTGTCATTTAATCATATCAGCCCGTGAAGATGTCAACCAACGGCTCTTAGAAGAAACTCCATGTAGAAATGACCCGATAAGAATAAGCTCGGTTCTTACATGAGTTTGGAGTCGTTTGACCATTTATTCTCTAATAACAATCAACCATGCAGAATTATCATACTTTTTCTCCCCCTCAAGAATTGCATACGGAGTTGCCATTCTTGATTGAACAAGTGATTATCATCCAAATGTATTCTATTCACACTTCTCCCCCGCAAAATTAGCACATGATGTCGCCATCTTCATTATAGTTGAGCAAGTGGAATATGAAAACAATCAACGGTAGCCCGGTTCACTTGATAATCGAAAGCACATGGAAAAAGCATGAAGCATGTTGATGAAAATGGTCATTAGTGAGAAGATTTCTCTTCTTCAGAAGATAAAGCGCACTGACACGTACACTTTTCTTTTCTTTAGAGTACGAGACATGAACTGATGTGTTCATACGTCATTTTGTACCTAAACGCATATCTAAACACGAGTAAACTTGATGAACTTAATACTTCTAAGTAATTGAAGATATCTCGGGAAGACAAATGTTATTACCGCAGAGAAACTCAAGGTTTGACTCATGGCGAGTAAACTTGATGAACTTAATACTTCTAAGTGATTGAAGATATCCCGGGAAGACAAATGTCATTACCACAGAGAAACTCAAGGTTTGACTCATGGCGTTTAGTGTTTATTCCAACTATGTGGGGGAAGAGATGTTAGTGAAAGTTTCTGAAGATATAAGAGGTACACAAATGTGTGATAATTTCGATGTTATCGCAATCATCAGGGGAGAGAGATTGTGTACATTGGGGATGCTCAGCTGTTTTACTTGAGGGCTTAATCAGTGATTCAAAGATATAATCACTTATTCCAGAGTGGACATCCGCAGAGATTGTCATCCGCAGAGATAATCAGTGATTTGGCTTGTTTCTTCAATGTTATCGGTTATTCTCTCCTTGGGCATTCTGGTACTTTGGGTTCTTGAGCTTCATACACTTTCTTCTGGGGGAGAGAAAAGTATACATCGGGGTTATTCTTTGGCTATTGGACTTAATCTGCTACTTCGATGGTATAAGTTTCTCTGTCTTCCTTGGTTAATTCAGAACCTGAGAGAAGCATCTTGACATTATCCCAAACTGCCTTGGCTTCAGTGTTGTGATTGATCGGCTTGTAGATGTCTTTTGGAAGACCCTGAAGTATGATGTTTGAAGCCCTGATATCAGCATTGAATCTCTTTTTCTCCTTATCATCAAGCTCATCATACATCTTTGGTCCGTCCATTCCAAAGATCATTGTTCCATCTGCTGCAGTGTCAATTATGTCTCTTGTAGTCTCAATCTGATAAGGTCCTTCATCAATAGACTTGAGAATGTTGACTCCGCTTTTCCTTTCCAAGACAGCATAAATCGATTCGTTGTGCCCAAGAGTCGTAGTCAGTTCTTTCAAGCATGGGTGGACGAGTATCTGATCCCGCTGCTTGAACGTCCTCAGCTACAGAAGAAACAATAGTTGGAACGATGTTTGCCATGATTACAAGTTCTACGGGATTTTACTATTCTTTGATTAAACCGGGAAATTGATTCTTTCACGGGATTTTACTAAACCAAAAGAACAACCGTAAGAATGTAGCCCCAAGAAGTAACAAGTCTCAATAGACAAGTAGCTAAACAATCAACTCGCTTAGTTATCAACTCGCTAAACAACCAACTCGCTTAAAGAAACAAGTCGCTTAAGGAATCAAATCGCTTAATAGCCAAGTCGCATATAGAGACAACTCGCTTAATAGCAAGTCGCAAACAGACACAACTCGCTTAACCACCAAGTCGCTTAAACTAACTCGCTAGCTATACAACTCACTTAATAGCCAAGTCGCTTTAGAACTCAAGTCGCTTAAAGAAACAACTCGCTTAGAACCCAAGTCGCATAAAAAGTTAACTCGCTAAATAGCCAAGTCGCATATACCAACTCGATCCAAGAACAAAGCAACTCGCTTAGAAGAAACAAAAGTCCGAGACTCAACTCGCTTTGTACAAAGTTCACAAATAACCACTTTATCAATCAAAAACAACCAAACCACAATGATTTAAGCCTTCCAATTCAAAACATACACACATATGATGATCCTAAACACAAAAGTACAAGCAAAATTCAAACTTTAACACTAGAATTTGTCCAAATGATTCAAACTCTCCTAAACACTTAATACCCCAAAAACCTTATGAAATCCACCAAAACAAAGAGCATGAAAGATGAGTGATCAAACCATGGCTCTTGATACCAATTGTAAGATATAGGATTTCACAAACACACTAAACCATAATCACAATGGGGCGTATAAGTAGTTTAGAGAGAGAAAGTTCTAGAGAGAGAAAGGGAAGAGAGTTGGGAACTATGTGAAACAAAGAAAAATGGTATTGAAGCTCCAACCCTCTACCTTGGAAGGTAGAGGGTATTTATAGTGTCTTACAAATAAACGCCACCTACGGGCTATGGATCAGGCATACGGTGGGTAAAGACCCGTCCGTCCTCCACGGTGTTACTTAACAAACTACTTACTAACATAACTTGACTACGACTACGAGCTTTCTATCGAATTCATATACTTGAGGTGACCGACTCTTTAACGACTGAATTTTCTAATTCCTAACAACCCCAGTCACCAAGAATTCATTTCCTGTGGCTTGGAGGATCCTGTTCACTTTTGTGATTCAGGTCCTCGGCGGGAACCACTCATCCACTGAACAAGTTAACTCTATTCAGTTGATGATGGCATACTGCTTGATGAATGGGGTCACTGTCGACATTGGGGAGATCATTTACAGTGATCTCCTAACCAAGCTACAGAGCAAAACTAGGACGAAATACATTTCGTATACTAGGTTTGTCTCTTGTTCTTTCCAAGTGTTATTGGGTTGCAATTATCCTCAGGAACAAAAATATTGTGCTTTACCTGGCATCCTGAGTCAAACTAATTTTCAAAAAGACCCATCCCTTGTCACTAATATCGAATTGACGGCCCATATGGTTGCTGTAAACAACCAGAGGGAATCAGTGTCTCCTAACCCTACTCCTAAAAAGAGAAAGGGGAAGTCTCAGATTGGGACTAAGACCAAACCCAAGTCTCAGGGCCCTGAGGCTTCAGGAACACAGCCTAAAAGGCAAAAGAAGCCCAAGATTGATCTGCCACCCACTGGAGACCAAGCAACATCCACCCCGGTGACAACAAAGGACACTGATAAATCACAATCAGTGCCCTTGGTCCCAACTACTACTCCTCAAGATCCACAGGGAAACATACAACCCGCTGGTAGGGGAGCGCCTTCCACAAAGCCCAAGGATGACATTTGCAAATCACAGCTTTTGTCTGAGGGCCAACTGAATGATCCCAAAGACTCAGAGGGAACTGAACAACCCGCTGATAGGGATCTCACTGCCACTGACTCCACCAAAGGCACTGGGAAACGCCCACCATTGTCTCAGGGGTCGAGGGGACAAAGACTCGAGGAAAGAAACAACCCGCCGATACGGAACCCACAACCAATCCCGACTCGGCGAAGGCACTGGAAACGCCAACCGTGTTTGAGGGGTCACCGGGGACAAAGACTCGTGGGGACACATATCACCACGATATGAAACCCATCACCACCACCGGTTTACTGCCGGTTGCTAAGGTTACGAAATACTTTTCTCGATGAAGAACAAGTCGAAAGTGAAGATGAAATTCTATCGGCGAATAGGAGACGAAGTGGACGCTAATGTTCAAACTGAACAAGAGCATCACCGATCCACAAGAGCCTAAAGAGTCACCTTTCCACCAAGAAAATGACTCGACTCTTCGCATCTTCCTGTCCCGAAGAATTCAGAAAGTTTGATAATACTCTTCCACTGACAGAGAGGCAACTTGTTATGTGGATCACTAAAGCTTCAAGGAAGCTATATTCAAGGGTTACCGAAACTCTATGGGATCAACACACTGAATCTGCCGCCTATGCTGATCTAAAGTCTGATGTTCTCACCTTCAATGCCAACACCGATGAACACAGGGGATCTCATGTACCAACATCTACACAGACGGATGAAAACCCGGTTAAATTTCTAAAGCATCTTCGGGGTGTGGGAGAAAGATTGATGAAATCGGGACTCGGTCAAAGTCCAAAGTGCCGGAGGCTACCGAGGCTTACTTGAAAAATTCCTCAGACCTCACTGAACTTATCACCATGCTCAAAACTGCCAATGTTCGTGGTCTTCAATCTTCGCCAGCTCTTCGTGCTATAGTGGGTTCTTTGGATGCTCAGGTGACTACTTTGGCTAAGGCATCATCTTCAATGGCTTGGAATCTTGGGCCTAGAATGACTGCCTTGGAACTCTCTCAGCTAATCCGCGTAACAAGTCACCGGTCTTCGAAGGATACAACCGACATTAAGGCTATGGTCACGGAGATCTACCAAGCCTTCAAAGGTCAAGCAACACCAACTCCCCAAGTGCGAGGAAACTCTTGCTCTCACCGACGCTTGCAGCAATAGTTGAGGGGAGAAGACCATCAAGAGACTCCTCTCACACCGAGGGGTTCCAGGCTCGTCCTCTCGCAACACCAATATCATCAATCCCACGCCAAAGAACACCCTTATCATCAGTCCCACCAACAACAACAATTATGACAACAACACCACCCTTGGTAGCATCATCTTCCTCGGGCCAGGAAAAAGGAAAGGCCATAATTAAAACACCTGAGCCTGAGAAGATCCCCTATATGATCGGCAACACTGAGTATCTGCTCACTCCACAACAGCTAAGTGCCTATCTTGCTAAGGAAAGAAGGAGGAGGAAACTAGCTGAGGAAGAAAGAAAGAGCAAAGAAGCACTGGTACAAGTCGTAGCTGAAGAAGCTGGGAACATTGGAATTGATCCTAAGAAGCTTGAAAAGGGTCAGCCGACAAGTTCAAGGAGGCTCAGTCGCTAAAATGGTGAAATGAAAAGAAATTGGATGAAAAGAACAAAAGAGCTGCAGCCATCAGGCAAGAAATAATTGACCACTACAACTGGTCAATGACAAGCAGAAGGCTGCCTGAGAAAATCACTGATGTCAGAATCATCCCGAAGTCCAAATGATACGCTTACACAGCGCGTTCGGGGTCAAAGGAACTTCCTTTTCGTCGAGCAAGTTTTTCAACACCCTAGGTAGTGAACCTAATCGTTGTAGTGTAGTATTAGGGTAAGCCACGGGAATTGATATCGTTCTCTAGGGGAATAGGAATGCTAGTGAGAAGTTACTACGCTAAGGTTGGGGTTGAGGAAGATTATTTTTTATATTTTTATGTTTTTTAGGAAATGGAAAGGTACGAATCTCGGGGTTTGGATTTGGGGGGTTGGTATTTCTACCGATTACTTCTACTTATCTAATTATCTAAACTAAGGTGAGGGTAGTCTATGTCTATTGTTCTGTGCTCGTATGATAGTTAAAAATGTATTTTCTTAGGCTTTATTACTCCCTAGTTATCTCCTATTAATGGTTGAATTGTCACGTCCTTATTCTTAATCGCGTTGTGTTTCTAAGGTCGTAGGGTATGCGTTTATCCCTAGCTCTTTGAAGCTACCAAAGGTTAATGACTACAAAATCTCTAGGATTTATAAATTTTAACTCTAAGGTATTCTTTGGATGTATAGCCTACAATTACTCTAGGTGATTATAAACTAAGGTTCAACAAAGATTAATCAAGCATTATTAGCACAACGAATGACCTATCGCAATACTAGGTCAATCACAATTAAGATAAGAGACAACCAATCAATATTCAATAACTAAGTTTCATATTACCTAAGCAAACACACAAGTACATTAGCTGGACAAGGAGAACATGAAAGCATACACACAATCAATTAAAGACATAATTAAATTAATGAAGTAAAACACTTATCTTGATGTAAGATAGGGTATGGAACCCTAAAATACTTTACAAGACAACCTTGGTTAGGTTTAGGTTTTTACTCCAAAATACTACACACTGAAAACTGAAAAATTCGGATTCTATATATAAGATTACAAATGCGACGGCGTCACCCTTTAATTTGTGAGGCCATTGGGTCGCCGTTATTAGGGTTTCGTCTTGGCCACGTTAGCATTGCGATGGCGTCACATTATGCTTGTGACGCCTTCCTCTTCGACGCGTCGTGCGGATCAAATCTAGGCCGTCTGAGCTGCGGACGCCTACTCTTTAAAACTTGAAGCCGTCACTTGTAAATAAGTAATTTGGCTACTGAGTCGTCACAAAATTTGTCCGACGGCGTCTCTAGTAGAACCTCGACGCCGTCCACTTGTAGAACCCGACGCCGCCCCTTCGGTTCCCAAAGAACATGAGTGTCTCGATTCTTGACTTTGGCCATTTTCTTCGTATATTCACGCCTTTTCGTCCGAATAAGTGTCATTCCAGCAATTTGCCTTCAAGAGACCTAAAAAGTGAAAAGGAACGATATTAAGTAATAACGGATACAAAAGTGATCAAATAAGGGCTTAAACGACCCCTCAAAAAGGTACATTTTAAAACCTTATCACCAAACCACTGGCAATGAATGTCTATAGGGGGGATGATAAAAGACACTTCGAGGTTCATGATCCCCTAAAATTCACTGACTTTGGGATCAATGAACTCGATGAACTTGGTCCGATCATTGAAAAGAAGCAGAATGCGGTGGTTAAGGAGCTGATGAAAATTCTCAAAAAATGTATGAAAGATCGAGGGAAGCACCAGCAATCGGGGATTCACCTGCCTTAATGCACCTTAAGGATCTCAACCTCAATCATCACAGGGCAAACAAAGAGGGTTGAGTTCCACCGAGATCAAAGTGCCTGGACTGGAATGTAATAGGGAGCTACCCGAGGGGTGAAGTTTGTAAACCGTCTTGTGATTTAAAAGCCCGAAAGAGGACTGTTTCTACATTGATGTCTATGGAAACCCAAAGATTCCAAAGATGGAGTGACATTGATCGGAAGGTGTGGCTACAATGCTGAGCTACATACCCGTGGCCTCTCAAATTCGAGACTCCAAAGAACGTCAGTTCTGTAATGACTTAAACGCCAAGATAAATGAGCACCCTAACAAAGAAACACTCATCACAAAGAAAGTCAAACTTGAAGCACTGGGGATCCATCTTAAATGACATCATTATCTTTTATCTTTTGTACTAGTGATAGGAACCATGTAATTGATCAATAAACGATGTATGTTTTGTTAAAATATTCAGTGTTCCTTATTATGTTCATTAGTACATTCAGTGTAAGAAGAAGCCAATTGCTCACTTACACTGATCAAACACTTAGGCTATTTGTATATCCAAATAGGGGGAGACTGTTGGGTTCAGTAAATACCCAAACCCCTTAAATCTAGGATTTGAATAGAAAATACCCTAAGTGTTTAGACCGTTAAACACTAATAGGTCACTGAGTGCATAGTCTCTCAGTGAGCCATCTTCAGGATACTCAGTAAGAGACGAAGAAGAAGTCTCTCCACTCAGTAAGGCGGAACTTAAAGGGTGAATACTAAGTCAAGAAGAAGATGGTGGATTCAGTGAGTGATGACAATAACTCACTGAATCCCTAAACTCCTCACCAACTACTTACACAGAAGACAAACTGAAGTAGAAGACTGAAGACAATGAAGACTGAAGAATGAGCGGGACAAGGCGGGATAAGTTCGAATTAGATAAGATGAAGTCCGTATCAACCAAAGTCAACTTTCCTGAATGGCAAACTATCGTGCCTCGTGTCATCACTGACTTATGGAAAGCTGCCTTGTCTCTTACTTGATATAGTCTTTGTAAACAGAGACAAAATACATCACTATTTTGTCTTCTGCAAAATGTCAGTTTGTCACTTATGATAGAGTTAAAACTCATACTTGTATAAATAGCATAAGAGATGGAGTAAAAGATCAAGCTTGTGAATTTTAAAATACACACACACATAAGCCATCTTTCACTCCTCCAAATACAACTCAGTCCCTGAGATAGCTCAGTTGTTCCATAGTAGTTGTGTTCAGACTTAGCCTGAACTTAGTGAGGAGTACCAACCCTTTGTCATTTCAATCCCAAGTACTATTCCGCAAGTACTTGGGTAATGTATTCTTTTTGATTGATTTCTAATAAAGAATATTATGTTGAAAATTTATCAGTGTGTTTTTCTTACATCTTACTTTAGTCATTGATTCACTATTATCTATTTTTAATACTTAATTGTTTTTACGATAGTGAATAGGGAACAACAGACGGACTACAAACGGGATGAGAATCTGATAAGTTAGATCCAACGTGGAGATTGCCATATCCACGAAATGACCAACAAGCACTGGTAGCCCCGAGGCTCTGAGTCTAACTTAAAGACTCGTAAATAAAGAAAAGTGCTCGTTCGGGAGACAACCCGAATTATCCCTTTCTTTTGTGTTATTTCCATTTCTGTTGGGTTTTGTGTTTTTAACCATTTTTGCAGGAAACGAAGAAGAGTTTCTGCTGCAGCATGCTGATCTGACTATAGTTACGGCGTAACTCATTCTTATGGTTACGCCGTAACAAGCCCCTTGCAGCAGAACTTCTGATGCATTACCAATTACGGCGTAATCCCATCTCAGTGGTTACGCCGTAGCTACACTTTTGCAGCGTATGCCAGGTTTTGCCTAGTTACGGCGTAACTCCGTCTGGAGTTACGACGTAACTATCCTCTGCACTACTTCTTTCGTTTTAAACACATTAACCTTGTATTAATATTTTAAATGAACTTTGTGGGTGTGTTCCCTGTAAACCCTCACGAGACTTCACTCGTCCACTTGAGACACCAATTGGTTTAAAAGGCTTGTTGCATATGCTAAATGCAACCGTGATTCCTACGAAAGTGAGTTAGGTTTATTTTTATTTTTTTTTATTTTTAGAATTATGCTTGTCGGTAGTGTGATTTCAGGGATTGAAGTTTGCTCGTGGATGCTTATGTAAAGGCATGACTCTTTTTCGTGGGATTTCTTTCTTTTTGGAGCAAATCTCAGGGAAGTTCTCGCTCTAATTCTACTTTTCTCTTCACCTTTATTTAACGCTTAGTACAAAAGGGACTTTGTACAATTCAAGTGGGGGGACGGGAGTAGAATTGTCTCTTGAACTTTATTTTGCCCTCGTTTTTCTAGTTTATTCTGAAAAATTATGCCATTTTTAAAATTTTGACATGTTTTTCTTAACCTAACTAGATTAGACCTTAGCCGAGCACATATAACCCTTGATATTATATGGTGAGATTAGCCTTATCCGTTTAGAAAATTTTACCCCAAATCCACCAAATTATGAGTGTGTCGGTAGCTTGTAAACTTTAGAACTTGGCCTTTGCATCATTTCGAGACCATAGACGAGGTATGTTGAGTTAGCTCGATGTATTTGGACTTTTCAGTTTAAGAAGGTAGTATTATAGGATTATCACCCAAATAGCCTACCATTGTGTGTCTATCGATTAGTCACCTCGACTTCTCGACCCCCATGTGAAACCCCTTTGTTGCACTCACCTTTAGTGCAAGATACCCCTAGATACACCTATCTGAGCCATTCCTTTCATTTTGTTAACCCAATATATTTGTTTCGTTACACCTATACACCTTAGCCTACCCTGTAGTCCTTATTTGTGATTGGGAAGTCATCATTTGCCTAAGTTCAAGGTTCAAGTGGAAAAGTTCGGGAATCACGCTTTCGTCGACGACATATTCTTAAAGATCATTGAAGACACCCCGAATTCCCATTGTTCATCTCAAGTGGGGGGTGTTTTGTTTAGTTGTTATGTTTATGTTTAAAATTAAAAAAAAAAAAAAAAAAAAATTATGTTATTCTGATTATTGTAAAGTGCGATGTTATAAGCACTATGTTATGAGCTTTATATAGATTTAGTATCGAGGAGGCCATCTCGGTCACATTTGAATATTGGAGTTGGTAATTGTGCCAACAGTTGGAAAAAAGGTAGTGTGCCCATCATGACGTCCTCTAATGACACATCTACCTAGTATATCATGATCCGGTTTCTTAACTTCGAAGCTTGAACTTTGGGCGGACGGTAAGTGGTGATGACTTGGTTATAGATTTAGACTATATGCTTGATTTTCTTTCACACCATTTATATATCTCATGTCTTATCCTACCCTTTAGTCATGAAGCGTGTCTAGGTGATGCAGCGAGCAATCTTTGGTGTCTTGGCCATGGATTTGGTCATGTATCATTTATTTTTTCCACTTCGCCATGACATATTAGTAATGACAAATCACCCTTAACCCTTGTCGTGTCTACCCATATTGCCTTCGAGAATTGTTTTGTCCTTAACTCTAGTGGTGGAGATTTGTGTAACCGCCAAGCTTATGATAGAATACATGCTATGAATGTGCGATTGAGTGATCGCCCCGAGATTGATACTTAGAATAGTTGAGAGATTTGAGTGTTTCTTTCCCATTTCGTGAGGTGTTCGGCTCTATGCTGATAGGTTAGGGCGAACTGACCAAATGATGTCCTCTCGACTTTGACCCCACCTGAAGTAATTGGAAGTAATTAGACGTAAACATTTCTAGCTAAGATGAGTAACTAGGTTAACACCACTCTCCTTTCTTGCTCACATATTTGCCTTTATTTGCTTTAGTAGTTAATTAGTTAATTCCTTATCGAAATCATATTAAAATCTGTGACACCTAGACTTAGTATTAATCCACACACATAGCTCTTGGGACGACCTCGGTTTTACCGAATACTACACTACACACGACCGGGTACACTGCCCGTTAGTTCATTAGGGTAGACCATAGGTATAACGAGACATTATAAATGTTAAAACCTGGTCAGTAAAACCCGCATCATATATACTCTTCGTCAGGTTATTGTTGCAATAAGTTTTCAGCTAATCCCATCTGATACTAAATTGCATCAATTGGAAGAAGTCTAAACTGGCATATGTGTGAATAATTTTGGATGGAAAGGTCTATTCAAGAGCGAGTGAAACCCAAGTAAGAGCACAAAGCGTTATCATGTTTATTGCTTCAGCACATGGGTTTGAAATTGATCAAACGTAGGAGCATAGGCATACACAGGTAGAAAATATTTGTAGTGGAAAATATAGCATGGGTTTTCTTTAGTACCTGTGATATATAGTATCTGATTTCTTTTGTATTATGTCTTAATTAGTTTGAATTTAGATGTGATCTAAGGTATTTTATAAGCCTATTTTATAAAGAAAATATCTAATGGAACGGTTTTTGTAGGCGCAAGAATTGATGAAAAAGAGAACACACACATCTGCACATTAATTGCTGGAACAATGTAAGTTTTATCTTACGTTATGAGGATGTTTAGGATTTCTTATTCACGTGCTTCTTCATATTAAATAACATGCAACCCGGAGATAAAGAAATGGATCTATATTAAATCACATGCAACCTCGAGATTAGAGAATAATCAATTTGAGATTTCTTATTCAAAACTGAATAAGCAGAAGAAAATATGAACACGATTGTTGCACTGCATTTTGTTACACATGTGCTTAACTAAAATAATAACCAGCTTTAGATCTCTTATGCTAAACTAATTATCTAACATATAAGCAGTTTGAAATAATAATGAGTCAAAATTGTTAGTTCACTATAAAATAAATATAGTTTTCATGGTATTTCTGTTATAAGTCGATTTATATAAATATTTTGTGCGTTGAACACTATAGAATCATGTGAGTTATGAGGTTTTATGTACAAAAACTTCTTCTCCGGGTTATATCACCAAGCAGTTTGCTAATGTTTATCTAATCCATATTTTTTTTTGCTCTTAGTTTAACTTTTAACTTATTTTCTTATTGCTTATACATTTTTTATTTCATCTTAATTCAGTGAACTAGAAGTCCACTTCATGATGGTGACAGTTGAACTCGATGTTGAAATCAGGCACTGAAGTGGGTGAGAGTTACCGTTCATTGATTGTCATTGTTTATCGTATTACTTTTTGCCATCATTTTATATTCTTACACCGGTTTTAGCTCTAAAAGCATCTCATTTTGTAAGTAGCACCAAGTTAGTCAGTAACCTTATCTTATTTTCTAATAAAATAGGTGTTTCGGATCACTAATTCTCTTTGCTTATGATTATCCTTATGAATAAGTATTTATAAGCTCCTTAGAAAATAGCACTTCAGAAAATAGTCTCTGGATTTGATTATTATGTAAAACGGGCAATAAAAATCGAATATGTGTTCAAAACTTTCATACAAATCCATTTATACAGAAAACTAAGAATCAGTTCTGTTTCGAAATATGATCTTTTCTGATATGTAGATTAATAATATTCGTAATTTTGGTTTTCATAGGTACGAGGACATGCTCATCAAAGGCATTACAGTTAACTTGTTTTATTCTTAATTTACCCTTTTCTTTTGTATTCATTCACTCGAAAGTGCTCACCTGTATTAAGCCTGTGATATTTTAAAATTCAGGAGGACGTCGTGTTGCAACTTTACATCATGAGATGAGGCGTCGCGAGAAGGATAGTAACTTTCGTGTTGTTTCTATGTGCATAGGTAAGCCCCTTGTCATGACCTACACGATTGATTGGGTCATTTACAAGGTTAACCGGGATTCCGGAATGTTCTATACTTGCTCAGAAGACTCTATGAAATTCTATGGAAGTTGCAAGAAGGTCTTGGAAGGATTTGGAAGTTCTTAGAAGCTATAGAAGCTTCCTCCCATGGAAGGTTGTAGAACCTTGCAGTGTGTACATAGTTGTAGTATAAATAGAGTCATCCTCATTTTAGGAAGGCATCTCTAAAATCACTTGTAATGTCTTGTAAAGTTCTCTCAAGTAATACAAAGTATTTCCCCATTCTACTTGTTACTTTCTTTAGAGCTTTCTTAGTTGTCTAGATCGTTGAGTGTTCGAGCAAGGCTGACTTAGTCGAGACTAATGCCGCATGGAAGAACCTTATAGAGACAAGTCCGTGACAAGTGGTATTAGAGCCAAGTTGATTCAAAGAGATGGCTAACGAAGGTGACAAGAATGTGTGTGATGGACCACATAGAGCGCGAGATTGTCCTAAGAAAATGAGTTTCCAAGCTATGATGTCAAATACGGAAGAGAGTCCATGTGAGGAGGAGGATGCGCACATGGAATCGTTACGAATCCTCAATGCCATTAATGCAAGGAAGGAGTCGCCCATGGTTAAGGAAAAAAAAAGTGAGAGTGATGCTGTCTAAGATAGAGGCTAAGAGAAAACAAGCACCTAAGGTGGAGACCAAGGGTAAATCGAGGACAAAGTCAAAGGCGGAGGACAATAGACTTCGATTCATGAGCACAATTGTAAATGAGATATCCACAAGATCCTAAGTCGATACGGAAGCAACTCATAACTTTATCTCGGTAGATGAAGCTAAGAGACTTAGGCTTGAGACGATGAAGGATAGTGGATGGATCAAGGCTGTAAACGGCGACGCAAAACCAATTAGCGGTGTTGCACGAGGTGTGAAGGCCAAGATCGGGGAATGGGAAGGAGAATTAAACTTATCGATCGTTCCTATGGATGATTACAAGCTCGTACTTGGGATGGAATTCTTTGATAAGGTACAAGCCATTCCCATCACGTTTACTAACACATTGTGCATTTTAGATAAAGGTCGAGTGCGCATGGTGACAATGGAGAGAGGTACAAAGAATGGAGCTAAGATGATATTCGCAATGCAACTCGAGACCGGCTTCAAAGAGTTGAAGCAAAATACGAGCGGTATATCAAATGACGTAGAGGCGTCGAAAGACACAAAAGATGTCTGCGCAAAGTTTAGAGGCGCAACATCGAGTGTTTTACCCGAGCGACATGCACAAAAGAGTTGCCGCAAAGGTAAAAGACGTACGAAGAGGGGACATCGTGTTACAAAGCACAAACAAGGATCAACCATGGAAGAAGCCAAAAGAGAATCAAGTATACCCGTCAAGGCATGCCATGGACGAGATACAACATTGCTGAAAGAAATACACAACGAGGACGTCGCGAGCTTGCGTGGGGGAGGATGTCACGACCCGCACGATTGATTGGGTCATTTACAAGGTTAACAAGGATTCTGGATTATTCTATACTTGCTCAGAAGACTTTATGGAATTCTATGGAAGTTGTAAGAAGGTCTTGGAAGGATTTGGAAGTTCTTAGAAGCTCTAGAAGCTTCCTCCTATGGAAGGTTGTAGAATCTTGTAGTGTGTACATAGTTGTAGTATAAATAGAGGCATCCTCATTTGAGGAATGCATCTCTAAAATCACTTGTAATCTCTTGTAAAGTTCTCTCAAGTAATACAAAGTATTTCCCCATTCTACTTGTTCGTTTCTTTAGAGCTTTCTTAGTTGTCTAGATCGTTGAGTGTTCGAGCAAGGCTGACTTAGTCGAGACTAAATGTCGCACGAAAGAACCTTGTAGAGACAAGTTCGTGACACCCTGCCATATAACTTTATCCTTGATGTGGTAATTTCAACCCATTTATATTATAAGTAAATGGTGCTCATAAGTAAATGGTGCTCCTAAGCTTATTAGTTCATTTTCAACCTATGTTTGAAATGATGTATAAACATGAATATTCAAGAGTGAAAGTGATTGATTTAATTTATAAACCCAAGACACCGCCTCATTTTTTTGTCTTTATTTAGGGTTTAGGGTGCTAAGATTGATATCTGATCATCGATTTAGGTTGGATGTAGAGACGTCTTTATCTTATCAATCCCAACATGCTTTTACTTACATCTTCTATGAAGTGTTAGGTGTGCACGACATGGACATTGGGTATTAAATCGATTAGCGGTCACACACATCATTTGCTATTCAAGACAGTCAATTTTGAAAACGCCAACACTTGAACATTTATTATAGTTTAATTGTAACTAATTCAATTGTTTATCGAATAATTTACGCATTATCTCATTCTTTTTTTCATATATAAATCGAATGTTTATATTCGTTGTTTTCTTATTATCTCATTTTCAAATTTCCTTAAGCTAAGCTAGTGATCCAATATAGTACATACGAACTACACAAAGTTGCATTATTTGAACTTTATAAGAATGACACAAAATTACTCTCAAAGTGAAAGTTAATTTCTTTAAGCTAGTGATCCAATATAGTACATACGAACTACACAAAGTTGCATTATTTGAGAAAAATACTTTATAAGAATGACACAAAATTACTCTCAAAGTGAAAGTTAAGGTATTGAACAATACATGCATCGTTTATATGAAAGTGATACGTCACTGATATCCATTAACCAAATGTGTAGTGACATTTTGTTCCTCTTATCCTTTCGTGTATTCAATATAAACATTATTTCTATAAATTCAAAGATTATGATATCACAAACAAGTTAGACTGTTGTTTTCCACATATGCCCAGTTGCAAATTGGGACCACATATAATCCAAATCCTTCATCGACATGATAGTCGAAAAACGTATGTTACGAAGTGTTTTCATTTTCACATTTCTTTAACTTCATGCATGAGATATAAAGTTTTCTTTAACTCACAGTCTATTTTTAACTTAGAAGGCATGATATGATATAAAATTTTGTACACGTGGCCTTTACAAGCTTACATTTGGTTTTCATTTCATGAAAGTTAAAACTATGAAGCAGGATCATGCATGTGATAGTATAAAAATCAAAATGACAAAATGTATTAGATGTGGCTCTCTCTATTCATCTTGTATTGTGAGTGTGAGTTTTGACTCATATCTACGCGGTAATCGAGATATCACTATGATCGTTTTCAACCATTTTCTTAGCCATCTCAAAATATGTTCATACTGAGGTTTCAATCCTAAACACTAAAATAGGATTTTAGATGACTTGATAGTTGATACTCAGTGATTATGGTTAGAAAATCATACAAAACATCTTAAAGTTTCACATGCATTTAACTTTTAGGTACGTAAGGCTGTAATTTAATTTGGTCAAATAGGGAATGAAGTATGTATTTAACTTTTAGGTGAGACAGTATCCTATAGTACAGACACATTGCTACCGGTCAAGACCGGATGGGCATTGATTTGCCAACCTAAATTATGAACCTCCCCTGCCCTGAAACCATGCTTTTGTCTGACTCAAATTAGCGGTTCACATTTACTGTCACACTTGGTAATTTTTCAGATTTGAATTAATGTTCTTTCCAAGTATAAACACTCAAAAACTATTAGAGCGCCCAGTGTCGGCCTCGTCATGTCTCGCCGTGAAATCGGGTAAGCTCGCCGTGCTTCGTCGCTTAATGCCTCGTCACCTGCACGACGAGCTTAAAACGTTTACTTTTTTTGATTTTCGAACGCTACGCAATGTTTATATATATATATATATATATATATATATATATATATATATATATATATATATATATATATATATATATATATGTATATATATATATATATATATGGGAGAGTTAACGTAAGATCAAACTTAAAGTTGTAAAAATAAGATCAAGTCTAAAAAACCACTAAAAAATTTATAAATAACAATTTTAGCAATAATACACATAAAAAATAATATTTTAATACAAATTAACATTTTAGCAACTAATAACCAAATGATACATGAGTTTGTATTAGAAAAAAAATGATACACTGGATACACATTACACTAATAAATATTCCAAAATCCGATACACATACAAAAAACCTGATACACATTACACTTCTAATCAAAGTGTATCACCTAGGTTTCGTAAAATTTTAAAAGAAATCTATCGAAACTTTAACAATTTTAGTTGTAATTAATAAAAAATTTATTTTTGTTGTAAGGAGAGTGTCACTTGTCAAATTTTAGTTTGATCTCATTTTAACAACTTTAAAGTTGATCTTATTTGATCTAGATTATATATATATATATATATATATATATTCTTTTTATTAAACACACTTATTTAACACTATAAATACTACACATTTCAATGAAAATCTACACAACTTTTATTTCAAAACACTTATATATATAAACATGAGCGAATCATCTTTTTTCGGTGAAAGTGTGTTAGGACCGAAAAGCTTAGGATTTATGTGGTTTGGAGGTCTAGGTTGGTGGAAGAAGATGAAGATCTTCATCTTCTTAGTGAGAGAAACTAGAGAGAGGGAGGAGAAAACACAAGACTTTTATTGAAATAAACACACACTACACCTAGCCAAATGCTTCACCTCACCCCTCATGGAGAGTCATGAGGGGTATTTATAGGCTCTATCTTTGCCACTTAAACGATACTAGTCCCTAAGGGCAAAGTGTACAACGCATCTAGTCCAATTCACGTAAATGATGTTATCTTTAGAAAAAGCGAGGCTAACAATCTCCCTCCAAGATAGCGTCACACGTGAATGGTTACAATGAGACCTATAAATACAAAACAAAGTAAATTACAATAGTAATGAACAATGTTGACTTTCTTGAAGTGCAGAGTCTCTGTAGTCTAGATATTGAGGCAAACTTGAAGTTCTCCCTTCCGATGACCTCGGCAAATGATCTTCTTGTAGCTCAACTTCAACTGTCTAGTTAGGTTGTTACTCCCTCCTAACTAGTGAGCCTTTGTTATTTTCTGCTCCTCCCGAACCGACAACTCTCTTCCAACACGTCTTTAATCGTCGACACGCAATGGAGAAAGTAAACTCTTGAAGCACAATGGTTGTCGCTTCGGGAACATCATAACAACATAACTCACTTAGTATTGCATCCAAGTTGGTAAAAAACCCCGATGTACACCACACTACTTCTCCTTCTTCAGTCTTAAGCACAAATCCCTTCGTAATCCAATCAAGGAAGATGAAATACCAACTTCTCCCTCCTGATGGTTGCGAACTATCGGAATCATCATAATGTTGCGTACATGCCGTATTACCCTTTCCGTGATGCAATATTAACATCATAGCTTGATCATAATTTCCGTGAGAATATGTCGCACAAATACTCTCAATATACTTCTCTCAAACCAACCTTTTATCGAACCTCCTTTGAATTCACCGGCTAATAGTAATGACCACATATGGAGAAAGCCCGATACGACCAACTTGAAAAGGAAGTAAACATCCCAACTTTGTGACTTACTGCTTGTTCTAAATTTTTGAACAATCCACAACGCCGTGTGACACTGAGCACTACAACGTAACTCCTTAAAGTGATGGTTACACACTGTGAGCACTACAACGTAACTCCTTACCAGTTATAACCAGATTGTCAAATTTCATAATGTGCTCCAACAAGTTATCTTGAGACATGCATCCAACCAACCATCGTCTCAGAGATAAAGAAGTCCACCCGTGAAATGTCACGTCAATTTCTCGTCAATAATACCGTACAAAAACTCCGTAGCCATTTTTTCAAATTTCGCGCAAGCCGTGAATTATGTGTCCTTCCGTGAAAATTTACCATGACCAAAATACCATGCTCATCAAATAATCAAAAATTGTATCCAAAATTTGTAAACAAAAAATTCGGATGACAATATTTTGAAATTATAGCGTGCGTTTAAAATATCAGCTTAACCCACGAATGTTTCCATCACAAGCCCATTCCAAGATTGTGTAGATCACGCAAGCCCATTAACGAATTAACCAACACAACCAATAATCAAGAATAACTCCTCAGCCCATAAACGAAATTAAGACAAGGGCCACATCCACTAAATCCATATCCATACAAATAACCGGTATAAAAATGAAGTTATCCCAAATCAGTCTTTCATTTTTAACCTAAATATACTTGTGATAGAAAAATACGCCTTCCAACATTTCTCCCAAATCAGATCTGGGAAAACAAAGAACGCATCTTCTTCCTAACTCCCAACTAAGATCTTATCATTCTCAAATATGTCAATCCTTCCTTCATCAACACACTAGTCAATCAAAAACAAACGACCTTGCCTATAGCATGAATGAAGAACAATATAATTGACTCTTCAAGATCTTTTAGATAGAGGTCTCGGGTAGGTTTTATTTCTGACTTTGTTGATTGCGTTTCTGATTTTCAATTAAAAGTGTAGCTTACGAACGAATCAAAGAAATAAATTAACATACTTGTTAAGCTTATTTCTTTAAGGTCGGATAGAAACAATTTGGCTCGATGATGAAATAAGTTCAACGAAAAAAAATATTAAAAAGATTGGGGAAAAACGTTGAATATTTCAGAGATCTAGAATGTTTTTAATTTCGGTGTGAGTCTTGAGAGGTTAGGAGATGGGATTTGTAGATGGCAGTTGATGTGGTTGAATCTGTTATATGGTCTAAAGATGGTTTGGTAAATGGTATTTGGTCAAGTCGTTGTGGTCAAGGTTCAGTTTACGCGTAACTTCTCTTTTCAGTTCTTACGCGTAAGATTCGCAAATCCTTATGCGTAAAAACAGGTCTTGGTCCTTATGCGTAACTAGGCTTAGTTATGCGTAGGTCATTTCTTAAGCGTAAACATACGCGTAACATTCCTACGCGTAACTTCACAGCTACGCGTAACACCTCTGAAGATTCTCCTTATGCGTAAGTTTAGGGTTTTGACCCTTTGAATTTTTTTCCGGCGAGTTTTTCCGACCACATATTCCGTTCAGCTTCATATATACCCAGAAAATGCATATATAGACCCTTTTTGACCACTGAAACTGAAGGTTTGACCATTTGATGTTTCACGGAATTTGGTACAAAAAGCATAAAAGTGACCTGTTTGGATAAGATATACCCAAGACAGATATTTGACAAATGAGACCAGGACTTTTTTGAACAAAAATAAGGATACCAAACAAAGTTGAAAACTGTTAACCCACAAATCGGAAAAAAAATTTCCGACCACAAAAAATAGCTCAAAACAGTTTAAAACATTGTACAAAACCAACATAAATCAACAAACAACAACCTTGGCTCTTTATACCAATTGTTAGGACCGAAAAATACATGATTTATGTGGTTCGGGAGGTCGTGGTTGGTGGAAGAAGATGAAGATCTTCATCTTCTTAGTGAGAGAAACTAGAGAGAGGGAGGAGAAAACACTAAGACTTTTATTGAAATAAACACACACTACACCTAGCCAAATGCTTCACCTCACCCCTCATGGAGAGTCATGAGGGGTATTTATAGGCTCTATCTTTGCCACTTAAACGATACTAGTCCCTAAGGGCAAAGTGTACAACGCATCTAGTCCAATTCACGTAAATGACGTTATCTTTAGAAAAAGCGAGGCTAACAAAGTGACATTGAAGAGATAGCGGAGCTAAAGATGATTCTTCAAGAGTTTGTGTTCGAGTAATCGTTGCAACAACAACAAGCCGGCCATTCATTACATCGTAGATACGTCCCCCGTGAACGTGAAATTGCTGAAGCACGTCTACTTGCTGACTATTTTGGTGACAACCCAAAATATACGGAAGAAAAATTTAGGTGTCGCTTTCGTATGAGCCGTAAACTATTTTTAAAAATAGTACAAGGTATTGAAACATATATTCAAATTCATGATCCTCTTTCCAAGCATTTTGATTACTTTAGAGTCCGACCGATGGTAGGGGTGTAATGAGTTTTAGTGTGATTATGAAATGCACATGTGCCCTACGCCAATTGGCTTACGGGATATCAGCTGATGCATTAGATGAGTATTTATAAATAGGTGAACACTGTGCACACGATTTCCTAGATTTTTTTACTATGTGCATAATCCATTTGCATGCGGAGGAGTTTTTAAGAAAACCAGATGAGAATGACATTCACAACTTATACAACGCACATAAATATGACTCTTCATTCGATTTGTGGATTTGGCATGTATTTTTTGGGGTGGCGGGTGCGAATAACGATCTTACCGTTTTAAATAATTCTCCGTTATTCGACGACCTGCTTGACGACATCGCCCCTGAGGTTCAGTTTGAAGTATACAAGCGTAAATTTAACCATGGGTATTATCTAGCTGACGAAATTTACCCGGAGTGGGCAACTTTTGTCAAATCATTTACAGTTGCAAGTAACCCAAAAAATGCCGTATTCAAAGTGAAACAAGAAAGTGCTCGAAAAGATATCGAAAGAGCTTTTGGTGTCCTCCAAGGACGTTGGCATATCATTGCCCAACTGGCGCGTGTATTTACTGTTAGCAATCATGTACTCGTTCATTATAATGCATAACATGATTTTGAAAGATCAACAATTTGCGATATCCGACGTTGGCGAAACGTATATTTCTCCGCAACCAAATTTACAACAAACATGGACTGACCGTTGCGCAGTGCAAAGAAGAAAAGCCAAAGAACTACATGATAAACGCAAACACGCAAAGCTTCAACGATGTCTCATCGAGCATGTTTGGCAACAACATCAATGTGAACAATTTCAACAACAAAATCCAAATAATTAGTTTCGTTATAATTTGATGTATTTCTTAAGTTGCGTATGTTTTTTTCGTATCTTTATTTTACGTTTCATATGTTTTTTATTATGTTGTATCGTATTTTTATTTTTAATGAAATGAATTTAGTTTATATGGAAATTTGAATAAAAAAAAGTTGTAAATGGTGGGTCTCAAATGAGTAAGTTGAGGTTTGTTGTGAGTGAGAGGTGAGGTTTAGTTTTGGAGGTTTATTATAGTGATGTGGAGGTTTGTTATAATGATGTGTCACCCGTGGGCCTCGAATGAGTAAGTTAATCTTGTCATGACACCTTGTGCTCTTAGCTGTTCAATATCATACGAGTAACAAAGAAATGTATGATTACTCAAAATATGTAAATAGGTGGGGACACCTTGATCCCATGTATTATCGAGGTGACGACCTGACTCTTCCCTAACGATCATGCCTCATGCAATGATCTTAGTCCCACCAACCTAATTAGTCGGTAACTGGGATTGTATTAGAATATATTACGTTAGTTGACTCAAACTCGTTAATATTAGTTTTGTTATCTCTGTTCTTTGTATATAGATAAAACAAAATTGGGCTCGTGCTTTGAGCTCTTTGGTTTGATAGTTGTTTCTTGATCTCTTTGATTCTTCTTTTGCCTGGTGGCATATAATATCATTGTTTCTTGATCTCTTTGATTCTTCTTTTGCCTGATGGCATATAATATCATTGCTTTCTCAAAAAAATAAAATAAAATAAAATAAAAAAGAAAGTTGGCTCAAGCCTAGTTGCGGTTTGAGTCAACTAGCCTAATACCTTCTTATACATTTAACCCAAGACATTGAACTCAAGAGCATTTCTTTGATCAGTCAACTGAACGTTTATGGATTTAGAATGATGATTGATGGAAGGTCAAATTGGTTTTTAGACGATTAACTATTTAAAGTATAGTTGTGAATTGGTATTTTATAATATTATGAAAATAAATTACTTGAAATGAAAGAATACCAACATTGAAAAGTAGCCAGATTTTGGCTGTGTCTAACTGTTTTGGTTTTTTTGTTACAACACAAATTGTTTTTTTGTAGTCAAGTGGATACGTGCATGTGCGCTTGGTACCTTACCGGCGTTATAATCGGCTCATCCATCACTTTCATATGAAAATTCACCAAAACAATGAGTAATTCAAATTGTCAACAACGAAGTGAAATTTAATTTATAATTTCTAGTCGAAGTAAAGTGACACATAGTAAATAAACGAATAGAAGCTCAAATAGCATTAAAATAAATAAATAAAATTAAAAAAAAAAAAAAAAAAAAATGCGGCTTATGTAACATTTTAAACAATTCAAACCAATTTTTTCTTAATTTACCAAAACGACACACAGTGCTTAAGTTTATGCATTGTGGCGCATAGAAGACTGTGCATCCAAGCACATAACTATGCATCAAGGCGCATAGCTATGCATCCAGGCGCATATATGCAATTTTCGTTTGCAGCCGATGCACTTTTACAATGATATATCCAGGCACATATATACATCAAGATGCACAAACTTATGCATCAAGGTGCATAAGATATGCATCAGGATGCGCTTGGATTTACCATTTAGATGTTAGGCGCATCAGATATGCATTGAAGGGCACAAACTTATGCATCGAATGCACAAATTTAAAATGCATCTAGGCGCACAAGCTTATGCATCGAGGTGCACAAAACATATGCATCCAGACGCACAAACTTAGGGTACTTAATAACCGTTGAATATGTCAGGTGTCTTAAATCTAACGAATGCTTTTGAAAAATTTATTTTGATAATATAGATATGCGAGATTCGTTTTTAGTAATCTTATATCATAAAGAGTTCATTTAAAAAAGTTTATCCAAAAAATATACCTTACTGTCGATGTAAAATTAAATAGTACTCGTACTAAATACTAAAGTACATAATATGTGTTCTTGACTCGCTTTCAAAATGTCAAGATTCATAGCAACATGTTAGTGGGGTTTGCTAGTATACCAAGTGTAAGGTAAGGAAGGTGACCGAACCAAGTGGCTGCGAGAGATACCTATCATTAGTTCATTACATAAAATTAACGTGCATTTAAAAAATATTAAATAAAATCCGAAAACATAATAAGTTTTCTCTTACAATAACTTTACTAATAACGAAAACATAATAAGTTTGAGTAACTTTAAAAAAGTGATGGATAATAACAAACTAATTCATATAAAAATAATTGAAAGTGGTGTGATTTTGCGTTGCGGTAATCATAATGTTATGGGTTATGGTCAAATTAGTTGATAGTGGTCCGTAGTCACAAGTAATTAGAAACAATTTTTTAATGAAATATATATGTAATAATCAACACCGCGTAAAAAGTAAATAAAATATATTTTTGAACATGTTTGTATCATTAATATTGTTTATTATACTTGTCTCATATAGATAAAATATATAAATAAAAGAGTGTTTATAATGTATACATCTTGTAAAGTATATATTTATGAAAATGTTTAAATCAATAATATTGTTTATAACATTTGTCCCACATAAATAGAAGATATAAATAATGCTTATAATGTAAAGAAAACTTACATATTTAAGCAATCATTTAGAGTTATACATGAAAAGTATAATAATTAATATACTAATATACTATTCATTGAATTAGCACTTAGCATTTTGCATTATTTGTCTTAAAAAAATTGTACCGACTTTTACAAAAAAACGTTTTTTACTTTTGTGGTTAATTTTATTTAAAATAATTCAAAATTTATTTAGATTGGTTCTCGAAACACTCTTACGATATAATACTACGTACGGAGTAATAGTTTTGCAACTTTGTAGTTTTGCATGCATTTTAAAATCATATTCTTTTATATGTGCATTTTTGCATTAAAACTAAACTAATTCAAAAAGAAATGATAAATGAAGCATTAAATTTTTTTGAAAGATAAATTAGTAAAAGCTATGTATTGTGTACATTATACATTAAAAATTGTAATGCTTAAAAAACATATTAATGACGTTTTAAAAAAATTTAAGAGAGAATATGCTAAATGCTTTATAAGTAGTATAGATAAATGAGGGATTTGGTGAGTGAATACTTAAACGAGTCTAAGTTGCTTATTAACACAATAAAGCATTGGATCATTCTTGTTTGGCTGTGACTGTGTGAGTGTTCTCAGCCACATAGAAAGATCGAAATATTCATTGGCATGTGACCCGAATATGTGATCATTGTCATTTTTTTCTTCTTCTTTCATTTTCGACAAAACATCGAACTCAACAGTTTCATCGGGTAAAACCTCATTTGTGATAGAAATAAAGCATATGTGTGTATGGTTCTGCAAATGCATCGTTAGTTTTGAATACCAAGTAAAGAACCTGCAGTGATATAAATGATGTCAAATGCATTCGACTTTTAATTTGTTTTGAGATCCTATACGTAGCGTGCCACAATAAATCAATTAACCATCAAGAATGGAGACACTTCTTTTTTGCGAACGTCATAATTAAAGCAAGCACTATACTAAATTTAGTAAAAGTATTTAAAAAGATGTTTTTTTTCCTTTAAAAAAAGAAAAAATAAATAAACAAAGATTATCGATGTGTTTTGGTGAGCTATTTACATTTTTGCACTCAGATAATGTGAAAAATATAAAAAAATTTCTCCACTATAGAATTAAACATCAATGCTATTTTAGTGCAATGAACATAAATTCATCAAATACAATGTCATACTCTCTCTTTTTCTAAATAGGTTTTTTACTTTTTAACGTCTTTACTTTTTAACGTCTTTACTTTTTAAATTTAACTTTAACTATTTTTTTTTTGTTATATAATACTTGATGTAAAATATATACATGAATTTTGTTTTAAATGTAGTTTTATTGATATAATTTTTATCAAATATTTTATAAAATAAACAAAAATATTTAAAGATAAAAATAAAAAATTTATTTTAAAAAGTCAAAACATGACACTTATTAAGACAAAAAAAGTAAGGTATTTGTTATCAAACTTACAACATTTTAACTTTTAGTCTCAAAATATTATTTATTTGTCAAGTCTCATCTTCTTTAAGGTAAATAAAGTTTAATGCAAAATTAAGTGCGTATATTGAGTAATTATTTTTTAGTGAAAGAATGCTATAATATTCTTCTTCTTTTGTATTATGATAGTGTAAAACTATATGCTCTAATTTAAGCCTCTAATACACTTTGAGTTTTTGAATATTTTACCTTTATTAATATACTAGACGAGTACCCGCACCTAGCGGCAACGGTGTCTAGTTTTTTACAAAATTTCGAAGACCCATAAATTTCTTTCAATAAACTGTATTTGTAGCGTCAGAGAATCATTTTCGAATAACTATAATTCTGATTCGTGGTTGCATAGCAGCACAAATACACAGTTTTCAAGGAAATTATGTGGAGTCGATCTAAGTGTGGTAGTATATTTCTAATAGGATTGTTTTAACTTTTAAGTTATTAAGATTTTAGTAATAACATATTCAAGCATTACAAAAAGCAACGGTATTATGTAGTTGGCAATATTATATTGTAGTTTAGAGATATAGCCAACGTGTGTGACATCCTTTTCTTGTTTTGTCAGTAATTTAGGCAGTGATAAATATTTTTTTTTACATGTGTAGCGTTTATTATTTGGTGTGTGCCTTTTAAACTTGTAACCTTACAAATTTAATATCACCATAATAAGATTAGCTTGTACTATCAATTTGCATAGATATTTAAGCATTGTTCAAAGCAATTTGTTTGAGTGCAAATAATTATCGCTAAAGATAACAATACTATTTAATTTTTGTGATTCTAATAAACTTACATAACATTATTGATATACCGGACAAAGGGCTATGCAATATATATTAACTTTTAAAAGATGATTCATATATGCTAGTCCCTTAAGTGGTGCAAGACCAACATTTTTCAAAATAACATTATGCAAATAACAACGTACATGCGTCAAAGCAAAATAAACAACAAAAAACTACAATTACTTGGTCTATCATTTTTTCAAATTTGTCACGGGTTCCACAACTACTTCATCATTTCTCATATAATTATGTCAAATTTGAAACATAGTTCGACCCGGGTGGTTCAACCGGTTGAACCGTTCCGGTAAAAAAAACAAGTCGATTTAAACCGAGTCAACCCGACAGGTTGGGTTGAAAACAAGTCAAATTAAATCGAGTCAACCCGCCGGGTTTCAAGCGTCCCGGGTCAACCCGTTTTTCGATGTGTATTAATAGTTTCATTTTGAAGTATATATCTTTAACATTTCCACTTTTAGTTTCAACTTTTCACTTTTCACTTTTTACTTTTTACTTTTAGTTTAAACTTTTCAACTTTGGCGACGGGTACCCTGTGACGATTAACCGCAGAAATAAATCTCGATGAGACCTGATTCACCAGTTTGTATCGGTTTCAACAGGTCCTCTCTGGTTCGCTTTCGGATGGCTTTAATTGGTTAGCCGAACCAGTGGTGACATCGGTTCTCAGTTGAACATGTTGGTCCGGTCCGGTTCGGTTTTCAAAACTATATGTAACATCAACCTGTTAGCTTATATGAAAGTTTGTGTGTTTTATTAATTTGTATAATGTGTATAATAACATATACTTTTCATTTTAGGGTGTTCCAAAAATATCATTAATTAGCTTCTTTAAATTGTACGTCATGAAAATTTTATTGTATTTTTTAGTAAGGGATGTTTTAATTGGTTGTTTTTAATTTGGTAGATGTGCTTTTAATTGGTTGTACAATGTGAATAAATTATTGTACTTTTAAGTAATGAGGTGTTTTAATAAAAATATTAATTATACTATGCATTTCTCTCACATTTGACCAATTTCAACAATTCAATTTTTCAACTTTTCACCTTTTCACCTTTGACCGTTTTTCTATTATATGTAGTATAGATATAAATGTATGAGTTACGATCAAATTAAAAAAAATATGTTAAATAAGAAGAATGAGAAGTGATTGTAACCATATATTTTAGATGCATTTATAAAAATAAATTTATATTTTTTCAGATTTTCTCATTTAAAATATTTAATAAAAATTACTTCTCAACTTTCTCATTTTAAAAATTCTTTTCATTTGATCTTTTCCATTACATGCACAACTAATTCCCTTTGCTTAATACTCCCTCCGTCTCAATTTAATTGTCATGAGAGAGAAAACACAAAGTTTAATAAAAGTGGGGCAACTTTAATTTTCAACCACACAAATAGAATATTAAAACTTTATATTCCTAGTTTTACTTAAAAAAAGTGGACAATTTTTTTGAGACATCCAAAAATGGAAATATGGACAATAAAATTGAGACGGAGGGAGTAATGATTAAGACCCGTGATTCCTTAAATTTCGGGATTGCTGCCTATTAGCACTAATCATGTCTTAATTATTAATGAGAATTTAAGCGCCTATCATTTTCATGATGAGTGGAAATGCTAATTATGTTAGACCATCCACGTGGTGTGTATATCTAAGTTGATGATAATGGGGACCTCTTAGAGTTATATTATTGTTTTGGGAATGGCGTATTGGTTTTATAAAACTATTTATGTGGGTCATCCAATATGTAATTATATGTCCAAATATAAGATTTGTGTAACTAAACCACAAGAGAATCTTATATTATTGTTTTATGGCGTATTTCCACTAATATTACTCGTATATTACTGTATGTGTTATGTTGGCTAGAGAGAGTGAGTGCTTGAGTATGATATTTCTCGTCAATTTTTTAAATAAACTGTAAATAAAAAATGTTTCCAATAAATAAATAAATAACTATTGTATATGTTAATACAAAGAACGTGGCAATATAAACCTTTTAGGGTGCGTGGCCTAATGGTAAATGGCTTGTAGTAAGACATTTTAAGTTTACTTTTTTTCTATTTGTAAACAACTTTAAGTAATCATGCTAAACTTTCTGATAAAAGTAAAGCTTTACTAAGATAAAGTAACTCAAACATGGCAGCTTTGTTTAAATCATGTTCAATCATAACGTGAAAACGGCGTTAGAGGGCGTTTTAACGCCGTTGGAGGCGTTACTCCGTTGGAGACGAGCACAAATAACGGCATTATTGGTTCGGCGTTGGGTGGTTAATGCCCGTTAAGGGCAAGAAAAAAAAAAACATTTCGAAAAAGTTACAAAACTAGCCCCTCAACGGCTAGTAGCCGTTACATTTTCAAAAATATTTACATAAAACCCCCTAACGGCTAGTTGTTTTTTTAAATTCAAAAACATTTTTTACCACTATAAATACCCAACTAAAACTCTATTTTTTTCACACTTTATATACTTCCGCTCACACTTTCATAATTCAAAAATCAAGTTCGTTCACAATGGATCCAAATGAATTTGGTGGTATTCCTCTGTCTTGGTCAGACGTTGAGGACGAAGAGGACTTCCAATTTATGGCGTCCGCGTACGAGTATCACCTTCAGTTGGAACAAGAAGAAGGTATTGAATCTCAACATCCTAGTCGTTCTCGTAGCCATATATATCGTGAACGTGAGCTTGCAGAAGAACGTCTGCGCAACGATTATTTTGTAGAAGGTTGTAAGTATTCAAACCGGAATTTTCGTAGAAGATTTCATATGAGCCGGAAACTATTCCTGCAAATAGTTGAAGGTATTGAATCTTATACTTCCGATAATATTCCAGATCATTTTACTTTCTTTAGGCAAACACCCGATGCTACGGGTCGAATGAGTATAAGTGCTCTAATGAAGTGTACACAATTGGCGTCACGGCACCTCACCGATGCATTTGATGATTACTTGCAAATGGGTGCGAGTACTTCAAAAGTATGTCTTGATAATTTTAACAAATGTATTATTGATTTGTTTATGCCGGAGTATTTAAGAAAACCAACATGGGCCGACATTCAAAAAATTGATCAACAATATGAAGAAAAACTTGGTTTTCCGAGAATGCTTGGTAGCATTGACTGTATGCACTGGGAATGGAAAAATTGTCCAGTGGCTTGGCAAGGGCATTTTGCTAGGGGTGATAAAAAATACCCAACAATTATGCTTGAAGCTGTTGCTTCTCAAGATTTATGGATCTGGCATGCATTTTGGGATGGCGGGGGCAAATAACGATATTAATTTTTTAGATAACTCTCCGTTATTCGACGACCTTCTTGCTGATAATGCCCCAAGAGCACCTTATATGGTCAACGGAACTAGGTATAAACAGGGGTATTACTTGGCTGATGGAATTTATCCACAGTGGGCAACTTTCGTCAAATCCTTCACGGCAACAACTGATGAAAAACATACGTACTTTAAAAGGAGACAAGAAAGTGCCCGAAAGGATATTGAACGTGCTTTTGGTGTTTCAAGGCCGTTGGGGTATACTACAACAACCGACACGTCAATGGGAAATTGCCACGATACGTAGAATCATGTATTGTTGTATTATTTTGCATAACATGATTATAAAAGATCAAAAATTTGCATTACGTGACTATAACGAACTGTGGGTGGATCCGTCAGCAAATTTGAGGCAACAAAGATGGGTCGAAAGATGTGATACTCACAGTCGTAAGGCAAAAGAAATACACGACCGACAAACGCATACCCAACTCCAACAGGACCTTATGGAGCATGTTTGGCTGAAGAATCTTGAACGACATGCACAACAACAAGAGAGCGACGATGATGAATAAGTATTTGCTATGTTTCGTTGTCATTTCCTTTATGTTGTAACGTTTATTTGCGGTATATTTTTTTAATTTCGATGTATTTTTTTTATTTTTTGTAATTTTTTTTTCGGTGTATTTTTTTTAATTCCGTATTGTAATATGTTTTCAAATTTAATGTTATGTTTAGTTTAATAAATGAAGTGTTTGTTTTAGTTTAGGGGTTGAAATTGAAAATATGAAATGTTATTGATCTTATTGTTGTGGGTGTTTTTTGAGAATGTTAAGGTGAAATGTTAAAGCTGATGTGGCGCTGACGTGGACGGTGTTATTGATGTTATGGTGTTACGGTTGGGAATGCTCTTACACAAATAAAGAAGTAACTTGTTTAGAGTAACTGTAATGGTAAGTTTACAAAAGACTTTTCACTATTTGATCAAGTCATTTGGATGACTTCACTCATTGTGATAAAAGCTTTACCTATGACTTTAAAAAAAATAGTTCGACAGATACTAAGCGTTTGATACAAAATGCAAGAAGTGATTCTCATTTAATGATGCTTAGCCAGTGACTTCGATCTAAAAGACTTTTGTACATTGAAAAGTGTTTGTAGAAATGAGTTTTTAGAAAATGCAATTTATGAAATAATTAATTATATTAAATGCATCAAGTCTTTTATAATTTGGTGCATTGCTCATCTATTATTTATATATAATAAAATAAGCTTTTGTACAAGCCTACTAAGCTACCAGCATTAAAAATTCGTTTAATGCACTTCCTTATTTAGCTACCATGTACAACACTTACAATGCATTCTTTTTTCTACACACCATTTATTATATACGCTCCATACAGTAAATAGGAGTCAACACGGTTTTTTTTTTATAACTAAAGTCAGCACATTGAAACTGCTTCATTGTATACATTTGTCTCTCTCTCTACAAATCGATAGCTTCTACCATACACGAATTCAAAACCTCTTATCAATCTTCCTCTATACGTTTCAAATCAATCTTCCTCTATATGATTCATTACAAATTACTTTTGCAATTAATGTCAAGCAATAACACTCTTCAAAATCAATAACGCCCTTCACCTATAAATTTCGATTTGTACGCTGTCAACATGGATACATACGGTGATTTGTACGCTGTCAACATGGACGAATTGGTAAGTATCCAAACATATGATATATATATTTCGATTGATTATGTTATAATTTTAATATATCTGTTTAATCAGAACCCTAAAAAAATTGGGGAAGTTCACCTTGATGAATATGTTATTATTTGGGGGAAATCACCATGATATATTTCGATTAATTATGAAATAATTTATTTTTTGTAGGTAGAATGTGATTGAGGAAGATTTACGAGGTTTGACATGTTTTATCTCTTTTCATTCTTCAATTTAATTGTAAGTAGATGATCTGGATTAATGAAAATGGTTATTTGTAGTTTATGTTCTATGTGTGTTTTTTATGCACACCAACTGTTTGATAAATTGTGTTTGTGTAATTGTCATTTGTAGGGAAAAAATAGAGCACATGATGATTCGTTATAACCAAGAGATTCACATGTTCACAAGTACCATAATGCTTTGAATTTATAGTCTTTATGGTGTGTTTCCAAGCACATTGCTTAATCTAATGATATATGAATTTTATTATTTTTAATATTGTTTTGTGACCCATTATAGTTGATGCTTTTTTGCAGACAAGCTCATCTAAAAACTTAAAACGAAGAATTTACAATGGTGAAATCACGGGTAATGGAAAGTTTGGTCACGTCTATATGACAAGAGAAAAAAGGGTAAGTAATTCAGATGCAACTCGAATTTGTAGCACCGTCTATTTTACTTTACTAATGCATTTTTACGGGTTGTTTGTAATGGCTTACTAAAAAACTTATAAAGGGACATTTTTGGATAGCTTATTGAAATTGTTGCTTATATGAGCTGTGTGGGAATGCTTATTGGAACTAATTATCAAGGGAAATCGATTGTTTGTGATTGAACCTTTTTATTCTTTTAGTTTGTTTATAAGTTTTATAGTTCATTCTTGATATATTAAAGATAGGACACATATGCAAAGTTTGAACCTTTCGATCATTAAGATTTATTTGTTTGATGTGCAACCATATGCTCGAGTTAGGGGGTGTTTAGATTAGTTTATATGTGTAGCTTATTTGATATTGGGAAGGCTAAGAAGTCCGTTTTTTAGATTATGAGCTTATCGAGTAGAGCTTATTGCTTAAAACAAGCAATAAGATCATAAACATAATCAATCGAAATAATGACACTATATCATCATAATTCTTTGTGCGGGTTACTAAACATTTTATTGGAATTGACTAAAGCTTTGTTTCATATAAATAATGACACTATATCATATAAGTCCTACAACTATAATCATTTTGATTTATTAAGGCAAAGTTTGCGTAAGATAATATATGATAATAGCTTATTAGCTTCTGATGTGTCAAAACAAATTGTAGTATTGGATCTGATTTTTAAAAACTTGAAGCTTTTTCGAATAAGCCGTCCATGGTTGCTTGAATAAACTTATCCAAACTCCCTCATAGTTGTGTAGCTGCACTAAAGTATGCTAAAAAAATTTATATACCAAACACATATACTGGCCTACGAGCGTAATACCAAATACCCTGTCTCTTTGAAGTTCAGATTATGTAGGTTTCTAAAGATCATAATACGTAGATTTTTTACTAGGATACTTAGTAACTTAAACATGTTCTTTCTCTTTCTGTTTTCTGCTATAGAGGAAAATTAAAGGTGCGATGCATATTGTAGCCATAGCCAAAGTCGCGGTGTAAGTAGCTACTTTAATCATCGATCATTTTCGATATTGGTCTACCTTTTTTTGCGTGCCTGATGTTTTGATAACCGTTTACGTATTGATGTACCGAGATAGCAACGCTTTTCGTTGAAAAAAACAAGTACGTTAGACAACGTATTAGTTTATCTGTGATAGTTAGGGGGTGTTTGGATTAGCTTATATGCAGGTAATCAGTTATATATGTGTTTTGGATTAGCTTATTATATGGGATTATCGGCTTACGGAAATTTGGAAAGTGAGCGTTCCTAAATTAATTTGGTATCTTCTTTCGGTATGTTGTAGTTGGCAAAAATGCAGCGACCAGAGTTGATTCAGTTGAAGGTGAAGCAAGGTTGAAACGTGGATTTTATGTCAACCCCGGCTAAGATGTTGCTCATCATCGCATCGTGGGTAAGTATTTCTTTTTTTGACTTCTAACTGTCTACATATTAGTTCATATACTCATGGATCCTTTGTTTAACTCTCAGTATCGATACATGGCCACTCATATGGGACGGTACGGTTTGAATTCGGCCGATGCAAACTAGAAAGTGTGCAGGTATTTTGAGTCATCAGGTTAGTCTACTTAACATAATTATTAGGATCCTGTTGCAGTTAGAAAGATTAATGATATGCAAGACTTGATTAGGTTCTAACAGGAGTTTGCATTTGTGTTTCGGGTATACCAGTCCCTTATGTTCGGTGGTTTAGCGCCACAACCTTCAGCATGTTCATCTCCGTCCGCTACTATGTTAGGGTCAGTTGTGAGGTATGCACAAAGTCGCACAAAGTCCTCTGGATGAAGTCATCTTAAAACGGGTCCACGACGAATATAGCCGGGTATCTATCCTGGAGCTGCTTTTACTTTGTCCAGGTACCACATTTTCTATCTACTGTACTGGCGAGTCGGGCAACGGGTTGAGTTCGGGTAAAAATGGGTTGCTTTTTTGGTTGACTCCAAAAACTTTGTGCCATATATATTTCACTTTTTTAAAAGTAATTAGTGTCAAATAAGATCACACAAGTCATAGTATTAATAAGAATATATACAACATCAGCCAAATCGAGGTATTATAATTTTTAGATAATCATAACCTAAATCAACCACTTATACCTGCTGTCCTATTTTCTTGCTTAACTAACATATACATTTACAAGGAAATGCTCCCACCAGTTTTTCCGCTGTAATATAGTTTTGATTGATTCCCATATACTCGACTCTTGATTTCAGGAACAATAGATTGATCCTGTATAAAAAGAAACACTATATGTGCTTGCTTCATATTCAAAGGCGTCAACAGTTAAAAGATGGCAAAGTTTTCCTGTGTTAATGGCGTTCACTAAGTTAGTAAGTTGTAGTATAATGTTTGAAATTCGAATTGGGCTTAACATTACATGTCTCAGTATGAAAATATAAAACTTTACATTACAATGCAACATATATCAGCTCATCTTTGTAGATGTGTCTATGTCTACAAAGCTTATGTTTTAATATGGCCACTACGACACTTTTGGAGTAGATTTTTATTAGTTTTATATGTCATTTGAGATGTAATTGTTCCATCTTAAGTTTTGTAAAGTTTGTTATGTTTATAGACAAAAAAATTAACATTGTGATTTTATATCCAACAGAGCCCCAACAATAAACAACTTCATTTTAGTTTGAACCTTTTTTTTTTAAATTAATATTTAGGTGTTCATGGATTGACAATCGACTACTCAAGTGCTTAACATCATATTTCTTTTGAAGGCATTTATTACTTCAATATTTAATGTACTTTCTTCATGTGAGCTTTTAATGGTGTAATTTCAGTTAAAAGATTTTGAGATGAGCTTTTTACTGATAATGATAAAGTCTAATATATTCAATTATCAATAATATGTTATGTTTTCCCCTATATATTATATATATTATATGGGTTGTGTTATACAAATCCCCCTATAAGTCAACCGTACAAATCGTGAAGCACACAGTACAGTACTATGATGTACACAATACAACTCCCCGATGCGTAGCACTGTAGCAAACCCCTTATAAGGGGGGTCTCTATAGTCTGCCTCATATTATATATATTATGGTGATTGCTTTTTTAATTCACGGGTTTCATACATGAGACCTTTTAGAAAAGAAGATACGACATCCAACTGTGGTTCATTTTGTAGGGGATGTAACTCAAACAAATCCAATGATGATCATGACGTCATATTTATACAACATTGTATTATTTGAGATAGTTTTGCATGTTAGTCTATGCACTGTTATAGAAATTTATATAAAAGTGGTGCATTTTTTCTTTGATAAAGTTTTAACCGAAGTTGATATTCTATATTTGTATAAATGTGAAAAGAACTCTTTTAAAAGATTGAAATAAACTAACAAATTATGTATATTAAAATTAAGCATTTTCTTTATTTAAAATAAACAAGTTATTAAACTTATGATATGCCTGACGTAACTTTTTTTCATCAAGATATGTTACCATTTGAGGTCGATTATTTTTTGTCTGATGTTCAGATTTTTTTACTTACTCCATGCTTCAAAGAATGGCACTTTAAGAAAATAGGAGAGTCAACATATCTACATGCTTCAAAGAAGGAGAAAAAGAGGAGAAAATAGGAGAGTCAACAATGGCACTTGGGAGTTGGGATTGCAATTTCTTTGAAGCATGGAGATGATGGGTTGTTAACAAAAATGTGGTAGGAGTAGCAATTGACTCTCACACGTCAGGTCTGCTTTATTTTCAACGATTTTCCATTTTATGAAGATAATTGAGATTTGCTTTTGTATTGTGATAAAATTTCCTTTGACTAATTTGACATATTATATAATTTTGTTGATTATTGGGAATTTGGTATAACCTGAAAAGATATATATTGATATATATATATATATATATATATATATATATATATATATATATATATATATATATATATATATATATATATATATATATATATATATATATATATATATATATATATATGTATGTGTGTGTGTGTGTGTGTGTGTGTTTGTATGGTATCCGTTTAATTCAAAGAGTTGAAGTGATCAATTTGTACAGTGTGTTAGACAAAATCACAAAAACATATGTTTACGGTTTCAACTAATTATTTTAGATTGGCAACGCGATGGTTGTAAATCGATTGTGACTCACACATATTTTAAATTTAACAAATTTACGTTATTATTTGTATTATCATCTCATTTATCTATTTCTTTAAAAAATAACTCGGTGTCAACGGGTCTCTAAGCTAGTGCTTTTATAAAACAAACTTAAAAAGTTAATATTATTTCCAAATTTTATATACTGGTGTTTTCAGTCGAAAAATGTGTACCTAAGGCTAGCCCCAATAAGGCCAATCGCCACTCGATCGACTCCTCCTGGCGATCGATTTCAAGTCGATCGAGTTGCTGTGGAGGTTGTCGATCGCCGCTTGTTATACCCAATTGAATCGCCTGGCCGATCGAGACAAAAACATTGTTACCGTTTAATATTTACGTTGCATATCCAAACAAAAAAAAATTACCGTTTGTGATTAAAAAAAAAAAACTACTAAAACTACCCTATAAATACACAACATATTTACACACTAAACTCACAAATCTCACAATCCTCTCTATCAAAAATCTCACAATCCTCTCTATCAAAAATATCTAAGAAAACACCACAAACCAAAGGCCGAAAATCCCGTTTGGCAAACGCCCCGCATATTTTAACACCGGATCCGAATTTCCGGTTAACCGGTGTCTCACCAAGAATCAATTTCCAACCCCCTGCTTTCGAATATCAATCCCAACAAGCTCCACAACAACAAGCTAACAATCCATTTTTTATGAATCGTCCATTTGTTCTACCGCATCAAAACATCCAACAACAACAACAACAACAACAACAAAGTCACTCCCATCGAAGCAACCAATCTATGTATGGGTCACCCGAATCTGTGTACCGTCCAACAATGGATTCATCAACGTCTTCATATTCAAATTATCAAGAATATTCTCCGGTTAACCATATCAATCTTGAGGGTTTTGATTTTGAAGACCAATTATACAACAATCCTGGTTTTTATGTTGGAACCGGTTCGGGTTATCCGGCTTAAGAGTATCACGGTTCGGCTCATGGATCGTATCACGATTCGGTTAACCTTGATGACATAGAAGAAGAAGAATGTCTAGAAGAGACGTCACCGGTCAAACCGAAGAAACGAGCTACTAAGGCGAAGAAGAAGGTTGTCGAGAAAGAAGCGAAGAATGATTCGTCGCTTTGGTCAAAAGAAGAAGAGATCGCCTTGTGCAACGCTTGGTGTGATGTATCCGAGAATAGTGTAACCGGAAACAACCAAAATGCTAAAGGATTTTGGCAGAAAGTCATTGCATACTTTAAGAAGGAGGTTGGTGCAGAAAGAACGTACAACTCTATCATTACAAAGTGGAAAAATAAGATTCGTCCTAGAGTTGGTCAATTTTGTGCCATTTACAACAACGCTCACAGGAATTACGGAAGTGTTGAGAATGACCTCACTGTTTATACACGAGCGTGTGATGAATACCAACAAGTGTGTAATCATCCGTTTGTTTTGGAGCATTGTTGGAAGATTTTGAGGGACCATTCTGCTTGGAAGGATAATGAGATGCCGGCTTTTTTAAGCCAAGATGAAGGTCGTAAAAAAACAAGGACTTCAACCGACTCGGATGTGCCTGCTAAACCAATTGGTCGTGATGCCGCAAAGAAGAATAAAAGGAAATCTTCGGAGTTTTCGAAAGCTATGATTATGGAAGGTGTTGCCGAGAAATGGGAGAAGATCAAGTCCAAGGCATACGGACATAAGAAGGAGCTGGCAGACGGATACTATGATTTGAAGAAGAAAGAGCTAGAACAACGGCAACTGGTGTTGGAGATGGAGCAAAAGAGAGAAGAAAGGGAAGACAAAAATTAGCACTAGAAGAACAAAAACTTGAATTTGAGCGACAAAAGAAATATGATACGGATCTCATGTTCTATTGCACGCGTCGACGAATCTTTGCCGCAGACAACAACAAACAATGCAGAAACTCAAAGAGGCGATCAAAGCACGCCACAACCTAGATTTTTAATAAGTGTTGTAATGTTTCAATAAAGTTTTGTAATGTTTTAATTTTATTTGAATTATTATGTAACGTTTTAATTATTAATGAAATTTTATTTTGTGTTATAAATGTTTTTTTTTAAAAAAAAAAAATTGAACTTGGTCGCCTTTACTGGGGCACCTAATCGCCTGAAAGTAGCTGGAGAGAGAAAGCTGACGTGGCAGAGAAAATGAGGGGGATTGAATCCCCCTATTGGGGGCAGCCTAAGAGTAACATAAACAATTGGTAGGTAAGTTGTTGGTTGAGGTGAAAGCCATGTGGTAATTGTACCATTTGTATCTACCCCATTTTGTCATGGAGTTTGTTTTGTTCACAATTGAAATTTTATAAGATTTTTCATAAACGATTTTGAATAACTCGTACTGTATTGCACCGAATTTGTACACACAAAGCTATAATTACATGTCTGGTATTTAAAAGAAAAGGAAAATATGAGCTTAACTAGGAAAGTTAATAATGGAAAGCTACTCATATAGAAGTTTGTAACTGCATTCAAAATATTATTTATGTCAATTTTAATGTCTCAACGTTTGTCTTGAATTCGGCATTAAATTTCGAAAAAGTCCACATAAACGGCTCCGATTCGCACATGCATTACAAAGACAATACTAAGCATGAAAAGTGTGATCGTAGGCTTTATCATCAATTAAATTGCAAGTATTTTCTTTTTATAAATGTGTGTCATTAAACTAACTAGGTGTGTTTGTTAAAATTAGTAGAAGCAGTTAGCAATAACAGTCAGTAGTCAACAGTAAGCAGTTACTAGTAGCAGTTTATTTTATAAAAGTGTTTCGTAGAGTAGCTGTAGTTGCAATAATAATGTGTAAAATGACGTAAAAGAGCATACATATTCAAATATAAACTCTTTAAATAATTTGCATGGGGGTATTTAAGTTGCACTTAAAATACTGTTTCAAATAATGTTGCAAAAATCGGTCAACTCGGCCGATTAATCGTTAATCGGCCGAGTACCTTGTCGATTTTTGAAAATCGGTCGAAAAATCGGCCTAGGATAAAAATACACACTAAGCAGTCAAAAAATCGGCCGAATCGGTCAAAATCGGCCGAATCGGTAAAAAATCGGCCGAATCGGGCAAATCGGTCATTTTAAAAATAATAATAATTTATGCATTATACTTAATTTGGGGATCGTATATTTCACTTATAACGCACAATGGGCATCATAATCAGAATTGAAGCCTTTTATTGAGGTTTAGAAACATAGCAGGCTTGGAATCGGTTAAGATTTTTAGTTTGGTCTCCAGAAATACCAAAAAACTGCAGGAAATGTCAATCCGATTAATCACCGATTAATCCCGACTTGACCGATTACTCCTTGCAGGGTGATCGACCAGCCGACTACCGATTCTCGATTTTTGCAACATTTTTCAATAAGCATTTAGCATTTTGCATTTTTTTCTTCATAAATGCTAACTGATGATCATTCCAAACAAGCATACAACCAATAACGCTAAATGCTAATTGCTCAAAAATGCTCTTTTATGCTTGCTACCAAATGTTGGTGGGTATCTCCCAGAACAGGGTTAAGACAATCAATGACAGTAGCAATACCACTAGGTGGTTACATCACTTGGAATCGTGTGATCACTTTCCAAAGTAAACTATTCGACCCTAATGCCTGGTATCACGAATATCTACTTGGGATAAGACCAAATGCAGTTAGAGAATTAGGCACAATTCTATAACCCTTTCGCTAATAAGTTTTTACGTTTTAAGTGTGTCCTTCATGCATTATCGATCCTATTTATAGAGGTTACTCTTGAGCTATTCATGGAATTATGAGTATTAATCGCCCATTAATAGCCTCATAATTATCCCCATTATAGCGTTAGTGGTTACTGACCATTAAACGTGGTCATAATGCAGTTTATCGCCATTTAGCATACTTTCCATAGCATTCTTTCCACTAGCATTACTTTCACTTGCATGGAAATGCTTATCATCTTTCATAGCACTAGCATGGATACACCACTGGAAACGCGCCTATCGATTAAACGCTATCTGAAAATCACAAGCATTACTTTCCACAAGCATCTCTCAATGCAAGACTACTTCTACTAGCACTACTAATACAAACCACTATTAGAGTCAGGGTGTTCATGGACCTTATGGGTGTACACTCCGTACCTCCTAACCCATTTCAAGGTGTGAACTAATCCCACAAGTGCACTAAATTTTCCAACACCAAACATACCCTAGATGTATCATAACTTATGCTTGAGAAAAGATTATAATAAATGACGCAACATGCGAAAACAGACTTTTGTTAACTCTAATTTACGGATTGATAACCGAGGATGAAACCTTCAGACAAGGGATAAACTCTAATAATACCTATATTTATAATGAAAATTATCTTAGATAACAAGAAAACTAATTAAAGTAAATGTCATAGCAAAGATAAATAAACTTTCATAACAAAAATAGAAACTCTACATTCAACACCTTTACGACGTAAACAAAAAAACTTGTTTACGACCTATACAATTAAAGTCGCCATTTAAATCCTATTCGAGAGCTCTACGGCGTAAAAGGAAGAAAGGTTTACGCCGTAGAGAAAATAGAGTCTACGGCTCTTCGTCTCGAATCTTATCCTCATCATCCCTCCTCACTTGAAAAGAACTCGCCCTCGAGTTCTCACCATCAATAGCTTCATCCAACTCAAACATCTACTCACTCCAAACCTTGTCTTCAGTAGATTTGCGGTTCATATCAACTCGAGAACATTCATCTTTTGTAATACGCCTACTACACTCCAACAACTAACCCATGACCTAAACATTAGGTTGTGTGATCAATGATCGTCAAGTTTTCAATTGAAATAAAAGTAGCTTCTTTGTTTGCCATTGAAAACTTAATTGGATTCTTGATAATTATCTTTAAAATAAACGCATAATCTAAATCACAAACCTTTAAATCTTAGACGCATTCGAATCCGTTTTTAGCTCACAATCAAAACCCTTCATATCTTCATTAATTTAGAACCTGCAACATCTTCATCACAAGTCTTCAAAACACCAAGTTCCTTTGTCGTTTCCAACACCAAAGTTAAGATTTCGTTAACATGTTTCTCACAAATTTAAATGTCTTGGATTTTCATGGCTTTCAAACTTCAACCTTCAACATCTTTTCTTTCACCTTAACCTCGGGCTTTAATAATTATGGTTTCTTTCGGGTGGAATCATAAAATTCTTTTTTCTTCCCATGAGAAAAGATAAATTTTTTTCTGAAGATCATACATGCCCATAACCTCTTGCTGCCAAGGTTTTCCGAACAAAATATGACACCAATCAATTTTATCCACGACACAAGGGACCCTTTTTTCATAGAACTTTTCGATTGTCACAAGAACCCAACAAACTGGTAACCTTCAATTGGTAATTTTAGAAAATCTACCAATTTTCTTAGAAGCCAAATTATTTATGCTACAACCATTAATAATTAAAGAACATGTCAAATTATTGAATTACTGATTAGAATTTGCGAGTTGAAAAAACTTGGTTGTAGGTAATCGATCCTCTTTCGTTCTCACCTCCCATACTTTAGCTCTTCCATTGTTGAAAGGGGAATGATTGCGTGCACAATTGCCTTCAAAATGGCCTATGGTTGGATGAATTCTTTGACCTTCGTGTTTGCCACTGATAACAACAAATAGTGTATACATTTTACTATCACGTCCCTTGTTAAATCTTCGTATTTCTTGTATTTTATAAGAATTGGTACTTAATTGCTTCCTATTTGTCTAATAGGAATTATTTGAGCATTGGAATGAAGAGATGCATAATTGAGAATAAACTTGATAGAAAACAAAGAAAAGCTGGAACAGACCTTTATTACGGCGTAATGGATCTTTTATATATACGTTGTAATCATATATGATACAGTTCAAGACTAAGTCGAACTAAGAGTCTATATGGCGTACTCATACCACATGACCTACACCGTATCCATAATGAAGACCTGGAAGATTTCAAGACTTGAAGACCTATATTGCGTAACATGCTCGCAAGGTTTACGCCGTAGTTATGAAGAGTTGTTTGTCATTTTTAAACAATAGTTATTACGATGTGGGGATGTCTTAATCCTATGCCGTAACCAAGATAAATTTTGTAAGTGAACACTAGCCCAAGAGGTATTGCGGCATATGTCTTTACTTATGCCTACGCCGTAACAAAGTCAAGCCCATCAAAATCTATAAATACAAGCCCTAATTCATTCATAACACACACATCTTTCCATACATAAGTTCAAGGACACATCTATCCCAGATGATATAGGATAGATTCTTAGTGTTTCTATGATACTACATTTATTATGACACCCATTGCAAATTTATGATGATAATTATTTTAGTGTTCTATGAATTTTTGACGAAATCATTGGAGAAGTTTGGGAATGATTAAGAAACAATTAGAGGATGTAGAAATCACCCTAAGTGTTCAAATGGACATTAGAAATGAATTAGAGTTAGAAGAAATCGACCAGAAGTTGGGAACGGCCACGTTGTTCACAGTTTCGAGCAGCCGGATCAGCTGTGCGAGTTGGCAAATCGGCCAAAAAACCAAATACAATCCAGCCAACTGTTACCCCATTTTTGCTATTTTGAAGCTCGACCTTAGGGACTTCTATAATTTGTTGTGTTGGTTTAAATAGTTTTATACTAACATATAATTATGATTTCTACAAGAAAAAGGATGCAGGTTCATCAAGTTCATCTCGAGTTCCACCAAATCCACTCATTGTCAAATATCGTCATAGGACATCAAGAGAAAGAGTCATGTATGATTTGGAACAGGTCACTAATGAAGATCTCAAGTGGAGTAAGCTTTCATCGGATGAACACATGCTTATAGGGAGCGATTGTCCAAATTGCAACAACAGAAAATGGTCGTTCCACGTTTGATCAATTGGGATTTGTTTGTTGATTCAATTGTTAGGAAGCATTGAGGGAAATCATGAAGACCTCTTACATATACGATGATGGGGACACCTTTGGAGATTTGCATTGGGAAAGAGCTTTCGGTGTTCACGAAGATGTTTACGAAGAATCGTGTTTGAAGTTTTTCTCTACTATGTACTTTGAGAGAAAGGTGAACATGAAAAACATCATGAATGAGGTATGTATTTGGTTCAGATTGTGTGGAAACGAGCATGCTTTTACTTTTCTAGATTTTGTGGTACTTCTTAATTTATATGAGCCGGATGAGATTAAGCATAGGTTGTTTGAGGTTCATTTATGTAGACTTGCGAGGATTGTGTAGGTGTATGATCATGTTAGGTACTAGAATCGAGTTGGAAACCCATACACTGAAAGAAAGAATTCATCATCACTTAGGAACCCATTGTTAAAAGTGTTGCACAAGTTGCTAGTTTGGGGAGCCTTGCATAGAACGGGTAGGAGAGAAAAGTGTCAAAAGCCGGATCTATATGTGATGAGTTTGCTTGAAGAAACAAGGAATGGTAATGCTGCTTGGATAATACCTGAGTATCTTTTGAGGAGAGCCCCTGGAATCAAGCAAGGGATTGATATTTGTGGAGGTCACTATGTGACTAGGTTAGCACAAAACTTGGGGTATTCAAAGATGCGAAGATAGGTAAGTGTTCAAAGCCGAAGGGGACTGAGACGTGGGATGACAAAAGTTTTGGGCAGGCGTTGGATATAAAGAAGAAAAAGTTGGGACCATGGACTGAACCTACTCCACCAACAACAATGAGGAATGTACAAGGAAATACGCCGAGTAGTTTTGCCTCAGGATGGGGTGATTGGAGTGCGCAATTGAATGATATCGAGTGTAGGGATTTGTTTGGAGAGATTCGATGCTAATGAGGAACAATTATGTCAATGATTATTTGATGTCGATTCTCCAACATTTTGTACATGGTGCCAATTACGAGATACCTCCCTACAACCCACCAGATGTTCCACTTTACCCTTTTCCTTACACTCCTTACCCTAATCCTTATCCTTACCCCTACGCGGGTAATGCACCTTACACCAGTCCTACACCTAGAGCTTGTAGTAAAGGTTATGAGGTAGGAGGTTCGTCATCTGGAGCTAGAAAGAAAGTGAGGAAATACAAAGTTTTTGATAAAGAGGAGAATGAGACTGAAGAGAGTGAAGGATCTGAAGACATGGACGATGATGATGCATGATCGGGATGATCATGATTTGAAAAACATTTATGTGTAACGGATAATATTTTCTCTATTTCTTAAACTATTTCTCTTAGGATGTTAACGTATTCGGATTTAGATTATCTATTTTATTATGTTTCGTAGTATTTGTTTGTTTTGTATATTTTTGAAGTTTTGCAGGGTTGATGTGCAGGAAGCCTATTGTTGGTTCATATTCGGGGCCGGTGAACTCATTTGCTTATTTGTAACCAAATACACAAGATGCATATTTAGCCCGAGTATTACCTTTTTTATTATATTTTTCAAATTTCCTTTACTTTGAAATTTATTTTTATTATATTTAAGACAATGCAAAATAAAAGTGTGGGGGAGGGAAGAAAATAGGAAAAAATGGTCGCATCTTTAAACTTTTATTTTTATCTTTACTTTTTAGAGAATTTTCTAGAGTCATTAGAATAGAATTCGTTCGCCCTTATTGAGCTAGTTGTGTTCACACGTAATGTTTAATATATTTAAACAACTTGATCATTTCATTGGTAAAATAAGGCTATTTGAACATTTTTAGACATAATCAGATTATGTGAGCAGATCTATTCTGGATTCAATAACATCTGCTAGTACATTTTATAGCCCTTTCCACTAAATAGTAAGGATTTGAGCTTGTTTCGTATATAGCATACATCTTTTATGCTCGATTTTACTTTGAGTGTGTCGGTGATTATGTCAATTCTAGAACTTGTGCTTGTCATGCATTATAGGTAAGATCGCTTTCGGGTGATAAAAGTATATTCAGGTGATAAGAGGCAACTTAGGATTGAAACTAAATGGCCATCCGTTTACATTTGAGAAATATTTGGTAACCACATTGGTTAGTTAACCACGTACATGAAACCCAATTGTTAGCATTCATTTTTAACGCTAGATACCCTTAGTACACCCGTTAAGCCATTCATTCCTTTTGTTTAAATCCAGAAAAATACAAAAATATTTTACACTTTATACCTTAGCCTAACCCAAATCAAGTCCATTGAAGTTTGGAGAAGTTGGTTCATTTTTAATGATTACTTTTTGGCCACACTTTGTAATGTGTATGGGTTATTGTATCAAAAAAGGAGATCGTTACTCTTATTTTTATTTTTGTGGCGTGTGCTCATCCAAAGTGTGGGGGTGATAAAGGAAGGAGATATAAAAAATATATTTTGAAATAAAGTCATCGCAACTAGAAGGTGACGAATATAGCTAATGTGCTATAATGTTATGAATATGAAGGAAGAAGAAGTATGTGAGGTGTATTGATTAGCCAATGTGCTAAGACGCGATATGCATGTGAGAAATTCAAAATATTTGTCGAAGAGAAGAATGTTGGGTACGTAATCATTTTATGGTATGGATTGTTGGAAATAGCGGTTGGACTTGATTTTGATTTTTTTCATTTATAGAAACCTATCACAAATAAATCCCATGCCTAACTCTTACCTGATTATTACCCTTTTTCCTAACATATAACCTGAATAAAAGACCTCTTTGATGAATGTATTTGATTGTTTTGATACTTGTACAAGCTTATGGTATGACGCAGAAATAATGACTGAGCAATGAGTGATTTACATACACAACCAAACTATAAATCTGAGTGCTGGATGAATTTAATATCCAAAATCATGGGTAAGGTGCTTAGTTATGTTACCTAGCTCGAGATTCATCTAGTTATTGTTTGAAAATATTCACATATAAATTACAAATTAATAGTTGTTCTTTTCGGAATAGTTATTATATTTTTATGAATCACGATCTATACCATTGAAATAATTTTCTAAATGCTAGACTTGCACGAGGGCGAGCAGAACTTAAGTGTGGGAAAATTTGATAATGCTCAAATTGAGTATGTTTTCGTCGCGTTAAAGTTACTTTTGTGCATCATATTCGGTTACATTTATAGACTTTTGTTACTTAATCATATAAAAGTATGTATGCAAGTTAAATATAGCCAAGTCCATGAAAAGAAGAATAAATGTCGAAGAATTGAAGAAGTTATGCACATGTGAAGATTCCCGATACAAGAGCAACGTTGGAAGCTATACAATCACAAGATGATTCATTAACACCAATGTTTCCAAGCCTTAATATCAAGAAAATATTGAGTTTTATCAAATAATAAAAGGCCACGAACAAGAACCAAGCAAGAAACGAGCTAAAACGCAAAAGCGATAAAAAAAATGTGTGTGTTGAAGACCTTCAGCCAGTCGGCTGGAGCCCGCAGCTGATTCGGCTGGAGAATGTGGATGGAAGCAGTCGATCGGCTGAACCCAATACCGATCGGCTGAGGAAGACTTTCAGTTACAAAGTCACTTTAAATGTTGGTTTTAATTCTCATAATCGTTGGTGGCTGATTATTACCTGATATTAACTCATTTGGGACATTTTTACTTGATTAGTACGAGTTCCATTACTATATATTGCATCATAGGCTAGGTAACTAAGTGTGACAATCCTTTGAGTAATTATCTTACTACCAAAGTTATTATTATTCTACCATTATTATCTCCCAAAACGCCAAGAAATCCTGTCAAAGTAACAGTGAAGTATCAAGTACGAATTTTAAGTGTTGGGTTCGGTTTTGGAAATTGTTTGGGTTTATATTGGTTGATTGGAGGAGCGTGGTCACTTTAGTTCCACATTCTAGTTCTTGTAATCAAAGGATAGGTACAATCTTGTATTTCCTTTATAATGAACTACTGTTTTAATGTTTATGATATTGAATTTGTTGATTACTTGTGTTTAGAAATGATATATGATATGTAGTAGTTTGTTTAATGCTTGTGTGAAATGCTGTAAACTTGTTATGAGTGTTTGATATTCATGAAGAGTTGAGAACCATTTTCTAAAGAACAAACCACAACATCCCAACCATCCATCCTTCTTTCATCCAACGATGGAGATGAGATCTGAAAATTACAAACAAGGCCATGATTGTAATTCCACCTCTAACCTATAAAAGAAAAAAATATCTTCATAACTCTCATAAAAACAAACACCGCCGGAAATCTGTAACCACCGCCGGAAAATTAAAAACCGATCAATAAACCATTGTAAAACCATAAAAACCATCATATCACCGTAAAACTATAAAAACCGTCATTATCTACTTTCTCTCTCATCACAATCACCATAAAAATCGCCGTATCACCGCAATCATTTTAAAATAGATGAAAATCAGAATTTAATCGACGTTATAGATGAAAATAATCTAATCTAAGTTCCATTAGATGCTGTAGACACAACAGTTTTAGATGATTTACGAGATCTGGAAGACGATTTACCAGAAGTTGCACCTAAAGGTTTTGTTGAAAAAGAAATTGAAGGTAACTCACGTGTGATTTGATCTTTGTTGTTTATTATACGATTTTTTTGTATGTAGTAAATCACAAGTGAGTCAGCTATTTTAGTGTTTTGATATTAGTTAAATCACATGTGATTTGCACTAGGTTATTGTAAAACATCCAAAGGAGTTAAAAAGATTTGAATAAATCGTAAATCACATGTTATTTCTACTCAAAATCACATGTGATTATTACATGTGATTATTAATATATGTGATTATTGTAAACAACGAAAAAAGTCTAATAAACATGTAATTCGTTTATAAATCACATGTGATTCACATGTAAATCACATTTGTAAATAATAAGGAAACAATAAATAAAATGTTTATTAAACAAAATATTAATTAAATCACATGTAATTCAGTATATTAGTTATTACATGTGATTCAGTAAATAAATTGTTTATTATATCACATTGTGATTCAATATATTACTGAAACAATACAAAGAGTTTAAGAATGTGATTATTACTATATGTTTATTAAATCACATGTGATTCAATATATTAGTTATTACATGTGATTCAGTAAATAAAATGTTTATTAAATCACATGTAATTCTTTTTGATCACATGCAATTCTATTTTTGATTTGTAGATTCTATGATATCACCAAGACCAACCTTATATGAGCATACTGAAACACCGAATGGATCCATATAATAGGAGCCTCATGTAGAAGGAATTTGTATAACATCTGATGGAAAATACTATGATACTTTAGAGGAAGCTATAGAGATGTATAGCACTTATGCTGAAGCAGAAGGGTTTCAAATAAAAAAGTCAGGGCAACGATTAACAAAATCTGGAATGGTACAACACAAATACATTATGTGTAACAAAGAAGGTAATCCAAGAAAAATTAATATCGACACTTTGGATCCTCAAAACGGTGAAAAACAAAAGAGAAATACAACTCTGCATATAACAGGTTGTAAAGCTCGTATAAGGTTAGAATTGGACATAGTTTCTGGAAGATACAAGTTAATTTAGTTTATTGCTAAACACAACCATGTGCTAATACCAAAAGAGTACAAACATTTTATAAAAAAACAAAGAAGAATGATTTAAGCAGACAAAATGTTTATTGTCATAGTGGAAACAAACAAGATTGGTGCAACACGGGCTCACAACTTCTTAACCAGTTTGAAAGGTGGGTATGAATATGTTCATGGGACATCTGATGATTTTAAGAATCACCAAAGGGATGTAAATGCTTTCGTAAGGGAAAGTGACGCAGAAATGCTTATAAACAAAATGGAAAGCTGAAAGATGTATGTGCCGGACTTTACATTTCAATATAAGGTAGAAAACAGTGAGTTAGTGGCAATGTTTTGGGCTGATGAAGTTGCAAAATGCAACTACAAAGAGTTTGGAGACGTAGTATCTTTTGATGCAACCTTCAAGAGTAACAAGTAAGTATTTTTTTATATGTTTTCCTTTATAACAAAAAATCACATGTGATTTTATGTAGAATCACATGTGATTTAGATGTATCACATGTGATCATACTAGGAATCACATGTGATCATACTAGGAATCACATGTGATTTACTTCTGCATCACATTAAGATATATTTACAGTAAATATATGTTAATTTTCTTAGGTACCACATGGTTTTTGTACCATTCACTGGCGTCGATAATCACAGAAGGTGTGTCACCTTTGGTTCGGGAATGCTTTTAAAAGAAGATACTGAATCATACAAGTGGCTACTAAACGCATTTATGACTGCCTTCAAGAAAGAACCAACCATGGTGATAACAAATCAAGATGGAGCAATGAAGAAATCTATTGAAGTCGTTTTCACTCAATCAAAACACAGACTTTGCATGTGGCATATCAACCAAAAAATTCCAGCAAAGGTAAGTATATTCTCTTAACAATATGTTTTTTATTCACTTTTATGTGAATCACATGAGAATCACATGTGATTCAACTATAAAATCATATGAGTCAAATGTGATTCATATGTATATATCATGTGATTTATGCTAAAAAAATAAGCCATTAAACTCTATTTATCAATAAAACAGATTTGTAAGGTAATATACAAAGAAACTGATTTCAAGAAGCATTTTAAGAAGATCATTTGGAATATGTTCATGGAACCCTTGAAATTTGAAGAGAAATGGGCTAAGTTGATTGACGATTTTGGTTTGAAAAACCAAAAGTGGATGACAAAGATGTTTAATCTTAGAGAAATACGGATTCCAGCTTATTTTATAGACTCTCCATTATTTGGATTGATGAGAACCAAATCAAGGTCTGAGAGTGAAAACTTGTTCTTCAAAAGTTTCACAAGCCCAGGAGTAACGCTAGTTAGTTTCATGATGTCCTATGAAGCAACAGTGGAAAGGCAACGTTATAGGCAAGAACATTTGGACTTTAAAACAGTAGACGCAGCCCCAAAGTGTGAAAAAGGTTAAAAATTGAACGTCATGCTGCAAGAGTGTATATGAGGACAATATTTCTACTTGTTCTTGCGGAAAACTAGAAGGGGGGTTGAATAGTTTTACCGATTAAAACTTCGTTTTAAACTTTTTAGATCGACTATGTCAATATATTTATTATGTGTGTTGGATGATGATAGATAAGCATGTAAGTAACTAATGCAAAGATAAAGAGTAAAGAAACACAAACCACGACACGAGTATTCATAGTAGTTCGGCTACAAGGACACCTTCTTTGCTTTAGTCCACTCCCCGAGTACCCCACTCGAGAGTTCGTAAGCACTACACATTATAAGCTCCTTAATGTGGCGGAGAAGCCTTCACAACGTCGCCTACTCTTTATCCGGTACAAGGCTAGACACCGAGTTCTTCAACGAGGTAGAACCAAACCTATCACAAAGCCGCCTACACTTTATCCGGTACAAGGATAGATACCGAGTTCCATTGCAATGGAGGAACTACTACCCAACACTACACCACAACACAACTACCCCAAAGGAGACACACTCCTTGTTACAACACTAGAAGGATATCAATATCCTTTAACCCAAACTATCTATTTTGTACACCGATGCACCATATCGAATGTACACCCTTGGCACCTTTCACTAATGCCTTTGACACGATCCTTCGGCACCTTTCACTAATGCCTTCAACACAATACTTCTATGGAAGGAGGAAAGAACTATCAACAGGATACACTTCAGTGGTCTTGATGATGACGAAGCCTAGCAACTCATGACCTTGAGCTTGCACGTCTTTAAGAGGTGGTGATCTCGCCTTTAAGAGGAACCTAGAGAATCACACAAATATAAAACTACATAGAAAGATCCTTTGGATCAGGGGTTAGAGATGTTACAATGCTGAGAGAGAGTATGTGTAAAAGTGATGGTGAGCAAGAGAGAAATGGCTCACTGTTTATAGACAAAATTGTCTACTGTCCTATGGTTCCCACGGATCCTTCCCCAAAGGGATCTGGCTGGTGCAATCATGGGGATCCGGCTACTGGGTAAGTTTAGTCTGGATTTCGGGTTGCAAACCGGTTTATGGGTTATGGGTAATTGATTATGGATACCCAACAAGATGCAATGTACATAGACATTGGGTTATAGATCTTGGGTCATGGGTCGTGTACTTTAGGTCATGGATCATGGATAATACCCAACATGACTTAATGCATGATGTCATGCAATGGGTCATGGGTTATGGATCATGCTCCATGGGTATGAGTTTGGACTTTGGTTTTTACCCAACAACATTCATTGTACCTAGTCAATGGATCATGGGTCATGGACTTTGGTTTTTACCCATTACAATATATACAAAGTATATATGTACATTTCTATATTATGTAAATACTAGTTTTTATACATATGCATTTTTATAAGATGTAAACAATAATACTTGTTTATTGTTTATATAAAAATATCTTTGGTTTTATATAACTTATTTACTAGACATGTTTTGATATGGTTTTAATATGTTCAGTATAAGTGTGTTAGTAAACTATTGGCTCAAACCTTTTATATATTTTATTTGTTTCGTTAAAATAATTTAACGTTTGTTATCGACAAAACATTAGAAGATCGTAAACTATAAATAAACGTTTTTATGGTTTATTTGTATTAACAATCTCCCCCTTTTTTGTTGATGACAAAACATAAGATTATTTTAAAAAGAAAATAGAATTCGTAAAAATTTGAATTGGAGTTTTTACTCTCTTCTCCCCTTTTTTGTCGAAACAAAAAAGAGCGTCGAAAAAAAAACTAACACATTGTTTTGAGAAAAACGTGTGAAAAGTAACAATATGAAAAATAGAGAGTAAGAGGAGAGAAAGATTCTCGTCTTAGCTCCCCTTTGACGGATGCTTCCCTTTGTTGGGGGCGTCAAGTAATTAGGAAGTCTAAGCGAGTGTGTTGCAATTAATGTTGCAAATGGTTTCGTCTTTGACGAAATGCTCCCCTTGACAAGTGCTCCCTTTTGTGGAGGACGTCAAGTAGTATAGAGATCCTAAGTGAAAGTATTGCAAGTGTTTTTGTAATTGCTTTGCTTTGACGAGAAACTCCCCCTTGTTGAGGGTGTCAAAGTCTTCATATGTATTTTGAAAATCTACAAGACAAAGGTTAGAAAACAAGTATACGGTGCATAATTTTCTGCAAATGAGATTCATATTAGTAAAGAAAAATGTTTATGTTGCACGGATCCTTCCTGTGAGGGATCCGTCTAGGCAAAATTGAGCGAACTGTGTACCTGCATTCTTTTGAAAGCATTATAGATGTAAAAATTTATGTTAACATAAAAAAGAGTTATGTATTATAGCACAAAACGTATTCTCATAACAATATAGCATTCAACATGTGATTTCATTCAAGAAAACATGAGAAACGATATACATATCTCAAAAAACTAAGAGAATGACATAAGCATATAGCACATTTTCTAATAATTCTAAGTTGTGCCAAAAAACTAACAAAGAGCACCCTTGTGCTTGTATTCCTAAGTTCTAAGGATGAGTAGATTTGTTGATTTGGTCAAATCATTTAAGGAGATGATTAAACATGAAATGTAACTCATTTCTTACTTCTTGAACTATGAGTAGGGGATGAAGGCATTGAAGATGGAATGTTTTGAGGTGAAATGTCGAGTGAGCGGGAAGGAGGTTCCACAAAGGATGGAGGGATTTGTGGAGGTGAGTTGAGTGACGTAGGATGAAGTTCAACTAAGAATGAAGGTGGTGATGTATGGGTTGGTGGTGGAGATAGGGAGGTATCCATATGGTTAGGTCTTTGGGATTGGTGATTCCTTGTTCCTAAGGATGGACTATTTGATGGTGAAGGTGAGTAGAATGCGGGTGTTGGTGATGTTTCAACATCAATGTTTTGGTGTGAAGGTGGTTCCCTATTTAATGAGAAGGATGGTGAATGAGAAGTCCTAGGTGGCGAGTCTTCTAAGGAGTAAAGGTTTGGATGTGAAAGAGGTGAGGGAAGGAGTGTAGTCTAGGTTCTAAAAATGATGGCTTAGTTGTTTTAGTCGAGTTAGGTATGTTTGGTTTAGAGGGTATGGTAGTGTTTGGTGAATGTATTTCTAACCCAAAAGGTCGAATACTAATTCGATCATTCTTTCTAGCTTTGGTTGGTTGAGTTTGTTGAGGAGGAATTCTAGTATTTGAGGCTTTGACGGGTGATGACTAGGTAGAAGAAATCTCATGTACAATATGAGATTTTTTCTTGGAAGAACCTTTGGTTGATGAGGTTGTACTAGAAGCTTTGGTCATAGTGAAAAGTAGGATGAAAGGGGTGTCTTAGCTACTGATTTTGAATGGTAGTTTGAATGGTGGTTTGAAAGCATAAGCACACTTGGTTTATAGAGGATGAGATTAGGTTAGTGAATTAAATTTAAGACCACTAAGGTTTTTGGCATGCACTAAGGTCAACTACAGTGTTGTTCTGTCCTAGGGAGTCATTTAAGGCAAGGTAAAGTGTTTAGATTACCAAAGAGAGTTTGAAATTGTTGAGGAAAGTGAAATTTAGCCGGTTCCCACGGATCCTTAACTTTGGGGATTCGTCTAGTTAAAGTCTGGGGATCCGTCTTGTGACAGTAGTGAAATGGAGTGATGATGTTCTATCAAGGTCTAGTACCTATATAACTTGAGTGTTAAAGTTTCCTAAGATGTCTTAAATGGTATAGGACTTAAATGTTCAACCATAATGAGTGAGGATATCTAATGATGGGTTTTGATAAAAGAATGGAGTTTTCATGTATGCACATAAGTGCTTAAGCATGATACTAAGATTTTGAGGGTGTCAAATGATCCTAGAGATCAGATGATAACACAAAGGAAATTTAAAAAATTCTTTAAAAATCATAAGAAATGAAAAACTAGTTTTTAGCCTATTTTGAGATAAAGACGACTAAAATCAATTTGCTAAAATTGAGAGAAATATCAAACTAGGTGTTTTGAGATGAGATAAACAATGTATAAGCATTGGAGCGGAAAAATGGTGAGTTATGAAGAAATGATAAATCAAAAACATCTTGAATGTGATCTTAAGTCATTCATGAGTGAATGTGGGATCAACTGAGCTTAAGGATAGGTAAAGTGATCCTAATGTATCATGTTTGACTAGTCTAATAAGGTCTGGATGGTTAGATTGATGTGAAGGTGTAGGATTTCCATAACTGTCCACCCGGATCCCACAGATCCTTCATTTGATGGATCCGGCTAGTTATAGCCCAGGGATCCGGTTTCTAGGACCATTTCCTTCACAAAACGCGTGAAAAAATTTGCATCGCGTATCGAATTTCAAACCTATTTGTTTCTACATCAAGCATTCATGTATGTAATTAAAGCATAGCAAGCATGACATGTAAAAGTGACATATAGGCATGCAATTAAAAGGAAGACCGACTTTTTGGTATTATATCAAATAGTCGTAAAATTCCTATTAGATTTTCCAAAGTTAAGGTGTCTTTGTTTTTCGTCATACCATCGACTACTGCTAAGTTATAAGATAAACGAAATATTGTTTATGATATTTACATTACATTGTTCAAATTAAGGTCCTTGACCTTACCTCCCATTTCTCTCAAACTTCTCCTTCAAAACCCCCCAAACTTCACCTTCAAACCCTTCAAGCTTCCATCTCATTTCTTCTTCTTACCCATTAGAAAGTTGGCAAGACATTTAAACATCCCCTTTATTTATTGGAACTCTTGAGACGGGCTTGGGATGTCTGGCAATTGCTCAATATAAACCACGGGTAGGGTTGCTTCCTTCTCCTTCCCTTTCTTCGGATGAGTTCGTCGGTGGATGGGGTCTTTTACCTTTAACCATGAACTTTGTATTCTCATCGGATAGGGGTACCATGACTTTGTTGCAGAAGAAGTGGTCATCGGTATAGGGAGATGTTTCTAGGGCAAAGAGAAAGTTAGCTAGGCGAGTAAGGAGCATAGCATAAGGTAGCACCATCTTGTCCGTCTTTGAAACGCTTGCCATTTGCTTGATCATGTAGTAGGCGAGGTTGAAAGGAGTTGAGTTGACAAGGCAATAGATCATGTAAACTAGACATGCGTTAGGATGATCCTTGTTTCCAACCAAGCAAAGGACATTCTCCCTAAGAACTTGTTCCCATTTCTTGTATAGAGGGAACATCTCCGAAAGTTCCATTTGGAAGGGATCCCGATGGATGACCTTTGAGTTTCTAGTTACCCGAGTTGGGGAGGCTCTTTGAATAAAAACGGTATCTCTCACCGTGGCCAGTTCCAGGAGGGGTGTGAAATAAACCGCATGCTCATCGACGATTTCATGAAGGTTGGCTAATGACCATTCATTGGAATATATGCATGCTCCATGGTGAGGAATACGAAGAATCCGAGCAAATTCAACAAGGGTCAAGGTGTAGTTATGTTCATTGATGATGAAAGCAATTGAGATGGTTCCGTCCTCATTCCTTATGATCCTAATGCTTTTGTAGAACTCAAGAACAAATACGGGGCATATTTGTTCGTTAATGTTGAGAAGACATTGAAATTTGATTCCCGAAAAGTCCTCGGGTATGTCGGTATTATTGAGAAAGGATTGTTCGACTACACGACCTTCATGAAACAACCTCTTTTGTAGCATTTTGAAAGTATTTCGGTCTTCAGGGCTAAGACCTTCATTTCGATGGTGCATTGGTATGTAATGAGCTGTATCTCGGTAGTCTTGTTGCCTAGAGCTTGGCATGATTGATGCTAAACACCAAAACCACAATGTGGTGTTAATTATGCGAATAGTTCCTTTTTGAGGTTCATCACAAATTTTTTTGCTCAACACATCTCTTTTGAATTCATTACGAGTTCTAATTTGTATTAACAATGTTTATTCTTTGATTAGTTATCTTAGAAAACAATGTGATAGCAAATTGTGACAAACCCACTTGAATCAAAGTTTTCAAGATGAAAAATTGTGCTACTAGGAACTAGAGAATGGAAATTACAATGTAGTGAAGATAATACTTACACAAGTGATTGCTTTCTTTGGAATGATGAAGAAGGATCTCCTATGAACAGTAATTCTGGGTTTATGTTCGTAATTGGAAGAGTAAAGTAGGGAGCAGAAGTCCATAGTGATCATTGATACGCTTACAACGCGCGTTCGGGGTCAAAGGAACTTCCTTTTTGTCGAGCAAGTTTTTCAACACCCTAGGCAGCGAACCTAATCGTTGTAGTATTAGGGTAAGCCACGGGTATTGATATCGTTCTCTAGGGGAATAGGAATGCTAGTAAGAAGTTACTACGCTAAGGTTGGGGTTGAGGAAGATTATTTTTTACCTTTTTTATATTTTTTAGAAAATGGAAAGGTACGAATCTCGGGGGTTTGGATTCATAAACTTAACACTAAGGTATTCTTTGGATGTTTAGCCTACAATTCCACTAGTAACTATATGCTAAGGTTCAACAAAGATTAATCAAGCATTAATAACACAACGAATGACCTATCGCAATACTAGGTCAATCACAATTAAGATAAGAGACAACCAATCAATATTCAATAACTAGGTTTCATATTACCTAAGCAAACACACAAGTAAATTAGCCGGACATGGAGAACATGCAAGCATACATACAATCAATTGAAGACATAATTGAATCAATGAAGTAAAACACTTATCTTGATGTAACCCTAAAATAAATGAAAAGACAGCCTTGGTTCGGTTTAGGTTTTACTCCACAAAACTACCTCTAAAAGCGAAAAATTCGGATTCTATATATAGTGTTACAAACAGCGACGACGTCACTCTTTAATTGTGACGCCGTCGGGTCGCCGCCATTAGGGTTTCGTCTTAGCCGTCAACTCTGTGGCGGCGTCACCTTATGCCCGTGGCGCCATCGCCTTGACGCCACGTGATGCGGATCCAAATCTAGGCCGTCTAAGCTGCGACGCCCTACTCTTTTAAACCTGATGCCTTCACTTGAAAAATGTCAACTTGCTCTCTGAGTCGTCACAATATGTGTCGCGACGACGTCACAAATAAGACATGACTCCGGCCCCTTTCAATTCAGCAGATTGAGTGTCTCGATTCTTGACTTTGGCCATTTTCTTCGTATATTCGCGCCTTTTCGCCCGAATAAGTGTCATTCCAGCAATTTGCCTTCAAGAGACCTAAAAAGTGAAAAGGTACGAAATTAAGTAATAACGGATACAAAAGTGATCATTTAAGGGCTTAAATTACCCCTAAAAAAGGTACCTTTTAAATCCTTATCAAATATCCCTACACTTGGTATTTGCTTGTCCTCAAGCAAATGTTCTTTTAGCCAATTAATTTATAAGTTAGGGGTCATGAAGCATTAGTTTAGAACGATTCACACCACATATAAGCCCCGCAAAAGTCATAACAAGCACGAAAATTATATACTAGCACCTCACATGGGGTGTTTGGATACTCACATCTCTCGGGTGTATATGAAATATAACAAGTTGGAAATGGAAGATAAACACTCATTAACCGGTCCTAGTACATAGATTACCATAGGCTTGAGACTAGATTAAACCTTCATTGCTTTGGCGTAAGCACCTAGGAAAAACTATCCAAGAGGTCTTTTAAAGGGTTGTAACGTTAGGCTTATGGTAGGGAAACAAAGGGTTTGGTGGGATAGGCGATTTAGTGGTGGCAAGTCAAAAATCTTTATGTTACAAGCATGCGAAGAATGGCGTTGCTAAGCCAAGACTCGACACTCTAAACTCTAGATAAATTGAAATAAACAAACATAAATTTAAAGATAGATGTAGGATGGTAGCCCGTATGTTTTTTCATCATTTTCTCATTTTTTTTCACACTCTATTTTTTCTTTTTCTCTTTTTTCTCTATATATATATATATATATATATATTTTATACACTTTTACTCTACCATCCTCTATGATAACATCAAAATGATAGGGATTTATAGGCACATCCCTACACTTGAGTTTTTATTACTCTAACACTAATTTGACCGGAATTGAAAAGATCAAAACACTTGGAGTAAATTATTACGCAAATAAAGGGGAATTTGAATTTAACATTCCCTTCCCGTCATTTCATAAAATTTAACTTTTCCCATGAGTCCCAATCGTCCAAAAACTGTGTACAAAGGATATGACTCGACTTAGCAACTTATGCAAGCAACTAGATAATTGAACTAAGGGTTTAGTGTGATAACAATAATGCACTAAAAGTGAGTGCATACAAGGTAGGCTAAGGCGATTTGGGTGTACATTTGGGGGTGGATTGTAAACAATGCTCTTCATTGATATTCCAGAAAACCGAAACATCACGAGAACCGCGAAAAGGATAGCCTCTGAGGGGTTAACTACGGGTATCATGTACTAAAGATGAGTACAACGCAAGGGTGTGGGGGAATTACTCAATCGATGTGGAAGAAGTAATTATATTACGGGTATCAAACAAGGGTTATCCTAATGCCTCTTATCATTTAGTTATTCCTAACTACACAAGTGCAGTCTTACTAGAGATCTCGGAATGCATCACAAAACAAGTTCTAGAATCTATTATACTACCGGTTCACACTCTAAGCATTAAAGATGAATGCTTTAATTCCTACAAATCTAAGGGCGATCCTCACATTTTGGGTGGAATTTAAGTAGTAAAGGGTTTTGTGCTAGTCATATAACTTCCTATCCATGAGATGCTTTATTAAGACTAATGGCCCACTCCTATATGTTATGAAAAATTTTAAATTTGGTGCCAAAATTACCCTAACTAATATTTCTAATGGTTTATTACACAAATGAAATTGGACAAAGCAAATAGTCAAGGATAAGCATAGTTTCAAAGTTCCCGTTTTATTTTCCCTCCCTACACTTAAACTGAACATTGCCCCCAATGTTCCCCTAAAGTATCAAAGTTATGATAATGGAAGGTAATTAAAAATGAAAGAAACTAGTACTCCCCTGATTAGCTTGGTAGGATCCGTGTGAAGTGGTGGTTACATCTTTCTTAAAGAAGAATGTTTGCGTGTAAAGCTCCTTCTCATCTTATGTATCTTATTCTTAACAAATTAAACCTGCACGCTTGAAGAAAACAAACGAAACCTTCGCATAAAATCGTCGGTAACAATATATATATGACTCTACTAAACTAGGGTATAATGCTTGTGGAATGGATGTTTACAGATTTTCTGGAAAATTAAGACCTGGAAAATTCCAAAAATTTATAAGTAGCTCAATATACGAGAAAAATTAGTAAGCTATTTCTCCTCGGCCCGTGGTGCGATCCCCGGTCGGTTATCCTGACAGGCAGTGCGATTTTCGGAAAAATTACGGAAATTTTTTATCTTTAAAATCTGGGAAAATTTCTGCAAAACATCCATTATGACTCGATACAAGCATTTGACTCAAACAAACACATGTATATCTTTTAAATAATTGTAATTCATGTTCACGCTTTCTGAAAACGTGTGTAATTCTTCCTACACTTATCCCTTATGTAAAATACCTTTATATGTAATTAAGACGAGGTTAAAGACAAAATAAAGCATTTTTACAAATTTAAACATGAGAATAAACAATCAAGAAAAGATACACGACACACAAACAAGCAAACAATTAAGCATGGGTTGCCTCCCACGAAGCGCTTTTCTTTATTTATGAGTCTTGTAGCTAGACTCGAAGTCATGCCCCTACGTTGTCTCGTTTTTCATTCTCAATGAGAATTCTATCATATTGACAAAATTTTCATCGACTCTATACCTAGGCCCTAGGGTCAAGCAATCCTTATAATAAAACCTCCTTTTCTCCCACATGAAATTCAAACCTTTTTCAACATCGTCTTCGCTTTTTTCCTCAAAAGCTCTAATGTTGTCTCATTCAAAAAGGGATAAAGGGCCATATCCGTTCGTCTTCCAAGGCATCCTATAAGTGATCTCATCGTTCCCTTCCTTAAACATAACCGCTCCTTCAAACTTGTTATGGCTCATTTTAGACTTTTCAACAAATGATTTTCCTAGCACTACTTGGGATAAGCTATAGTCAATGACACATCCGATGTCTTCTAGGACCACAAAATCAACTAGGTAGGTGAAATTCCCTATAAAGACGTGTACATCCTTAACTCTTCCCACAAAGTTGCAAACCCCACCTGGATACTTAGGGTCTCTCCTAATCTTAAGTCGCTCATTCATAATGTCATTGTAAACAGCTGATGACATCACATTAATGGGAGATTCTGTATCTATGTAAGTATGCTCGACATTCCTATATCCGATCATAAAAGGAATTTTTAGGTTCCAAGGATTTCCTCTGGACATATCCTAATGATGGATGGGGATTATCGTATTGATGGTAGGCAACCTCTTCCTTAGTGGGGTAAATATTGAAATAAGCACTATCTTCCTCATTCACGTTTCTATCTACTAAGCCATTTTCTGAATTACTGTTGATCATGGAGCCAACTACAGAGGCGCTGACCACTTTCTTAACAGCATCCCTAATTGTACTATCAAATACCTTTTGAAAATCTTGAAGGTCGGTGTTTCTATTCACATAACGGCTTCGGAGGTTGTGTTGGTCATTGGGTTGGGTTTTGATTGAAAGTGATTTATTTGGTGGTGGGTTGTTTGATGAGCAATCACATTCCATGATGAAATTTGATGGGGTTACTAACAAAGGTCATGAAGAAAGGGGATAGACTACGAGGAAGCTAAAAATGGGAAAAAATCTTACTTGATAGGAATCAAGCAAGGAAACCTAAACGAGGTGGACTCCTAAGCTATTCTATTCCGTGACGTAAAAACTTGATACGCTTACAACACGCGTTCGGGGTCAAAGGAACTTCCTTTTCGTCGAGCAAGTTTTTCAACACCCTAGACAGTGAACCTAATCGTTGTAGTATTAGGGTAAGCCACGGGTATTGATATCGTTCTCTAGGAGAATAGGAATGCTAGTAATAATTTACTACACTAAGGTTGGGGTTGAGGAAGATTATTTTTTATCTTTTTTATATTTTTTTAGAAAATGGAAAGGTACGAATCTCGGGGTTTGGATTTGGGGGTTGGTATTTCTACCGATTACTCTACTATTATCTAATCTAATTAACTAAGCTAGGGGTAGTCTATGTCTATTGTTGTGTGCTCGTATGATAGTTTAAAAATGTGTTTACTTAGATTTTATTACTCCCTAGTTATCTACTATTGATGGTTGAATTGTCACGTCCTTATTCTTAACGTGTTGTGTTTCTAAGGTCGTAGGGTATGCGTTTATCCCTAACTCTTTGAAGCTACCAAAGGTTAATGACTACGAAATCTCTAGGATTCATAAACTTAACACTAAGGTATTCTTTGGATGTTTAGCCTACAATTCCACTAGTAAGTATATGCTAAGGTTCAACAAAGATTAATCAAGCATTAATAACACAACGAATGACCTATCGTAATACTAGGTCAATCACAATTAAGATAAGAGACAACCAATCAATATTCAATAACTAGGTTTCATATTACCTAAGAAAACACACAAGTAAATTAGCCGGACATGGAGAACATGCAAGCATACACACAATCAATTGAAGACATAATTGAATCAATAAAGTAAAACACTTATCTTGATGTAAAATAGGGTGTGGAACCCTAAAATACTGTACAAGACAGCCTTGGTTCGGTTTAGGTTTTTACTCCACAAAACTACGTCTCTAAAACTGAAAAATTCGAATTCTATATATAGTGTTACAAACTGCGGCGGCGTCACTCTTAATTTGTGATGCCGTCCGGTGCCGCATTAGGGTTTCGTCTTGGCCCGCGTCAACTTTCGGCGTCACCTTATGCCCGTGACGCCGTCGCCCGCCTTTGATGCCGTCGGATCCAAATCTAGGCCGTCGAAGTTGCGCCCTACTCTTTTAAACCTGATGCCTTCACTTGAAAAATGTCAACTTGCTCTCTGAGTTGTCACAATATGTGTCGCGACGACGTCACAAATAAGACATGACTCCGGCCCCTTTCAATTGCCAGATTGAGTGTCTCGATCCTTGACTTTGGCCATTTTCTTCGTATATTCGCGCCTTTTCATCCGAATAAGTGTCATTCCAGCAATTTGCCTTCAAGAGACCTAAAAAGTTAAAAGGAATGAAATTAAGTAATAACGGATACAAAAGTGATCATTTAAGGGCTTAAATGACCCCTCAAAAAGGTACCCTTTAAATCCTTATCAATCATCACACACTTATTCTGTCTTCTGATGTGCCGGTTCCCACGGATCCCTTGAAAAGGGATCCGACTAGTTAAAACGCGGGGATCCAGCAGTTCAACAGAGAAACAGTTAAGTGAGTTTGATAATTTTAACACGGCGGTTTAGATTTTTGATTTTTGTCAATGGTCTTGCTCTATAACTTAGGGTTTGTTTTAGGTTCAAGGTTTTGACGAGTTTTCGTGTTTACAACATTCTTTTGACGAGGTTCCCTTTTACGAGTAAGTCATAAGTTGGGAAGTTAAGAATCAGGACAAAATACTATTTTATCATGATATGGAAAGTTTCAAATGGAAACTATTGACATAGATTACTAATGTAATGCCAATATCCCCATGTGAGAAACGATGAACCAAAACTTTTGATTAGTCAAGTTATCTTTACGAGGTAAAGATGTATAATGACTAGTTTGTAATTTTGTCTATGGAAATCAACCAAGAATACTATTCTTGATGATGTGTTTAATATGAAGAACAACTTTTTGGAGAGTTTTGATATTGAAATATAAGCATTAAGTCTACGAGTCTTTACATGCTATATGTAATAAAATTATAATACTATCTAATATAATTAGGAAGCATATATTATTAATTTATCTAAAAACAATTAGTATTATAGTTAAAAGAACATACATTTGCTATATATTCTTTTTATGATTTTTGAAAATCATAGATGCGAAATTCTTCATGAGCTTTTAAAAATCTAATTGTATTTGTAAAACCAAATAGTTAACTAATTTGGATTCTTCTTTGGGTGTTGACTTCATTTTTATTTAGATGGAGCAAAGTCATTTAAACGAATCCTAGCATGAATAATTCTCAAAAGAAAATATTAGAATGATCTATCACTATCCAACATTTAAAGTATAAAAGTTTCTAAAACATGAATTTTTGTTTTAAAAAATTTCCTTCTTTGTAGTTTTCAAACATACACGGATCGTATCAAGTTTTGAAAGTACAATATACTCTAAGAAACTTGGTAACGAAGCTCTGGTACCAATTGTGGAAAACTAGAAGGCGGGGGGGTTGAATAGTTTTACCGATTAAAACTTCGTTTTAAACTATTTAGATCGACTTATGTTAACCTATTTATTATGTGTGTTGGATGATGATAGATAAGCATGTAAGTAAATAATTCAAAGATAAAGAGTAAAGAAACACAAAACCACGACACAAGTATTTATAGTGGTTCGGCTACAAGGACACCTTCCTTGCCCTACTCCATTCCCCGAGTACCCCACTCGAGAGTTCGTAAGCACTACACAACATAAGCTCCTTAATGTGGCGGAGAAGCCTTCACAACATCGCCTACTCTTTATCCGGTACAAGGCTAGACACCGAGTTCTTCCACGAGGTTGAACCAAACCTATCACAACGTCGCCTACACTTTATCCGGTACAAGGCTAGATACCGAGTTCCATTGCAAAGAAGGAACTACTACCCAGCAGTACACCAAAACACAACTACCCCAAAGGAGACACACTCCTTGTTACAACACTAGAAGGATATCAATATCCTTTAACCCAAACTATCTATTATGTACATTGAAGCACCATATCGAATGTACACCCTTGGAATATTTCACTAATGCCTTTGACACCACCCTTCAGCACCTTTCACTAATGCCTTCAACACAATAATTCTATGGAGGGACGAAAGAACTATCAACAAGATATACTTCAGTGGTCTTGATGATGGCGAAGCTTAGCAACTCATGACCTTGAGCTTGCACGTCTTCAAGAGGTGGTGATCTCGCCTTTAAGAGGAACCTAGAGAATCACACAAATATAAAACTACATAGAATGATCCTTTGGATCAGAGGTTAGAGATGCTACAATACTGAGAGAGAGAGAGAGAGAGAGAGAGAGAGTATGTATAAAAGTGGTGGTGAGCAAGAGAGAATTAGCTCACTTTTTAAAGACAAAATTGTCTACTGTCCCACAGTTCCTACGGATCCCTCCCCAGAGGGATCCGACTAGTGCAATCCTAAGGATCTGGCTACTGGGTAAGTTTAGTCCGAATTTCGGGTTGCAAACCGGTTTATGGGTTATGGGTTATGAACCATGGGTTATGGGTAATAGATTATGGATACCCAACAAGTTGCAATGTACCTAGACATTGGATTATGGATCTTGGGTCATAGGTCATGGAATTTGGGTCACGGATAATACCCAACATGACTACATGCATGATGTCATGCAATGGGTCATGGGTTATCGATCATGCTCCATGGGTATGGGTTATGGACTTTGGTTTTTACCCAAGAACATTCATTGTACCTAGTCAATGGATCATGGGTTATGGGTCATGGGTCATGGACTTTGGTTTTACCCATTACATTACCCGTTACTATATATAAAAGGATATATGTACATTTCTATATTATGTAAACACTAGTTGTTATACATATGCAATTTTATAAGATGTAAACAATAATACTTGTTTAGTGTTTATATAAAAATGTCTTTTGTTTTATATAACTTATTTACTAAACATGTTTTGATATGGTTTTAATATGTTTAGTATAAGTGTGTTAGTAAACTATTAGCTCAAACCATTTACGTATTTTATTTGTTTCGTTAAAATGATTTTACGTTTGTTATCGACAAAACATTAGAAGATCGTAAAATATAAATAAACGTTTTAATGGTTTATTTGTATTAACAGTTCAAAAGGAAATAAATGAAGCATACTGGACTTGTACTATACAGGATTTGAAAATAGAAGAAGGTTGTGAGATTGTCATGGTTAGAGACAAAAATGCAGTGCGTTATAGAACAATTAACAAGGAAATTGAAGACGAAAGCAAAACAGTAGCACAAACAGTTGTAGACTATAAGGTATGTTATCTGTAATTCTAAAAATATATGTTAGTTTCTTTTACAAGAATCACATGTGATTCGTAGAACTCATGTGTGATCTCTTACAACAATCACATGTGATCTCTTATAAATCACATGTGATATTACATTTACAGAATATAATTCTTGTATTATTTTGTTTTGGAAAGGTACTTTGTACTATAGAAGATGGGTCGGTTGTATGTTCCTGCAGACATTTTGCTCGATACGGTTTCCTATGCCGACACATATTTTGTGTCTTCAAGAATCATGATATTGACGTCATTCCAAATCAATATATTTTGAGGCGGTGGACAAGGGACATAATTCCACGTGACTTGAGAAGAAAAAGAAACATATATGGGAAAAAATATAGAAGTTGAAAGACTTACAAATGAAGCAACTTGTCTAGTAGATGATTGTTTATTTCGGTTGGGCAATAACGTAGGGAAGATGGGTAATTCTATAGAAAAGTTGAAGACATCAAAGAAAGAAGTGGAGGCTGAGGTACCAAATGTTCTTTCGGGAAAGACGGGAGATGTGATTGGTGAACATTTTGCTATTTCTAAACCTGAGAAAAAAAAAACAGTTAACAATCCAACAAGGGCAAGTAACAAAGAGAATATTTTGATGCAAAACGCAATAAAAGGTGAAAGAGTGAAAGAGAAAAAGCACTTCAAGTTAAAAAGAAACAAATGAAGCCTTATGGACATTGTGGAGAGAAGACCAACTCACATACAAAAATAACTAGTCCATTGAACCCTAAAGCAAGGCGAAAGGTGCCACCTGTTAATGCTTGAGCACTTTTACTTCAAAAAATATAATGAATTTCTTTAGAATGTTTGCAAGTCTAGAATACATTGAATTATTGTTTACTTTATTTATGGAACTCTTGTTTACTTATGGAATATTTACAAAAAGATTGTTGAATATATTGAATTGTTGTTTACTTTATATTTAGATAAAATAAAATATAAATAATGTAAAAATCACATGTGATTTTGTATACAAATCACATGACTAAAGTATAAAATCACATGTGATTATATACTAAATCACATGTGATTGTGTACTAAACCACATGTGATTGATGTTTCATTCCTAAGTAAGTATATGCACAAAAATAATAATAAAATAAGCTACTAGAAAGAAACTAAAAAGAAAGTACTAGTTGTTAAAATCAGTTATAACAAAAACAAGATTTAATTACCAGGAATGACTTCCCAAAACACCAAAAAAATAAACCCTGCTTTGTGAAAATAACTATTCTACCATCGACAGTTTGACTAGTGTTCTACCCCTGGAAATTGTTGGACTTCACATACTTAAAATAAAACTAAAACTACAGTTCCAGAAATATTTTATACGCCATCACTAAAGCACAAAAGACGATTCTCCAAGTCTGGACAATAATACTCACTGTTGTATCACAGAAATGTGTTCTATGTCTTCACGTTGGTACCTGTTCTTAACTGCTTCAAAAATTGTATTGATCTTTGTTGCAGAATCAATTTTATCAACCTCCTTTGCCTCCCGAAGCATCTTCTCCCGATTCACGTTAAGCTCATGTAACAAGATCTTGGTAAAAAACTTGAACCTCAGCCTCCTCAACATATCGAACTACAACTTTGATTCAGCAACAAGGCCACAATCCCACTTTGTAGCAGCTTCACCCATAAAGCTTTCCATGTGCAACATGGCAAAAATACCACAATCCTAGAAATTTGACTTTGTCCTCCATTTCAGCTTTGGGGTCTTTGGATTCAATTTAATGATGCTAGCATACCTTTTGTTGCCACACAAATGTAGATAACGGGAAAACATATTTTTCTACAAAAAACACATAAATAAATTAACATGTTAATTGGGTAAAATCACATGTGATTTGGGTAAAAATCACATATGATCTGGGTAAAATCACATATGATCTAGCTAAAAATAAACTCATACTTACAAGAACATCACATGCTTCTTTACACTTTTTATCATAAGATTCCTCATTGTCAATGTTATCGAGGATTGTCATCATCATTGTTTTAAAAAGGCTGAAGACAACAACATAGAAATGCCCAACATTGCAAATTGGAAAAAATGCATGATTTAACAAAAAAAGGTAAACTTAAAAAAAATGGAGAAACAATGAATTTACCAAGTATAATTCTAAAAAAAATAATGACATTACCAAATCGATGTCTTTTAGACTAATGCCAATAGTGTTATCTTTAAAATGAGCTGAAACTTGTGCTTCAAAACTATTCCATTGCCCCTCAGAATCCAAACTTCCATCAATTATAGGCTCTGTCCGTAGAAAATAACAAACATAAAACGTATAATAAAAAATATATAATTATATAATAAAATTCATAAAAATTAACAAAAAAACTTACAATACAACCAGTTGGAAAGAAATGCCTCGACAGAGATCCAACTTACTTGAAACTCTCTTCATCGTTAAAAACGGCACCCCAACAATCAACGACATTGGCATCAAGCCACAAACCGGGAGTTAAAGTTTCCATATTTAAACGAACTGATGAAACTTTGTATCCAGAATGAGTTTCAAAAAACAGTTTCACTGTATGAACAAAAAAAAACACATGTGATTAGCTAAAAAATGACATAAGTTCAAAGTGAATCACATGTGAATATCAAAAATATTTAACTAAAATAATAGACAGATAAACTTACATGTTGTCACCCCGCATAGAAAACAAGCTGTTTCCGACCATAAATTCCAGCATCGAAATGAACGGTACAACTTTGGTCTTCTTATTCATGTATAGGGACAGAGGAACGGAGACGGTTTCACAACTCATTTTTCAGGAAGAATAACCTCAGGACTAATGTTGGATGCACGAGTAGCCACTCTTTCAGGAGTAGCCGGACCTTGATACATGACTACCATTCTCAGATTCCACTCTTCATCAAGCGCTTCACCTTGATACAAAACAACATAATTTAATTAAAAAACAAAAGAAAATTAAAAGACAAAATAGTCAAAGCTGTATTATGTTAGGATATTACATATAGGTATTCATCAACAATACGATCAATCACCTCATTCACTAAATCAACATTTTTTTCTAGCCACTGAGTATAACTCTCAGGCGTGTTGGTGATCTCAAACTCTAAATATTCAACACCCGCCACATTTTCAGTTGGCTTCTCACTATCAGCATGAATGTTCATTTCTTTTTGAACACCAGCTTCCTTCTCACCCTGTGAATTGGCTTCCTTCTCACCATGAGATGGATCTTTTCAAAATCTTCTAAACTAATTTTCCTAAAACCACCGATATCATCTTCATTGCCATCATTATCAATTCCACCATTGTCATTTTCGTCATCACTTCCACCATCATTATCAGCACCTGAACCATCATTATCCTCACTTTCCTTGTTGCCGAAAGAAACATGTTTCTTGAAGAGTTCACAATATTTCTCAGAAAGCTCAACGAACTTTTCATCATCAGTATACTTTAAATATTCTTTTACCATATTTAGCTTCAAAGCAGGTCTTTCGGAATTTATCAAGGAAAGCTTTTCTTCAACTTTGTTAAACAAAACCTGTATTTAATAATGATGTCAATGAAAAGTAATTGTTGTTCCCTATTCACTATCATTAAAAAGGAATAATTAAGTACTTAAAGCAATTTAACAGTGAATAATGACTGAAATTAACATAAGTAAAACACACAAAGTAATTTTCAACATCATATTCTTATTAGAAATAAATCAAAAGAATACGTTACCCAAGTACTTGCGGAATAATACTTGGGATTGAAATGACAAAGTTTGGGTGACTCCTCTCTAAGCTCAGGCTAAGTCTGAGCACAACTCTTAGAACCCACTGAGCTAGCTCAAGGATAAAGTTGTATTTGGAGGAGTGAAAAGTTGGCTTGTGTGTATGTGTGTTTTTACAATTCACAAGCTTAAACTTTTCACTCATTCTCTTATGCTATTTATACAAGTATGATTTTAACTTTAACCTAGAAGACAAATACATTGATCACAGTAATCACGAATATAGATATATTCGATTACTGTTTACTGTGCTATTAGTAGTTAGGCGGCGAAGCTTCTTTCCTTAACAGAGAATCCTTTAGTATCACCGCTTACTATAAATGGGAAGATTTGGATTTAGTAGATAGGGACTTAGTTTTATCTAGGTAAAGCACTTGGAGACTTAGTTTTATTTGGGTAAACTTTTACCGCCTAGTCCCGCTCATTCTTCAGTCTTCAAAGCCTTCAGTCTCTTCCTTCAGTTTGTCTTCAAGTCTAACAGTTGGAGGAGTCTTGGGATTCATGAGTTATTGTCATCACTAACTGAATCCACCATCTTCTTCTTGACTTAGTCTTCACCCATTAAGTTTCGCTTGTGAGTGGAGAGGCTTCTTCTTTGCCTGCGTCTTGAGTATCTGAAGATGGCTCACTGAGAGTCTATGCACTCAGTGACCTGATAGTGTTTAACGGATAGAACACTTAGGTTATTTTATATTCAAATCCTAGATTAAGGGTTTGGCTATTTCTTGAACCAACAGTCTCTCCCTATTGGATATACAAATAGCCAAGTGTTTGTCATGTAAGTGAGCAAATGGCTTCTTCTTTGCTGAATGTACTAATGAATACAATATGGAACGAGTATTTTAACAAAAACATACTTTTAATCATCTTACATGGTTCCTATCACTAGTACAAGAAGATAAATATGATGTCGGTCGGATGGATACCCATTGCTTCGAGCTTTACTTTCTTGGTGATGAGTGTTTCCCTGTCAGGATGGTCTCTTATCTTTGCATTCAGTCTTGACAAACGTGTTCTTTGGGGATTGGATCGAGAGCCACGGAATATAGTACGATCATTGCAGCCACACCAGACTGATCAATATCACTCCATCTTTGAAATCTTGGAGTTTCCATGACATCAATGTGAAATAGCCCTCTTTTGAGCTCTTCAATTACCAAGCAGAGTTCACAAATTTTACACCCTCAGGCAGCTCTCTGTTGCATTCTAAGCCAGGCACTTTGATCTCAGGTTGGAACTCAACTCTTTTCCTTTCCGAGTGGTGCTTGTGGTTGAGATCCTTGTGGTGTAGTCAAAGCAGGATGAATTCCGGTTAAAATGGTGCATCTCGACCTTTCATATCTTTTGCTAAGCATCTTCATCAGCTCCTTGACCACCTTATTTTGCTTCTTTCAAATGATCGGACCAAGTTCATCGCGATTCATGATCCCAAGTTAGAGTTTTAGGGATCATGAACCTCAAAGTGTTTTTTGTCATCCCCTCTATAAACATTCATAGCCAATGGTTTGGTGTTGGGAATAATCTTGACATCAGTGATTTTTCAGAAGCTATGGTGGTCATTGTCCGGTTGTATTCCTTAACTCTTGCTTTGCACGAGCTTCAATTTTCTTTCTCTTTCTTCCAACTGCTTTCTCATTTCAAATATCCGAGCAGCCTGAGCTTCCTTGAACTTTTGTCTGCCTAACCTTTTTGAGACTTGCTTGCCCCTAATCCCATGTTCGGCTTCTTTGGCGACAAGCTTTGCGGTCTTTGTTCCTTTTCTCTTCCCGGCTAGTTTCATTCTCCTTTCTTCTTTAGCAAGATGTTTACTATTTGTTATGGTGTGGCAGGTATTCATGTCGCCGATTTTATAGGGAATCTTCTGGGCTCAGCATTAGTCATTTTGCCTTTGCCTTTGTCCCGGCCGAGGAAGATGATGCAACTAATGGTGGTGTTGTTGTTGTGACCGTTAGTGTCGTTGTTGATGATGTTTGTGGTGGTAGTGAGGATATGGGTATTGCGAGATCTTTGGTGCAGATGATGTGGGGGCTCCGTCTTTGGAGGTGTTTGCTCCCCTCGGTGTGAAGAGGAGTCTCTTCGCCGGTATTCTCCTCGTGTTCAGAGACTTCATGAGAGGCAAGAGTTGGAGTAGGTGCTAAGGGGGACAGAGCTGCTTGACCCTTGTGGGCCGTCAATTCAATGGGAGTGACAAGGGATGGGTCCTTTTGAAAATTTGATGGGCTCAGGATGCCAGGTAAATTTCCAAATTTTTCATCGTGAGTATAATTTGAACCCATAGCGATTGCAAAGCCAGAAACTAAATACGAAATGTACCGTCCTAGTTTTCTGTAGCCGTTCGAGATCACTATGAATGATCTCCCCTATAATCATGATGACCCATTCATCAGCGGTATGCCATCATCAACTGAATAGAGTTAACTTGTTCGGTGGATGAGTGGTTCCCCCGAGGACCGAATCACAAAAGTGAAGAGGATCCTCCAAGCCACGGGGAATTAGCTTTTAGTGACTGGGGTCTTGTCCAAAAAAGTTGGATCTAAAACGATTTGTTTTAACCCATCCTTCACTGTCGAGGGTTCAGGATGGGCGACATAAAGTACCTTTGTTATAATCTAACCCTTGAAGTGCAAAACGTTTTGTAATCCGGGTGTATTGTTGCCCCCATTAAGACGAACTGATGAGATACTCCTGAGTGGTCTAAGATTATTCTCATCATTAGAATTGTGGTCAAAGGCTTTAGGTAGCCCAAAACTCCCTGAGGTAGTTTAGTGCGATGATGAGGACCTTTTACAAAGGCCGTTTTGAGTGGGCAGTTGAATAAAATTTTTATAATGTCTTTATAGGTTGGGACATTTTCAGGGTATTCAAAATTTCCTATGACATTATTTGTTTTAAATTCAACGTTTGTAAGATCCTACTTGAGAAGCAAACTGGAGAGATTGTGAAGAAGATTTTAGGGTTAAAAAAATGTTTTGACTAGAACAATCAAAGTATTTGGATCTCTCAAGTTTGTGATGAAAAACTTTTGTAAATGTTTACAAGGAGGGTTTTACAAAAGAGGTTTTAAAGATTTTGAGAACACACAAATTTTTCTGTTTGAGAAAGGTTTTGTGAGTTTAGTTGAGAAAATAATTTGTGTGTGTTTTTTGGTTTTTGAAGAGGGTATTTATAAAGTAGTGAGAGGGGTGGTTTTTGTATAAATTTGGATATGTAAAGACCATTTTTAAAATCGTTTGATATTCCACATTTAATGCCACCGCCACTTCACTTGCATAAAATCCGTCTTTCAAGGAATACAGTTGCAATGCACAGTAAAAGTGCACTTTAGCAGTAATAAAATATCCATAGGATATTTTATGTGAGAGAAGGCATTTAATACCAAGTGGGGTGAGGTAAATGATGATACTCCTGACAGTAAGACATGTATTCCTATATTAATTTGGTGGGATTACCAACCTAGGACATTTAAGTAACTAATGCTTGGAGCATTTAGTTACTCATTCAATGCTTTCTGTCAGGGACCCTGAGTGAGTCTTACTCATTCATGAGAGGTTTTGTTTGTATGTTCAGGGAGAATGAACCATTTAGAGAACTTCTGAGATTGGTTTTCAGATACTGACTTTCAATGTCAAGCATTCCCAACTCACTTTCAGTCTCACGAAGGTAGGTTCATCCAAGGGTTTTGTGAAGATATCAGCCAGTTGATATTCATTAGGGATGAAATGAAGTTCAATGTCACCCTTCATTATGTGATCCCTGATGAAGTGATATCTGATATCAATGTGTTTGGTTCTTTGGTGGAGGACAGGGTTGTTGGAGATTGCAATATGGTGTTATCACGAAGATGGGCACCATTTTATTATGGATGTCATAGTCACTGAGTTGACTTTTCATCCATAATACATTGGCACAACATCCTGCTGCAGCTACATATTCAGCTTCAGTTGAGGACATAGCCACTGATTGTTGCTTTTTAGCACTCCAACAAACTAGTTTTCCTCCAAGAAATTGACAGGACCTGAGGTACTTTTTACTGTCATGTGCGGCCCAACATAATCGAATCATAGTAACCCTTGAGATCAAATCACTGGCATTTTGGATAATAGAGTCCAAGGCTTGGGGTTCCCTCAGTTTTGAGTATTCTTTTGGCTGCAGATGAGATGGGATTCTTTAGGATTGGTGATATCTTGCTATTAGACAGTGAGAATTGGATATTTGGTCTAGAAGCGTTAGATACATCGGTGAGCCTACAATCCCTCTAAAATGAGTTTGATTGACTGATTTGCGGTGAGATGGTCCAAGGTTGTTAGGTGGGACCATTGGAGTTTCATTGAGGCACATCAGATATCTCATATTTCTTCAAGAGATTTCGGTGTATTTCTCTTGGTGATGGATATTCCTTTATCGGTTTTCCGATTTGTAGTCCAAGAAAGTATGTGAGTTCCCCCATCATGCTCATTTCAAACTTCTTTGTCATCAGTTTTTAAAACTGTTGCAAAGTTTGTAGTTAGTTGAGCCAAAGATGATGTCGTCAACATACACTTGGACTAGAATCACATCTTGTTGAGTTCTATAGACAAACAGTGTGTTGTCTATCTTTCCTCTGACAAACTTGTTTTGTATCGGGAAGGCTGAGAGAGTTTCATACCATGCCCTAGGAGCTTGTTTAAGTCCATAAAGAGCTTTGTCAAGCTTGCAGACATAGTCGGGGAATTCACTACTCTCAAAGCACGGAGGTTCTTGAACATATACATCTTTCTTGAGATCACCATTTAAGAATGCACTTTTAACATCCATTTGGTAGACCCTGAAGTTCATGTATGTTGCATATGCAAGAAAGATCTTGATGGCTTCCATTCTTGCAACAGGAGCAAATGTTTCATCATAGTCAATGCCTTCTTGTTGATTGTAACCTTTGGCTACAAGTCTGGCTTTGTTTTAATGACAATGCCGTTTTCATCATTTTGTTTCGAAAACCATTTCATTCCTATGACTACTACATCCTGAGGACATTTGATCAAGGTTATGACCTTGTTTTTATCAAACTGTTGCAGTTCTTCTTGCATAGCTTGAACCCAGCTTGGGTATTTTAGAGCCTCAGTGACACTTTTGGGTTCTATTTCGATAGGTATCAATGATATAGACATTCATTGGCTGAAGCTGCAGTTAAGTTAGCATCCATGCTTCTAGTGAGCATTCCCTCAGTGGGTTCACCAATGATGTTTACAAGCTCAATGTCTGAGATCTTGTCCACTTACTTTGTGGTCTAGGATCTGAGCTTGAAGATGTCACGGAGTTCAGTGTGAGTTCAGTGCAAGACCACAGGATCATTTAGATCATCTATTGAGGTGACTTGTTCTGGTAGAGGTTCTTGAGTTATAGGATCCTGATCATATGGATCAGTGTTACCTATCCAGTAGGGGTACTGATTATCAATGAATTCGATAGTTGGTTGTGACGAGGTTGTGAGGCAAGACATAATATGAGATGTCGGCATCGACTTGGTATGAGGAATTGAATTTAGTGTTGTACTCATCAGGAGGATATCTTGATGAGTTATCAATTCCTATTTCTTCCAGTGAAGTGTTGGTGAACTTGATGCTTTCGATACTTTCATCAAAGGTGACATGATAGGTTTCCTCAACTTGTTGTCTCCTTGTGTTAAATACCCTGAAGGCTTTGGAGATCAATGAGTATCCTAGAAAGTATCCATCATCAACTTTATCATCAAACTTGCCCAGATGATCCTTGTGGTTATGAATAAACACAGGACATCCAAACACATGAAAGTAGCTGATGTCAGGAAGTCTACCTTTGAATATCTCATAAGGGGTTTTATTATGTCTTTTGACAATGATTGACCTGTTTTGAGTGTAACAGTACATTTTAAGCGCTGATCCAGAAATGCTTTGAAAGTGAGCCATTTAACATGGTTCTTGCGCCCAATGAGAGTTCATTTTCCTTTCGGCTACCCCATTTTGTTCAGGGGTATAAGGATGAGAAATTTTTGGGAGATTCCCTTCTCATCACGAAACTCTCAAGCTCGGCATTTCTAAATTCATACCATTGTCGATTCTGATTTGTTTTCTTTGTAATGTCATTCGATTTTCAATGTTCTTGATGAACGACATTATAGTATCAGCTGCCTGACTCTTGTTGGAAAGAAAGTATACCCAAGTGTATCTTGAGAACTCATCAAAAATGACAAGTGTATACTTCTCATGCGATTGATCTAGACTGACTGGTCCAAAGAGATCCATATGCAAGAGGTGAAGTAGCTTTGATAGAGAATTTTGCTTGGTTTTGAAAGATGCTCTTTTATGTTTGCCTTTTCACAGGCTGAGCATGGTTTATCTTTTGCAAAAACCAGTGATGGTAAGCCAAGGACCTAGTTTTTCTTTGCCAAGTTGTTGATGTTTTTGAAGTTTAAGTGTGAGAGTCTCTTGTGCCACAGCCAGTTGATAGTTTCAGTGGCTTTGGCAAAGAGACAGGTTCCATCTTTAGAGAGAGTTGACATGTCTAAGACATAAACATCGTCTCTCCTAGGAGCAATCAACACAACTTCCTTGTTGGCATTGAAAATGGTACCTTGTTTATCATTGAATTGTACAATGTACTTAGCATCACATAGCTGACTGACACTATTGAGATTGTATTTGAGACCATTTACATAAGCAATCCTAGAGAAAACTATTCCATTACAGTTCTTGAACCATAACCTTCAGTGGGACATGATGAGTTATCACCAAATACTACCTTTCGCCCTGGTTCCTTTACATACTTGTGCATATATTCCTTCACACCAATCGTGCTTCTTGAACATCCACTATCTAGATGCCAGATAGGATCCTTGGCATGCCTCTGCACAAGTAGTAAACTGAATTAGTTTTTCTTTATGACCCACTTACTAGTGGGCTTGGGTCTCATGGTCTCTTTGAATTGAGCAATCGATTCATGGTCAGTGGTGGAGTGCAATGAGCTACCACAGGTTTTGCATTTAGAGACTGAGGATGACTCAGTGGATTTGGGTTGTTTTGAACTTCTCCTTGCATGGATGACATTGTCATGCTGAGATGTCTTATGAGCTGTGTTACCACAAATATCACAGCATGTGTTCATAAGACAATCATCAGGATGATGATCATTAAAGCCACAGTGTGGGCAAGGAGGAAAAGGCTTTGCTCTCAACTTTTGAGCTTTGGATGAAGAAGCATACTGATGACCAACTTTGGTGTAGTTTTCTTGACTGAGAGAGCTCACATATTGCAAGTGGTCAGCAGTCCTGTGATCATCCTTTTTACAGATCATGCAACAAAGGATTCTATAACAATTGTCAGTGGTATGACTGGTATAGTGGCACAGTTCACACTTCTGCTTGTTTTTGGTGGTGGCTTTTGACTTTGAGGAACTAGAGGAAGCTGACTTTGTCTCCTTGATTGGTTCAGGGAACTTTTCAATAGATTCCATTTTGTTAGTTAGCTTTCTCACAAGTTCAGTCAGTTGCTGAATCTGATCAGCCTTCGGGGACTGAGGATGTGGAATTTTCAGTGGGGTGGATTCTTGTTGAGTTGGTTTTGATGGTCTTTTCAAAATGGTTCTACCAAGTCCAGACCTTTCTTTAGGAGAGTGTGGATTGTAATGCAATGAAGTAAGCTCAAAGCTAGGATCAGCACCCTGAAGAGGTTCCAAAGGTGGAAGTGGTGCTTGAGATTCATCTTCAGACTCAGAGATGTGTTCAGTGATACTGGGCACATCTGGGAGTCCAAGCATGCTCTTTAGAGCTTGACTTTCAGGCTCTAGAATTCTTCTAGAGTCAAAGTTAGGAAGCTTACTATCAGGATTAAGTCTTTCAATCCAATCACTAGACTTGAGAACAGACAACATGTTGGTAATCATGCCACCAGACACAAATGGTTTGAGACTCTGGTCTTTGTTGTGAGAGTCAGAAAGATGATGTTCACCTATGACTCTCTTTTTTCTACTGGGAGCACCCACAACATCAAAGACTCTTGGATTCTTGTTGGTCCAACTATCAATGATTTCTTTTTCTTTCTTAAGTTCGTCTTGAAGAGCCTGATTTCTTTTAACTAATTCAGTGTTTTGAATTTCTAAGGTGATAGCCTCAAGCTTGTTTTGTTTTAGCACAAGTAACTCATCCCTACACTTATTCAATTCAAAACTTAGCTTGTTGTACTTAGAAAAAAGATTTAGTCTTTGCTCCTCTACGAACTTAAGATCAACATTGATATAGTTCATATAGGACTGCCAATCAGAATCATCATCCAAAGAAAGTAGAATATTTACCTTCTTCATTGTGATGTTGACCCATTCTCCATTTCTGGCATGATTCTTTCCAACACCTAGCTTGTCTTCCTCAGAGAGGGCCATTAGTGCACTGACATGCACCATTTCATCATCTGATGAGACTGGCTCTTCATCCCAGTCGAAGGTTTCAGCAACAAGACCTTTGTTTTTACCCTGCACAGATTGAACACTTTTTGGTTCTGAGGACTGGCTCAAGTAATGCAAGTTTAGCTTTGATCTTCCTATACTTGGCTTCAAAATCTATTGTTTTGTTCTGGTCAGATTTATTCTGAATGTTTTGATGAGACTGATAGATTTTAGGTTGAAATTTGCTAAAGCCTGAGGACTGATTTGACCATGATGGTCTGTAAGAGGGTTCAAAAATTGTTTTTGAAAAACAGTCCTTTGCAAAATGGCCTCTTTTGTGACACTTAAAGCATTCAGTGTCCTCATTTGCTTTAGCAGTTGAAAAACCTTTGTTTCTTTTAATAAACCTTCGAGAGTTTGCAATGAGTGCCCTTTCCTGAAATTCAACGTTCAGGTCATTTAGGTACTCCTCACTTGATCTCTCATCAGGCTCATCATCTGAATTTTCTTGAAAATCTTGAACCACATTGTTAGAAAAGAAGGCAGTTGATATAGGTGAGGTGATGGTCAGGGACTTCTTGACTTCCTGAGACTTCTTTAAGTCAGGGTATCGTCTGTTGATGAGGTTTTCCTCATAGACAAATTTCCCATAAATTTCAGGAAGTTCAAGAGTTTGGATGTGATTTGCATTTCTAAGTCCCTGAGAGAAGTTTAACCATTTCTCAGGGAGACAATTAACAAAACCAACATTTATCTCATGTTTGGATAACTTAACACCATCATTAGCTAGTTCATTTAAAAGAGTTTTGTAACGGGTGTAAGTTTGAGAGAAAGTTTCAGAGTCCCTAGCCCTGAAGGTATTATACTCAAGTTTCGGGTCCATTATCCTGTTTTCCTTGGTATCAGATGGACCTTCATGGCTATGGACCAGGTCATCCCAGGTTTGTTTAGCCGTGTTACAGCTTATAACTGACTCCATTATATCATCAGAAAGACATGATATGATGATACTTTTGAGTCTTTGGTCCTGGTTGACCACTCTCCTTTCATCCTGAGTCCATTGAGCTTCAGGTTTGGGCAAACCTTCAGCAGTCTTTGGGATAAATGGACCTTCATTATTACACTTGATATAATAAGGTTCCATCCCAATCAAATAGCAAAGCATACGTTTTTTCCATTTGTTGAATTTGCCAACTTCAAGTCTAGGGGCAATAGATGAATAAGCTCCACCCTTTTTATCGACTAGTTGGGGTACATCAATTTCAGCCATAGGAATCCTGATTTAAAAATGTTTTAGAGCGGCTTAAAAGGTTTTATAATCACCGCTCGATACCACTTGTTGTTCCCTATTCACTATCGTTAAAAAGGAATAATTAAGTACTTAAAGCAATTTAACAGTGAATAATGACTGAAATTAACATAACTAAAACACACAAAGTAATTTTCAACATCATATTCTTATTAGAAATAAATCAAAAGAATACGTTACCCAAGTACTTGCGTAATAGTACTTGGGATTGAAATGACAAAGTTTGGGTGACTCCTCTCTAAGCTCAGGCTAAGTCTGAGCACAACTCTTAGAACCCACTGAGCTAGCTCAATGAAAAAGTTGTATTTGGAGGAGTGAAAAGTTGGCTTGTGTGTATGTATGTTTTTACAATTCACAAGCTTAAACTTTTCACTCATTCTCTTATGCTATTTATACAAGTATGATTTTAACTTTAACCTAGAAGACAAATACATTGATCACAGTAATCGCGAATATAGATATATTCGATTACTATTTACTTTGCTATTAGTAGTTAGGCGGCGAAGCTTCTTTCCTTAATAGAGAATCCTTTAGTATCGCCGCTTACTATAAATGGGAAGATTTGGCTTTAGTAGATAGGGACTTAGTTTTATCTAGGTAAAGCACTTGGGGACTTAATTTTATCTGGGTAAACTTTTCCCGCCTAGTCCCGCTCATTCTTCAGTCTTCAAAGCCTTCAGTCTCTTCCTTCAGTTTGTCTTCAGTGCTAACAGTTGGAGAGGAGTCTTAGGGATTCAGTGAGTTATTGTCATCACTCACTGAATCCACCATCTTCTTCTTGACTTAGTCTTCACCCATTAAGTTCCGCCTTGCTGAGTGGAGAGGCTTCTTCTTTGCCTCGTACTGAGTATCCTGAAGATGGCTCACTGAGAGTCTATGCACTCAGTGACCTGATAGTGTTTAACGGATATAACACTTAGGTTATTTTCTATTCAAATCCTAGATTAAGGGGTTTAGGTATTTACTGAACCCAACAGTCTCCCCCTATTTGGATATACAAATAGCCTAAGTGTTTGATCAGTGTAAGTGAGCAAATGGCTTCTTCTTACACTGAATGTACTAATGAATACAATATGGAACACTGAGTATTTTAACAAAAACATACATCTTTATTAATCATCTTACATGGTTCCTATCACTAGTACAAGAAAGATAAATATGATGTCAGTCCAGATGGATACCTAGTGCTTCGAGCTTTACTTTCTTGGTGATAAGTGTTTCCCTATCAGGATGGTCTCTTATCTTTGCATTCAGGTCTTGACAGAACCTGATGGTTGCTGGGGATTGGATTTGAGAGGCCACTGGAATATAGCTGATCATTGCAGCCACACCAGCCTGATCAATATCACTCCATCTTTGAAATGCTGGGGTTCCATAAACATCAATGTGAAATAGCCCTCTTTCAGGCTCTTCAATTACCAAACAGTTCACAAATTTTACACCCTCTGGCAGCTCTCTGTTGCATTCTAAGCCAGGCACTTTGATCTCAGGTTGGAACTCAACTCTTTTCCTTTTGCCAGTGGATGCTTGTGGTTGAGATCCTTGTGGTGCAGTCAAGGCAGGCTGAATTCCCAGTTGGGCTGGTGCATCTCTCAGCCTTTCATATCTTTTGCTGAGCATCTTCATCAGCTCCTTGACCACCTTATTTTGCTTCTTTCCAATGATCGGACCAAGTTCATCGAGTTCAGTGATCCCAAAGTCAGAGAATTTTAGGGGATCATGAACCTCAAAGTGTCTTTTGTCATCCCCTCTATAAACATTCATAGCCAATGGTTTGGTGTTGGGAATAATCTTGACATCAGTGATTTTTTCAGGAAGCCTTCGGCTGGTCATTGTCCAGTTGTATTCCTTAACTCTGCTTTGCCTGAGAGCTTCAGTTTTCTTTCTCTTTTCTTCCAACTGCTTTCTCATTTCAGCCATCTGAGCAGCCTGAGCTTCCTTGAACTTTTGTCCTGCCTGACCTTTTTGGAGCTTGCTTGCATCTAATCCCATGTTCTCAGCTTCTTCGGCGACAACCTTTGCCAGTGCTTCTCTGTTCCTTTTCTCTTCCTCAGCTAGTTTCATTCTCCTTTCTTCTTTAGCAAGATGTTTACTTAGCTGTTGTGGTGTGAGCAGGTATTCAGTGTCACCGATTTTATAGGGAATCTTCTCAGGCTCAGCAGTAGTCATTTTGCCTTTGCCTTTGTCCTGGCCTGAGGAAGATGATGCAACTAATGGTGGTGGTGTTGTTGTGACCGTTAGTGTTGTTGTTGATGATGTTTGTGGTGGTAATGAGGATATGGGTATTGCAGATACTGGTGCAGATGATGTGGGGGCTACTGATACTGGAGGTGTTTGCTCCCCCTCAGTGTGAAGAGGAGTCTCTTCAGCAGTATTCTCCCCCTCAACTGTTGCCAGAGCTTCAGTGAGGGCAAGAGTTGGAGTAGGTGCTGAGGGGGACGGAGTTGCTTGACCCTTGAAGGCCTGATAGATTTCGGTGATCATGGCCTTAATCTCTGAAGTATCTGCCTGAATACCAGTCACCTTTGCATCCAGATTAGCCTGAGAGATCTCTAATGCAGTCATCCGTGGACCAAGATTCCAGGCCATAGAAGATGAGGCCTGAGCCATAGCAGTTACCTGAGTATTCAAAGAGTCCACTGAGGTCTGAAGAGTCTGAACTGAAGATTGGAGACCCTGAACATTTGCAGATTGGAGCATTTCAATCAGTTCAGTGAGTCGAGATGAATTTTTCACATAAACCTTAGTGGCTTCCAGCACTTTGGCATTGATTGCTGGGTCTTCTTTAACTGCATCCCTGATTTCATCAATTGTAACTCCACATGACTGAAGATGCTTGAGAAACTTAACCAGGTTTTCATCCAGTCTGATAAGGTGTTGGTACATGAGATCTCTGTGCTCATGAACATTTTCATTGAAGGTGAGCACATCAGATCGAAGATCAGCGTAGCTGGCAGCCGCTTCAGTGTGTTGATCCCAAAATTGTTCAGTAACCCCAGTGTACAGCTTCCTTGAGGCTTTAGTGATCCACTGAACCAACTGTCTTTCAGTGACTGGAAGAATGTTGTCAAAACGGTTAAATTCCCCAGAGCTGGATGATGAGGAGTCTGAGTCATTATCTTCTGGATGAAATGGTGACTCAGTATGCTCCTTTGGATCAGGCTGAGGCTCTTGTTCAGATTGAACCTCAGCGTCCATTTCTTCTCCAGCTGATAAAATTTCATCTTCAGTTTCAGCAAGTTCATCCTCTGAGAATAGAATACCAGTGACATCAGCAATTGTGAGCAAGGGGTTGGTGATGGGTTCCATATCAGCGGGTGGTATATATCCCTCTGAGTCTTTGTCCCCCGTTGACCCCTTAGAAACACTGGTGGGAGTTTCCCAGTGCCTTCTCTGGAGTCAGGATTGGTTTTGGGTTCCGTATAGGCGGGTTGTTTCTTTCCCTCCGAGTCTTTGTCCCCCAGTGACCCCTGAGACACTGGTGGGTGTTTCCCAAAGACCTTGGCTGAGTCAGTGATTTTTGTATCCCTATCATGGGTTGTTTGTTTCCCCTGAGTCTTTGGGATCGATCAGTGTGCCCTCAGACAAAGACTTGGATTTGTTAATGTCATCATCGGCGTGGTGGAAGGCGCTCCCCCCAGCGGGTTGTTTGTTTCCCTCTGGATCTTGGGAGTAGTAGGTGTGACCAAGGGCACTGACTGTGATGTATCAGTGTCCTTCGTTGTCACTGGGGTGGTTGTTGCCTCGTCAGTGGGTGTCTGTTTGGTCTCGGGCTTTTTGTGCCTCTTCGGCTGTGCTCCTGAAGCGTCAAGGCCCTAAGACTTTGGTTTAGTCTTAGTCCCAGTCTGAGACTTCCCCTTTTTCTTTTTAGGAGTAGGGTTTGGAGACACTGATCCACTTTGATTGTTTACAGCAATCATGTGGGCCGTCAATTCAATGGGAGTGACAAGGGATGGGTCCTTTTGAAAATTTGATGGGCTCAGGATGCCAGGTAAATTTCCAAAATTTTCATCCGGAGTATAATTTGAACCCAATAACGATTGCAAAGCACAAGAGACAAACCTAGGATACGAAACGTACTTCGTCCTAGTTTTGCTCTGTAGCTTCGTTACGAGATCACTTTGTAAATGATCTCCCCTATGTCGACAGTGACCCCATTCATCAAGCAGTATGCCATCATCAACTGAATAGAGTTAACTTGTTCAGTGGATGAGTGGTTCCCGCCGAGGACCTGAATCACAAAAGTGAAGAGGATCCTCCAAGCCACGGGGAATGAGCTTTTAGTGACTGGGGTCTTGTCCAAAAAAGTTGGATCTAAAACAATTTGTTTTGACCCATCCTTCACTGTGGAGGGTTCAGGATGGGCGACATAAGTACCTTTGTTATAATCTAACCCTGTTGAAGTGCAAAACATTTTGTAATCCAGGGTGTATGGTTGCCCCCCATTAAGACTGAACCTGATGAGATACTCCATGAGTGGTCTAAGGTTATTCTCATCAGTAGAAGGTGTCGGGTCAAAGGATTTAGCTGTAGCCCAAAACTCCCTGAGGTAGTTTGGGTACAGTACTGAGGGACATTTTACAAAGGCCGTTTTGAGTGGGTAGTTGAATAAAATTTTTATAATGTCTTTATAGGTTGGGACATTTTCAGGGTATTCAAAATTTCCTATGACATTATTTGTTTTAAATTCAACGTTAGTAAGATCCCCTACCCACTGAGAAGCAAACTGGAGAGATTGTGTTCTAGCCATTTCTATTAAAGAAGATTTTAGGGTTAAAAAAATGTTTTGACTAGAACAATCAAAGTCTTTGTATCTCTTAAGTTTGTGATGAAAAACTTTTGTAAATGTTTACAAGGAGGGTTTTCCAAATGAGGTTTTAAAGATTTTTAGAACACACAAATTTTTCTGGATTTGAGAAAGGATTTTGACAGAGTTTAGTTGCAGAAAATAATTTGTGTGTGTTTTGTGGTTTTTGAAGAGGGTATTTATAAAGTAGTGAGAGGGGTGGTTTTCGTATAAATGTGGATATGTAAAGGCCATTTTTTAAATCGTTTGATATTCCACATTTAATGCCACCCACCACTTCACGCAGTAAAATCCCGTCTTTCAAGGAAAACAGTTGCAATGCACAGTAAAAGTGCACTTTAGCAGTAATAAAATATCCATAGGATATTTTTATGGAGAGAAGGCATTTAATGCCAAGTGGGGTGAGGTAAATGATGATACTCCCAACAGTAAGACATGTATTCCTATATTAAATTGGTGGGATTACCAACCTAGGACATTTTAGTAACTAATACTTGGAGCATTTAGTTACTCATTCAATGCTTTCGTCAGGACCCCGAGTGAGTCTTACTCATTCAGTGAGAGGTTTGTTTTGGATGTTCAGGGAGAATGAACCATTTCAGAGAACTTATTGAGATTGGTTTTCAGATACCTGACTTTCAATGTCAAGCATTCCCAACTCGCTTTCAGTCTCTGAAGGTGGGTTCATCCCAGGGTTTTGTGAAGATATCAGCCAGTTGATATTCAGTAGGGATGAAATGAAGTTCAATGTCTCCCTTCATTATGTGATCCCTGATGAAGTGATATCTGATATCAATGTGTTTGGTTCTTTGGTGGAGGACAGGGTTGTTGGAGATTGCAATAGCACTAGTGTTATCACAGAAGATGGGCACCATTTTGTAATGGATGTCATAGTCACTGAGTTGACTTTTCATCCATAATACATTGGCACAACATCCTCGCCATGTAGCTACATATTCAGCTTCAGCTGAGGACATAGCCAATGATTGTTGCTTTTTAGCACTCCAACAAACTAGTTTTCCTCCAAGAAATTGACAGGACCCTGAGGTACTTTTTCTGTCCATGTTGCAGCCAGATAATCGAATCAGAGTAACCCTTAAGATCAAACCCTGAGCATTTTGGATAATAGAGTCCAAGGCTTGGGGTTCCCTTCAGGTACCTGAGTATTCTTTTGGCTGCAGTGAGATGGGATTCTTTAGGATTGGACTGATATCTTGCTATTAGACAGATTGAGAATTGGATATCTGGTCTAGAAGCAGTTAGATACATCAGTGAGCCTACAATCCCTCTGAAATGAGTTTGATTGACTGATTTGCCAGTGAGATCAGGTCCAAGGTTGTTAGGTGGGACCAATTGGAGTTTTCATTGAGGCACAGTCAGATATCTCATATTTCTTCAAGAGATTTCTGGTGTATTTCTCTTGACTGATGGATATTCCTTTATCAGTTTTCCTGATTTGTAGTCCAAGAAAGTATGTGAGTTCCCCCATCATGCTCATTTCAAACTTCTTTGTCATCAGTTTTTAAAACTGTTGCAAAGTTTGTAGTTAGTTGAGCCAAAGATGATGTCGTCAACATACACTTGGACTAGAATCACATCCTGTTGAGTTCTATAGACAAACAGTGTGTTGTCTATCTTTCCTCTGACAAACTTGTTTTGTATCAGGAAGGCTGAGAGAGTTTCATACCATGCCCTGGGAGCTTGTTTAAGTCCATAAAGAGCTTTGTCAAGCTTGCAGACATAGTCAGGGAATTCACTACTCTCAAAGCCTGGAGGTTGCTGAACATATACATCTTCCTTGAGATCACCATTTAAGAATTCACTTTTAACATCCATTTGGTAGACCCTGAAGTTCATGTATGTTGCATATGCAAGAACGATCCTGATGGCTTCCATTCTTGCAACAGGAGCAAATGTCTCATCATAGTCAATGCCTTCTTGTTGACTGTAACCTTTGGCTACAAGTCTGGCTTTGTTTTTAATGACAGTGCCGTTTTCATCAATTTTGTTTCTGAAAACCCACTTCATTCCTATGACTACTACATCCTGAGGACATTTGATCAAGGTCATGACCTTGTTTTTATCAAACAGTTGCAGTTCTTCTTGCATAGCCTGAACCCAGCTTGGGTATTTTAGAGCCTCAGTGACACTTTTGGTTCTATTTTGATAGGTAATCAGCATATAGACATTCATTGGCTGAAGCTGCAGTTAAGTTAGCAACCATGCTTCTAGTGAGCATTCCCTCAGTGGGTTCACCAATGATGTTTACAAGCTCAATGTCCTGAGATCTTGTCCACTTACTTTGTGGTCTAGGATCTGAGCTTGAAGATGTCACTGGGAGTTCAGGTGTGAGTTCAGGTGCAAGAGCCACATGATCATTTAGATCATCTGTTGAGGTGTCTTGTTCTGGTAGAGGTTCTTGAGTTATAGGATCCTGATCATTTGGATCAGTGTTACCTATCCCAGTAGGGACTGACTGATTATCAATGAATTCACTGATAGTTGGTTGTGACAGGTTGTGAGGCAAGACATAATATGAGATGTCAGCATCAGCTTGGTATGAGGAATTGGTTTCAGTGTTGTACTCATCAGGAGGATATCTTGATGAGTTATCAATTCCTATTTCTTCCACTGAAGTGTTGGTGAACCTGATGCTTTCGATACTTTCATCAAAGGTGACATGATAGGTTTCCTCAACTTGTTGTCTCCTTGTGTTAAATACCCTGAAGGCTTTGGAGATCAGTGAGTATCCTAGAAAGTATCCATCATCAGCTTTAGCATCAAACTTGCCCAGATGATCCTTGTGGTTATGAATAAACACAGGACATCCAAACACATGAAAGTAGCTGATGTCAGGAAGTCTACCTTTGAATATCTCATAAGGGGTTTTATTATGTCTTTTGACAATGATTGACCTGTTTTGAGTGTAACAAGCTATTTTAACTGCTTCAGTCCAGAAATGCTTTGAGAGGGCTGAGCCATTTAACATGGTTCTTGCAGCCTCAATGAGAGTTCTGTTTTTCCTTTCGGCTACCCCATTTTGTTCAGGGGTATAAGGAGATGAGAAATTTTGGGAGATTCCCTTCTCATCACAGAAACTCTCAAGCTCAGCATTTCTAAATTCAGTACCATTGTCAGTTCTGATTTGTTTTATTGTAATGTCATTCTGATTTTCAATGTTCCCGATGAACGACATTATAGTATCAGCTGCCTGACTCTTGTTGGAAAGAAAGTATACCCAAGTGTATCTTGAGAACTCATCAACAATGACAAGTGTATACTTCTCATGCTGGATTGATCTGGGACTGACAGGTCCAAAGAGATCAATATGCAAGAGGTGAAGCCAGCTTTTGATAGAGAAATTTTTCTTGGTTTTGAAAGATGCTCTTTTATGTTTGCATTTTTCACAGGCTGAGCATGGTTTATCTTTTGCAAAAACCAGTGATGGTAAGCCAAGGACCTAGTTTTGTTTTGCCAAGTTGTTGATGTTTTTGAAGTTTAAGTGTGAGAGTCTCTTGTGCCACAGCCAGTTGATAGTTTCAGTGGCTTTGGCAAAGTGACAGGTTCCATCTTTAGAGAGAGTTGACATGTCTAAGACATAAACATCGTCTCTCCTAGGAGCAATCAACACAACTTCCTTGTTGGCATTGAAAATGGTACCTTGTTTGTCATTGAATTGTACAATGTACTTAGCATCACATAGCTGACTGACACCGATGAGATTGTATTTGAGACCATTTACATAAGCAATCCTAGAGAAAACTATTCCATTACAGTTTACTGAACCATAACCTTCAGTGGGACATGATGAGTTATCACCAAATACTACCTTTGACCCTGGTTCCTTTACATACTTGTGCAAATATTCCTTCACACCAGTCATGCTTCTTGAACATCCACTGTCTAGATGCGAGATAGGCTCCTTGGCATGCCTCTGCACAAGTAGTAAACTGAATTAGTTTCTCTTCGTGACCCACTTACTAGTGGGCTTGGGTCTCATGGTCTCTTTGAATTGAGCAATCGATTCATGGTTAGTGGTGGAGTGCAATGAGCTACCACAGGTTTTGCATTTAGAGACTGAGGATGACTCAGTGGATTTGGGTTGTTTTGAACTTCTCCTTGCATGGATGACATTGTCATGCTGAGATGTCTTATGAGCTGTGTTACCGCAAATATCATAGCATGTGTTCATAAGACAATCATCAGGACGATGATTATTAAAGCCACAGTGTGGGCAAGGAGGAAAAGGCTTTACTCTCAACTTTTGAGCTTTGGATGAAGAAGCATACTGATGTCCAACTTTGGTGTAGTTTTCTTGACTGAGAGAGCTCACATATTGCAAGTGGTCAGCAGTCCTGTGATCATCCTTTTTACAGATCATGCAAAAAAGGATTCTATAACAATTGTCAGTGGTGGCTTTTGACTTTGAGGAACTAGAGGAAGCTGACTTTGTCTCCTTGATTGGTTCAGGGACCTTTTCAATAGATTCCATTTTGTCAGTTAGCTTTCTCACAAGTTCAGTCGATTCTTGAATCTGATCAGCTTCAATGGGGACTGAGGATGTGGAATTTTCAGTGGGGGTGGATTCTTGTTGAGTTGGTTTTGATGGTCTTTTCAAAATGGTTCTACCAAGTCCAGACCTTTCTTTAGGAGAGTGTGGATTGTAATGCAATGGAGTAAGCTCAGAGCTAGGATCAGCACCCTGAAAAGGTTCCAAAGGTGGAAGTGGTGCTTGAGATTCATCTTCAGACTCAGAGATGTGTTCAGTGCTACTGGGCACATCTGGGAGTCCAAGCATGCTCTTTAGAGCTTGACTTTCAGGCTCTAGGATTCTTCCAGAGTCAAAGTTAGGAAGCTTACTATCAAGATTAAGTCTTTCAATATAATCACTGGACTTGGGAACAGACAACATGTTGGTAATCATGCCACCAGAATCCCTAACATATCATGAATTTTCTCTGGAGTGACATGGATCAACAAACCATTCAAAAAATCCAACTTATTAGTTGTTGTTTTAAAGTTTGCAACCACAAACCTACCCAACTTAGACGGAAGTTGATCAATGAAAATTTTACAAAACGATTGAAAACCTATTTCAGTCAGAAACGGTCCGTTGTCAACTTTTGCTTCATGGATAGAAGTACATAGACAAAAAGGAGCATTCCTTACACTAAGAGTTGGAAAATCTTCAAGATACTCTAAATGTTCTTAATCAGCCCGTGACAACAACATCTTTTTCTTTTCAAATTTTTTAGACTTCCCAACATTAGCTTCATCTTCACCTTCAAAATCTGTATCATCTTACTTCACCTTACCCTTTGGTTTCTTAACTTTTGTATCCTCTTTTTTCATCTTACCCTTTGGTTTCTTAACTTATGTATCATCTTTCTTCATCTTACCCTTTGGTTTCTTAACTTCCATTTTCGACTTTTGCGCAATACCATCATCTTCAGAATCAGAAACATACTTCATAAAACCCTTCAATTTCTTAAACATACGCTTAAAATCATCATCATCACTCATTAGTTTCTTAAGCCTCGATGAACCTAACTTGAGATTACCTTCATCAAAACCTTCATTCTCTTAACCTTCTTAGTCACAATAACACCTTCAACAGAAGAATCTGAACCTACTTAATCAGTAGCAAGAGAAGATGAAGAAGACTTCTTTGACAACTTAACCCTCGACTTCTTTGACAACTTAACAGGCTTACCACTATCCTCTTTATCAGACAAATTTTTTTAATTGGACACATCAAAATCAACCTTCGGCTTAGCCGAAGTATTGTGTCTAGGGACATTCGACTTGGGATTAGGCTTTTCAACATTTGCCATCGGCTTAGGATTCACAGCATCTGCAGCCTTCAAGGAATCTACAGCCTTCGGATTAGTCTTCTGGACATCGGTCGAAACATCATCACTAATCACCTTATCCTTCACAACATCAACCTTAGACTTAGCTGAAATAACACTACTCGCCTTATCTTTGACAACAACACCAGTCTCCTTAGCTGAAACAAGATCAATCACCTTATCCTTCACAACATCACCAGTCACCTTATCCTTCACAATATCAACAGTCGCCTTATCCTTCACAACATCAGGCGCCTTATCCTACACAACATCACCAATGCCCTTATCCTTCGGCACAACAGACTTGGGATTAGGCTTAGACACATTAGACATTGACTTAGGTTTCGGCACATGAGCCTTGGGATTATCAACACTTGTCAAAGTATTCGGTACATAAGACACCAAAACAGGCATACTGATATTTGCAGCAGTCAGATTAAACGAAGAGATAGGGGAAGGATTCAAAACTAATCAGCTTAATATCCCAGACAGAGTCCTCCGACTAGGAGAACTGGAGGAGGAGAACCAGACTTAACAGCAGCAACTGGCTATATAACAGAAGTACCTAACAACAAAAACATAAAAACACTTAAATTATACAGTAACAAAAAACACACATAATCACATGTGATTCATAAACTAAATTTTCATCAAATAAAACATATAGAATCACATGTTCTCCTTCAAATACCAAATAAATATTTACTCCATTTTCAACAAAATAAAACATAGAGAATCACATGTGCTCCTGCAAATACAAAATAAATATCTACTCCATTTTCATCAAAATAAAACATACAGAATCACATATGATCCTTCAATACCAAATAAATATCTACTCGACTAAATAAATAATCATTACCAAACAATAAACTCAATCATAAACTTTATTTTCTTTAAAAAAAACATACAAAATCACATGTGCTCCTTCATTACCAAAATAAATAATCATTACAAAAAAATAAACTCAATTTTCATCAAAATAAACATAAAGAATGACAAGTGCTCTTTCAAATTAAAAAATAACTATATACTCAACTAAACAAATAATCAGTACTAAACAAAAAAACATAAAAACCTACACAAAAAAAAATAAAAAATAAACAGTACCAATATCGTCACGTCGAGGTTTATCTAGATCACCAAGTTTCGATGAAGACAATTGGAGAAACGGCCCACGTTTTGTGTTTGCTATCTAATTTCGTATGTACAATGGATCCATTGAAAAGCATTAATCAAATTTTGGGGTTAGGTTTTGCAATATTGGGGATGGTGAGAGGGTGAATAGAGTGTGTGTGTGTGAGATGAATGAGTGAAACCCTACAATTTCTTCAAAATCAGAAACCTTCTTTCTCATTAGTTTCAGAAACATACTTCATAAAACCCTTCAATTTCTTAAACATACGCTTAAAATCGTCATCATCACTCATTAGTTTCTTAAGCCTCGATGAACCTGACTTGAGATTACCTTCATCAGAAACCTTCTTTCTCTTAACCTTCTTAGTCACAATAACACCTTCATCAGAAGAATCTGAACCTACTTCATCAGTAGCAAGAGAAGATGAAGAAGACTTCTTGGAAAACTTACCCCTCGAATTCTTTGACAACTTAACAGGCTCATCACTATCCTCTTTATCAGACAACTTACTTTTTCGATTGGACAAATCAAAATCAACCTTCGGCTTAGCCGAAGTATTGCGTCTAGGGACATTTGACTTGGGATTAGGATTTTCAACATTTGCCATTGTCTTCTGATTCACAGCATCTACAGCCTTCAAGGAATCTGCAGCCTTCGGATTAGTCTTCTGGACATCGGCCAAAACATCATCACTAATCACCTTATCCTTCTCAACATCAGCCTTAGCCTTAGGTGAAACAACACTACTCGCCTTATCGTTGACAACAACACCAGTCGCCTTAGCCGAAACAAGATGAGTCGCCTTATCCTTCACAACATCACTCGTCACCTTATCCTTCACAATATAAACAATTGCCTTATCCTTCACAACATCTGGTGCCTTATCCTTCACAACATCACTAGTTCCCTTATCCTTCGGCACAACAGACTTGGGATTAGGCTTAGACACATTAGAAACTGACTTAGGTTTCAACACATGAGCCTTGGAATTAGCCTGACGATTACCATTGGGATTATCAAAACTTGTCAAAGTATTTGGTACATAAGACACCGAAACATGTATACTGATATTTGCAGCAGTTGTATTAAACGAAAAGACAAGGGAAGGATTCAAAACTAATCGGCTTAATATCCCAGACCGATTCCTGCGACTAGGAGAACTGGAGGGAGGAGAACCAGACTTAACAGGAGAAACTGCAGTAACCGGCTGTATAACAGAAGCACCTAACAACAAATACATAAAAACACTTAAATTATACAGTAACAAAAAACATACAGAATCACATGTGATTCATAAACTAAATTTTCATCAAATAAAACATACAGAATCACATGTGCTTCTTCAAATACCAAATAAATATCTACTCCATTTTCATCAAAATAAAACCTAGAGAATCACATGTGCTCCTGCAAATACCAAATAAATATCTACTCCATTGTCATCAAAATAAGACATACAGAATTACATGTGATCCTTCAATACCAAATAAATATCTACTCAACTAAATAAATAATCATTACCAAACAATAAACTCAATCATAAACTATATTTTCTATTAAAAAAAACATACAAAATCACATGTGCTCTTCCATTACCAAAATAAATGATCATTACAAAACAATAAACTCAATTTTCATCAAAATAAACATACAGAATCACAAGTGCTCTTTCAAATAAAAAAAATAACTATATACTCAACTAAACAAATAATCAGTACCAAACAAAAAAAACATAAAAACCTACAAAAAAAACAAAATAAAAAAAAGAAATAATCAGTACCAGTATCGTCACGTCGAGGTTTATTTTGATCACCAAGTGTCGATGAAGACTATTGGACCAACGGCCCACGTTTTGCGTTTGCTATCTGATTTCGTATGTACAATGGATCCATTGAAAAGCATTAATCGAATTTTAGGGTTAGATTTTGCAATATTGGGGTTGGTGAGAGAGTGAATAGAGAGAGTGTGTGTGAGATAAATGAGTGAAAATGAAAGGACAAAGCTACCCCTCTTGTCAAAAGTAAATGAGAAGCAGTGTGTGAGTGTATCCGTTGGATCAAAAGTAAATCAACGGTGGAGATTAAGCGCTTTGTTCTTTAGCTAAATAGTGTTCCATATTGAACTTTCCTCCATTATGAATACATGAAAACATGGTTTCATCGTATAAGTTTGTTTGAGTAATAATTGTTTAAGTTGAACTTGTTGATAAAACATAAATTGGTTTAAAGGTCAAAAGGATTTCTTGTTATGTTTTTATTCCAAAAAGTTAGTGCACAAATTAGTATGACTTGTGATGATTGACTCTCATTATATGAACTTGTTAAAATGAACTTATAATAATTCAAACACGAGTATAGGTCGAAAGGACTCATAGGATCAAGTGGGATAGATCGTATTTTCACCAAATGAAACTAAATAGATCTTGACATATTGTGTTCATAGGTCGAAAGGGTTTACTATATGTTTTAAAGTCTCAAAACGATTTTCATGATACACACCATTGATTGTAATTTTGTTTACTTTAGATTTGGGCATCATTCGCCTAGTTTAACCAAAACTACTCAAACACTCTAAATGAAGATTAATGATTTCCACACAAGTATTTGTTCCGGTAATTGACTAAATGTATTTACTATTGAATTCCTTGATAATTTGATTTGACACCCATTTTACATACTTCGCTATTTAAACTAACTAAAAACAAATCCCTTGGGACAATCTTGACTTACCAACCTTTACTATAATCAGACGAGTATAGTTGCTCATATGAGTTAATAGAATAATCGGTAAATAGTGTTTTATAAATTATAAAACTTGCACACAATCTAGCACATCACTTCCCTATACTTGAGATTAAATGTGGGTGAGCACAATGATATACACCATTACGGTGGAAGGGAGCCATATGCTGAAAAAGGGGTTGTTGAATTATATGCTCAAAAGGTTATACATATTTAATCTTAACCGTACCTAATTCTATTGGTGTAGTGGGTAAATTAAGTCCTTCTCCTATAAAATAATCAATAAATTGATATTGGAGGGAAATATGGTTTTAGAGGTTTTGGTTCATGAAAGACGGGAGCTTTCGTGGACTCCATTTGCAAATCATCTTCTATCATCTTTGACTTTGAAAAATTCTTAGGTAATGATCCACTTTAACCTAATAAACCCAGTTTGAATCCATAATGTTTCTTGTGATCATCCGTATATGAGTGATGTAAATATGTGAGGTTATGTTTCATTCCTAAATTAGCCCTATCTTCACATGGCTCAACTAAAGTGTAGGTCTTAGGACTATGAATCCTTTTAGGTTCTTTGTGAGTAGGTGTGACATCCATTATTATTGAAACTTGCTGAAATGGGACCGGATTGACTTTACCAATAATCCCATCCTCATTTTATTGGAATTTAGTAATCTTTTGGATTTTCATAGGTTGAGCTTGTTCAGCTGTCATACCCTCAAAATATCACAGCAGAAGATATTAGGGCGTGACTTTCATGGGAACAAAGTTACACTTACATTGAACGACCTCTACATGAGTCACTTGGAAAATACACGTTCGATTAAATAAATAAAGTTTTACAAAGTTATAATCCAAGATTTTATGAAATGTAAAGAAGCTTTTGGTTCATAATTGAACGTAAGTTATGCAATAAGTCTTCAAAATGATGAGACCGAAAAAATGTGACTCAAGCAATGATGGTCTAGATGAAATCTGATGCGCGTACAAGGCGCGTTCGGGGTCAAAGGAACTTCCTTTTCGTCGATCAAGTTTTTCAACACCCTAGGCAGTGAACCTAATCGTTGTAGTGTAGTATTGGGTAAGCCTCGGGTATTGATATCGTTCTCTTAGGGAATAGGAATGCTAGTAAGAAGTGTACTACGCTAAGGTTGAGGTTGAGGAAGATTATTTTTTATCTTTTTTATATTTTTTAGAAAGCTAAGGGTAAAATCTCGGGGTTTAGATTTGGGGGGTGGTACTTCTACCGATTACTCTACAATCTAATTATCTAAACTATTGGTAGTCTTATGTCTATTGATGCATGCTCGTATGATGATTAAAAATGTGTCTTCCTAGATACTATTACTCCCTAGTTATCTTTTATTGGTGGTTGAATTATCACGTCCGTATTCTTAACGCGTTGTGTTTTCTAAGGTTGTAGGGTATGCCTTTTTCCCTAACTCTTTGAGATTACCTTAAGGTTATTGCCTACGAAATCTCTAGGTCAATCATAAACTAACTCTAAGGTTATCTTTGGATGTTTAGATTACAAATCCGCTAAGTGATTCATAAGCTAAGGTTCACAAAGATTACTCAAGCATTTAAACACAACGATAGCCTAGTGCACTCCTAAGCCATTTACCATTAGAATAAGAGACAACCAATCAATAATTAATAACTAGGTTTCATAGATCTAAGCAAACACACAAGAAATTTAGCTGGACATGTTAAACACGCAAGCATACACACATTCAATCGAAGACATAATGAAATTAATGAAGTAAAACACTTATCTTGATGTAAAATAGGGTATGACAACCCTAAGATACGGTCCAAGTCGGACTACAAATGTTTAGGGTTTTTACTCCACAAGTCTACCTCTCAAAATTCTGAAAATTCGATTTTTATATATATTTTTACATTCACGCCGTCAGATCACCGTCATTAGGGTTTCGTCTTGGCCAAATAATAGTTGGGACGGAATCACGTTGTAGTTGTGACGCCTTCGGGCTTAAGTAGTGACGTCGTCTAATTCTGGATCTAGGCCGTCTGGGATGAAAAGTCTTCGTGACTCCCTTCCTCTTCAAAGCCTGACGCCGTCAGGTGTATTTTAGCAAAAAGTCTACTGAGCCGTTACTGATTTAATTACATATAGAGGGACGGCGTCGCCCTTGAGTTGGGACGCCGTCAGGTGTAAATTTAGCAGCTTGAATGTCTTCGATCTTGACTTAGCCAGTTTCTTCATATATTCACTCCTTTTCTTCCAAATATGCATCATTCCAGCATTTTGCTTCCAAGAGACCTAAAAAGTAAAAAGGAACGAAATTAAGCAGTAACGGATATAAAAGTGGGCGATTAAGGGCTTAAATGACCCCTTAAAAGTGTACGTTTTAAATCCTTATCAAGTATCCCTACACTTGGTATTTGCTTGTCCTCAAGAAAATGTGCTTTTGGCCAATCAATTTATAAGTTAGGGGGCATGAAACTTTGGTTTAAGATAATTCATAACAAGTAAAAGCACCGCAATAGTCATAAAAAGCATGGAAATTATGTACTAGCACCTCGCAAGGGGTGTTTGGATTCTCTCATCTCTCGGGTGTATATGAAATATAGTAAATGGAAATGGAAGATAAACACTCATTAACCGGTCATAGTACATAGATTACCATAGGCTTGAGACTAGATCAAAACTCCACTGCTTTGGCGTAAGCACCTAGGAATAACTATCTAGGAGGTCTTTTAAAAGGGTTGTAATGTTAGGCGTACGGTAGGGAAACAAAGGGTTTGGTTGGATATGCGATTTAGTGGTGGCAAGTAAAACATCTTATGTTACAAGCATGAAAAGAATGGTGTTGCTAAGCCAAGACTCGACTCACTAAACTCTAGATAACTTTGAAACAAACAAACATAAATATAAAGATAGATGTAGGATGGTAGCCCATATATTTGTTTTTGGCATACACTTTTACTCTACCATCCTCTAAGATAACATCAAAATATAAGGGATTTATAGGAGCATCCCTACACTTGAGTTTTTTTTACTCTAACACTAATTTGACCCGAATTGAAAAGATCAAAATACATGGGGTATTTTATTACGTAAATAAAGGGAATTTGAATTTAACGTTCTTTCCCGTCACTCCATAAAATTTTACTTTACCCATGAATCCCAATCGTCCTAAAACCATGTACAAAAGATATGACTCGACTTAGTAACCATGCAAGTAACTAGATAATTGAACTAAGGGTTTAGTATGATAACAATAATGCACTAAAGGTGAGTGGATACAAGGTAGGCTAAGGTGATTTGGGTGTACATTTGGGGGTGGATTGTAAACAATGCTCTTCATTGATATTCCGGAAAACCAAAACATCACGAGAACCGCGAAAAGGATAGGCTCTGAGGCGTTAACTAGGGGTATCGTGTAATAAAGATGAGTACATCGCAAGGGTGTAGGGTAATTACTCAACCGCTGTGAAAGAAGTAATTATAATACGGGTATCAAACAAGGGCTATCCTAATGCCTCTTATCATTTAGTTATTCCTAACTACACAAGTGTAGTCTCACTAGCGATCTCGAGATGCATCACAAAAAAAGTTCTAGAATCTATTATACTACCGGTACACTCTCGAAGCATTAAAGGTGAATTCTTTAATTCCTATAGATCTAGGGGTGAACCTCACATTTTTGGGGTGGAATTTGAGTGGTAAACGGTTTTTGTGCTAGTCATTTAACTCCTATCCATGAGACGCTTTATTAAGACAAGAGTCCCACCGGTACATGTCGTGAAAAATTTTAAATTTGGCGCTAAAATTGCCCTAACCAATATTTCTCATAGCTTATTACACAAATGAAATAGGATAAGACAAATATTCAAGGATAAGCATAGTTTCAAAGTTCCTGTTTTATTCTCCCTCCCTACACTTAAACTGAACATTGTCCCCAATGTTCCTCAAAAGTATCAAAGTTATGATAATGGAAGGTAATTAAAAGAGAAAGAAACTAGTACTCCCCTGATGAGCTCGGTAGGATCCGTGTGAAGTAGTGGTTAAATTCTTTCCCAAGAAGAATGTATGCGTGATAAGCTTCATCCAATATTATGTTTCTTCTTCTTGATAAATAAAACCTGCACACTTTAAGAAAATGGACGAAACCTTCGCATAAAATCGGCGGTAAAATTATATATGACTCAACTACACTAGGATATAATGCTTGTGGAATGGATGTTTGTAGATTTTCTGGAATATTAAGACCTGAGAATTTCTAAAAATTTATAAATAACACAGAAAACGAGAGAAAATTTATAAGCTGTTTCTGCTCCTCCCAACGTCGTCAGGTTATCATGACAGAAACTGGTCTGCTGCATTTTTCTGGAAAAATTACACCTTTAAAATCTGGAAAAATTCCTGCAAAACATCCATTATGACTCGATACAAGCATTTGACTCTAACAAACACACATATATATCAATTTTTAATAATCGTAGTTCTCGCGTTCACGTTCTTTTAAAAATGTGTGTAATCCTCCCTACACTTATCCTTTTTGTAAAATACCTTTATATGTAATTAAGACGAGGTTAAAGACAAAATAAAGCATTTTCAAAAATTCAAACATGAGAACATACAATAATGAAAAGATATACGACACACAAACAAGCAAACAATTAAGCATGGGTTGCCTCCCACGAAGCGCTTTTCATTATTTATGAGTCTTGTAGCTAGACTCGAAGTCGTGCTCCTACGTTCCTCTTAGCTTAGATGCCCATTCGATTTCCTTAACTCTTCTTTCATCACGAATATATTCAGGGCCTAACTCTAGACAAGCGGTGTAGTAAACCTTGTTCTCCCAATCTACTTCAAAAGCCGGAATGTTGTCTACATCTAAATCATTAATACCCTCAAACTTTTTATTTTTGCAGGGCATTATATATTTAACACATTCGGTCCCATTTGAGAACTTGGCTATTCCTTCCTCTTGATCATAAACCATCATAGATTCCTCAATAAATGGTCTTCCAAGTATCACATCTCCTAAAAATCCATCAATGATGCCCTTAACATTTTCCAAGATCATGAAATCACACCTATATGTGAAATTATCTATGAAGACATGCAATCCTCTAACCCTCCCAACATAGTTACTCACTTTCCTAGGGTAAAAAGGGTCCCTCAGAGGTCCTAACTTTTTGTTCATGATCCAATTGTAATAGAGCCTAGACATTATGTTCATGGGTGCCTTATAATCTATGTAAGTGTGATCCCTATATGAGTACCCAATCATGCATGGCATCTTAATGTTTTTAGGGTCACCCCTTCTTATGCATGGCTCAAAAGGTGGTCGCAGGTAGTTAACTACGTTATAGTGATAGGCGGTTTCCTTCCTGTTAGGGTATGAATCGAAATACTCCCTAAGTTCCTCCTCCTCCTTACTACCCTCCATAATTTCCAATACCTTATAATCCCCTTCTTCTATTTCATCTTCCGAATCATCGCTTGTGGTCGAATCACTATCTAAAGTACTAGTGGATTCCTCAAGGGCTTTTTCAAGTGCACTTTCAATTATCCTATTCAATTTACTAAGTTCTCCAATTTCACTAACAATACGAGCTCGGAGTTGGTTGGCAAAAGTTGAATCGAGTGGTGGGTATTTGTTTGATGATGGGTTGTTGTTTGGTGGGTTATCACCTTCCATGACGAAAAGTGATGGAATTACTAACAAAGTCACGAAGAAGGGGATAGACTACGAGGAAGCTAATGAGAAAAAATCTTACTTGATAGGAATCAAGCAAGGGAACCTAAACGAGATAGAAATCTAACTAGCTATTCTATTCCGGATCCCTGGCAGCGGCGCCAAAAACTTGATGCGCGTACAAGGCGCGTTCGGGGTTAAAGGAACTTCCTTTTCGTTGAGTGTAGTATTGGGTAAGCCTCGGGTATTGATATCATTCTCTAGGGGAATAGGAATGCTAGTAAGAAGTGTACTACACTAAGTTTGAGGTTGAGGAAGATTATTTTTTATCTTTTTTATATCTTTTAGAAAGCTAAGGGTAAAATCTCGGGGTTTGGATTTGGGGGGTGGTACTTTTACCGATTACTCTACTATCTAATTATCTAAACTATGGGTAGTATTATGTCTATTGATGTGTGCTCGTATGATGATTAAAAATGTGTCTAGCTAGATACTATTACTCCCTAGTTATCTTTTATTGGTGGTTGAATTGTCACATCATTATTCTTAACACGTTGTGTTTTCTAAGGTCGTAGGGTGTTCCTTTTTCCCTAACTCTTTGAGATTACCTTAAGGTTATTGCCTACGAAATCTCTAGGTTAATCATAAACTAACTCTAAGGTTATATTTGGATGTTTAGACTACAAATACGCTAAGTGATTCATAAGCTAAGGTTCACAAAGACTGTTGATCCTAGTTGAGCAAACGATCTTGTATAGAAGCTGACTTAAACTAAAACAAACTGTTAAACACTACGTGGAATTTAATTTTTAACCTTAAGAAGAATAACTTGATTATCACTAAACACCTCAATATATTTATTATACGAATACTCTGAATAGTATTAGGGTTTTACAACCTTGAAGTGTATCGACTTTAGATATATCTAATACGTGTATCTAACTCTAACCTAGGACCTCCTTTTATAGGCTAAGGAGTCCTATACAATCTACATTACGTATTATACAAGATAAGTACACTTTCCATATAATATGTCCTACTCAAGATATTCTAGAATATTACAAATCAAACCGACCTAAACAATACCAGCAGTGGTTCATTACATTAGCCATGGTTCCAATATTCTACTAGCAGTGGTCTACCTTGAGCAGTGATTCCATCCTTCTAGCCGTGGTTTCAATCATGCTGGCAGTGGTTCCATACTTAGTATAATTCTTTGTTACCAGAACCAAAAACCCAACAATCCTCCCCTAAAATTGATAGTTTCTAACAGAATCATCAAGTTTCTTTTAAGTCCACAATGTCTTCATTTGGAGGATGTATTCAAACACTCATCAGCCTCCTCAGTCTCTTTATGAGATCCTGACTCTTCATCAGCAGCCTTAGATCTGTTTGCCTTCCTTTTTAATCATCCTTGAGGCTTGGCTTTTGTGGCTAGAGGACCTTGAAGATCAGCAATTTTCTTAATCTTCAGAAACAACTGGTCAATCATTGGTTTTGTTGGTTTAGTCCCCTGTGGTGCAAGCTTGACTTCCAACAACTTCCTTACTACATTCTTGGACAGTGGATAATCTTAATCAATGAACATGAATATCTTCTCCTGTGTAGTCTGAACAGTATGCAATCTACAAGTCTGATAAAGCATCCATTCTACCACCTCACAGTCCTCCTAAAATTTGTCTTCAGGATTGGGTTGAAACTTGTTCTTCACAGCTGTCCACACAAACCTTGCTAATGTCCCTGTTGGTCCAAACTTACCATATTTGAACTCCATGATCTTCCACAGTTGTTCCAAATCAACTTTAGACATAAAGAGCAACAAAATTCCAAAATTGAAGTATTGACTTTTCCATCCATCTCCTCTAGTAATCTTAATAACTTCTTTTTCATTTGTTGTGAGAATCTGCCAATCTACAATAGGATGTATAGATCTTACTGGTGTAGGATTAATAGGTTCTTATGGTTTATCACACACCATAAGATACTGTTTCACTCTTTCTTCCTTATCCATCTCATCATTTAACTTCTGTTTCTTGGAACTAGACTCCTTCTGATTAGCTCCTTTTCTCTTTTGTTGTCTGTTCCTCCACAACTCATCTTCTCTTTCAAAATTCATAGGAATAAACTCAAGTTTTCTTTTGTAATTAGTGTAAAGCTCCTCAATCTCCTCATATGAGCAGTCCTTCAAATTTACAGCAATTTTCACTTCCATATGTTTGAGAAACTTCACCATTTCATTCCTTATCTGTTGCTTGGTAAGAGGTTTATTCTTCTTTGCTTGATACTCTTTGAATGCTCTATCTTGTTTCATCTTTCTCACCTTCTCAGCCAAGACCTTAGACCTTGTGTCAATGTCTAATTGGCCCCATTCACAATCTGTCCACTCTGTCTTTATACTCTCAGAAGCTTGAAAGAATCTATGTTCACTATTCCATTCTTCTATCAGTTTCAGAGATGCTTCTTCATTCTCTTGCTTTTTCTTCTCTTCAGCAATAACTTCAGCATTAAACTTCTCTTGTAGCTTTTTAGAAACTTCATGATCATGTGCAATCTGCTCCTCCGTACTTTCAAACTCTATCTCCTCTTCTTCTGGTTCTGCTATTCCTTTACCTTTTCCAATATCAGGCTGAGGAGCCACAACTCTTTGCACTGGCTCACCAATCTTTAAGCTTTTAGAAATAGGTTTAGGTCCAGTTGTTTTAAGTATAATAGGGACAGGTGCAATGATTGGTTCAGGGATTGGTAGAGATTGTTTTAGGTTTAGCAATGTACTAGCAACCTCCTTCTCAGCTTCCTTTGACTTTGGTGGTGATGTGACAGTGGTTGTGATTATGGTGGAAGTGGTTGTGATAGCAATGGGAATTTCTGAAGTAACAGTTGTTAGAATTATCTCAGAAGTGGTTGCAGCAGTGGATACAGCAGTGCATACAGCAGTGGTTTCTTTTGTACTAGCAGTGGATGCAGCCACATTAGCAGTGGTTGTTGTTTGCACTACTTCTTCCTCTTCAACAACATCTTTCAAAGTTTCTTCAATCACTGCTTCTTTTCCCTCCTTGTTGATCACCAAATAATCATTACCATGATCAGAACTATCCAAATCCAAGTCAACATCCAAATGCATATCCTCCCCTGAATCTATGCTATTACTCCTCCCCTGTTTGGATGCATCCTCCAAACTCTGATCCTTTGAGGAGCTTGCCTTCTTCCCCATCTTTTTGACTCTCCTATATGCAGCAATCCCTGGTCTTCTTATGTTCTCCAAAACAGCTACCCTGTGCTTCAACCTCTTAATAGTGCCAGCCTGAGAGGTTGTCAATTCCTGAAGACCAGTGATCTTTGATTCCCTTTGGGTGCATCTAGCAGTCAATTCAAGTAATAGTTGCATTGGATCCTCACCACTTCGACCTGTGTTAACTAGTCCGAGAGGTGGATCCCTGGAAATGTCATCATGTACATGTTCAATACCCGTCAATTCATTTTGTGGTCCAAAACTATCCTCATCACTTCAAGCTGTATGACTTGCTCCGAGAGGTGAATGATGGGATGAAGTAAACATGGCATCAGACCTATCCTGAACATCCATGCCCCCCATATTAGCCAGTTGGCTGGGGATTCCTCCACCTGTGTTGAGCTTAAGAGAACTCTCCACATTAGGAGTTGTCAAAGGTTGGGACTTACTTATGATTCCACTGCCCTGCTCAACATCCAATCCTGAGTTAGTTGTGGAAGCCCTTCCAATCATGTCACCCCCTACACCTGTGACAGCCTCATTGCCTACACCACTAACACCAGCCTGAGGTAGCTTGGTGCTCTTCCTTCTCCTTCTGGTAACTAATATCCTTTGGGGTTCAGTTGTTAAGGGTAAGGGTTCAACAGTGGGTTCAGATGTGGTAGTAGTGGGTTCAGATGTGGTAGCAGGGGATTCAGCAGTGGATGGGTTGGGTTTTCGATTTTCCGCTTCTACAATTTCTGACAGGTTGAGCATGTGAGAAAACAAAGGTGTAATGGTTCCTGAAAAATTTGGACTCTTCTTCTTCATATGGGCAAACACCTTAGGAAACATATGCAGTACATCATACTTTCTCTTATGAGGAATGTGTTCTGTTAGTTGACTTTCTACTATCAACTGAACAAACCTAGGATACAAGTAGTATTTTCCCTGATCCTTAATGTTCTTTAGAAAACCATCCAAAATCATCCTAGACCAATTGAATGCCCTTTCTTGAGATAGACAGATGATAGCAGTTGCAATCTTAGATGGAAACTCATCAAATCCAGTGGTCTTATGGATTAAGAACTTCCATTGGGGAGAAAACATACCTTTGTGAAACTTTATACGATCCCCTCTTCTCTCATAACCCATTCTCTCCAAACCTTCAAATATTTCATCATTGGACAAATTAACAACTCCTTCAGCATCCTGAAGCTTCAAAACACCTCTAATCACTTCTTCTGTGACCATAATCTCTTTCTCATCAACAACAACCCTAATAACCTCTGCTCCATGTCTTTCTTGAATTTCAGCATTCCACAAAAAATGATGAATGTAGGATTTAGCAATGATAGGTTCAACAATTAATGCAAAGTGAATGGGACTATGTTTGATGAAATCAATCATTTCATGGAAGCCTTCAGAATGGTTGTTGTTGGGAATTATAAGTTTGAGTTGATAAAGACAAAAAGAATGAAACAAGAGGGACTTAATATGACAAGAAGGAAACCTACTAAAAGATGGAAGGGCTTGCTTGCAATGGAAGTTTTATTATTTAGTCCTTATCCTTTAGTATATAAAGAGGACATAGGTGTAGGTTTTTAATTATGTCTTTCAATATGTAGTCGACTAAAAGGTGTGTGTTTAGCCTAGACGTTAGGGGAGAACGTCTAGGGTTTTAGATAGTGTCCCTAGGTATAGTCTTGTAAATACCTAGGTTATTAGTTTAGTTAGTAGACGTGTTCCTATAAACGTCTAAGATTAGTTAGTGTTAGTGATTGAAAACCTTGTTCAATAACAAAGTATTGTTTTGATTATTCCGCTGCTTATTATCTTTGTTATTGATCCTAGGAGCTTATAACGATCTTATCAATTGGTATCGAGCACGGAGCTCTTGATATAGGGAATCACAAGGTTTTGGTTGTGAGGCGCGATCGTAAAGCAGATTCTTAAAATAATTAATGGTCGATAAATTGGAGAATATGGAGATCACGTGGGTCGATTATATTAAACTCAAATAATCAGTTTGTGGATCTTTACTGCCAAGTCGTGGGCCCCGCTGGTTGTTAATTCTACTCATCTTGGTCCTATTATAATCGTGCTTAATTTTCACATGATATGAGTGGGTTGGGATTCGGTGCTATGAGGTATATGGAGGTTATGGTAGATGTGTCTTGTGATTGGTCCACACGAATGTTAATCAAATCTGATTGGTCAATATATGGAGCACGCACGTGGGATATGGATTATGAGTTAACTTTGTCGGTTGCTACTTCATTAAAATTTTGCTCTTCAGTGGGTTCTACAATAGTTAAGATTGCGTGTTTGTCTTGATCGTGGGTCCCACCCATGTTGGTTATTCTAAACCGTATTTGATTTGCTATGGTGAGGTGAGATACATGGGTGTTACGGTGGAAGTGGCTTTGATTGGACCATGATCACGTGATTGGTCACTTTTATCATTGGATTCAATTATATTATGTTGATGCGATCACACTGGGGCTGAGCTTGTTAGAGGATTTTTATTGGCTGTCATGTTGTGATATTCATTGATTCGATTTGGACAAGGGGTGATTTGATTGATCCATACATCAGTGATCAGACTAGTTTATGTTTGAAAGTACTGTTGTTTTATTTTCAAAATCTTCTTTGTCCATAATCGTGAAGGTCTTCATTCAATGTCTTGCTATGATATTCAAAGTGCTCATATATTCAAAAAATCTTTCTATAAATTTTGAAATCTTCTTGTCGAAGTTTGTTAACGTCTTGCTTGTTAGAAAGTCTTGTTTGAAGACTTCGACCATACAAAGTCTTGTTATATTGAAATATGATTTTCGATTTAAGGGGAAGTCGGCGTGATAATGGTTATGGATTTTGGATGACACACACACAATGGTTATTTGGTTCACATAGGGAAGAAATTTATTTTCTTAAAAGGATTCAAAAAGGCTTGTATTTGATTTATTGAAGAATTGATTACGAAGAGGATTATTTATCACTTATTTGAAGGTGAAGTGGAATTACTTGGTTTGTGTTCTTATCATCTAGCTTGATGAATCTAGCAATGTGTAATTTTTCTTATGATGTTCTATGCACACATTGGCTATCACTTAAAGGAGTTACATTGTAGTGCTCGGTGTCTCATACTAGTTGAGGATTCTTGTCGGGATTGCTGTCTACTTATATTTTGCATATAAGTATGGAGTTCCGTGGATAGTCTGATTTAAGACACAAGTTTGGGAAATTCTACTCCTTCATCAAGTTAGTTATATTTGGTTTCTTCACAAGTGATCATTACAAGGAGCTTACAGATTTTGAAGAATCAAGAAGATGGTTAACATATGGTTTTAGGGGAAGCTTATTGTTAAATGTTTAACCATCTACATGCATCACTCGAGGGGAAGTGTTTGATTCTTATTACTATTGATTAGTATTACTACTGATGGTTTAGATTTCTCTTTCAAGTTCATTTTAGTTGGGAAAACTTCATGGAGGGTAACTTGAGACATTGGAAGGATGAATGGATGTGTAGTATTGGTTCGTGGTGGTCAAGATCATTATTTGCATCGTTCTATTTGGATAATAACAAAAAGGGGAAGAGATGTTTGAGTGGCATGACATGGATTAAGGGGAAGACGAAGGAAGACATACTTGTTTCATTTATAGATTTATTTATCTCAATTTCTCTAATTAGTCTAGGAAGTTCGTTCAAGAATGGTTTTGTCATTATCAACTAGGGGAAGATTGTTGGGAATTATAAGTTTGAGTTGATAAAGACAAAAAGAATGAAACAAGAGGAACTTAATATGACAAGAAGGAAACCTACTAAAAGATGGAAGGGCTTGCTTGCAATAGAAGTTTTATTATTTAGTCCTTATCCTTTAGTATATAAAGAGGACATAGGTGTAGGTTTTTAATTATGTCTTTCAATATGTAGTCGACTAAAAGGTGTGTGTTTAGCCTAGGCGTTGGGGAAGCGTCTAGGGTTTTAGATTATAGTGTGTCCTAGGCGTATAGTCTTGTAAACGCCTAGGTTATTAGTTTAGTTAGTAGACATGTTCCTATAAACGTCTAAGATTAGTTAGTGTTAGTGATTGAAAACCTTGTTCAATAACAAAGTATTGTTTTGATTATTCCGCTGCTTATTATCTTTGTTATTGATCCCTAGCTGAGCTTATAAACGATCTTATCAGTTGTTCTTGACTAGGTATGCTACAAGGTTGTGGGTTGTGGAATATTCAGTTGCCATTGTGTGTTGTAGGTGAATAGGATGTGGGATTTGTGAAAATAACAGTTGGGAGTGGTTAGGGTTTGTGTAGAGCGCCAATTGTGAGTGTTTAAAAGATCAATTAAATGATCGGCAGTGATTTGGGGATTAAATACGTTATCATCAAAAAGTTTGAAACGACCCTAGTTTCCACTTTCATCAAAGCGCTTGGATTGCTCACAACTAGCGTGGTTAGATTATCTTGATTCACTGACACTCCAATCCTTTGACTAAGACTTCCGTTACAAAATCTTTGCCAAATATAGTGTGGTTATGCACAGATTTTAAGAGATTACAAAATTACACTATTTTTTATTTTTTTATTTTTTTAGGGTTTAACAGCTACTCCTAAAGCTCCAAAAGCTCCAAAATATACAAAACCTCCTTCAAACCTGCATGTCACAAACACAAACCAAACACTACAATCTTTGTTAAGGTTAGCAGTACTTCAAAAATAACTAGAAGTGATTTCAAAGTATGTACTAGCAGTGCTTATCCAATTACTAAGCACCTAGTCAAATAGTCAACTTCATGTCATTTACTCGTCCACCTTAAGTCAAAGACTTCATTAACTCCTCAACAACTTACACCTTCCAAACATTTAACCCATTGATCTTCTCTTTAAGTCTATTTAAGAACAAATCTCCCACATACCACACATATCACTTACATTCCCAAAAATCTTTCTCCCTCACAGAAACCAAACTCTCCACTATGAGTAATACTCTAAGTAACCCTATTGAGATCTCGTCCTCTGAGTCTTTTGAGGATGGTTGGAATAATTATCTACCACCCAAAAACACTACTCTAGCAACAAGAAACACCTCTGCTCCTACTTCAGCTAGACCTTCATCTCTTTAACTCCCACAAAAAGCCACTGTTGAAGGCTCCTCATCTGAACTCAGTTCTATGCCAAGTTATGTGTCAGCCTATGAAGAAACAGATGATGAAACTGGTGGTACTTCCAGAGTGTTGATTGTTGCTCCACTTGCAGAGATTCCACCACCAAAACCACTTACAACTTCTTCTACTCCAGCACTTCCTACAGCTCCATCCTCATCAGCTCCACCTAAGAGAGAGCAAGTGATAGGTCTCCCTAGCCTAAAAGTGTGGGCTGTGGTTGGGGGAAGAGGAAAGCAGAGCATGCCAGCCTGGGGAATAGGAAAGAGGCCAAGGGAGTAACCTGTTGTTGGTGGTTGTCTTTATGTTGTAATCTTTTGATGGTAGTCCTTAGTTGTTGTCTTTTGATGATTTGATGTGATGTACTCTGATGATGGTAGTATGGATAGGCATGGTTATACCACTGCATCTTAGGATGCAGTTTATCTAATGAATAATATTTCCATGTTTCCTTTAATGTCCATTGCTACTTACTGATTATGATTTTACTTCTTGATCTGCAAAATTGTTAGTGGGAACAAAATTAACAAGCAGTGGATAAAACTAAACTAGCAGTACTAAGATCTACCAATAGCAGTACATTTATTTTACAAAACAAATTTGAGACTTAGAGATTTATCATACCAATACTAACGACAAGATACTGAAACCTCCCCACATCAAAGGCTTTAGTGAGAAGATCAGCAACATTGAAGTCAGTATGAATTTTAACCATTTGAATTAACCTTTTCTCATTACAATCTCTAATAAAGTGATGCCTAATCTCAATATGTTTAGTTCTAGAATGCAAAATTGGATTTTTAATGATGCATATTGTACTGTTATTGTCAATTTAAATCTTAGTATGCATAAAATTGTACCCAAAGTCCAACAATTGATTCTGAATCCAAAGCACTTGACTACAGCAACTAGCAGCAGCCACATAGTCAGCTTCAGTGGTGGAATTGGCCACAATAGTCTGCTTCTTACACTGCTATGAGATTAGCCTGCTTCTAAAACGACACCCTCCAGTAGTAGACTTTCTATCCAAACTAGCTCCAGCATAATCATTGTTTGTATAGGCCACCATATCAAAAGCTGAATCCTTAGAATACCAAAGGCCCAATTTAGGATGACCCTTAAGGTATCTAAAGATCCTCTTCACGGCATTGATGTGTGATGTATTAGGTGTGACTTGAAATCTTGCACACACACATATTGAGAACATTATATATGGCCTAGAAGTAGTGAGATACATCAAAGATCCAATCATGGATCTATACAGCTTCACATCAACTCTAGGACTTCCATCATCAGGTAGCAGTGGTTTCTATGTCTCCATGGGTGTACTTGCACTCTTGAAATCCTGAAATCCAAATTTCTTCAAAACATCTGCTACATATTTATTTTGACTAATGAAGATTCCATTAGTCCTTTGTTGAACCTGTAGCCCCAAAAAAAAGTGATTTCATCCATAGAACTCATCTGAAACTTATCATGCATAAGTTTCTCAAAATCCTTGCATAGCTCCCTATTTGATGAGCCAAAGATGATGTCATCAACATACACTTGTACCAGTAATATATCATCCTTGTGCTTCCTTATGAACAATGTCTTGTCAATCAGTCCTCTCTTGAATCCATTGTCCATTAAATAAGTAGAAAGGAAATCATACCATGCCCTTGGAGCTTGATGCAATCCATACATAGCCTTCTTTACCCTGTAGACCTTATTAGGATGATCAGGATCTTTAAAACCAGGAGGTTGACAAACATAAATCTCCTCTTCAATAGTACCATACAAAAAGGCACTCTTTACATCCATTTTATACACCACAAAGTTTTTGAATGAAGCATATGCCAAAAACAATCTGATTGCTTCAATTCTGGCAACAGGGGCAAATACTTCATCAAAATCCAGACCTTCAGTTTGTGTGTATCTATGAGCAACCAACCTTATTTATTCCTCACCACAATACCCCTTTCATTCCTTTTGTTTCTAAATACCCATTTAGTTCCAATAGCCCTCTTGCCATTAGGTAGATCAACCAATGTCCATACTTCTTAAAGTTTGAATTGCAACAGCTCCTCTTGCATTGATTCAATCCAACCTTCTTTTTGTAATGCTTCTTCAACTCTTTGGGCTCCTTCTGTGACAAAAAGCATGCAAACAAATAATTTTGTAGGTCTTGATGATTGTTCCTTTTGTGAAGTGACCTTGCAAAGAAACCTTGTTCAGGGAAGGTTTTATTAGCCTTGCTTTTTGTTTGCACTGGGTTTTCAAGTTGCCAAGTATTTGCTCTTTGGGATGATATTATGAATCCTGGTGGTAGGAATTGGACTTTCTATTATGACTGAATCCAAATTTGTAACATCTGCATCCTTGAAAAAGTCATCCATGTTCTCATCATCAGTGGGAGTATCCATTTCTTCCAAGTCAGGCATGTTAGGATCAGGTGGATACTCCTCAGAATCAACTAGTGGCCTAGCAGTGTTTCTAAAGAAAGGACTACCATCTGAACTTGTAGGAGGGGATTCAGTTGAACTAGCAGTGGTAGAATTTGGCTTAGCAGTGCTTTTCTTCTGCTTCTCAATTTCTTCTACCGACACTGAGTTATCCTGAGACAACTCTTCCTTATCTTGATGATGATCTCCTTTGAATCTTGAATCCAAATCATCAACATCTGAGGGACTCTGCTTTTCAATGATGGGTTTGATAGAACCAGCTTTCCACTTTTCAATCAAATAGAATTCCTTTGAAGGTTCAGCTTCCTTAGAATTTTTTCCTGCATCAGAATCCTTTTGTGTACATATATCAACATTAGTGGATGTACCTGCATTGATAGGCTCATAATTCATTGAATTTGTTAGCATATCAATATTAAACAGCCACTCTGGTCCTTTTGTCTCAACACTAGGAGTTTCTTCATGGAACCTAACATGTAGGTTCTATTCAACTATCCTGGTCCTCCTATTGTATACTCTAAAAGCCTTACTATTGAAAGAATATCCTATAAAGTATCCATCATCTGCTTTTTCCTTAAACTTGCCTAGGTGGTCAATGGTATTCAAGATAGTAACAGGACACCCAAAAGGTTTTAGGAAATCTATCATAGGCTTCCTACCATGTAACAGCTCATAGGAGGTCTTGTTATGAGGCTTCACTACCTTACTTCTATTCTGCATATAACATGCAGTTCCTACAGCTTCAACCCAAAAGGTAGTTGGTAACTTAGATTCGACATTGTTCTTGCGACCTCAATTAGTGTCCTATTTTTCCTCTCGCTACTCCATTTTGAGGTATCCTAGCAACACTAAATTGTCTTTCTATACCCTTAGCCACACAAAGCGATTCATGACATCATTTTTTAAACTCAGTTCCATTATCACATCTGATTACTTTGACCTTATGGTTCAACTGATTTTCTATCTTAGTTATGAAACTCTTGAGAATCTGTAATAAATTCTGCTATAATCATCTGTAATAACTAGGCAATACTGCTTATGGTTCAAACTTCTAACAAAGGTAGGGCCAAATAAGTCCATATGAAGCATAAACAGTGGTTGAGTTATGGTGTTCATAGTCTTGGTCTTACAAGAGGCTCTATGTGTTTACCTTTTTGACAAGCCATACAAAGTTCTTTACTTTCAAAAACCTTAGAAGGTAACCCTCTAACTAAGTTTGCCTTCGCCAATTTATTGATTGTTTTGAAATTTAGGTGACCTAGCCTTCTATGCCATAACTTTGACTCATCTACTGATGCCTTAGCAAACAAACATGTTAAGGATCTATTAGGAATTACATCTTTCATGTTGAAGCAATATATATTTTCTTTCCTAGGAACCCTAAGCTGCACATACTTATCATCAGGCATTTTAAAATTAGGAGATAACACCACACATTCAGTTTCCCCAAAAAGTACCAATTTTTTTATCACACATTTGGGAAACACTGAATAGATTGTACTTCAGTCCCTTTACCAGATAAACCTTCTCTAAGTCTAACTTTCCAGTTCGGATTGTGCCTCTGCCAACAATCTTGCCTCTCTTTGCATCATTGCCAAATGCCACATAGTCTCCATCAAAGGCTTCAAAATCCTCAAGGTTGCTCCCATGCCATGTCATGTGCCCAGAGCAACCACTGTCAAAAATTCCTTTATCTTTTAGCTCATCCTGTAAATTGCCCTGCACATGAAATTAGAAAAGTTAGTTCCTTTTGGGGACCCAAGTCAATCTTCGACTTGGGTCACGCCTGTGCATCAACATAGTCAAATTTCTTTAAGTTCATTGATGCCTTGTTGACATGTTCTAAGACATTTGTCTTTGGTTTCCATTGCCAACAAGCCGAGGCCTTTGATATAGAAATGGCTTCCAACCACTTGTATCTTTATCACCTTTGGTACAGTTAAAACTTCTTTTGTCTCAGCAATGGTGCCATTCTACTTAGCAGTGGAAACATTTTGCTTAGCAGTGGTTGGAACCCAATTTGGTGCAGCAGTGATTATAGATTTTGTTTTACCATTCCTCATTAACATTGCTTTAGGAACCATGTTTCTGTTTGGGTGAGGGATGGTTTGCTTTGAAAAGTTTTTATGATTTACCCTCCTCCATTGATTCCAAACTTGTGGTTGGTTTTTATAACAGTTTCTCTGTAAATATCAAAACTACCACATTTAAAACAAGACTTTTTAACACCTTTGAAACTCATCCCCTAATCTATTTGAGATTAAGCCATTAAAGTTTCTTTGATTACCCCTAGGTTTGAATCTTTTCATCTAGTCCCTAGGAATCTCATTATACCCTACAACTCTCCTAGAGATCTGTGCTCCAAATCTAGGTAAAAGGTTGGCTTGTTTAGAATCAACAGTTTTAACATTTTCTAACTTATCAGACTGTGTTGACTCAGACCTCTCTTCCTCAAAATCTGACTCCCAATATTCAATGATTGGACCATCATATGACCTATCAGACACTACCTTAGGTGACTCACAATTCTCACCTATAGGTTTGTTAAAACTAAACTCATCACTAAATGAAAACTCAGTACCAGGTGGTGCATGTTTCATTAGTATGGGTGGTGGCACATCATTGTACCCTATCCCAGAACCCTTTTTCATTAAGTTTCTTACAATTGACTTATTAACAACCTCAGCAGCATAAGTTAATTTATCAACCTTAACTATATGTTTCTCTTTATCTTCTAGTGCCTCTTGTTTTATACTTTTAGCTTCTTCTAGTTTCTGTTTAAGCACTTTGATTTCCCTATCTTTTATGTCAATCTCACCACCCAGTATGTTTATCTTATCCACATACTCAAACTCACACTTGGTACAATACCTAAGTTTTTCTTCTACATTTTGAAGACCAACTTTGTAACCTAGGTTATCAAATGCAAGTCTATCTACTTCTTTTCTAAGACTCTCAATGATTGCTTTAAGAGATTCTAAGTTATCTTGACAGGATTTAAAAGAACAAGTAGAACTTTTTGAATCATTAGATACCTCAGAATCTGAAGCAGAAGATGATGAAGCATAAGCCATGAGTGCAAAGTTATGCACTTTGGAAGCTTCACTAGCCAGGAAAGCAGCATTGGGTCCTTCCTTAATCTGGTCACTCCAGTCATAATCTCCAAGTCCATCTTGAGCCACCAAAGATGAAGAAGGCTTTAGTTCTTCAGGTGCCTTCTTGAAGTTTTCTCCCATCCTCTTTGGAGCCCTGCACTCCCTTGCAAAATGTCCCTTCTTTTTGCAGTTGAAGCACTCCATCTTGCTTTTGTCAAACCCAGCTTTTCTTTGTCCATTGTACTTGATCTCTCTTCCAGTCCTTCTAAAAAATCTTCTAGTCTGCAAAGTGAGCATAGCCATCTGCCACTGAAGATTGATTTCATCAAGATCATCAGGATCAATTTGATCCAGATCATGTGTTAATACAAATAAGCTGTAAAAACGTTTATTTATATTTTACGATCTTCTAATTTTTCGTCGATAACAAATGTAAAATCATTTTAAAGAAACAAATAAAATGCGTAAATGGTTTGAGCCAATAGTTTTCTAACACACTTACGTTTTCACATAAAACACTAAAACAAGTATAAGTGATTTTATGATTTAGTAATACATATGTACAACAACTAGTGTTTACATATTGGGCAAATATATACATAACTAGTATGTATTATAATGGGTAAAAACTACAATCCATGGAGCATATCCATAACCCATGGTATTGACCCATACCCGCTTGACCAGATACATTGTATCTAAAGAAATACCCATGGATCAACCCATAACCCATGACCCATGACCCACAACCAAAATACCCATGGTCAAAGAGGAGCGTCCCACGGATGCCTAGCATTACATTAGAAGGATCCCTTGAGGGTGGGAGCCGTGGAACAGTAGACATTTTCTCTCTATAAATAGTGAGCCATTTCTTCATTTTTCCTCACCCCTTTCTCACATACTTTCTCCTTGAGTTAAAAAAACTCTCTAACCCCAAATCCAAGTGATCTATGTATGTAGTTTTGTTTTTGTGTGATTCTCTATGTCCTCTTAAAGGCGAGATCACCACCTTTGAAGTCAAGCAAGCTCAAGTCCATGAGTTGCCATACTTCCTCATCATCAAGACTACTGAAGTTATCTTGTTGATGGTTCTTTCTCTAAGAAGTGTAGTGTTGAAGACATTAGTGAAAGATGTCTCAAGTGTCAAGACGAAGACATTAGTGAAGGGTGTCGGTCGTTCCTGTTGTAGGCATTAGTGAAGGGTGTCTAGAAGTCAAGTCACAAGACATTAGTGAAGGGTGTCTGGAAGATCTAGTCAAAGGCATTAGTGAAAGGTGCCTAAGATGTACATTCGATATGGTGTGTTTCGATGTACATGATAGATTAGTATTGGATCCAAGGATATTGATATCCTTGATGATGTTGTAATAAGGAGTTGGTCTCCTTTGGGGTTAGGTGATTGATGTAGTGTTGGGTAGTAGTTCCTCCATTGTAATGGAACTCGGTATCTAGCCTAGTACCGGATAAATGGTGGGCTTATTTGTGATAGGATTGGTTCTCCTTGGTGAAAAGGACGTGGTTAGCCTAGTCTTAGGGAAAAGAGTAGGCAACGTTGTGAAGGTTTCTCCACCATAAGTAGTCGGTGTTGTGTAGTGATTACGAACTCTCGAGTAGGTGACTCGGGAGTGGAGTAGGGCAAGGAAGGTGTCCTTGTAGCCGAAACACTATACATACTAGCGTTGTGGTTTTGTGCTTCTTACTCTTTATCTTTTCATTACATATTTATATTTCTATATGTTTGTTTATCAACATCCAACACACATCTAAATAGATTGACATAAGTCGATCTAAATAGTTTTAAAACGAATTTTAATTGGTAAAATTATTTAACCCCCCCCCCCTTCTAGTTTTCCACAATTGGCATCAGAGCTTCGTTACCAAGTTTCTTAAAGTATATTGTACTTCAAAAACTTGATACGATCCATGGTTAATTGAAAACTACAAAGAAGGTTTTTCATAAAAACAAACACCATGTCTTTTTAAACTCTTTGTATGGATGTTGATTAGATGACAACATTTTTCTTATTATTTATTCTTCATTTAATTACACTAATCCTCTTTGTCATGTTGCTTAGTCAAAGCTCATACCTACCAAGCCATAGGAATCGCTTGGTAACAAGAATACCTTCCCTAAGAAGGTATCTTAAACACAAAGGAGCCGGAATTGTCTACTGACATTTGTTGTATCATTTGTAAAGACATTCCTAAGTGCATTAGAGGTATGACTTTCTACTTATCTCTAAATGACATTAGCTTGATAAATAATTATGCTTACATAGGTATTTATATGATTATTTTTTTGTGCATATACATGTATTACATGTAGCTTCATTAGGAAGCCTTTTCTCACATACGTGTTACTTTTTCGTCTAAAGTCGTGGTATATAAAACTTGTGTTTTATTTTACTTAATCCAAAAATCATATCTTTCTAATAATAAAACAAAACACAAATCTCAAAATTCCTCCTTCCCCATAAATAAACCCTCCGTCGTCCACTCTATCAAATCCCCACTTTTTCAAATCTTCCACTTTCAAAAATTACCTCTCATTCAAAACTTCATCTTCCTCTTCATCTCATCTCATCTCAAACCAAGACCAAGAAGGTTCATCATCAACATGGTTTACATCGCCCTCGTGCTCATCGCCTTAACACTCATCGCTCTTGTGTTCCTATGATGAAGTTCTCATACGGATACATATAATTTGTGTTGTTAATCTACATTGGGGTTATATACCCAATCCTTTGTATCATTCTTAGCATTGAAATGAAATATTACTAGTTTATCTAGTTTATTATCTTAATGTGTTTTCTCACATTTTTTATTTATATCTTTCGTATGTTTTCGTGATACATTAGAAACCATTAATGCATGCTAAAAGAAAATGTAGGCTAATACACATATCTTGGTATAAAACTATTAAACTATGTTTTTATCAAAAATGCTTACGTTACTGAGATCCACGGATCCCAGCCAGGTATGCTAGCGGATCCCGATAGAGAGCTGGGAACCATCCTTACGGATAACAAATTTTCCATGTAAAATAAAAACCACTTTCTTCCTAAAAGAAATGTTCTACTAGAATGTCAAACATTAAGTGAGTAAAATGTCGTTGTTAATAAACATCTTGTAAAAACGTTAGGTAATCATTGTTTTACCGTAATCGTTACATCCTATTAACTTCTCTTTCCTATAGGTTTCTCGCTATGTCATGAATATGAGTTTGATTTTTCACTCACTAGCGTCTACACTCCTAACATCTCCTTGAGCCCAACACACCGGCAATCATGTCCGTGGGTTTAATAATCTCGAAACCGTCCTTCCACGAAGGATGTATTGTCGACACTCCTCTACAATACGAAGAAGTAACAATACCTCCTTAGAACCATAGGATTGGAATGTCTTTAAATTAGCGAAAATATGTTCAAGGTTTGTATTGGAATTCTTTCGTCAAGTCGAACTCGTTAAGCGAGGATCGTTCTCAATCTCTTTGGTTTTGGAACCCTTGGGCAATTTGCTCAAATTCTCCGAATTCCAAATCATGGACAATGTGCCTTCAGCGAAGATTGGTCTCTTGATTCTCTCTTCAACTTTTGTGAAGAAAATAGTCCATATTGTTCACACATACCTTCCCATAGACTTGGTGGCACAATATGCAAACCTCGACCCTATTACTCCGATCCAAACATTATCTATACAAAGGATATCCGAGAAGAGTACAAGGCTCACGATCTTCCCTGGGAAAATGTTTGGAGTCTTAGAAATAAATCCTTCCTTGTTGTGCTCACATAATGTATTGTTTGCTAACACAACAACCATACAATCTACTTCTTCTTCAAGGTGAATTATAAATCTTCAAGGCTCCAAGAACAAACTCATCCCTTATGGAATGTTATTGACGAGCCTTTATCATAACATCATGTACTTCCACCCTCAATTTCAAAGTCCGTTGTACGTACTTGTGAACAAGATGATGGAACCTCTAAACACATCTCTCATGAAGACTTTCTTCATTCATGAATCGGAAAACACTCATCAACCATTTGATGATCCTTCTAGCGAAAACGCCCAAGGAACTTAGTAGTCTTTCAAATAGGGTCAATCCTTAGTATTCATGCTTTATCAATGTAATCTAATTTCTTTCATGAAATAAAACATCTGACATTTGATATCTTAGTGTTAGAGCCTCTTAAACTAACCTTGAAATAAAATGCATTGTCAAAATCATTGCATACCTTTAGTAAAGGTTAACTTGAGATAGACGGATCCTAAAGGTTGTGCTAGACGGATCCCTACTCTTAGGGAACCGTGGGATCCGGCAAACAGAAAATGCAATTACAATCATTGTATTTTAAAAATGTCCTTAGAACACTTCACACTAAGCTAGACATAGTGCCTTAAGGCAAATTGAGTCCTTATCAAGTTAAGTAGATCTTTCGTACTCATACATTACTCATACATAACTCACTTAGATCACACTCAAGACGCTTGTAGATCTATCGTTTCACTTAAACCCATTACTCTTCTGCTCTCAAGCTCACTCATCATTTCTCACATGATCCCTCATATCTATCTTTGGAAATATTTCAATTATGGCAAAATTGATCATAATCATCCTTACCTCAAAATTGGTCAAAATTGATCAAATTCTAGTTTTTTCATCTTAAAGCCTTTAGGATATTCTCCAAAACATTATCCTAAGTCACTATCTGATCTCTAGGATCATTTAGCTCCATTTGACAATCTCAAAATCTTTAGTGTCATCTTTGTTCATTCATTGGTACTCATGAAAGTTCCAACTTCTTCCATAAAAGGCAATCATTAGATACATCACTCATTACCCTTAAGTATTTAAGCACCTCTTCATTTAAGACACTTAGATGAACTGAAACACTCAAGAAGAAATAGGCATTAGACCTTACACACATCATTGCTATCCTTTCTTAGCTGCTGAGAGACGGATCCCTAGGATTAGCCTAGGCGGATCCCTCATTGGAGGGAATCGTGGGATCCGTATGACAGATTTATGTCTACTCTAGCTAAAACAATCTTAAATGAGTACCTAGATTAGTACAAATCTGAAGTTGACTCTTGTGCATGTTAATCATCACATTCCAATGAATTTTAGTGGCTTAAGTCTTGAATGCACTTGCCAAATCCCTTGCTTTATAAACCACATTGTTAGGACTCCTAAATTCATCATCTTCATCCTCATTTTCCGCACTTAGAAATCTTTACAAACCTCTTGAAATCATCTCATCATGAGGAAAGCTCCAAGTGGTAACTCATCCACCAAAGAACCACCCAAGAAAATTGCTCATGTTGTACACGAAATCTCTTCAATCGAATCATATCCTGTCAAGTCCACAAATGCAAGGATTTTTCCTCCACCAATCAAACCAATCCCTAAAAGGATAGTACCCACAAAACTACCTATGCCAAAAACCACCATATCTCATAAGCCAAACAATCCCATCTCCACTAAACCATCACCATTGGTTCCTAGAGCTATCTCATTCACAACTCCACTATCATCACCACACCTCTACAATTTAGAGGATTTGCCTCCTAGGCCGTCTTATCCTCCTCCACCGGCGACATTCTCCTCATTAAGAGGAATAATTGTACAAAATCAAGGTGTTGAGTCAAAACTAGCTCCGGCTTCCTTTACGCCGTAACCATCAAATAATACCATTTGGATTATGAGAAATTATCAAAGTCAACCACCCGACCATATGGAAGTTGACACTTCTTTACCACCACCATCATTCTTGGTCGAGCCATCTTCAAATGCGCCTCCACCAATCCCTCCGTCGTTTGAGGCTCCTCAACCCGCTTCACTTTATCCTTCGCATCAAGCAATTTCCTATTTTCCACAACCACTACCTAGCCATGACAAAGATTGTTATCATTGTCAACATGTTGAAAGTTTGATACATGAAGTACGAGAAGAGCAAAGTTTCATGTTCTATCACCTCCTCGAACGTTTCGACGAGATTAAACCTAAACAAACTTGAGCTAGAGGATTTTAGTGGTGCCCTAGTATCAAGCATTACTTAGATAAGTCTAGTAATTCCAAGTCATGTATCATTCATTTTCTTAGTTTTTAGAGTCATGTATATCATATATCTAGTTTTATTAAATGAAATCACATGATACTTGCTATATTTATGAGTATATGATTATGTTGTATAATACATATCTCACTTTGATGTTAACATTATTTGTTATATCACCATTGCTGAATTTAGTCATCAGCCAGATGGATCCCTGATATTTCCCTAGACGGATCCCCCCAAGTAGGGAACCGTGGGATCCGTGCAACAAAAAACTATTTTTTCTACTAACTTGAATCATATTTGTAGGAAATTATGCATTATACTTGCTTTCTAACATTTGTTTTGTGGTTATTCAATTTACACATGAAGACTTTGACACCATAAAGCTAGGGGTAGCTTTGTGTCAAAGCAATACATTGCAAAATCACTTGCAATATTAGGATTACATTTCATGAAGTCCCTATGCAAAGTTGCAATCATCAAGGGGGAGCATATTCGTCACATAGACGAAATCTTTTGCAAACTTAGTTGCAAATGAATTAGCTTAGTATTATGTTTCTTGACGCCCTCACATAGGGATGGACTCGTCAAGGGGAGTTAAGACGAGATCTTTTCCCGTTATTTGCTCTCTATTATTTTTCCTTTTCTCACATGTTTTTCTTAAAACATTGTGTTAGTTTATTTTTGAAGCTCTTTTTGTTTCGACAAAAAAGGGGAGAAGAAAGTAAAAACTACAAATTCAAACTTTTACGAATTTTAGTTTTTCCTTAAAATAATTTTATGTTTTGTCATCAACAAAAAGGGGGAGAGTGTTAATATAAATAATCCGTTAAAACGTTTATTTATATTTTACGATCTTCTAATGTTTTGTCGATAACAAACGTAAAATCATTTTTACGAAACAAATAAAATACGTAAATGGTTTGAGCCAATAGTTTTCTAACACACTTACGTTTTCACATAAAATACTAAAACAAGTATAAGTGATTTTATGATTTAGTAATACATATGTACAACAACTAGTGTTTACATATTGGGCAAATATATACATAACTAGTATGTATTATAATGGGTAAAAACTACAACCCATGGAGCATATCCATAACCCATGGTATTGACCAATACCCACTTGACTAGATACATTGCACCCATTAGATACATTGTATCTAAAGAAATACCCATGGATCAATCCATCACCCATGACCCATAACCAAAATACCCATGGGCAAAGAGGAGCCGGATCCCTAGCATTACACTAGACGGATCCCTTGAGGGTGGGATCCGTGGAATAGTAGACATTTTCTCTCTATAAATAGTGAGCCATTTCTTCATTGTTCCTCACCCCTTTCTCACATACTTTCTCCTTGAGTTAAAAAACACTCTAACCACAGATCCAAGTGATCTATGTATGTAGTTTTGTTTTTGTGTGATTCTCTAGGTTCCTCTTAAAGGCGAGATCACCACCTTTGAAGTAAAGCAAGCTCAAGTCCATGAGTTGCCATACTTCCTCATCATCAAGACTACTGAAGTTATCTTGTTGATGGTTCTTTCTCTAAGAAGTGTAGTGTTGAAGACATTAGTGAAAGATGTCTAAATTGTCAAGACGAAGACATTAGTGAAGGGTGTCGGTCGTTCCTGTTATAGGCATTAGTGAAGGGTGTCTAGAAGTCAAGTTACAAGACATTTGTTGGGAATTATGCAAAGTAGGAATTCTGCTGAAAATAATGGTGAAGGAATCTGCTGAAGTACATGGATTCTGCTGAAGAAGAGTTTCAGCTGAAGTAATATAAACGTGTAGTTTGTTTCTGCGGAGATAGATATTCGTATTATTCTATAGTTAGTTCGGATATGCATGAGCTTTATTAGGAAGTGATAATGTATATCTTATTTAGTTTTATGTTTATACGTTTCTTGGGAAACGGGTTAGGGTTCCTTGTCTATAAAAAGAACATAATAGTATGAATGATGTACGAGTTGAAAAACAAAGTTTTAGTATTATTAAAAGATCCATAGAGGATCAAATATTTCTTAGTTATTTGTGTTTGTTCTTGTGTTTAATTTCCGCTTAAATACAAGTTATAGAGACTGTCTTTTAGTGTGTTTGTGATTACATAAACATTACTAACGATCTACGAGTGCTCCAAGATCTATCAAGGTCTTAAGTTCTTCAAGTGGTATCAGAGCCTCGGAAGAGTCTCTGTGATACTAAGAACAATCTGTTGGGTCTATTATAGATTTGATGATACAAAATAAGAAGAATGAAACTTGAAGGACTAAAAGTGACAAGACGGAAACTACAAAAAGATGGAGGATTTGGGAGATTCTAGAAGATATGCTTAAAAGAATATTTAGTTTCCTAATTGTATTATGATTCCTCTTGTAAACCCTAGATGTCTCTAGTATATAAAGAGACATAGGGTCATTAGTTTAAGAGTACGTACAAGATGTAGACGTCTAATATTAGCTAACAAGGTACTACTATGTTAGAGGTTATTAATCTAACTTTCCACCGAAGGGATCGTCAATTGGAGCTTTCAGTAAAAAGATATACTATGTCGAAGATGGCTGCTGAAGGTACTGCTCGCTAAGACGTGAATGATGCATATTATATTTGAAGATCACATGGTTTTGCGTTTTGATTGGCTACTACTAATCAAGTGAATTGTTCTCCTTTTTCTCACGTGGGCATGATGGGATATATGGTAATTTTATTGGCTCGTTTTGATGATTGAGGTCACTTGGGCTTCATCTGTGTTAAGGTAATTGTTTTCACTTATGGGTCAAATAAGGATCGAATCTTTTGAGGTAAGAATTTACGAAGCAGATTAGTGATCACGTGGGATATTATTTTTGGTTCTTACTCATCATTCATTGGTCAAGTCACGTGGGAATGTTTGTTATGATCACGTCATATGGTACTATTATTACATGGGACAACAGATCAAATGTTAGTACTTTTTACTCGATTGGTTATTTGGACGGTGATGGATATATGTCAGGTGGGTCCGAGTATTATCAAGTTATGAATTGAATTATTTATCTCGACGAAAGTACTGCTCATAATCCTTCGAAAGTACTGCTGATTTATGCAAAGTCGTTGTTGCTCGTATTATTCTCAAGGTACTGTTCGTTTTTTTAAAAGTACTGCTTATGCCTCAAAGTACTGCTGCAAAGTACTGCTTGTTTTGAAAGTACTGCAGTTTATATCTAGAAAGTACTGCTCTTTGTCCAAAATACTGCTCCTTCTCAAAGTACTGTTATTATCGAAAGTACTGCTGCTCTAAATTTAAAAGTACTGCTTTTCATATGGTTTTCGATTTAAGGGTAAGTCGAGCATAATTATTGATATGGTTTTTGGACGACACACACAGAGGTTATTGTTCACACACACAAGAAGTTTGGTAATTTGCTCTTAAAAGGATTCAAAAAGGCTCGTATTTGATTCTTATGGATTAATTGATTACGAAGAAGGTTGAATATCATTTATTTGATGTTGTAGTCGAGTTTCACAGTTTTGTGTTCTTATCATATAGCTTGATGAATCTAGTAATGTATGATTTTTCTTATGATGCTCTATGCACACATTGGCTATCACTTAAAGGAGTTACATTGTAGTGCTCAGTGTCTCATATTAGTTGAGGATTTTTGTCAAGGGATTGCGGTCTACTTATATTTGGTGATTCGTATAAGTATGGAGTTCGATGGATAGTACAAGATTTAAGACACAAGTTTGAGAAATTCTACTTCTTCATCAAATTCGTTATACTTGGTTTTCTTTACAAGTAATCATTAAATAAAGCCTACAGATTTTGAAGAATCATTTGATCTACATGCATCACTCAAAGGGAAGTGTTTGATTTTTACTACTGTTGATCATTATTACTACTGCTAGTTGGAGTTTTCTACTGTTTTGGATCCATTTTTCCTATGGTGCGTAATGATGGGCGATTTTAAACATTGGAAGTCTTAGATTGGAAGTATGATATTGGTTCATAGTGGTCAAGATCATTATTTGCATGCGTTATCTATTTGTTGATAACAAAAAGGGGAAGAGATGTTTGAGTGACATGTTCAAGTCAAGGGGAAGCATGGAAGACAAGATTGTTTCATTTAATTATCTCAACTTCTGCTACTTTGTCTAGGGAAGTTCGTACAAGAATCGTGTTTGTTTTGTCATCATCAAATAGGGGAAGATTGTTGGGTCTATTATAGATTTGATGATACAAAACAAGGAGAATGAAACTTGAAGGACTAAAAGTGACAAGACGGAAACTACAAAAAGATGGAGAATTTGGAAGATTCTAGAAGATATGCTTAAAAGAATATTTAGTTTCCTAATTGTATTATGATTCCTCTTGTAAACCCTAGATGTCTCTAGTATATAAAGAGACATAGGGTCATTAGTTTAAGATGCATACAAGATGTAGACGTCTAAAGGTGTGTGTGTGTGTGGGAACCTAGGCGTAGGGAAAACGCCTAGGGTGATGGTTAGTTAGTTACTTCCTAGGCGTATGAGCATGTAAACGCCTAGGTTAGTATTTGGTATATTAGTGTTTAGTGGTAGAGATGATAATGAAAAACATTGTTCATAATAATATTGATTCTATATTTGAATATTCCGCCTTTATTATTATGTGTTCCTAGATATAATATTAGACCTAGTCTAAGAGCTTACAACGATCTTTACACAATATTTTCTGCACACTCTTACAACCAAAACAACATTCATTATGCCTGGATCAGAAGATGATATTGAGGTCACCAACAACCATAACAACACATCTCTGCAACAACTCAGTCTCTCAAACAGCAATGCAAAGTTTCCATACCTCAAGAAGGAGGAGTACGATTTGTGGGCTATGAAGATGCAGAGTTGGATCTCCAACATTGATTGGAATCTCTGGGAAATTGTGAAGAAGGGGAATAGTTTGATGAGGACTATCACGAGATCGATGGTAATGTTACCATTGTTCCTCCCAAATCTGTGAGAGATCTTGTTGTTCAAAGAGAGAATAAAGTAAGAACTATTCTCCTTCAGGCTATACCTGAAGATCACTTGGGTGACTTTCACTACATGATGGATGCTAAGGACATATGGATGGCAGTCAAGGCTAGGTTTGGTGGGAATGAGGAGTCAAGGAGAATGAGGAAATCAATGTTGAAACAATAGTTTCAAGAATTCCAAATCTCTAAAGAGGAAGGTATCCACAAGGGGTATGACAGGTTCCATAAGATATCGAGTCAATTGAATTAGCTGAAGGCAAAGCCAGATAATGATGACTGCAACTCAAAGTTCTTGAGATCTTTACCTTCATCTTGGTTGCAAGTAAGCATTGCCCTCAAAGCTAAAGGTGGGCTGGATATGCTCACTTTTGATGAACTATACAATAGACTTAAATCTCTTGAGCCTGATGTGAGAAGTCCCTTTCGTTCATCCACTCCTAGTCACACAGCTTTTGTTGGGGCCACCTCAAATAGGATGACTTATGCCCAAGTCCTGTTTTCAAGCATCATCATCCTACACTACAACTTTATCAAGTTCTCAACCTAAATCCAATGGTGTATTGGAAGATGTGATTCACTCTTTTGTTCTTGATTATGACACTCGCGACTACTTGCCTTTGAGGACTTTGAACAGGTGGATCCATTTGACATGGAAGAGATGAACTTGAAAGTGGCTATGCTCTCAATGAACATCAAGAAGTTTGAGACTAAGTCTGGGAGAAAGTTTGGTTTCCAAGGAAGATATCCAGCAAGATTTAACAGAGGCAAGGTCAAGTGCTTTACTTATGGTCAGATGGGTCACTTCTCTAGAGAATGCAAGGATAGGAAGGCTAGTGATGAGGTGATATATTCTTCCTATTAGCAGATTCAAAAGGAAGCTGGAACTTCGAAGGCTGGACCCTCCACAGCTCTTGTAACTATGGATGACCATGTCGACTGGAAGATGCATGAGCATGAGAATGATGAAAGTCCTGGTTATGAGAATATTGGATTGCTGGCAAGCTGTACTTCAGAGGATAGGCATGATCAATTTGCCTTGATGGGCATCTCTCAGGTACATAATTGTGTTTTTGGTTGTAGTGAAAGATATAATGAACTTAAAGAAGCTTATGATGAATTGAAACCTAAATATAATGAATGTTATGTAGAAGTTGAGGCTTATAAACAGGCTTTATTAGAAAAAGACAAAAGTTTGGTTTCAAAAGAATCAATTGGCTTATGATGAAAAGATCAGAGTGTTACAAAGTGATTTAGATTGTGCTAAAATTGATTTAAAACGTACTGAGAAAGAAAAAGAGAGGTAGTTTCGAAAATCAAGTGCTAAAAGAGAAACTAGATAAGGAAGTAGCTAGACATAAAGAATGGTTAATATCATGTAACAATCTAGCTAGACATATCTATAGTAGTCAATCTGAGACCTCGGGGATAGGTTTAGGTTTTCAAAAGTATGTAGGATTAGAAGCTAGGAATGATGGTAAAACTACACCGTGAGGTTTAGCTAATTATTTCAAAGAAGCATTACATCTGTCCCTGGACCTATTAGAGGTGAACATATGCCCAAACCTTTCCATCATGTTGACTTTGATGGATCACACCATCTTTATGGCAAAAGTCAAGAGACTTGCAGACGATTCTTCATCTGACTTTGTCTCTTGTTGTGACAGTGACAAGTACTCGACCAAGGGTCTACTTCTACTACCAGTGTGATTCAAATGACAAGTCGGACCTTCCCAAGACCTTGCCCACACCCACACCCTTACAAGCCTTTTAGAGTTCTTCTTTGAGGAATCAACTTCCAAGACAGTTTCTTCAAGAAGACTTATCTTTAAATCTTTGCACAATAATGCTTTTAAGTCACGTTAAAAACAATTACGTTAATTTGTGGTTTGAATGCTTTTGCATGTAATAGAACATCTTTCATTTTGAATAAATCTTCTAAAAAGAAGACATGTTTTTGTTTCTGGAGTAAATTTCATTTGATTAAGGATTGTAATTTTCATGAGCAAAGAGAATGGGTCGTGTCTGGTAAAAAATCTAGACCAATGTGGACTAATGTTAATAATATACCACCTTTTATTCCACAAGCAACTTATAATAAAAGATCTGTTGGTAGACCATTTGTGAGACCAACTAGTTCATATTTTCACAATGGTTATTGGCCTAGATGTGTTGACTCTATGAATGATGGGAAGGGATATAGGGATCTTTGCTGTGAAGCCCTCAGTAGGTTGTTCTTGGACTAAAAAGGGACTTAATTTTCAATGGAGGACCAAGAACAATGGTGGATCTTATACATCTGCATGGCATAACTCTAATGATCCACAAGGCAGGCTCAAGCCAGTGATGACTTGAGCCTCTATAGTGTACTAATATTTTGTATATTTGTTTTTGTTGTTGTTGTAGGATCATCCTCTTAAGCATAAGGAAGTTGGCATTGTTGATAGTGGTTGTTCCAGAAGCATGTCAGGAAACAGAGATATGATGCATAATTTCGTACCCATAAAAGGAGGAGGCAATGTGACTTTTGGTGGAAGTGATGGTAGAATCACTGGGAAACCACAAAACACCTCTAAGGATTTTGAGAATGTCTACTATGTAAAGGAACTGCAACACTTCAACTTGTTCTCAGTCTCACAAATTTGGTGACACCAAGAATAAAGTATTCTTCTCTGAGGACGAATGTCTTGTGCTATCTAAAGACTTCAAACTACCAGAAGATACATCAATTCTGCTGAGAGTTCCTAGAAATCACAATCTATACACATTCAACTTGAATGATGTTCAACCAGAAGGTGATCTAACTTGTTTGGTGGCCAAAGCATCCCTGGATGAGTCTACAAAATGGCATAGAAGGATGGCTCATGTGAACTTCAAGACCATCAACAAAATTTCTAAACTTGGTCTAGTTGAAGGACTTCGTTCCAAAGTTTTCACCAATGAACATAATAGTGTTGCCTGCAACAAAGGAAAGCAACACAGAGCCTCATACAAAGCTATACGGTGTGAGCATCATTTGAACCTCCTTCAGTTCTTATGGATCTCTTTGGTCCAACCCAAGTCGAAGTATTGATCACAAGTATTTTTGTGCAGTAATCATGATGACTATAGCAGATTTTTTTGGGTATTCTTTCTGAGAACTAAAGATGAAACATCTCAAGTGTTGAAAGAGTACATTACCCTTGTTGAAAACCAGTTGAACAAAAAGGTTAAAGGAATTCGGTGTGATAATGGGACATAGTTCAAGAATGTTGTTTTAATAGAACTCTGTAAGTCTAAAGGAATAAAAAGGGACTATAGCACTCCAAGACCCACAACAATGGGGTAAAAGAAAGAATAGGACCTTAATAGAGGCAACAAGATCCATGCTTGCAGACTCTAAATTACCTACCATGTTTTGGATGAAGGTTGTACGACTTGTTATGTCTTGAACAGGTATCCATTACTAGACCTCATTTCAAGACACCTTATGAACTTCTCATGGAAATTTCACGCTTCATTACCTCAAACCTTTTGGATGTCAAGTGACCATTTTGAACACTAGTGATCCATAGGGTAAATTTGATGAGAAAGCTGATGAGGGGTATATTGTGGGTTATTTGGCTCATAGTAAGGCTTACAGGGTATATAATTTGAATGCTAGAAAGATTGAGGAGACACTTAACACGAGGTACCTAGAAGATAAGCCAAATGTGCAAGGTCAAGGTCATGTTTGGTCCTTTGATTTGGATTATTTAACTGATTACTTGGGTTATACTAGACATGTGGCTAACCAAAATGCAGGTACACCAGAGTCTCCCACTGACAATGAAGGTACCATGGATCTTTACTCGAATAGTGAGTTTGAGGATGATGTACAACCTATTATTGTACCTTCCTTCTCCCCTAACCATTTTGCAGGTGATACTTCTAAAGTTACTTCTGATAAGAGTGAAGATGAGTCACACTATGCAGAGGATCTTGCTAGTCTTCGAAGCAAGTATCAGACTAACCTTGATCTTGAAAGGCTTGGTGAAGAGATTGCTAGAAAACAGTCAGTGGAAATCATGATTCTCCCGATGGTTCTCCTGTTTCTCTATTCCTACTCGTGTGTCCACAGACTTTGGAGAACCATATGATTTCCATGTCCTTGGATCTTGGTAACCATTAACCCAAAGCTGGAATCTTCACCTCACCTTCCTATGATAGTGATTTTGAGCCAACTGTGACTAATCTTGATACATCTATTGAAGTCAACCCCGCTACAAAGAGGATCAACATTGCTCATCCTCAATCCAATGTTATTGGTGATCCTCAAGCACCTGTTAGAACTAGAAGGACTGTGACAAGTTCTAAATATGGTCAAGTTGCTTTTCTTTCCTGTCTCAAACCAGACAAAGGGACAATCACACGGACTAAGCATTGTCTGTTACTTGTTTTCTTTCTCAAGTGGAACCAACCAGTGTTACTCAAGCTCTTGAAGATTCAAGTTGGCTTGAAGCAATGCAAGAGGAGATGCAACAATTCAAAAATCATCAGGTTTGGATCTTGGTACCCCTACCTGATGGTAAGTATGCATTTGGGACAAAAAGGATTTTGAAAAATAAAAGAGATGCAAGGGGTGTTGTGGTTAAAAACAAAGCAAGATTAGTGGCTCAGGGGTTCAGGCAAGAGGAAGGCATTGATTATGATGAAGTGTTTGCACCTGTAGCTAGAGTAGAGGCCATTCGAATCTTCTTGGCCTATGCATCCTACATGGGGTTCATGGTATATCAAATGGATGTCAAAGGTGCTTTTATGTATGGTAAAATAGAAGAGGAAGTATATGTCACTCAACCCAAAGGCTTTGAAGACCCAGATCATCCAAAACATGTTTGTAAACTCAAAATGGACTACATCAAGCACCCAGAGCATGGTATGCTAGGCTTTCAGCATTTCTGCTGAAGCATGGTTATAGAAGAGGTGCTTTTGACAAAACACTCTTCCTTAAGAAGAATTCCACAGACATTATCTTTGGCTCCACAAAAGAAGCTGCGAGAATTTTGAGGAGCTGATGAAAGGGAATTCAGATGAGTGCTATGGGAGCTTACTTTCTTTTGGGTTTACAAGTTCGCGAGGAACGATGGTATTTTTATCCATCAGGCGAAATATGTGAAAGACATTTTGAAGAAGTTTGATATGGAGAATGTCGCCTGACTACACCTTATGAAGCTCTCGAAAACTAAAGAACAACCTTGAACGGATCTAGGTAAATGTTCACTTATACATATCTATGATTGGTTCCTTGATGTATTAAACTTCTAGGCCGACATTACCTTTGTTGTGAGTTCTTGTTCTAGACATCAAGTCACTCAACTTGCTTCCCATCTGAATGCAGGTCAAAAGATCTTTAAGTATCTAAAAGGCCAACCCAATTTAGGTCTTTGGTACCCAAAAGAGTCTCCTTTTAAGTTGGAAGCATATAGTGATAGCGATTATGCTGGTGCAAATCTGGATAGAAGATCCACAACTGGAGGTTGCCAATTCCTTGGAAGAAGATTGATTTCTTGGCGAGTAAGAAACAAACTATTGTTGCTACCTCATCTCTGAAGCGGAGTATGTTCTTTGCGCAAATTGTTGTGGTCAGGTACTATGGATACAAAATCAATTATTGGATTATGGGTTTAATTTCATGAACACAACAATTTTTATTGATAATCAAAGTACCATATGCATAGTTAAAAATCTAGTTTTTCATAGTAGAACTAAGCATATTGAAATCAGCACCTTATAAGAGATGCATATGAAAAACATTTGATAAAAGTGGTTAAGATTCACACTGATGATAATGTGGCAGATTTATTGACTAAAGATTTTGATGAACCTAGGTTCAACACCTAGTTGTCCATATTGGGATGCTTAACCCTTATCTGCAAAGTTTGAGGGGAGGCATAGGCCTCAGGGGAGGCATATGCCTCAGGGGAGGATGTTTGTATATTTTGTAAACTATTTTGTAAACTTTTTAGATATTTGGTTATCTTTTTGTTTGTTAACACTAACCTGCTAATGTTCTTTGAGTTTTGTTTGTGTTGGTTTGGTGTGTTTGCTACTCTATGTATGTTTTGCAGAATGCTTATATTAGTTGAAGTTCACAAAGTTGGGTAATGGAATATGGTCAAGTAAGCTTAAAGCTTGTTTCTACTGAGGAGAAGTCTTGGTGATCTAATTATTTCTCTTGAGAGAAGTGAAGTTTAATTGTTCATTCATTCAAGAAACAGTTTACAACTTACAGCTTATAATCAACTTCAAATGTAAAGACAAGACCATTTCTATACAAGATCTACTAAACTTATACTAATTCCTATCATCTATTACAAAAGCTGGATATGCATGACCCGATGAGAAGCAGAAGATGAAAATGGAAAAGATGGATTGATGAAAACGACGATGAAGATGCTCAAGAACCTAGTTTTATATCTTTGGCTCTTGGCATGGTAGATGGATTTGTGGTATGAGAAATCTTCGGTTGTTCCATCTACTCGTTCCACCATAAAGCATCACTCCATCTTCCCTTTTCCTTTCCTTCACCTCGCCATCTTGCCCTTTCCCTTTCCATGGTATGAAGTACCGTTCCGGAGCAGAAGTGCAATCCACCAACACTTGGCTCTAGGCGATCGAGAGTCATCGAGAATCACTAGAAGACTCACTTGGATCTACTACACTATCATCTTCAGAAGAAGGGAGAAAAGGGGACTTCAAAGGTCGAGGTTCATATTGATAAGAATATTGAAATAATAGCGTGAATCATCTGGTGATGATGATGATGGAGAGGAGGTTGGATCAATGACTTCTGGTTTGGTAGACATGGTTATTATTGATGATTGTGGTAGTTTTTGGAGAAATTATGGTTTGTGAAGATAATTGGGGGTAATTGATGTGTCTTAAGTGTGCATTGGGATTATCTTATTGGCGGATTCAAGGCTTTATGACAATTAATGCGAGTTGGGTGTCACAGTAAAAAGATATTTACTGAAGAATACTTAGCCACTTGAGTTGTTTCTCCTGATTGACCTTCTTTAGCAGTTTGACCCTCGTTTCTGCTGAAGTGTTAAGTTTGAATTTGGTTGAAGTTATTTTCCACGTCAGATATGGTCAACAACTTGCCGATATATTTGACCATAAATTGGGTAACTTCTACTAATACCTTCTTCATATATCTTCGCACAAAATAACAATTCCTTCACTTGATTTAAACACACTTCCTTCTTGCGTATCATAATTCATAATCACAATCTCTCACATGGCTTCAATTTAAGAAAGATCATAACAAGATAGCTTTTCTAGGAAAAGCTAAGGGTCATGAGTTGTATGAACCAATGGTGGAGTTCTTGAAGCGATCCAAGATTCATTATGCTTTAACACACTCTCCGATCGATATATGAATGGTTGGTTACAGCTTTGGACATCTGCGCTACAAAAAGGAGTGACACAGAGATTGCAGCTATGATGGATGGAACAGTATGTTGTATTGCGAGAGTTTGATAAGGAGACAACTTCATTTAGGCGATGTAGATGGGGTTTATCACTCTAATTCGTGGAGATACTGGGCTAAGGGTTGTGGGTTATCAAAGTACTAGAACTGATATGTGGCACAAAAACAAGCTTTGCCCCGTGTGGAGATTTTTGGTACATACTTTAGTTCAATGCATTAGTAATAAGTCAGGGGGTTGGGACCAATTTTCTACTCAATTGGGTTGTGGGATTGTATGTCTGTCATAGGGTTTAACTTATAATTTTTCTAAGTATATTTTTGATAACATGGTTGAGAATGTTCAAAGGAAAAAGCATAAGTTTTTAATATACCCTAGGTTTTTGCAAATGATTTTAGACATTACAACCCTAGTCCAAGCCTTTTGTCCCATAGGAGCTCTAACTGCTAAACTGTTTGCTTCAATGAAAACTCATTTTGAGGGGGGACATCATCCTTTGCTAGCAGCTATGTTGCCTCAAGGCAATGAGGCTGTTGATGAGGGTAATGTTGTTGGTACTCCACCCTCTACTATTCTTGCTGCGATGGTAATCCATCAGTTGCGGATGACCCTTCCATGACTGCTGAAGCATCACATGTTTCTCACCAACCCACACAAGCACCTTTACCCTACACCTAGTCCCACCTACTCATGTTACTCGATGAGTTTGAGCACGAGGGTATTAGAATGCCCACACCTAGTCCTGTAAGAGAGCCATTTGATGACAGCTCTCCTATCTTTGAGCATGACCATATTTCTCCTGAAAGGTCCAATGAAGCTCCCATTACCAGAGCAATCTGGCGGTGGAGAGGACCCTATTACTCTCATCTGTATATGCTTTGCTCCACGGAGGCCTTGAAAGAGGTTGCATATCTCAAAAAGGAGCTTGCTGAGACTAAGTCTACACTTGGTGATGAGATTGTGGAGTTAAAGAAAAAGGTTCAGGATGTAGAGGACAAACTTGGGCAAAATAGCAAAAGGAGGCTTGTGGTTTCTTTTGATGAGGAGCAAGAGGATGCTAATATGGATTCACTTGAAATCTTGGCTAATGTTGTTCAACAAACTCATGCTTCTACTCCAATTGCTACTGGATCCTCAAAGCACAAGGAACCTATTATGTTTTCTAGATAGAGAACTAGAAAATATTTGAGCAAGGATTCCACTGAATCATCAAAATTTCAAAGTGTGGACAATGTGGCAACCACTGATGAGAATGTTGATGCTCCAATGATGGATGTTGCTTCTGAGCTTGGTTAATCTTCATTTGTGCAAGAACAAATAACTTCTCCACCTCCAGCAGCTCATGATGAAGTGTTTGTAGCTGGAAGGAATTTTAATTTGGACCCTAATGCTAATGTTACTTCTGAAGACACTCCTCAACATTTTACTGCTGATGATTACATGGGTGTTTCTTCTAATGTTCCTATTGTTGATACTTCACATGAAGATTCTGTTATTGAGCCTCCTGATAAAGGAAAAGGAGCTATGATTGATGAGGAGCTTGGTTCAAATCTAGTAAGTGAACAAGAAAGGCAAGAACAAGAAAGATTGCTAGCTGAGTATGCAGATATGAAGAAGAGTCATGCATTGGCTCAAAAACTTGAAGCTCAGTTTGCTACCAATTTACCTCCTGAGAGACAAAGAGAAATTGATGAAATGTCCACTCAGTTCGCGATGAGCAATGGTACTTACACTCATCAAGCTGCATCCCATCTGCTTGCATAAAAAGTATTTTAGGAAGACTTTGATAGTGACAACTTTCTGCACAAATGATTGCTCTTGGCCAACAAAGGAAGCAAGCCTGTTGTACAAAAGAAAAGCCATTCTTGCCGTAGAAAGCTAAAGCTAAAGGAAAGACCACCAACCTGAAGCTCAGAAGAAAAAGTATATGAGGACTGTGCTGTATAATCAAAGTTCTAGCTTCTATCAATCTGGTTTGACAAAGAAGCAAGTTTTGGCTTTATCTGATGATGTCTTACTCAATATGTACAATAGGATTATGAAGCAAATTACACCACCTTCTAACTTGAAGAGGATTGCTGATAGTGCAGATGCTTCAAAGGCAAAGAGAACCAAGCAAGTTGAGATTGTGGATTCTTTTGATGAATCATCTTGAAAAGAGGTCATTTTGCTGAACCTCTTGTTGTTTCTTCTGAAGCATTACCTAGTGTGTCTAATCCATCTCTGGATTCAAAGGATATGGCTGCTCCTATTCATCTTGTTACACCTATTGATAAAGAAGGAGCAGAAATGGTTAGGAAAGCTGAACAAGCATCAACTAAAGCTAAGAGAGCCAGAGAGTTGCTTGAGAAAATGTATGCTTTGAGTGGTGCTGTTCCAATTTCTACTTCTACTTCTTCCATTCCTGCTAAATATGTCTCTGATGAATCTGAGAATGTACCATCTTCTGTCTCTATGGAGATTTATATACCGGTAGGAGAGGAAGAAAAGGATGTCTAAAGGAGACATTACTCTAAGGATATCTGTGAGATCAGATGGGACATACACTTCTAGGATTCATAAGTCTCTTAGAGATAGGTTTTTGGATTTAAAGGCTGCTGATTCAATTTTCATTAAAGAGGGATCTGCTGATGCTTTTCTTGAAGGGTCTCATGGTGTGTTGACTGGTTGGACTTTGACTGATGGACAGTTGAACACCACTTTTATGTTGGATAATACTTCTATGCAGTTTAACTTCTTGAAGGATATACTCCATATGGTGGATAGGCAAGATTTGATTACACTCAATGGCCTTGTCACAAAGCATTATGAGAATCATTCACCACAGGGTTCTGGTTTATACTTGTTGGGTGATCTTCAGTTCGTTTTACTCTCAATCTCCAAAGGGTAAGGGATATTCAATTTGGAAAGATTCACATAAGTGGAAGGTTGAGACTTGGAGATTTTATCCTTTTCCCAGTGTTGCATGTGGTGGAGAACCTGAGAATGGGATGATTGTGTATGTTCTCTGATAAGATTCATCCTTTGTCTGTGAACTTGATGAGAAGCGTGCTTAGAACAAAGTTGGAAGTTCCTCCTGATCCAGTTGGAAATGATATGTTACATGTTGAACAATTGATTGGATTGATTAAGACTCAACTTCAGCAACATCAAGCATCTTCTTGATTCTGGTATCTTGGTTTATCTTGTATTATATGTATTATTTGTTTTCTTTATTTATTTGTTTCATTCTTAGTTAAAAAAACTATGTATCTGTTTGTTTGTCTAACTTTTCATGCAGCTTTGTTGTACATTTATATGTTCATGGTTATTAACTCACCAGATGTGCCTTGTATATGTCAAAAAGTTGGCTAGTCCAAAGGGTACAACTTGGTAAAGACACATCAAATCTGTTGCTAGCTGTAATGGTTTGCTCAAAATCATAGGGTTTGCAACTCACCCATGCTTAATTGTTGAGGGTTGTATGGTCATCAATTCACCATGGTTTATTCCTTTTTGGAATCCAAGAATTGGCTAGCCCACAAGTATATGTCTTGTGGTAAAGGCGGTGGAATACCATATTTGGTAATCAATTCACCAAGGGGATTCTTTCTACCTAAGAATTGACTAGTCCTGAGCAAACGGCTATAGGTAAAGACATGTCAAATCCGTTTCTAGTTTTTGATTTGCTAATAAATCAGATGGTTATCAGTGTAACATAGTTTTCGAACTCAAACATATGGCTACTCCAGTAGTAATGGCTATTGGTAAAGAGACATCAAATCCATTATTTTCAATGATTCACCTCTCACAGGAGTTAACACACCTGGATGTGATGAGAATAGTATGAAACTAATATGTTTTGATGTACATTTTGTCATTTGTTGCTGCAAAGATCTGGCAATTTAAAGGTTTATCATCGTAGAGATGTAACTGTTTTGGTTCTTTGCTGCTGGTGTTCGAGTACATCCTCTTGTTTTCTTTGTGTTAAAGATCTATCAAGAAACTGGAACTTAACCTAATCAAATTCCAGTTTAGGGGAGGATTGTTGGGAATTATGCAAAGTGGAATTAGAAATAATGCTGAAGAAATGCTTGAAGTACATGGATTCTACTAAAGAAGAGTTTCTGTAATATAAACGTGTTGTTTGTTTCTCGAGATAGATATTCGCGTATTCTATAGTTAATTAGGATATGCATGAGCTTTATTAGGAAGTGATAATGTATATCTTATTTAGTTTTATGTTTATACGTTTCTTGGGAAACGGGTTAGGGTTCCTTGTCTATAAAAGGAACATAATAGTATGAATGATGTACGAGTTGAAAAACAAAGTTTTAGTATTATTAAAAGATCCATAGAGGATCAAAGAGTTCTTAGTTATTTGTGTTTGTTCTTGTGTTTAATTTCCGCTTAAATATAAGTTATAGAGACTGTCTTTTAGTGTGTTTGTGATTACATAAACATTACTAACGATCTACGAGTGCTCCAAGATCTATCAAGGTCTTAGGTAAACATAAAACTAAATAAGATATACATTATCACTTCCTAATAAAGCTCATGCATATCCTAACAAACTATAGAATACGCGGAATATCTATCTCATGGCAAACTACTGCATGCCAGCAGCTCTTCTTTAAATCCATGCCATTCATTCAACTTGAAATTCTACCCCTATAATTCCCAACAACATTAAAGGTGTCTTGAAGATCTAGTCAAAGGCATTAGTGAAGGTGCTTAAGATGTACATTGAGTATGTGTTTTGAGTGTACAAGATAGATTAGTATTGGATCCAAGGATATTGATATGATGATGG